>CM038669.1:654378224-654978224 GCA_021605145.1 Aegilops bicornis | reverse complement strand
TCTGACAGGATTTTCCATTTCACAGCTGCTTGATTAGGCACACAAATCTGTCCCTGAATCGGAGAGTACCGCACTGATCCTTCAAGAAATCGGAAAGCTTGATACGTTTCTGCAGATCGGCATCACTAGGCTGGGCTTTGCGGATCTCGTCCTCAAGAGTAGGGGTGATTTTCAGAATATTGGCGAGGCCAGCCTCAACTATGACCAGGTTGAGCTGAGCAATCTCTTCTTTAAGTTCGGAGGCAAAGATTCCAATATGACATTTAAAGCGGCGGGTTTTCGGTAGTGCATCTGCAACCACGTTGGCCTTGCCCGGATGATAATTTATTCCAAGGTCATAATCCTTGACCAACTCAAGCCATCTTCATTGGCGGAGATTTAAATCCGGCTGAGTAAATATATATTTGAGGATTTTATGATCGGTAAAAATTTGGCACCTTTTTCCGATGAGATAGTGTCTCCAAATTTTTAAAGCATGAACTACCGCGGGCATTTATAAATCATGTGTGGGTAATTTCCTTCGTGGGGTCATAGCTGCCGTGAGGCATAGGCTACTACCTTGCCATCTTGCATAAGTACGCATCCCGGTCCTTGCACAGGCGTCGCGATACACATCAAAGCTGCGATGAATATCTGGATGTGTTAATATCGGTGCAGTTGTCAAGCGTTTCTTTAACTCGGTGAAACTTTTCTCACAGTCAAGTCCATTCAAACTTCTTATCCTTTTGAGCAGCTCTGTCATGGGCTTAGCAATTTTGGAGAACCCTTCAATGAAGCGGCGGTAGTATCCGGCTAGTCCAAGAAAACTCCGGATCTGAGATACAATGGCGGGTGGCAACCGATCGAGCACATCTTTTACCTTTCTTGGATCCACGGCTATACCTTCAGCGGATAGCACATGCCGAGAATCCAACTTGCTTGAGCCAAAACTCACATTTACTGAATTTGGCGTATAACTGATGCTCACGAAGTCGTTGCAACACTGCTCGGAGGTGTTCCTTATGCTCTTCTTCACTTCTTGAGTAAATAAGTATATAAATCGATGAAGACGACCACGAACTTATCGAGGAAATCCATGAATGCTTTATTCATCATGTGCATGAAAAAGGCGGGGCGTTGGTGAGGCGAAAGACATGACTATATATTCATAGAGACCGTAACGAGTGGTGAATGCGGTCTTGGGAATATCCTCCTTTTTAATTTTGAGCTGGTAATATCCAGTCTGCAAACCAGTCTTTGAGAACACCTTGGCTCCACTGAGCTGATCAAACAAATCATCAATTCTTGGCAGGGGGTATTTGTTTTTGATTGTAACATCATTCAACTAGCGGTAATCCACACACATGCGGAGGCTGCCATCTTTCTTGTCCATGAAAATAGCAGGTGATCCCCATGGTGAGGAACTGGCGGATATACCTTTTTGGAGCATTTCATCAAGCTGTTTCTTTAGCTCTACTAATTCTGATGACGGCATCTGATAATATTTCTTATGTATTGGTGTTGTTTCGGGCACAAGATCAATTGCAAACTCAAGCTCTCGATCAGGAAGCATGCTTGGCAGTTCTTCAGGGAATACATCAGGAAATTCGCTGACCACCGGAATCAATTCCATTTCAGTTATAGCTGTAAAGACCATCTCCTTGGAGCGTATGCTCCCTCGAGCAATAAATTTTGTAGTTTGTCCCTCCCGGCTGGTCAGGTTGACTTCTCGGGTCGCACAATTTATGCACACTTGGTACTGAGTCAGCCAATTCATACCAAAGATAACATCCAACTTATTAGACTCAATAAGTATCCAAGAGGTTGGAAAACGGACTTCGTTGATATTGACCTCCAAATTGCGGCAGACTAGATTGCTTCTTATTAGTGATCCCGAGGTTTGTACCAGCATATTCTTGCCCAACAACGAACAAGGAAATTTGTTTTTGGCAACAAAACTCTGAGAAATAAAAGAGTGGGAAGCCCCAGAGTCAAATAAAATTACGGTAGGTATGTTATTAACGAGGAACATACCAATGACGAGTTCGGGATTTTCTTGGGCTTCATCGGTAAATGTGATGAACGTATCCGGTGATGTTGTCTTTGACTAGGGCCTGCCTCCGGATAATGGACTTGTGGCTTGAATCTTGTATCGATCCGGTTGTTCTTGGGACCTTTGTTTGGCATAATGTCCGGTTTGTCCACAAGCTGTAACAAGAATTATTGCAGGTGATTCTCGGAACTGGGTTGAGTACGTCATTCTTGACTTGAGTGGTGGTCTTGTTAACATTTTGTTGCCAATTGGTCTTGTATGCCACCTAAGTCGGTTGCTAGGTGCGAGCCTTCTGCACTGGCTGCATTTCCTTTCTTGGCTCAAATTTACGCTTGTGATCGTTATGAGCAGGCTTATTATCTGATACAAGCTTGTGTTCCCTTTCGGCAATGAAAGCCTTGTTTACCAGAGTTTGGAAGTCTGGGAAATCAAACATACTGAGAGCACAACGAATTTGCGGGTTTAATCCGCCAAGAAACCTGTCCATCTTCCTTTCTTCAGTGGCCACGTCATATTGAGAGTAACGTGTGGTGATTGAATTTCTGCAAATATTCTCCACGCATCGACTTCCTTGGAGGCGCGAGAAATTCACGTTGCTTAGTCTTCATAATTCCCGTAGGGATGTGATATTTCCGAAATTGCTCCTTGAATCTTGACCAGGTAATTTCTTCTTCAACAGCACCCATGGCTTTTTCATTTACCCATCATATAGCAACAGCGCCTTCAAGATAATGTGTTACAAATGGAACCTTATCCTCTTCATCGATTCGAGCAACCTCAAGTTTCTTTTCCATAGTTCTCAGCCAATCATACGCATCTAAGGGATCAATGGCTTTGTTGGCTGGGAGGCTTAGTCCTTTGAAAATCGACAACTTGGAGTGGTGGCGGGCTGATTTCCATTCTGCCCAACCATAGGTTGAATACTTACGAATATTTCCATCAGATCATTATTTTGTTGTTAAATCGAACATACACATAATTTTCTCGGTGGAGGACGGATTTGGCGTGGAGGCGGTGGTGGAGCGTGCGGCTCGGGTGATTATGCTTTGCATGTAAATGCGGAATGCCGAGCAGGAGAACCCTCATGACGTTGCTACTGCAGCCTCCCCGCGTCATCCTAATATGATTTTTCCCAAGTCAACGCAACCGAGATGAGAAGCATTCAAGAATAAACTGGGGAGAAGTCAGCAACAAAATCTGAATATAATCGAAATGGCGAATAAAACTCAGCGAATAAAGTTCAACATAATTATACATAGACTCATACATGAATGATAACAACATGCCAGGTCCAACTACCCTCATGCATGAAACGAAATATCATGACTCGTACAACTACATCCATACTCCATCCGGCATTGCGAATACTCAAAAGCTCTCTTTGCTCTGCTGGTGTTGCGAGGTCCTCTCCAACGGACTCGGATCCTGAGCAGACGGGGTTAAATAGAGACCTCCAGGTTAAACGCAACAGCGACGCTGCCTCGAGGCTCTCCCTTAGGGACAGGTGGAGGGTGAATCATCGGGGCTCTGAAGTGGCGAGGAGTGAAACCCACTCAGCAGGAGCACTAAGTGGACTCGCGATCGCGGTGACCGAGCTACTCGGAGGAGTAGCAGAAAGCAGGGGATCTAGAACTGGCGGGAATATGAGGAGTAAATCCTACGAGGATGGTGGAGTAGTGGTGGCGGCGAGAGGCTAAAGTAGTCTGAGCACGACTCAGCTCATGAGCCAGCTCATGAATCGGAAGATAGCTAGCGGTGATATAGCGAGAAAGGTGGCTAGCTACACTATCAGACTCCGGATCAATGACAGGGAAACGACCACGACCATTATCGTGGAGAGAAGGGTAGAAATGGAAACCTGGATGGCTCTGCATCTGGACCTCGTTGTAGCGAAGCTCAACAAGTACCTCGAATGCAGCAAACTGCACAGCCTGAGAAGTGGTAGAAGCGCGGCCGCTTCGAGAGATACGAGTGTAAGAGCCGAAACTGGAACTGGTGCGCAGAGTAACCACGGCGTGATACTCGTGCAGCGCTCGGTACACACAATAAACTGGATCGTCACCGTGAGGGAAGTCCGGCGCCACACGTTCTGAAGGAGATGCTTGGCGGCGTGTCGCCATCATTTCTGGCCAGCACGGATACAGCACCGGAGCCATCTTCACTCACAACCATTAGCAAGTTAGCATAAAAATAAAATCAGTGCATACAATGCAACAACCAGCTACAATATTACCGGCACTCAGCTACAATTCGTATCTAACGTCCAGTTAACTCGGCTTAGTCTAGCGTGTCCTCTGATCGGTAGCAGCTCGATAACAAGCATTGTGGCACCCGGCTCAGAGCGACCGGTTTACCTTGCATTGCCAACCCAGAGACCTTGTCTTTTGGCAATACACAACAACTTGGTACAGAAAAACGACCGCTTTATGAAGGAAATATGCCCTAGAGGCAATAATAAAGTTATTATTTATTTCCTTATATCATGATAAATGTTTATTATTCATGCTAGAATTGTATTAACCGGAAACATAATACATGTGTGAATACATAGACAAGCAGTGTCACTAGTATGCCTCTACTAGACTAGCTCATTAATCAAAGATGGTTGTGTTTCCTAACCATAGACATGTGTTGTCATTTGATTAATGGGATCACCTCATTAGGAGAATGATGTGATTGACATGACCCATTCCGTTAAGCTTAGCACTTGATCGTTTAGTATATTGCTAATGCTTTCTTCATGACCTATACATGTTCCTGTAACTATGAGATTATGCAACTCCCGTTTACGGAGGAACACTTTGGGTACTACCAAAGCGTCACAACGTAAGCTGGGTGATTATAAAGGAGTACTACAGGTGTCTCCAAAGGTACTTGTTGGGTTGGCGTATTTGAGATTAGGTTTTGTCACTCCGATTGTCGGAGAGGTATCTCTGGGCCTTCTCGGTAATACACATCACTTAAGCCTTGCAAGCATTACAACTAATGAGTTAGTTGTGAGATGATGTATTCGGAACGAGTAAAGAGACTTACCGGTAACGACATTGAACTAGGTATTGGATACCGACGATCGAATCTCGGGTAAGTAACATACCGAGGACAAAGGGAACAACGTATGTCGTTATGCGGTTTGACCGATAAAGATCTTCATAGAATATGTAGGAACCAATATGGGCATCCAGGTTCCGCTATTGGTTATTGACCGAGAATGGTTCTAGGTCATGTCTACATAGTTCTCGAACCCGTAGGGTCCGCCGCTTAACGTTTCGATGACAGTTCATAATGAGTTTATAAGTTTTGATGTACCGAAGGTTGTTGAGTCCGGATGTGATCACGGACATGACGAGGAGTCTCGAAATGGTCGAGACATAAAGATTGATATATTGGAAGCCTATGTTTGGACTTGGAAGGGTTCGAATGAAAAGCGAGGAAGATTCTGGGAACACGGGGTTACGAAACCCCGAAGTATATGGGCCTTAATGGGCCACAAGAGATAAGAGGAAGGGCCGGCCCGGGCAGGCGCGCCCCCCTCTAGTCCGAATAGGACAAGGAGAGGCGGCGCCCTTCCCTCTTCCCCTCCCAATCCTAATCCAACTAGGAAAGGGGAGTCCTACTCGGTGGGAGTAGGACTCCTCGGCCAGCGCCTCCCCTAGGGCCGGCACCCCCTTGCTCCTTTATATCTGAGGCAGGGGCACCCCATGACACACAAGTTGATCTGGATCGTTCCTTAGCCGTGTCTGGTGCCCCCCTCCACCATATTCCACTTGGTCATATCGTCGCGGAGCTTAAGTGAAGCCCTGCGCGGTGAAGTCATATCGTCGCGGAGCTTAAGCGAAGCCTGCATCGGTGGAGCATCATCATCGTCCTGCACGCCGTCGTCTTGTGGAACTCATCCCGGCGCTTTGCTTTGGATCGGGCCGGGGATCGTCATCGAGCTGAGCGTGTCTTTGAACTTCCGGAGGTGCCGTGCGTTCGGTACTTGGATCGGTCGGATCGTGAAGGCGTCTGACTACATCAACAGCGTTGTTATAATGCTTCCGCTTTCGGTCTCACAGTGCGTGGACAGACACTCTCCTCTCGTTGCTATGCCATCACCATGGTCTTGCGTGTGCGTAGGAAAATTTTTGAAATTACTCGTTCCCCAACGGTGGCATCCGAGCCTGGTTTTATGCGTTGATATCATATGCACGAGTAGAACACAAGTGAGTTGTGGGCGATATAAGTCATCTTGCTTACCGGCATGTCATACTTTGGTTGGCGGTATTGTGAGATGAAGCGGCCGGACCGACATTACAGCGTAAGCTTCAGCGAGACTGGTTTCACCGCTCGAGCACTCGTTGCTTAAAGGTGACGGCGGGTGTCTGTCTCTCTCACTTTAGTTGAACGAGTGTGGCTCGCCCGGTCCTTGCGAAGGTTAAAACAGCACCAACTTGACAAACTATCGTTGTGGTTTTGATGCGTAGGTAAACGGTTCTTGCTCAGCCCGTAGCAGCCACGTAAAACTTGCAACAACAAAGTAGAGGGCGTCTAACTTGTTTTTGCAGGGCATGTTGTGATGTGATGTGGTCAAGGCGTGATGCTATATTTTATTGTATGAGATGATCATGTTTTGTAACCGAGTTATCGGCAACTGGCGAGAGCCATATGGTTGTCGCTTTATTGTATGAAATGCAAGCGCCATGTAATTGCTTTACTTTATCACTAAGTAGTAGCGATAGTCGTAGAAGCAATAGTTGGCGAGGCGACAACGATGCTACGATGGAGATCAAGGTGTCGTGCGGTGGCGATGGTGATCATGGCGGTGCTTGGCGATGGAGATCACTAGCACAAGATGATGATGACCATATCATATCACTTATATTGATTGCATGTGATGTTTATCCTTTATGCATCTTATCTTGCTTTGATTGTGGTAGCATTATAAGATGATCTCTCACTAAAATTATCAAGAAGTGTTCTCCACAGTATGCACCGTTGCGAAAGTTCTTCGTCTTTGAGACACCACGTGATGATCGGGTGTGATAGGCTCTACGTTCAAATACAACGGGTGCAAAACAGTTGCGCCGCAGAATACTCGAGTTAAACTTGGCGAGCCTAGCATATAACAGATATGGCCTCGGAACACGGAGACCGAAAGGTGAGCGTGAATCATATAGTAGATATGATCAACATAGTGATGTTCACCATTGAAACTACTCCATCTCACGTGATGATCGGACATGGTTTAGTTGATTTGGATCACGTAATCACTTAGATAACTAGAGAGATGTCTGTCTAAGTGGGAGTTCTTAAGTAATATGATTAAATTGAACTTAAATTTATCATGAACTTAGTCCTGGTAGTATTTTGCAAATTATGTTGTAGATCAATAGCTCGCGTTGTTGCTTCCCTATGTTTTTATATGTGTTCCTAGAAAATTGAATTGAAAGATGTTAGTAGCAATGATACGGATTGGATCCGTGATCTGAGGTTTATCCTCATTGCTGCCAGAAGAATTATGTCCTTGATGCACCGCTAGGTAGCGGACCTATTGCGGGAAGCGGTCTGCGCGTTATGAGCGTTTGGCTAGCTCAATATGATGACTACTTGATAGTTTAGTGCACCATGCTTAGCGGCTTAGAATCGGGACTTCAAAGGCGTTTTGAGCGTCATGGACCATATGAGATGTTCCGGGAATTGAAGTTAATATTTCAAGCAAATACCGAGTTGAGAGATATGAAGTCTCCAACAAGTTCTATAGCTAAAAGATGGAAGAGAATCGCTCAACTAGTGAGCATGTTCTCAGATTATGCAGGTACTTCAATCGCTTGAATCAAGTGGGAGTTAATCTTCCGGATAAGATAGTGATTGACAGAATTCTCTAGTCACCATCACTAAGTTACTAGAACTTACGTGATGAACTATAGTATGCAAGGGATGGCGAAAAGCGACTCCCGAGCTCTTACGTGATGTTGAAATCGTGAAGGTAGAAATCAAGAAAGAGCATCAAGTGTTGATGATTGACAAAGACCACTAGTCTCGAGGAAAAGGGCAAAGGGAAGAAGGGAACTTCAAGAAGAGCGGCAAGCAAGTTTCTGCTCGGTGAAGAAGCCCATGTCTGGATCTAAGCACGAGACTAAGTGCTTTTGCTACAATGGAACTAGTCCTTTGAGCGGAACTACCCCAAGTATTTGGCGGATAAGAAGGATGGCAAAGTGAACAAGGGTATATTTGATATACAGGTTATTGATGTGTGCTTTACTAGTGTTTATAGTAGCTCACGAGTATTTGATACTTGTTAGGTTGCTAAGATTAGTAACTTTCGAAGCAGGAGTTCTGAGAATAAGCAGAGACTAGTTGAAGGGAAGTGACGATGAGTGTTGGAAGTAGTTCCAAGATTGATATGATCATCATCGCCACACTCCTATACTATCGAGATTAGTGTTTATAGTAGCCCACAGTATTTGATACTTGTTAGGTTGCTAAGATTAGTAACTTCGAAAGCAGGAGTTACTGAGAATAAGCAGAAACTAGTTGAAGGGAAGTAACGATGAGTGTTGGAAGTAGTTCCAAGATTGATATGATCATCATCGCTTTACTCCCTATACTTTCGGGATTAGTGTGGAACCTAAATAAGTGTTATTTGGTGTTGAGCATAAATATGATTTGATCATGATTATTGCAATACGGTTATTCATTTAAGTAAGAGAATAAATTGTTGTTACATTTACATGAATAAAACCTTATATGGTTGCACACCAACAAAAATGATTTGTTGGATCTCGATAGTAGTGATACACATATTCATAATATTGAAACCAAATGATGCAAAGTTAATAATGATAGTGCAACTTATTTGTGCACTTGCCGTTTAGGTCATATTGGTGTAAAGCGCATAAAGAAACTCCATCTTGATGGGTTTTGGAATCACTTGATGCTTGAACCATGCCTCATGGGCAAGATGACTAAAACTCCGTTCTCCGGAACAATAGGCGAGCAACAGATTTGTTGGAAATCATACATCTTGATGTATGTGGTCCGATGAATATTAAGGCTCGCGACAAGTATCATTCTTTTACGATCTTCACAGATGTTTTGAGCGGATATAGGTATATCTACTTGATGAAACATAAGTCTGAAACATTTTCGAGTGAAGTGGAGAATCATCGTAACAAGAAAATAAAAGTTTCTATGATATGATCGCGAGGTAAAATATTTGAGTTCTGAGTTTGGTCTTGAATAAAGTGGAATAGTTTCACAGCTCACGCCACCTGGAACACCAAAACGTTATGGTGTGTCCGAACGTCGTAACCGCACTTTATTTGATATGGTGTGATCTATGATGTATCTTACCGATTTACCACTATCATTTTGGGGTTATGCATTAGAGACAGCTGCATTCACGTTTAATAGGGCACCATCTAAATCCGTTGAGATGACACCGTATGAACTATGGTTTAGCGATGAAACCTAAGCTGTCGTTTCTTAAAGTTTGGAGTTGTGATGCTTATGTGAAAAAGTTTTCACTGATAAGCTCGAACCCAAATCGGAAAAGTCGTCTTCATAGAATACCCAAAAGGTAACTATTGGGTACACCTTCTATCCACAGATCCGAAGGCAAGTTTTTCGTTGCTAAAATGGATCCTTTCTAGAAGAAGTTTCTCTCGAAAGAAGTGAGTGGGAGGAAAGTAGAACTTGATAAGGTAATTGTACCTTCTCCCTTATTGGAAAGTAGTTCATCACGAAATCAGTTCGGTGATTCCTACACCAATTAGTGAGGAAGTTAATGATGATGATCATGAAACTTCAGATCAAGTTGCTACCAAACCTCGTAGGTCTTCGAGTAAGATCCGCACCGGTGAATACGGTAATCATGTTACGGAAGTCATGTTACTAGACCATGATGAACCTACGAACTATGAGGAAGCGGTGATGAGCCCAGATTCCATGAAATGGCTTGAGCCATGAAATCGATATAGGATCCATGTATGAGAACAAAGTATGGACTTTGATTGACTTGCTCTATGATCAGCAAGCCATGTTAAATAAATGGATCTTCAAGAGGAAGATGGACAACGATAGTAGTGTTACTATCTACAAAGCTAGACTTGTCGAAAAAGGTTTTAGACAAAGTTCAAGATGTTGAATACAATGAGATTTTCTCACTTGTATCGATGCTTAAAGTCTGTCCGAATCATGTTAGCAATTGCCACATTTTATGAAATCTGGCAAATGGGTGTCAAAACTACATTCTTTAATGGATTTATTAAAGAAGAGTTGTATATGATGCAACCAGAAGATTTTGTCAATCCTAAAGGAGCTAACAAAATGTGCAAGCTCCAGTGATCCATCTATGGTCTGGTGCAAGCATCTCAGAGTTGGAATAAATGCTTTGATAGTGTGATCTTAGCATATGGTTTTATCTGAGACTTTTGGAGAAGCCTGTATTTACAAGAAAGTGAGTGGGAGCACTACTGACCTTTACGATAAGTATATGTGAATGACATATTGTTGATCGGAAATAATGTAGAATTATTCTGCAAAGCATAAAGGAGTGTTTGAAAGGAGTTTTTCAAAGAAAGACCTCGGTGAAGCTGCTTACATATTGAGCATCAAGATCTATAGAGATAGATCAAGGCGCTTGATATGTTTTCAATGAATACATACCTTGACAAGATTTTGAAGTAGTTCAAAATGGAGCAGTCAAAGAAAGAGTTCTTGCACGTGTTACAAGGTGTGAGATTGAGTAAGACTCAAAACCCGACCACGGCGAGGAAGATAGAAAGAGAATGAAAGTCATTCCCTATGCATCAGCCATAGGTTCTATAAAGTATGTCATGCTATGTACGGATCTATTGCATACCCTACCACTAAGCTTGGCAAGGAGTGCAATAGTGATCTAGGAAGTAGATCAATGGACAGCGGTCAAAATTATCCTTAGTAGAATAAGGATATGTTTCTCGATTATGGAAGTGAAAAAGGTTAAATGCGTAAAGGGTTACGTCGATGCAAGTTTTAACACTAATCTAGATGACTCTGAGTCTCAATCTGGATACATATTGAAAGTGGGAACAATTAGCTAGAGTAGCTCCGTGCGAGCATTGTAGACATAGAAATTTGCAAAATACTTACGGCTCACAGAATGTATGAGACCCGTTGACTAAAATTATCTCACAAGCAAAACATGATCACACCTTAGTACTCTTTGGGTGTTAATCACATAGCGATGTGAACTAGATTCTTGACTCTAGTAAACCCTTTGGGTGTTGGTCACATGTCGATGTGAACTATGGGTGTTAACCACATATAGATGTGAACTATTGATGTTAAATCACATGGCGATGTGAACTAGATTATTGACTCTAGTGCAAGTGGGAGACTGAAGGAAATATGCCCTAGAGGCAATAATAAAGTTATTATTTATTTCCTTATATCATGATAAATGTTTATTATTCATGCTAGAATTGTATTAACCGGAAACATAATACATGTGTGAATACATAGACAAGCAGTGTCACTAGTATGCCTCTACTAGACTAGCTCATTAATCAAAGATGGTTGTGTTTCCTAACCATAGACATGTGTTGTCATTTGATTAATGGGATCACCTCATTAGGAGAATGATGTGATTGACATGACCCATTCCGTTAACAGCACTTGATCGCTTAGTATATTGCTAATGCTTTCTTCATGACCTATACATGTTCACTGTAACTATGAGATTATGCAACTCCCGTTTACGGAGGAACACTTTGGGTACTACCAAGCGTCCTGGCAACGTAATCGGGTGATTATAAAGGAGTACTACAGGTGTCTCCAAAGGTACTTGTTGGGTTGGCGTATTTCGAGATTAGGTTTTGTCACTCCGATTGTCGGAGAGGTATCTCTGGGCCTTCTCGGTAATACACATCACTTAAGCCTTGCAAGCATTACAACTAATGAGTTAGTTGTGAGATGATGTATTACGGAGCGAGTAAAGAGACTTACGATAGCAGATTGAACTAGGTATTGGATACCGACGATCGAATCTCGGGTAAGTAACATACCGAGGACAAAGGGAACAACGTATGTCGTTATGCGGTTTGACCGATAAAGATCTTAAGTAGAATATGTAGGAACCAATATGGGCATCCAGGTTCCGCTATTGGTTATTGACCGAGAATGGTTCTAGGTCATGTCTACATAGTTCTCGAACCCGTAGGGTCCTTACGCAACAACGTTTCGATGACAGTTCATAATGAGTTTATAAGTTTTGATGTACCGAAGGTTGTTGAGTCCGGATGTGATCACGGACATGACGAGGAGTCTCGAAATGGTCGAGACATAAAGATTGATATATTGGAAGCCTATGTTTGGACTTGGAAGGGTTCGAATGAAAAGCGAGGAAGTTCTAGGAACACGGGGTTACGGAACCCCGGGGGTATATATGGGCCTTAATGGGCCACAAGAGAGAAGAGGAAGGGCCGGCCAGGCAGGCGCGCCCCCTCCCCCTCTAGTCCGAATAGGACAAGGAGAGGGGGGGGGGGGGGCGGCGCCCCCCGTCCCACTTCCCCCCCCCCATTCCTAATCCAACTAGGAAAAGGGGGGGGGGTCCTACTCCCGGTGGGAGTAGGACTCCTCCAGGCGCTCCTCCCCTAGGGCCGGCCGCACCCCCCCTTGCTCCTTTATATACGGGGGCAGGGGGGCACCCCATGACACACAAGTTGATCTACGGATCGTTCCTTAGCCGTGTCGGTGCCCCCTCCACCATATTCCACTTGGTCATATCGTCGCGGAGCTTAAGCGAAGCCTGCGCGGTGAAGTCATATCGTCGCGGAGCTTAAGCGAAGCCCTGCGTCGGTGGAGCATCATCATCGTCCTGCCCGTCGTCTTGGCGGAACTCATCCCCGGCAGCTTTCTTTGGATCGGGCCCGGATCGTCATCGAGCTGAGCGTGTCTTTGAACTTCGGAGGTGCCGTGCGTTCGGTACTTGGATCGGTCGGATCGTGAAGGCGTCTGACTACATCAACCGCGTTGTTATAACGCTTACGCTTTCGGTCTACGAGGGTACGTGGACAGACACTCTCCCCTCTCATTGCTATGCCATCACCATGGTCTTGCGTGTGCGTAGGAAAATTTTTGAAATTACTACGTTCCCCAACACTTTATTCATGCTAGCAGAGCACAGTTTATATTACAACAGTTAGCGAGGCCAAGCGGCACACCAGTGCGGCGAACAACATGTACATTATTTAGTGAACATAAAGGGGCCTCGATCATGACAACTTCTGGCGGCAGCGAACAACGTCGTGGCGGGACTCCATAGCACAGGGGACACCGATGTGGACCACGATCTAGACTCGGACGGCACTCCTTTCCAGCGAGACTTTCACGAAATCTGGCATGACACGCCAGGTCAGTACATTGAATGTACTTGCAAGCTCACAACAAGCATAAACATAATGACAAACAATATCATGATATTTAACCATTTAACATCAATGCAACAATATATCCAACATGCTGTGAATATGCTCAAGCGATACTGCGTCCCATGGACTTGCTTCTTGAGCGTGATCATTTCCGGATCACCAACATGCGAATCTCAACAACAAACCCATGATCCTTACGGCGATTACAACCCGACAACAAACCCGTGATCCTTATGGCAATCACCACCCGACCAACTTCGTGGCCCGTGATCCTTACGGCGTTCACAACCCAACCAACTCGTGGCCCGTGATCCTTACGGCGATCACAACCCGACCAACTCGTGGCCCGTGATCCTTACGGCGATCACAACCCGACCAACTCGTGGCCCAACTCAACACGACAGCCTTACTCCCATCCTCATTACAAACTTAGTGTGCAAATTATTAAGTGTTGACCCATGGTGTGCCCTACTTTCGAGCGTGTCCGTAACCGTGGACTCGGCTATCGATAGATTAAATACACTCTGCAGAGGTTAGTACACTGTACCCACACTACGGAACCCATGGCCTCGCACTCCCATTCGGGTGGACCAATGGCATTCCGATGAAACCATTTCATTGTCATGACACTCTCCCGGCCATTCTGACTCAGTCCCCATTGGGCTAGTCCTGGGTGGCCCGTGTCTACCTCCGGACGCCTCGACCAGCGTCGTGATCCGATCCACTCTGGGACTCGGTACCAAAACTTAACTTAACAACGGGCTCACAAGGTTATGTATGCGCCTACCGGGCGGTACAACACGCCCATAACCTTCCCTAAATGGAGGCACCGACCGAGGCACGACAATGAAACGCATTAAGGCTGTCCCATAACGGCAAATGTGGTTGCACTGGGAAAGACTCGTTTCAGCGGCACCATGACCCGGTTAACAATATATTCAAGTTGAGTTACTTATCAGGTTCAACTTAATGTGAAAATAACCGGTGTCATAATGCCATGCTATGCATCACTTAACACATGCATCACGTAACCATGCAAATAACCAAATCGACTACGCTCCCACGGAGCCATCATCACTCAAGATACTTCTCTGGTTAAGATAAAACCTCACTCAACCAAAATCATTTCTAGGAACATCACTATTTTTCTTCATGCAAGAATAATAATTAAACTAATTATTAAACTCTATGACCATATCATTTACTCTTTGCTCAACACTAAGTTCTTCTTAGCTCATCTACAAGTTTTACTTCACACTTTCTGTAAATCAAGCATTCTAACATGACAAGCATTTTGACAGAATATAATTATCATCTAAATAATTTAAATGCATGAATAATTATGAGTTCAAGTAGAAAAATCACAAATATTGAAGTGGCACTATGAAAATGTTGCTATGCCTTGCCTTAGTCTTGATGAGGTTCACAAAGCTCTGGTGATCCTCAAGACAAGCTTGCTCCTCTGAAAACAAATAAAACCACAAAAAGAAAACATCAAGAAACCTTCTGAAATTTACCAGAAAATCTAGAAAGAAAGAAAAAATCCCATCTTTTGGGTGCTGTTAGATTTTTGGTCAAAGAACACAATGCAAAAAAGAATCAATGCATTTGGACTTATAGATAAAAAGTTGTGGCTGTTTGAAGGTTCCTGGAATTTAAATGAATTTGAAATAACTAAACTGGGGGGGTGACGTCGAAGGCGTAAGCACCGAGGCGCCCTCACTCATACCGCTTGCAGCAGCGTAATGAGTGGGCTGACTAGCGGGCACCGCTAGTCGAGCCGAAGGAGGAGAGGAAAACAGGGGAAGGCGGCACTGCCGGAGCACACGCCCGTGATGAGGCTCTTAGAGTCAAGCGAGAGGGGAATCGGCGGGGAGAATATTGCGCACCTGCCCGTACCCGTGGCGTAGCTAGAGGTGACGGACAGCGTCGGAATCGACCTCTCCAGAGGCGGAGGCGGAGGCTGCGGAGGCGAAGACGGCGGCTTGTGGCGGCTCCAGGAGCTCCAGCGAGGTGAAATGGCCTCGCCGATGAGCGGCGGAGGCCCCAGCAGGGTCGCCTTGGCTTGGGAGGGGCCGGAGCTACGGGGAAGATCCGGAGGGGATCGCTGGCGAGCTCGGCTTCGGGACCGCAGCCCGCGGCCTGCCCGGCCGGGCTGCGGCTTCTACTGGCTCTAGGGGGTGTGGGAGTGGCTATGAGTTCTCCAGGAGGCTAGGGTGGCGGCTTTATATAGGCGGGTGGCGAGGAGGGCTCGGGCTCCACCGGAGGACACATGTCCATGGCGCCCGGCGACGAGCAGCGCCAGTGAGAGAGGAAAAGGCAGCGGAGGTCACGCAGGAAGCTGTCTTGGTGAGCGGGCGAGCACAAGATCGAGAATCACGGCGACCACGGTCGCCCGCGCATTGTGTCGTTAGCCGGACCAGCCCGTGCTTTCATGGCGAGCTCCGGCATCGGCGCTAGGGGAGTTAGGGGGTGGAGACAAGGATTGTGGCGAGGGTCGCATGCACAGGCGGTGGGCAGCGAGCACGCGCTCAACAGAGCGTCTGGCGGCACGCAGAGCGCGTATGGCATGCCAGCACGCTTGGTCGAACACGATCACCGCGTGGACCGTGACATCAGGCTACCCTAAGCACTAACCAAGATGTCTGGCGTATAGTCCTTAGTAAACTGAGGTGTTACCACGGTTAAGCTAGGAGCCATGTGCAGTAGAATTAACTTTGTCTTCTTTGGTAAGTTTACGGACGATAACTTTGGAGAGTTCTTGTGGTCAAACTATTGGGAGTCAGCGGCTGAGCTTTGGGGTTTTACTTACACTTACTAAGGTAAATAGGCACAGGAAAAACCAGCTACAATGGAGCTAGTAAAAAGGTAGTTCTTGTAGAAACTACCAATTCTGCCAGTGAATTTATTTTTCATGTAGCCAAAATATTCCAAAGAGTGGTGAAATATTTTTCCTCGAGAAAAGGTGCCCTAGGGTCCAAAGAATACTTGGGATTTTTCTCAGGACTTTTGGGGCAAGGAAAAATAGGGTTGCTTTGGAGCACAAAGGGCTAGCTAGGGTTTTGGAGGGAAAAATTAATATTTTTCATTTAATAAAAATATTCCAAGTCATACTTTGGGTTGAACTAGAGGTGAAATTATGGTTTTGAGGAGGAGAGGGAGCACTTGGGTGAAAATCAAGGGGTACCCAAGAGGTTAAGTCCAAATGAAATGATTCCAAACTCCAAATTCAAAACCAACTCAAATGAAAACCAGGCAAATAAAAGAGGGCAAAAACCAGGCTGTCACAACAACCCACCTGGGCGCGCCTAGGGGCGGCCGTATTTGGTGGGGTTGTGCCTCAGGGCACCCCAAGTGCTGCTCTAGCCCATCACAGGTGTTACGGTCCATAAAAATCTCCAAGGAGTTCTGGCGGTGTTCGGACTCCATTTGATATTTATTTCCTGGGATGTAAAAAACATGCGAAAACAGCAACTAACCTTTGGGCACTATGTCAACAGGTTAGTACCAAAATGATATAAAATGAATATAAAATGATTGTAAAACATCCAAGAATGGTAATATAAGAACATGGGACAATAAAAAATTATAGATACGTTGGAGCGTATCGGCATCTAAGCTTAATTCCTGCTCGTCCTCGAGTAGGTAAATGATAAAAACAGAATTGTTGATGTGGAATGTTGCCTAACATGTTCATCACATTCTTTTCTTTATAGCATGGACATATAAACTTTTATATGAATCAAAGCAATAGTCTAGTTTTGACATGAAGACTTTAATACTCAAGCATATCAACAAGCAACCATGTCTTTCAAAATATCAACACTAAAGCAAGTTATCCCTAGCACATCATGCTCAATCATTGATCCATTGATGAAACACACTCTAATATTAGCTACACCCAATGCTCAAATCGATCATAGTGCCCCTTAGTTGGTGCTTTATAAGAGAAGATGGAGACTCAAATTCAAAATAAAAATTGCATGAGTAAAAGAAAGTCCTTTGCGGAGGGAAGTAGGGATTTGTAGAGGTGCTAGAGCTCAAAGCTTAAATTGAGGGATAAAAAATTATTTTTGAGAGGCATACTTTTCCTACCAACGAAAATGACTTGGAGCATCCCAACACTTTCCATGCTAGATACATCATAGGTGGTTCCGAAATAGAAAATAAAGTTGTTTTCCTTTTTCCACCATAACTTTCACTTTCCATGGCTACCCGTATCCACAGGTGCCCTCCATACCAACACTTACCAAGGAATTTATTATTTGACAACATAAAGTAAATTCATTTATTGATTTTGGGACTGGGCATCCGCTTTGCCGTACTCTAGTGCAATGACAAGTGAATAAACACTCATCGTGAGAATAACACATCTAGCATGGAAAATATTGGCTACCCTTTACCGCCTTGTGAGTAGTAGAGCACACAAAAGAGAAATTTATTTTGAACAGTAGAGATGGCACATGCAAATTTGCTAAGAATGGCATGGAAATACCGTATATAGGTAGGTATAGTGGACTCAGAAGGCAAAACTGGTTTAAAGTGTTTTGGATGCACAAGTAGTGATCATACTTAGTGCCAAATGAAGGCTAGCAAAAGGATTGAGAAGCGACCAACCAAAAAGCAAAAAATCCCGTACCCAAGCATTAAGCATAAGTAACACCGAATAATGCACCATAAGTAGGATATAAATTTCATTGCATAATTATTGACTTTCATGCTTGTATAGGGAATCACAAACCTTAACATCAATATTCTTACTAAAGCACAATTTCTCATGAACATGACTCGAGATATCATATCGTCATATCTCAAAACCATTACTAAGAATCAAGTTTATTTTGTCCAATGATCTTCATGAAATTTTTATTATATCCTCCTTGGATATCTATCACTTTGGCACTATTTTCATAAGTTGCTTTTGATAAGCTCAAACAAATATAAGTGAAGATCATGAGCATAAATTTTTATTTCTCTTAAAATAATCTAATTGAAGCAAGAGAATTTCTTCAAAGCTAACAATGCACACCGTGCTCAAAAGATATAAGTGAAGTACTAGAGCAAATCCATAGAAAAGAGCTTACGTTGACGGGATGTGAATGCCACTACCTAGCCTCCTATTTGAGGAATCTATTTTATTTAAAAACTTTCATGTCTAAGTATTTTATTAAAACAGCAAGCAAAATGAAAAAAATGACATTTTAAGAGTATCACAACTCATGTGAAGAAGCAAAAACTTAGGCTCAACCGATACTAACCGATAATTATTGAAGAAGAAAGGTGGGATGCCTACCGGGGCATCCCCAAGCTTAGATGCTTGAGACTTATTGATATATTAGCTTGGGATGCCTTGAGCATCCCCAATCTTGAGCTTTTGTGTCTCCTTAATTCCGCTTATATCATGGTTTTCCTAAATCTCAAAAACTTCATCCACACTAAACTCAACAAGAACTCGTGAGATAAGTTAGTATAAATCAGTGCAAAACCTTATCATTCTCTACTGTAGCAAATCACTAAAATTATTATTAAACATTGCATACTAAATGCCTCTGCATATTTTATAGTCCTATCTCAAATAGAATCATCAAACAAGCAAACATATGCAAACAATGCAACCATAACAGCAATCTGCCAAAACAGTATAGTCTGTAAAGAATGCAAGATTCATCATACTTCCCTAACTCCAAAAGTTATGAGAAAATACCACATAGTAGAAAATTTATCAGAGCTTATTTTTCAAAAAGTTTCAACTATTTATCATATTCTGACTTTTTAGGGAATTTTTGCAACATCGATAAACTTTCTGTTTTGAAACAACATGTATACTTGCAAAATAAGCATGGCAAAGGATATCATTGCCACTTTTATTGAAATAAAATATTCAAAACATTATTCTAATAATAGAAAGCAAATCCTAACAAAATAAAATGACGCTCCAAGTAGAACTCATATCATGTGACGAATGAAAATATAGCTCCAAGTGAGGTTACCGATAATGTTGGAGACGAAAGAGGGGATGCCTTCGAGGCATCCCCAAGCTTAGATTGCTTGGGTCTTCCTTGAATATTACCTTGGAGTGCCTTGGGCATCCACAATCTTAGGATCTTTTCACTCCTTATTCTCCTCATATCAACATCTCACCCAAAACTTGAAAACTTCAATCACACAAAACTTAACGGAACTTTGTGAGATAGGTTAGTATGATAAAGAGCAAGTCATTTCACTTTGGTACTGTAAAAGACAAGATTCATAATTGTTTCCACACAATGCCTACTGTAACATATCATTTCTACAATTTATATTGAGCAATATAAGCCATAGAAACAAGGAAACAAGCAAACTATGCATTGAAAACAGAATCTGACAAAATAGAACAGCTGTAGTAATATGTACTCAAACCATACTTATGCTACTCCAAAATTATGAAAAAAATATGACCACGTGAGAAATTTGTATATTAATATTCTACAAAAAATCAACTCAAAAGCACTCTTCTGCTAAAAATGAGAGTTATTTTTGTGAGTGCAAAAGTTTCTGTTTTTCAGCAAGATCATATCAACTATCACCCAACATGATCCCAAAGGCTTTACTTGGCACTTTATTTAAACAAAAGCAATAAAACATGATTACTACAGTAACCTAATCATGTGATCACACAAAAACAGTAGGTAAAAGTATTGTGTTGTCTCCCAACAAGCGCTTTTCTTTAATGCCTTCTAGCTAGGCATGATGATTTCAATGATGCTCGCATAAAAGATAAGAATTGAAACATGAAAAAGAGCATCATGAATCACATGGCAAGCACATTTAAGCCTAACACACTTCCTATGCATAGGGATTTTGTGAGCAAATGATGCATGGGAACAAGAATCATCTAGCATAGGAAGGCACAACAAGCATAACTTCAAAACTTTCAACACATAGAGAGGAAACTTGATATTATTGCATTTCCTACAAGAATAAGTTCCTCCCCCATAATAATTTTCAGTGGCATCATGAATTAATTTAACAATATAACTATCGCATAAAGCATCCTTTTCATGATCCACAAGAATAGAAAATTTATTACTCTCCACACAAGCAAATTTATTCTCATCGATAGCGGTGGGAGCATACTCAACAAAATAACTATCATGAGATTGAAAATTAAAATCATGATGAAAATTTTCATGGGTATAATTATTCAATATATCATACATGTCATCACCATAATCATCATAAGTAGCAACTTTGTTCTCATCATAGTCAATTGAAACCTCTTCCAAAATAGTGGATGTAGCACTAAATAAAGTCATGACCTCTCCAAATCCACTTTCATCAATATTGTAATAAGATTCAACACCCTCCAAAATAGTGGGATCACTACTACCTAGACTTGAGACTCTTCCAAACCCACTTTCATCATTGTAATCATCATAAATATGAGGCATGCTATCATCATGATAAATTTTCTTATCAAAAGTAGAAGGAATCAAAGGATTATATTCATTATGCAAAGCATACCCAAGCTTAGGACCAGCATTATTTTCAGCAAATAAATCTTCAAACATTTCATACTCATCGAACATAGCATCCCCAAGCTTGTGGTTTTGCATATCATCATAATCATTCTTATCAATAGCATGAATGGCACCAATAGTATAGCAAACATTATTATCATATTCTTCCAAGCAACTGCAAAAAAGATTTTTAGTATCATAAGAGACATCATTGTCTTCCCAATTATAGTCATCACAACAAGTAGTAGGCATCACAAAATCATACTCAATATCATCATCCTCCATCAACATATTTGATTTACTTTCATGAGGCACAATGGTGATAGGAGCAATATTACTTGGGAGAGTTACCTTTTTACCTCTACTTTTCTTCTTTTCTTTTTCTTCTTCACCACCTCACATGTGGGTTTAATCATTTTTTCCGAGCATCTTGTTGAAGAGATTGATTGGATAGGAAGCTCCTCCTCGTTACCTGATTCATCATAAACACTAGGAGGGTATTGGGAAACATTTTCCCTTTCATTAGTACTCTCTTCATGCCCTATTTTTTTCTTGTCTTTAGATAGTTGGCAATATAAGGATTCTCAATGCAATTTACCGTGCAAAACATATAAATTTCCTCTAGATCAAAATCAAGAATTCTATTGAGATTGAATTTTGGAACATCCTTAGTTATACATTTTATTTCTTCGTACCCCAAAAGAAGACTAAGCGCTTTATGATGCTCAAGGGTAATCAAGTTATCACAATTTTTGGACACAATTTTATCATGAAACAAATAACATTGGAACTTTAAATGACCACGTTCATTGCAAAGTTCAAAAGGATGGCGAAAGATATTGAATCTTTCAGCACAATCATCTAGCCTCTCTTGCAACTTTTTCGTTTCTAAATATTTATGCTTCTTACAAAATCTATCTTCCCTTTTTTGTGTGTGTGTGTGCACTCCCAATTTACTCCGCAAAAATTGACATTCTTATAAGAGACATCATTATCATGGCTAGTGCACTCATCATTAGCATTTTGGATATTCAAAGAATTCATACAACATTGCAATCATGCTCATCATTCATGCCAATCATTTTATTAAATTCTTCTTCTATCAATTGAGCACAATTTTGAACCATCATTTTCAAGAAAGATATTATAAAGATGATCAATAATATGATGCAACTTTAATTCCATTTTTTTGTAGTTTTGTTTTATAAACCAAACTAGTGATGAAACAAGAAACTAAAAGATTCCATTGCAAGATCTAAAGATATACCTTCAAGCACTCCCCTCCCCGGCAACGGCGCCAGAAAAGAGCTTGATGTCTAGTACACAACTTTATTCTTGTAGACATGTGTTGGGCCTCCAAGCGCAGAGTTTTGTAGGACAATACCAATTTTCCCTCAAGTGGATGACCTAAGGTTTATCAATCCGTGAGAGATGTAGGATGAAGATGGTCTCTCTCAAACGACCCTGCAACCAAATACAAGAAATCTCTTGTGTCCCCAACACACCCAATACAATGGCAAATTGTATAGGTGCACTAGTTCAGCGAAGAGATGGTGATAAAAGTGTAATATGGATGGTAGAAATATATTTTTATAATCTGAATAAATAAAAACAGCAAGGTAGCAAATATTAAACGGGCGCAAAAACGGTATTGCAATGCTTAAAAATGAGGCCTAGGTTTCGTACTTTCGCTAGTGCAACCTCTCAACAATGCTAACATAGTTGGATCATATGATTATCCCTCAAAGTGCAATAAAGAAACACTCCTGAGTTCCTATTAGTGGAGAACTAAAGATAGGAATTGTTTGCAGGTCACGAAACCACCTCAAAGCTATTCTTACCATTCGGTCTATTCAAGAGTTTGTACTAAAATAACACAAAGCTATTTTTTCCGTTCGATCTATCCTAGAGTTCGTACTAGAATAACACCAAAGAAAATTCATATTCATAATACTCAATCCACACAAAGAACTATAAAGAAACCCCAAAGTTTCAGTCGGAGAAAACGTGCATCAACCCCTATGCATAGATTACCCCAATATCACCACGGGAATCCGCGAGTTGAATGCCATAACACATATCAAGTGAATCAATAAGATACCTCATTGTCACCTCAAGTATTCATATTGCAAGACATATATCATGTGTTCTCATCTCTGAATATTCAATCCGACAAGACAAAACTTTAAAGGGTAAAGATTCAATTCATCATAACAAGAGTATAGAGGGGAGAAACATCATATGATCCGACTATATTAACAAAGCCCATGATATAGATCACGAGAGAGAGAGAGAGAGAGAGAGATCAAACACATAGCTACTGGAACAAACCCTCAGCCCCGAGGATGGACTACTCCCTCCTCATCATGGTGGCTGCCGGGATGATGAAGATGGCCACCGGAGATGATTCCCCCCCCCCCTCCGGTAGGGTGCCGGAACAGGGTCTAGATTGGTTTTTGCGGATACAGAGACCTTGCAACGGCAGAACTTCTGATCTAGGTTAACCCCGAAGGGTTTTGGAATATTTGGGTTTTATAGGGTAAAGAGGCGGTCCATAGGGCACCCGAGGTGGGCACAACCCACACAGGCGCGCTGGTGTGAGCATGCCACAGGGGTGCCCAGAGGCGTGCCACAGTGGGTTGTGCCCCTCGGGGCACCCCCAGGTGCTGCTCTGGCCCATCCTAGGTGGTGTGGTCCATAAAAATTCTCCAAGGAGTTACGCGGTGTTTGGATTCTGTTTTATAATGATTTACTGCGATGTAAAAAACATGCAGAAAACAGCAATTGGCACTGGGCACTATGTCAATAGGTTAGTACCAAAAAATGATAGAAAATGACTATAAAATGATTGTAAATTATCCAAGAATGATAATATAACATCATGGAACAATCAAAAATTATAGATGCATTGGAGAAGTATCAATGGTGAAGTGATCCACGCAGGGCTTTGCCTAACCACTATGAGAATATGGTGAGGGTCTAAGTTGTTGGTGTGTCTTCTAGGCGGCCCTCCCCTTTCCTCATTCACACGAGAGGAAAGGAAGGAGGAGGGAGGCGGGAAGGAATGGGGAGGCCGAATCCCTCCCCTTCCTTTCTCTCTTCCCCTCTTTCCTTCCCCTCGGGTGCGTCCCATATGGGGGGTGCAGCAGCCCCTGCTGGCTGCTGTATTTCCCCTCTTGGCCCATTATGCCCATATCTTTTCTTGGCGAAGTGCGGAACCCCTTCCGGTGACCCGATATGTACCCAGTACCCTCCGGAACACTTCCGGTGTCCGAATACTATCGTCTTATATACCAATCTTTACCTCTCGACCATTTTGAGACTCCTCATCATGTACGTGATCTCATCTGGGACTCCGAACAACATTCGGTCACCAAATCACACAGCTCATATAATACAAAATCGTCATCGAATGTTAAGCGTGCGGACCCTATGGGTTCGAGAACTATGTAGACTTGACCGAGACACCTCTCTGGTCAATAACCAATAGCAGAACCTGGATGCTCATATTGGCTCCTACATTTTCTATGAAGATCTTTATTGGTCGAACTGTAATGACAACATACGTTATTCCCTTTGTCGTCGGTACGTTACTTGCCTGAGGTTGGATCATCGGTATCTTCATACCTAGTTCAATCTCGTTACCGACAAGTCTCTTAACTCGTTCCGTAATACATCATCCTGGAACTAACTCATTAGTCACTTTGCTTGCAAGACTTCTTATGATGTGTATTATCGAGAGGGCCTAGAGATACCTCTCCGATACTCGGAGTGACAAATCCTAATCTTGATCTATGCCAACCCAACAAACACCTTCGGAGATACACATAGAGCATCTTTATAATCACCCAGTTACATTGTGATATTTGATAGCACACAAGGTATTCCTCCGGTATCCGGGAGTTGCATAATCTCATAGTCAAAAGAATATGTATATGACATGAAGAAAGCAATATCAATAAAACTAAACGATCATAATGCTAAGCTAACGAATGGGTCTTGTCCATCACATTATTTTCCTAATGATGTGATCCCGTTTATCAAATGACAACATGTCTATGGTTAGAAACTTAACCATCTTTGATTAACGAGCTAGTCAAGTAGAAGCTTACTAGTCATACGGTGTTTTGTCTATATATCCACACATGTATCAAGATTCCGGTTAATAAAATTCTAGCATGAATAATAAACATTTATCATGAATAAAGAAATATAAAATAACAACTTTATTATTGCCTCTAGGGCATGTTTCCTTCATTTTTCCTATGTTGGCCCTTTGATTCATAGGATTGGATTCCATAGGAATTTTTCCTATGGAATCTTTTGTACTACATTTTATAGGAAATCTAACATGCACTCCAATCTCTTTTACAGTTCCTTTGTTTTTCATGTGGCATCAAACACTCCTTACTAATCCTATAGGATTCAAGTTGGCATGCCACTCCAATCATATACTTTTCTATTCCTACATTTTCAAAATCATGCAAATCAAAGAGGCCCTAAAGGAAAAGGGACAGTGGGAAAGAGGTTCACAACTTCTAGCTTAGCTTTTACGTGACAATTTTATATTTATTAATTAAGATACTAAGCTCCCTCTATTTGAAGGATCTAGGTGTGCCGGGCTGTCCATCACTAGGAGCCGCCTGTAAGGGTGAGTAGGGTTTTTTTTTTCAGATTTTCCTCTCTCTCTTTTCACATTTTAATGCACGAACATTGATTAACATTTTAAAAATGTGTGAAATTTTTAAAAATCCCCAAACATTTTTTAAAATTCACGAGTATTTTAAATTCCACAAACATTTTTAAAGTTTGTGAACATTTTTTTAATTTGCATTCAGCAGGCAAATAAAATGCTGCCCAGAGCACGAGCACCAACTAGACCAGAGAGCTATATTTTTTAATAATACATTTTTATTAATATATTTGAGAAATATTATGCTGTTTAGAAAATTTTCAATAATAATATGGCATCGGCTTAGACGAAACCGATTGGATTTAGTCGGTTTTGCTGTAGCCGATTGGAACCCTATCGGCTTAGGCGAAGCCGATTAGGACCAGTTAGCTTATTCCAAGCCGACTGGCCGGTCGACTTCGGGCGGCGGCTCCAGTCAGGTTTTGTTTGACTATTTAGCACTAATTTTTTTATTAAATCCCCTATATTATTTAATTAATTAATAATGTTATTACAATCATTCCTTACAAAATTAGCACGCATGGCGGAACACTATTAAGAAGAATCCCATCAGATTTATTTATAAAGCTAAACTTACAATTTAAATGCGCCACCTTATTGGCCTGTCGATTAATTTTCGCAATTTTAAAATTCTTGAGCATCATCAATATACTCAAAGCTTCTTTCTTCAGATCAATGAGCAGAGACCTGTCAAGATTCTCATTTGCAAGGAAAGAACAGACAAAAGCACAATCAGTCTCCAAAATAATGGATTGGTGAAGAGTAATACCTATATAAAAGCCTGCCAGACAAGCACGTAGCTCAGCTTCGTTCACTAATTGGTTTCGGCGAAACCAATTAGTTCCTATCGGCTTTGGCAAAGCTGACAGCTGCATGCATAGAAAAAACCACCTTGGCTAAGAGCATCTTTAGCAGACTTCTTATTTCGTAGGCCTTTAAAACCATGATAAGGGTTGCAAAAAATGTGTTTTACGGGTCAATTTTACCTCCCGCAGAACAGACCCTACAAACGGCACCATAAAAATGAATATTACTCTCAGAGATGCTCTGGTCGCTCAGCCGGCAGCCCACCCAGGCCGCTCGCTGCCTCCCGCCGTCCTTCTCCGCCTCCCCTCCACGTTCCTCGCCATCCCCCGAAAGCCACGCCCCGTCCCCTCCCCCCTCCCTCTGGTTCCATGGCTCCCAGCGCGGAAGCCGTCAAGGTCGCCCTCTGGTGCCCATGGTTGCCCGCGGCGGCCGGTCACATCCGTGAGGTGGCGCTCATCCCGGCCACCTCGCCCCGCCCTTCTTCGGCCCCAATTGAATCTGGCGGTCGATTCCGTGATCGGTTACATGCGTGGTGGCGCTCATCCGGCCTCCTCGCCCGCCCTTCTCTGGCCCCAATTGAACCGGGCGGCCCGATTCCGGTGGGCAGCGGCCGATTCCGATGAGGTATGCGTTGGAATTGCGGCGGCGCATCCTTTTCGACGAGGTTTGACCGGTATACGGGCCATCCTCAGTTTGGCCTTCAAGCCTTCAAATACAAGGGTCCTGGGTGTGGGTTTTTGGTGCCCTTTAAAATATTTAAGGGTCGGACCACTTTTACGGGATCTGTTATGCACACTTTTTTCGACCAAAACCTTAAAACTTGAAAAGTATAAGGGTTTGACCGCTTTTAACGACTCTGCTAGAGATGCTCTAATCTAATTAACAAAAAAGATTACCTCTGGACCAGATTAATAAAAAGACCCCTGGGCTGTGACGGCAGCCACTTCGGTCGACACGTCGTATCTGCCGCTACAGGACCATGCGGCAGCAGTGTTTCCCTCTGCCATAGTTTCCCTCTTATATTTCTCGCCATAGTTTCCCGCGTATATCTCCCGCCACCGTTTCCCGCCTATTCTTCTCTTCTCAACCTATAAAACCCCCTCCACACTAAGGTGGGTTAGCAGTCCAATATAGTCTCGTAGTCTAGTCAAGATGTCTGGTTATCCTTTTGATCGTAGTTTTCACCCTAGTATGTCCCAATGTCTTCTGCGTTTGGCGGCGATTTCAAGAGAGACAATAGAATAGTTTCATGGGGACGAACATCAGTAGTGGCACCCTACTGAATAAGCTGGAGTCACGCATTAACTAGGTGCGGGTGGCCTTCAAGGGCCTTTGAGGAGATACGGAAAGAACTTTTCAGGTTGCATAGAAGATGGAAAAGGCAAAAGCATAAGAGTGTATCATACCTAAAGTATGCAGTAGAACATACTTTTTTTATGGACAACTATTAAGCAGCAGGACATAATACCGTCTATAGTATTCAACCTACATAAATAAAGAATACTACCAGACCAACTAAAAATATTTGCATACCTAAATATTTGACATCTAAATAAATCACCGAATACTGCCGGACCAACTAAAATACACACACCTAAATATTTGACATCTAAATAAATTACGAATACTACGGACCAACTAAAAATAATGCACACCATATTATTTCACATCTAAATAAATTACGAATACTACCAAACCAACTAAAAATAATCGCACACCAAATTATTGCACATCTAAATAAATTACCCGGCGGACCAACTAAAAATATTCGCACACCTACATATTTTACATCTAAATAAATTACCGAATACTACGGACCTACTAAAAATTATCGCACTTTTAATTATTTCACATCTAAATAAATTACCGAATACTACCGGGCCAACTAAAAATATTCACACACCTAAATATTTGACATCTAAATAAATTAGCGAATACTACCGGACCAATTATAACAGAATATTCGCAAATATGACAGAGAAAATGGCAGTTGAATGTTACCCTTGAAGCGTGCGAAGCAACTCCGATCGGCGGCCTTTTGTCACCGGAGCAGCACCACCACCACCACGAGCAGCAGCACAACCAACTCCACCACCACCTCCACCTCCACCACAAGCTATCCTATCACGAGATCGAGGTTTCCCTTGCCTCCCTAATCCTCTAGAATGCAACTACGGTGGAAAATGGGCAAGAAATCGGTTACAATTCGTGTATTAATTGGGTGTTTTCGGGTTGAGGAGAGAAGCAAAGGAGAAAAGAAGAAGAAGAGAGGAGGAAGGAGGTGCGGGCCGGCCGAGGCTAAGGCGGCACCTATGGTCTTAGGCGTGGACGACTGGAGCTGTCGTCTTAGCCGTGGACGACTGCATCTTGAGCCAGCCCGACTGGCTGTGTGTGACATGGTCGGGCCACTAGTCGGCTTAGACGTGGACGACTGCGACCTACTCGTCTTCGCCTTGGACGAATGGGCTCTGTCGTCTTTGGAGTGACCGACAGAAGCCTATCGTCCACGCGGAAGCTGATGCTGTATTATTATTGAAAAATTTCTAAACAGCGTAATATTTCTTAAATTTATTAATAAAAGTGTATTATTAAAAAAATAGCGACCAGAGAAGTCATTGCTTCATACAGCTGGATTTTGGAGACGACTACTTCATACTCCCTCCGTTCCTAAATAATTGTCTTTCTAAAGATTTCAATAAGTGACTACATACGGAGCAAAATGAGTGAATCTATACTTTAAAACATGTCTATATACATCCGTATGTTGTAGTCCATTTGAGATGGCTAGAAAGACAAATATTTGGGAACGGAGGGAGTATTTCTCTAGTTCAATGGCAAGAAAGAATCTGATGACATTAACCATACTGAGCAAAACCAATATTGGAATGTTCCTGCAAAAAAAACAATATTGGAATGACGATGCTGAGAGGAATAAACGCAACACATGCTGCTGTCATACCAAACTGAAACCGGCAAATTCACTACGAGAATTTCAAACTCTAGGCGTGGATGATGATTTCGGAGCCAAAAACAAGTCGTAGCATGTGTTCAGACATGGGAAAGCAAGTTGTCACATCAGTTTGGTCAAAACGTTAGGACTAAAAGTTCCACTTATCAGCAAACAGCAAACAGTTGATGCTCGCACAACAAAGACAGGAATTTCAGAATAGTACTTCAAAAATATTGAATTAAGAGCACAGAAATGTAGGCTTGAGGCTCCTGTCCTGCGTGGTTGTGTATGTATCAGCACAATAATGTGGTGGAAATATTATGACTAGGAATTTTTCTACTTCTACTTCAGGTTAAGAATATCGGCAAATAAAATAGCAGATTCAAGATTGGCAAGCTAGAAGTTTTAGTACAATGTTTGAGTGGACTACTAGGATGAGTGAGCGAAAATCCACCGCATTTACTGATACATATACAGCCTCATTGTCCAAATTTGATGGGAAATCCCTAATAAGAACCACCACATTTCAGTAGAACGGCGGCAACCTCAAAGATCGTAACAATAGACGGTTGCCAGGGTTCCCTCAAAATTGCAATCAAATAACCCTAGAAGTGAAACTGGAAATTTTAATACTTACTACAATATGGCACAGAAGTTCAGACTCGGTGCACAGACTGATCATAGATTTCTGGGTCGTTGCAATATAGAAACCAAGCTCTTACATCACCGCATCAGTGTGGTGGAAACATTAGGATTGATGAGCTCTACTGCAGCTTAATATCATCCAAATAGCAGACATATGAGATTAGCAAGCCAGCAATTCCAGTACAGTGGACTTGGTAAGATGAGATGAGAGCAAAATTCACTGCATAAACTGACGACAGTGTTGACATCAGATTTTGACACTGTCAAGAACTTATTTAAGACGGCCTCAAATGGAGAAGTGTTCTAGATGAAAGAGTTCCGTATTGATGATATGAACATCTTTTAAGTTTGGGTCATCGCCATCCGATTTCATCTTGAAGGCGAAACTATGCTCAAAGTACTAAGATCTTATATTCAGAGTACAATTTGGCCGATTATGCCCTAAAGAAGACCTCAAATGGAAAAATAATCTACACAGATTGTCTTCTTCTCCTCGAAACGATCAATTTTGATATAAGAAACGTCTAAATCGGAGTTCGTATGCAAAAGTTAGAGCCAAAACAGTGTGCTGCACAATTTTAGCCCGGAAGTTCCGGGCAAAACTTCCGGGGAGGTTCCGGGCTGAACAGAGAGTTTGCACGCGATTCGCTCCGAAAGCTGGAATTTTAACATTATTTGCAGATTTGCGGGCCAGAATTCAATCTCAAGATGGCCTCGGATGAAAATGTGGTCAACTAAAGAGATTTTCTCCATTGCAAGATCTACAACTTTACTTTTTGGACCATCATGATCCGAGGCCATGTGCGACCTGCATGAGCTGTACAAGAGGGCTACTTGATGTAATTTTAGCCCGGAAGTTCCGGCCCTCATAGTCTGAGTTAGGTTAACTTTTGATGTTTTGGATGGGATTTGAGTCCTTTTCTTGTGCGAAAGTCCAGCCACCTCATATATATGTAAGGGTGACGGCTGATTCAACAACACATAATCGAACAATCAATCTATCATCTTTTACATTTACCTTTATCTCTCTCCCTTGTTTTTTCTCTCTCGTTCTTCGTTCGTTCTTCGTTGAAGGGCAGCAATCCTCGAGGCTCTAGGGGCGGGCGAACCGACCTAGGGCAGCGATAGCCGCCGCGCGCCCTGACGGGGTCCCTCCCGGGCGTGTGGGGTTTTGGGTCATCAAAAGCGCCCGCCGGATTGTCTTGCGTACCGCGCTTCCGGCGGGTCTCCTTCGACGTGAGCTGCGATGCATCACCCTCGGCGTTGGAGGTACACGGTGACGTGTTCGTGTGCGAACACACTTTTTGACGACTCCGTTGGGGACGAAGCTTTGAACGGTCTCCGGCACGTTCTTGCTACGAAGAGATAGTCATCTAGGGTTTGCAATCTACAAAGGTAATATGAATACCCAATTCACATATGTAGATGAAAATAAAGCATATGTTGTTGCTAAATCATCTAATGAGCATAATGTATCGGCTAGCCCTAGCTTTATCAATCATGCATCCAATTATGTGCAATAGCCGATGCAACAAAATCTTCATGCTTCTACCTCGTATAATTTTAGCAACATGCAACATATGTATTCAAACTCCCATGCATCGGCAACCCCAGAAATCCATATGCCGTTGAAAAACATGATGAGTTCGGTTAATCAAGTTGAAACACCTCACATAGGAACTTCCGATAGTATGCAACAAAGTGTTTCATTTTTTATTCATCGGCAACTAACTTGCAATATGTGAATCCAAACATGCCGGTGGATAGGGGAATTGGCATGCTACTACTAGTTATCCGGCCAATTACCCTCAACCATCATATGCTACACTTCATGCTACTAATGTTTTGGCACCATTGAAGGAAATATGCCCTAGAGGCAATAATAAAGTTATTATTTATTTCCTTATACCATGATAAATGTTTATTATTCATGCTAGAATTGTATTAACCGGAAACATAATACATGTGTGAATACATAGACAAACAGACAGTCACTAGTATGCCTCTACTAGACTAGCTCATTAATCAAAGATGGTTGTGTTTCCTAACCATAGACATGTGTTGTCATTTGATTAATGGGATCACCTCATTAGGAGAATGATGTGATTGACATGACCCATTCCGTTAGCTTAGCACTTGATCGTTTAGTATATTGCTAATGCTTTCTTCATGACCTATACATGTTCATGTAACTATGAGATTATGCAACTCCGTTTATCGGAGGAACACTTTGGGTACTACCAAAGCGTCACAACGTAATCGGGTGATTATAAAGGAGTACTACAGGTGTCTCCAAAGGTACTTGTTGGGTTGGCGTATTTCGAGATTAGGTTTTGTCACTCCGATTGTCGGAGAGGTATCTCTGGGCCTTCTCGGTAATACACATCACTTAAGCCTTGCAAGCATTACAACTAATGAGTTAGTTGTGAGATGATGTATTACGGAGCAGTAAAGAGACTTACCGGTAACGAGATTGAACTAGGTATTGGATACCGACGATCGAATCTCGGGTAAGTAACATACCGAGGACAAAGGGAACAACGATGTCGTTATGCGGTTTGACCGATAAAGATCTTCGTAGAATATGTAGGAACCAATATGGGCATCCAGGTTCCGCTATTGGTTATTGACCGAGAATGGTTCTAGGTCATGTCTACATAGTTCTCGAACCCGTAGGGTCCGCAACGCTTAACGCTTCGATGACAGTTCATAATGAGTTTATAAGTTTTGATGTACCGAAGGTTGTTCGAGTCCCGGATATGATCACGGACATGACGAGGAGTCTCGAAATGGTCGAGACATAAAGATTGATATATTGGAAGCCTATGTTTGGACTTGGAAGGGTTCGAATGAAAGCAGGAAGTTAGGAACACCGGGGTTACGGAACCCCGGGGGTATATGGGCCTTAATGGGCCACAAGAGAGAAGAGGAAGGGCCGGCCAGGCAGGCGCGCGCCCCCTCCCCTCTAGTCCGAATAGGACAAGGAGAGGGGGCGCCTTCCTCTTCCCTCCCCAATCCTAATCCAACTAGGAAAGGGGAGTCCTACTCCCGGTGGGAGTAGGACTCCTCCAGCGCCTCCCCTAGGGCCGGCCGCACCCCCTTGCTCCTTTATATCTGAGGCGGGGCACCCCATGACACACAAGTTGATCTACGGATCGTTCCTTAGCCGTGTCGGTGCCCCCTCCACCATATTCCACTTCGGTCATATCGTCATGAGCTTAAGCGAAGCCTGCGCCGGAGAAGTCATATCGTCAGCGGAGCTTAGGCGAAGCCCTGCGTCGGTGGAGCATCATCATCGTCACCACGCCCGTCGTCTTGTGGAACTCATCCCGACACTTTGCTGGATCGAGTCCGGGATCGTCATCGAGCTGAGCGTGTGCGTAACTCGGAGGTGCCGTCGTTCGGTGCTTGGATCGGTCGGATCGTGAAGACGTGCGACTACATCAACCGTGTTGTTATAACGCTTCGCTTTCGGTCTCACGAGTGCGTGGACAGACACTCTCCCTCTCGTTGCTATGCCATCACCATGGTCCTGTGTGCGTAGGGAAATTTTTCAAATTACTACGTTCCCCAACAATGGCATCCGAGCCTGGTTTTATGCGTTGATGTCATATGCACGAGTAGAACACAAGTGAGTTGTGGGTGATATAAGTCATACTGCTTACCAGCATGTCATACTTTGGTTCAGCGGTATTGTGAGATGAAGCGGCCGGACCGACATTACGCGTGCGCTTACGCGAGACTGGTTTCACCGCTCCGAGCACTTTCGTTGCTTAAAGGTGACAGGCGGGTGTCTGTCTCTCACTTAAGTTGAACCGAGTGTGGCTACGCCCGGTCCTTGCGAAGGTTAAAACAGCACCAACTTGACAAAACTATCATTGTGGTTTTGATGCGTAGGTAAGAACGGTTCTTGCTCAGCCCGTAGCAGCCACGTAAAACTTGCAACAACAAAGTACAGGACGTCTAACTTGTTTTTGCAGGGCATGTTGTGATGTGATGTGGTCAAGGCGTGATGCTATATTTTATTGTATGAGATGATCATGTTTTGTAACCGAGTTATCGGCAGCTGGCGAGAGCCATATGGTTGTCGCTTTATTGTATGAAATGCAAGCGCCATGTAATTGCTTTACTTTATCACTAAGTAGTAGCGATAGTCGTAGAAGCAATAGTTGGCGAGACGACAACGATGCTACGATGGAGATCAAGGTGTCGCTACCGGTGGCGATGGTGATCATGACGGTGCTTCGGCGATGGAGATCACTAGCACAAGATGATGATGACCATATCATATCACTTATATTGATTGCATGTGATGTTTATCCTTTATGCATCTTATCTTGCTTTGATTGACGGTAGCATTATAAGATGATCTCTCACTAAAATTATCAAGAAGTGTTCTCCACGAGTATGCACCGTTGCGAAAGTTCTTCGTCTTTGAGACACCACGTGATGATCGGGTGTGATAGGCTCTACGTTCAAATACAACGGGTGCAAAACAGTTGCGCCTGCAGAATACTCGAGTTAAACTTGACGAGCCTAGCATATAACAGATATGGCCTCGGAACACGGAGACCGAAAGGTCGAACGTGAATCATATAGTAGATATGATCAACATAGTGATGTTCACCATTGAAACTACTCCATCTCACGTGATGATCGGACATGGTTTAGTTGATTTGGATCACGTAATCACTTAGATAACTAGAGAGATGTCTGTCTAAGTGGGAGTTTTTTAATATGATTAATTAAACTTAAATTTATCATGAACTTAGTACCTGATAGTATTTTGCTTGTCTATGTTTCTTTGTAGATAGATGGCTCATACCGTTGTTCCGTTGAATTTTAATGCGTTCCTTGAGAAAGCAAAGTTGAAAGATGATGGTAGCAATTACGGACTGGGTCCGTAACTTGAGGATTATCCTCATTGCTGCACAGAAAAAATTACGCCTGGAAGCACCCATTGGGTAGCGACAGCCTGCTGCAGGAGCTGAGCCGAGAAGTTGTGAGCGTCTGGCGAGCAAAGCTGATGACTACTCGATAGTTCGATGTGCCATGCTTTACGGCTTAGAACCGGGTCTTCAACGACGTTTTGAGCGTCATGGAGCATATGAGATGTTCCAGGAGTTGAAGTTAGTATTTCAAGCAAATGCCCGAATTGAGAGATATGAAGTCTCCAATAAGTTCTATAGCTGCAAGATGGAGGAGAATAGTTACATGGGTGAACATATACTCAAAATGTCTGGGTATAATAATCACTTGATTCAAGCGGGAGTTACTCTTCCGGATGATAGTGTCATTGACAGAATTCTCCAATCACTGCCACCAAGCTACAAGAGCTTCGTGATGAACTATAATATGCAAGGGATGACCAAAACAATTCCGAGCTCTTCGCAATGCTAAAAAGCCGCGGAGGTAGAAATCAAGAAAGAGCATCAAGTGTTGATGGTCAACAAGACCACTAGTTTCAAGAAAAAGGGCAAAGGAAAGAAGAAGGGAGACTTCAAAAAGAACAGCAAGAAAGTTGCTGCTCAAGAGAAGAAACCCAAGTTTGGACCTAAGCCTGGAAATCGAGTGTTTTTACCGCAAGCAAGCTGGACCTTTGAAGCGGAACTGCCCCAAGTATTTGGCGGATAAGAAGGATGGCAAGATGATCAAAGGTATATATGATATACATGTTATTGATGTATACCTTACTAATACTCATGATAGTACACAGGTATTTGATACCGGTTACATTGCTAATATTTGCAACTCGAAGCAGGAACTACGGATTAAGCGAAGATTGGCTAAGGACGAGGTGACGATGCGGCGTGGGAAATGGTTCCAAAGTCGATGTGATCGCGGTCGGCACGCTACCTCTACATCTACCATCGGGATTAGTTTTAGACCTAAATAATTGTTATTTGGTGCCAGCGTTGAGCATGAACATTATATCTGGATCTTGTTTAATGCGAGACGGTTATTCATTTAAGACAGAGAATAATGGTTGTTCTATTTATATGAATAATATCTTTTATGGTCATGCACCCTTGAAGAATGGTCTATTTTATTGAATCTCGATAGTAGTAATACACATATTCATAGTGTTGAAACCAAAAGATGCAGAGTTGATAATGATAATGCAACTTATTTGTGGCACCGCCGTTTGGGTCATATCGGTGTAAAACACATGAAGAAACTCCATCTTGATGGGCTTCGGAATCACTTGATTATGAATCATTTGGTACTTATAACCATGCCTCATGGGCAAGATGACTAAAACGCCGTTCTCCGGAACTATGGAGCGAGCAACTGATTTGTTGGAAATCATACATACCGATGTTTGTGGTCCAATGAATGTTGAGGCACTTGGCGGGTATCGTTATTTTCTCACCTTCACAGATGATTTGAGCAGATATGGGTATATCTACTTAATGAAACACAAATCTGAAACATTTGAAAAGTTCAAAGAATTTCAGAGTGAAGTGGAAAATCATCGTAACAAGAAAATAAAGTTTCTACGATCTGATCGTGGAGGAGAATATTTGAGTTACGATTTTGGTTTACATTTGAAACAATGCGGAATAGTTTAGCAACTCACGCCACCGGAACACCACGGAGAAATGGTGTGTCCGAACGTCAGTGTCGTACTTTACTTGATATGGTGCGATCTATGATATCTCTTACTGATTTACCGCTATCGTTTTGGGGATATGCTTTAGAGACGGCCGCGTTCACGTCAAATAGGGCACCATCTAAATCCGTTGAGACGACACCGTATGAACTGTGGTTTGGCAAGAAACCAAAGTTGTCGTTTCTTAAAGTTTGGGGCTGCGATGCTTATGTGAAGAAACTTCAACCAGATAAGCTCGAACCCAAATCGGAGAAATGTGTCTTCATAGGATACCCAAAGGAGACTGTTGGGTACACCTTCTATCACAGATCTGAAGGCAAGATTTTCGTTGCTAAATTCGGATACTTTCTAGAAAAAGAGTTTCTCTCGAAAGAAGTGAGTGGGAGGAAAGTAGAACTTGATGAGATAATCTGTATCTGCTCCCTTATTGGAAAATAGTTCATCACAAGAAAGCGGTTCTGTGACAACTACACCAATTGGTGAGGAAACTAATGATGTTGATCATGAAACTTCAGATCAAGTTGCTCTTGAACCGTGAGGTCAACCAGAATAAAATACGCACCAGAGTGGTACGGTAATCCTATTCTGGAAGTCATGTTGCTTGACCATGACGAACCTACAAACTATGAAGAAGCGATGGTGAGCCCAGATTCCGTGAAATGGCTGGAAGCCATGAAATCTGAGATGGGATCCATGTATGAGAACAAAGTATGGACTTTGGTTGACTTGCCGATGATCGGCAAGCCATTGAGAATAAATGGATCTTTAAGAAGAAGACTGACGATGGTAATGTAACTGTCTACAAAGCTCGACTTGTTGCAAAAGGTTTTCGACAAGTTCAAGGGGTTGACTACGATGAGACTTTCTCACCCGTAGCGATGCTTAAGTCTGTCCGAATCATGTTAGCAATTGCCGCATTTTATGATTATGAAATTTGGCAAATGGATGTAAAAACTGCTTGAATGGATTTCTAGAAGAAGAGTTGTATATGATGCAACCAGAAGGTTTTGTCGATCCAAAGGGTACTAACAAAGTGTGCAAGCTCCAGCGATCAATTTATGGTCCGTGCAAGCCTCTCGGAGTTGGAATAAACGCTTTGATAGTGTGGTCAAAGCATATGGTTTTATCTGAGACTTTTGGAGAAGCTTTGTATTTACAAGAAAGTGAGTGGGAGCTCTGTAGCATTTACGATATTATATGTGGACGACATATTATTGATTGGAAATGATATAGAATTTCTGGATAGCATAAAAGGATACTTGAATAAAAGTTTTTCAATGAAAGACCTCGGTGAAGCTGCTTACATATTGGGCATCAAGATCTATAGAGATAGAATAAGACGCTTAATTGGACTTTCACAAAGCACATACCTTGATAAAGTTTTGAAGAAGTTCAAAATGGATCGAGCAAAGAAAGGTTTTTACCTGTATTACAAGGTGTAAGATTGAGTCGGACTCAATGCCCGACCACAGCAGAAGATAGAGAGAAAATGAAAGATGTTCCCTATGCTTCAGCCATAGGCTCTATCATGTATGCAATGCTGTGTACCGGACTGACGTATGCTTAGCTGTAAGCTTGGCGGGAAGGTACCAAAGTAATCCAGAGTGGATCCTTTGGACAGCGGTCAAGAACATCCTGAAATACCTGAAAAGGACTAAGGATATGTTTCTCGTATATGGAGGTGACAAAGAGCTAGTCGTAAATGGTTACGTCGATGCAAGCTTTGACACTGATCCGGACGATTCCAAATCGCAAACCGGATACGTGTTTTTATTAAACGGTGGAGCTGTCAGTTGGTGCAGTTCTAAACAAAGCGTCGTGGCGGGATCTACATGTGAAGCGGAGTACATAGCTACTTCGGAAGCAGCAAATGAAGGAGTCTGGATGAAAGAGTTCATTTCCGATCTAGGTGTCATACCTAGTGCATCGGGACCGATGAAGATCTTCCGTGACAATCTTGGTGCAATTGCCTTGGCAAAGGAATCCAGATTTCACAATAGGACCAAGCATATCAAGAGACGCTTCAATTCCATTCGGGACCAAGTCAAAGTGGGAGACATAGAGATTTGCAAAATACATACGGATCTGAGTGTTGCAGACCCGTTGACTAAGCCTCTTCCACGAGCAAAACATGATCAGCACCAAGACTCCATGGGTGTTAGAATCATTACTATATAATCTAGATTATTGACTCTAGTGCAAGTGGGAGACTGAAGGAAATATGCCCTAGAGGCAATAATAAAGTTATTATTTATTTCCTTATACCATGATAAATGTTTATTATTCATGCTAGAATTGTATTAACCGGAAACATAATACATGTGTGAATACATAGACAAGCAGACAGTCACTAGTATGCCTCTACTAGACTAGCTCATTAATCAAAGATGGTTGTGTTTCCTAACCATAGACATGTGTTGTCATTTGATTAATGGGATCACCTCATTAGGAGAATGATGTGATTGACATGACCCATTCCGTTAGCTTAGCACTTGATCGTTTAGTATATTGCTAATGCTTTCTTCATGACCTATACATGTTCCTGTAACTATGAGATTATGCAACTCCCGTTTACGGAGGAACACTTTGGGTACTACCAAACGTCACAACGAATCGGGTGATTATAAAGGAGTACTACAGGTGTCTCCAAAGGTACTTGTTGGGTTGGCGTATTTCGAGATTAGGTTTTGTCACTCCGATTGTCGGAGAGGTATCTCTGGGCCTTCTCGGTAATACACATCACTTAAGCCTTGCAAGCATTACAACTAATGAGTTAGTTGTGAGATGATGTATTACGGAACGAGTAAAGAGACTTACGATGTAACGAGATTGAACTAGGTATTGGATACCGACGATCGAATCTCGGGTAAGTAACATACCGAGGACAAAGGGAACAACGTATGTCGTTATGCGGTTTGACCGATAAAGATCTTCGTAGAATATGTAGGAACCAATATGGGCATCCAGGTTCCGCTATTGGTTATTGACCGAGAATGGTTCTAGGTCATGTCTACATAGTTCTCGAACCCGTAGGGTCCGCACGCTTAACGCTTTCGATGACAGTTCATAATGAGTTTATAAGTTTTGATGTACCGAAGGTTGTTCGAGTCCCGGATATGATCACGGACATGACGAGGAGTCTCGAAATGGTCGAGACATAAAGATTGATATATTGGAAGCCTATGTTTGGACTTGGAAGGGTTCCGAATGAAACAGGAAGTTATTCTAACACCGGGGTTACTGAACCCCGGGGGTATATGGGCCTTAATGGGCCACAAGAGAGAAGAGGAAGGGCCGGCCAGGCAGGCAGCGCCCCCTCCCCTCTAGTCCGAATAGGACAGGAGAGGCGGCGCCTTCCCTCTTCCTCCCCAATCCTAATCCAACTAGGAAGGGGAGTCCTACTCCGGTGGGAGTAGGACTCCTCCAGCGCCTCCCCTAGGGCCGGCCGCACCCCCTTGCTCCTTTATATCTGAGGCGGGGGCACCCCATGACACATAAGTTGATCTACGGATCGTTCCTTAGCCGTGTGCGGTGCCCCCTCCACCATATTCCACTTCGGTCATATCGTCATGAGCTTAAGGCGAAGCCTGCGCGGAGAAGTCATATCGTCAGCGGAGCTTAGAAAGCCCTGCGTCGGTGGAGCATCATCATCGTCACTGCGCCGTCGTCTTGTGAAACTCATCCCGACACTTTGCTGGATCGGAGTCCGGGATCGCCATCGAGCTGAGCGATGTGCGAGAACTTCGGAGGTGCCGTCGTTCGGTGCTTGGATCGGTCGGATCGTGAAGACGTGCGACTACATCAACCGCGTTGTTATAACGCTTCGCTTCGGTCTCACGAGTGCGTGGACAGACACTCTCCCCTCTCGTTGCTATGCCATCACCATGGTCCTGTGTGTGCGTAGGGAAATTTTTGAAATTACTACGTTCCCCAACAACCATATGCAACTATAGGTATTCATAATTCGGCTTCGCACCTTCACGCTAATAGCCGAATAAGTGAAAGTTCTATAGGATCCCATGTGTCTTCACCTAGTATTGTAGCATACAATGTTTTCCCTGCACAATTACAGAATTTCGGCGACATCTCGTTACCGAAAGAGTTTAAAAGTGTCGGGGGGAAATTCTATCCAGATTGGGTCATTAAGAAAAACCTTACGTCTTTTTGGGACGAATGCAATGTTGTTCTACATGAATTAATAAAAGAGGGAAAGCCTATTAATTCTGTTACAATATAAGCTAGATTATGTCAAAAAGAGAAAGCATTGGGTGTGGGTGGAATTATCAAAAAGAGTGGTGATTCGGATAATAAAGTTAATTCGGTTATTGAAAAGACCGAATCAAATATTACGTATGCCGGATCTATTCTAGAAAAAGATGATGACAAGGAGTTGGGGAGCTATTCGGAAGGGGAACAAGATATCATTCAAGTAACGCAGCCATCATGCTCTCCCAACGTATTCGAAGAGGTATGTCTAGCAAGTGATTTACCTATCTTCCGATTTGGTCGCAACTTTATTGTTGATGCTTCTATTAGAAAAATTCTCATAAGCAATCTTGAAAGACCAGTGAAGAAGGGTAATTTATTTGTTAGCAATAAAATCGTTGCAAAGCATATTGGTCAATACATTGTGCCATTTATAAAGACCGATTGTGACTTATTATTGCAGCCAAGTTTTCCCCATTGCTTTATCAAAAGTTCATATATAATTGGGTAGCTTTGCTTGTTTCTTACTTGGATTACACTTGGTCTCAATTGAGACATGTATGTTCTAACTATTTTCGTTTTAAAAATTTAAAGCCAAGGTTAAAATCTTCTGAGCAAACCGATGCAAGTATAGTTTCTTATCCAATGACATCTGCAAGAGAATGCAAAATAAAATTCATAGCCGAATGGGGAGATACAAAATCTGAATCATTCGTTTGCTTAACTCCAAAACCGTTCTCACAGCAAGATCGGCTAGAAAACAAAAACTTTGCCTTCAATTCAAGCATGTGTGATCAAATATTTGATTTGTTGCTGAAAATAATTACATAAGAATTCTTGATCACCATGTCAAGCCATCAATTCAAGGACGAATGTATTGTAGGTTGCATCATTCGTTCAAACATAATTTTGAGGATTGCAATATGTTTCGTCAAATAGTTAAATCGGCCATTGATAAAGGACGATTAAAATTTGTTGAGACACCATGAGATGACCAGTCTATTCCGATTGCTCCTGATGGCAGAAAGTTTTTGCATCGTCTGCTTCAAGCCGGTCCATTTAAAGAGAAGGTAAAAACTGCAGGTGATGGGATCGAGCTTTCAAGTAAAGAATTTGTTGAAGAGCATAACGAACATAATCTTGAGGGCGAAAATTCCATCAAAGCTACAATGGAGACGCCAAGGACTGGGGGGCAGCAAGCAAATCCAATGATCGATGAAAGCAAACCAAAAGAAAACAAAGGCCGAAATAAGCGCAAGTGTAAGAGATCGAAAATCACCTTCGCTGAACTATTGAATAAATATCAAAAGAAGAGTGAAGAGAAGAATGATTATCAGCCAAATCATGCAAAGAAACCAAGATCACCCCCAAGGCGCAAATATGAGGATCGGTATTGGCAAAGTGAGAATTTTAATGCAACATATTCATATCCTTATTTTGGGCCGCCAATGCCAATGTCGTGGATGCCTCCCTATGCTCATATAGATCCATATCCATCATGGGACAGGTATGATACAAGGGCACGTTCTCCATCTTATTTTAGACCATCTCACCAATATTATGCAACTCCAAGAAGATCAACATTTGAACAATCACGCATCAAAGACCGTTTCAATCATAAGGAATCGGTCCAGAGCTCAAGGAAGAAGAAAGAGGTGGTAAAGCAAGTTTACCGCGTGAAAAGAGATGGTCGTAAGTGTGCTACTTCAGATTTGATCTCAAATAATAAAGAGCCAATTAAAATGTAGACATTGGCTACAAAAGGCAAAGAAGTGAAACAATCAATTGATAAAAAATAGAGTGCCAAATCTGAAGAAAAGAAGTTGAGGGTGCACAAGACCCAAAAAGAGTTGCCATTGTTTGAAACAAAATCACAGTCGAGGTGCTCACTCGGCTTATCATATTGGCAAAAGAAGGAATTACAAAATCTTAGTGCACAAGAGCTGAGAAAGAAGAACATGGCATGGGTTCTCAAGAAGATCAATCAAAACAAAAATGATGTGGATGCTTCTATTGCAACAAGTACAATAAAAGTGAAGAAGGAAAAGAATGAAAGCAACAAACAATTAAGCCGAAGGTGCGCATCACAACATCAAAAATTTTGGTTAGCACATCATCCATTTTCTTGAACCATATCGTTGATGCCTTTGCCATGGAATTCATCCCTAGGTATGATCAATTACCCTCCATGGATTCATTTTGGTCCATGGATGCAACATAATTTTCTATATCATGAGAGGGTATTACCAAATCACTATACATTTGGTTAGTTTTATTTTTGTTGCTAATACAAAGGGGCCGAAATATTTATTGCTATTTTATTTGTTTATTTTGGCTATACATGCTTTAGTGGATGAATTCTACATGGACCTCATGGTAATGGCCGATATTTAACTATCGTCCTAAGAAACTATCTGATCATGGAACCTTATCACCAGATTGTTATAGACCTCCTTGGGTTGCTTTGAAATTTTTCCCACATCTAGACATGACAATTCAAAAGAGTTGGCACAGCAAAGCATCCGGCTACTATGTTACTCATGGTGCATTGTATTTCTATCAATAGCCGATGCTTAGTCTTGTCAGAATAGGTAAGGTCAAACCGAAGTCCACCGTTTCGGCCACTAATGAAACTTTTATGCAGGAGAAGTAAGGATTGGACGAAGTTAATTCTTGATTATCTACAAAATAATAGGGAAAGGGTGAATAATATGGTTCAGAGGATGGTTTTGATCTATGGAACCTTATCACCAGATTTTTATAGAAGCTGAGAAGTTTATTCCCAAGTTTGCATCAAGAGGTTCAAACAAGCAGTGGCCGACATATACTTATCGTCCTAAGAACATGCAAAATGGCCGATGGAGTGTTGAGATAGTCCTTAGAACAAGCTATGCGGAAGTTATTTTTTGGCACACAAGTTTTGCTGAAAAACAGGGAGGCATGTGTTGACACCAAATTTTGGCACTGTCAAGAACTTATTTAAGACAGCCACAAATGGAGAAGTGTTCTACATGAAAGAGTTCCATATTGATGATATGAACATCTTTTAAGTTTGGGTCATCGACATCCGATTTCATCTCGAAGGCCGAAACTATGCTCAAAGTACTAAGATCTTATATTCAGAGTACAATTTGGCTGATTAAGCCCCGAAGAATATCTCAAATGGAAAAATGATCTACACGGGTTGTCTTCGTCTCGTCGAAACGATCGATTTTGATATAAGGAACGTCTAAATCGAAGTTCGTATGCAAAAGTTAGAGGCAAAACAGTGTGCTGCACAATTTTAGCCCGGAAGTTCCGGGCAGAACTTCCGAAGAGGTTCCGGGCTGAACAGAGAGTTCGCACGCGATTCGCCCCAAAAGCTGGAATTTTAACATTATTTGCAGATTTAGGGGCCATAATTCAATCTCAAGATGGCCTCGGATGAAAAAGTGATCAACCGAAGAGTTTTTCTCCATTGCAAGATCTACAACTTTGCTTTTTGGACCATCGCGATCCGAGGCAATGTGAGACCTGCATGAGCTGTACAAGAGGGCTACTTGATGTAATTTTAGCCCGGAAGTTCCGGGCTGACCGGAAGTTCCGGCCTCGTAGTCTGAGTTAGGTTAACTTTTGATGTTTTGGACGGGATTTAAGTCCTTTTCTTGTACGGAAAGTCCAGCCGCCTCATATATATATATATATGTAAGGGATGACGGCCGATTGAATAACACACAATCGAACAATCAATCTATCATCTTTTACCTTTACCTCTATCTCTCTCCCTCGTTCTTCTTCTTTCTCGTTCTTCGTTGAAGGGCAGCGATACTCGAGGCTCTAGGGGCGGGCGAACCGACCTAGGGCAGCCCATGGCCGTTGCGCGCCCTGACGGAGTCCCTCCCGGACATGTGGGGTTTCGGGTCATCAAAAGCGCCCGCTGGATTGTCTTGCGTACCGCGCTTCTGGCGGGTCTCCTTCGACGTGAGCTGTGGTGCATCACCCTCGGCGTTGGAGGTACACGGTGACGTGTTCGTGTGCGAACACACAGATGCAGCAATACATGCCTCATTGGCCAAATTTAAAGGGAGGAAATCTCTCTCATTACCATAGCATTTCAGTTGAATTGCAGTAACCTAAAGATAGTATATTAGGCCTACGAAACCATAGCCGGCCAGTTTGTTGCAAGGGCACAGAGCAAATAGAAAAGCCAGTTCAAACTCCCACATAACTGCAACCAAATAACATGACAAGCTAATGTAAACTACTATCTCTACCTATTGTGCGCCTCTGCATCTTTTTTCTTCCTTTTCTTCGCCTTGTTCTTCTCACTCTTTTCATCACCGCCTTCCTTGCTCTTCTTCTTCTTCTTCTTTTCTTCTTCTTGCCGCCACCCTTCTCCTCATCGGACAGACTGCTCTTTTGCTCCTTCACTGTCTCCGAAACTGTCTTTCTTCGCTAGCTCCTCAACAGGCTGATGCATCATTTGCTTCCAACCCTGCAGCTCATGAGATTCTCAATAAAGTGAGGACTGTAACTGTTAGTTTTGTCAACACTGGTATTCTATTCATGCAACTTTTTCTGTCCAAGGAAACATCTTTACGGTCTGTTTTTTCAGCTTGCCGTCTGCCCCCGCTAAATGTTGCCAATCAAGTGTCATATGTGCTTGGCCATCTCGCCGCTAGATATGGAGTTATGGACCCTGCTCGAGTCATGGTTTTGGCTTCGCCCCAATAGGATTTGACACCTGAGCCGTCCGCAGTGATCGGCCCTCGTCACTCTCTAGTTATAACTGAAACTGGAGAAGAGCTGGACAGTCCGATGGAACTCATATAATGCTGATCCTAGCAGCCTGATGGGTGATACTGATGTTTAGCTTATTCAGGATGGTGCTACTGACTTACAGGGGACTGGCCTCAGTCTGATCAGTTGGTACATGTGTGGTTGTGTGTGTGGGGAGGTATGTATGTTCCTGATATTGGGGTGGTGGAATTTGTGTCAAGGGTAGTGTAGGGGGTGGGTGGGAAACTGCAAGGGGTGTTGGTTGGTATGTTCCTTGACTCACTGGCATTTGCTCTCTCTGATTTGCAGGCAAAGGCATGGACCTTGGCACTGAGTTTGCGAAAGGAAAAGATAGATACAGGTGTGGCACCTCCATAATCGGACTCAAAGGCACATGATTGTGCGGAGGAGTGTTAAAGCTTATCCCCGATTGATTAGATACAGATGGATCTGCTGCTCCCCCTGCCCATCTGTCCAGAGCCAACCCAATTTGAGCAACCATGATGGTAAGTTTTGAGATATCACCTTGCAAACTCTCCAGAATTGGAGACGACAAACTCGTGCAGCGCCAATTCGTCGCCAATCAAGATGATCAGAAACGTAGCTAATCGATGGCTCTGTCACGGAAGAGATATAGTGATCACCGAGCTGGCAAAAACAGGGGAAGAAATGATAAAATATAGCTAAGTTGGAAGGAAGAACATGAGCAAAAGAGTAAAGCTAGACTGGCGGCGCAAGGAGGAAGAGATAGAACTAGGGTTTATTTCTGATGCCGTGCCGCCCATCCACCCACTCTCCAGCTTATATACTACTCCCTTTGTCCCACAATATAAGACGTTTTTGCAAGCTAGCTAGGAGCCACGACAGAGTGCAAGACTGTTTACCATCAAATTAAGAACCGGGGCCATCTCAGCCGTAGGTGCCTAACTGAAGGTGTGCTGCTACAGCTAACTGAAGATGAAGACAGTTGCACAGTTCCTGACACTATCGTTTGAGAAATAAAGTCTTATTGCTGTAAAAAAGACTGTAATTGTACTCCATATCGAAAGTTCTAGCTCAACAAACAAGCAGAGAGAAAAAATAATTCAAGTAACGATCTCCTCGATGAGGCAGCGGCGTCTCTTGCCGCCGATCTCGACGAGCATGGCCAGCAGGGCCTCGCACACCTGGGTGGCGTCGGCCTCGGCGTGGCGCCTGCTCAGCGTCGAGAACACCAGCCACGCGTGGTCCAGCCTCCGCTCGGGCCTGACCACCACGGACCCCGGCACCTCGGCGTCGCGCCGCGTCACCAGGCCGTCGCTGCTCTCCCCGTACCGCAGCCGCAGGTGGAGCGCGGTGGCCGCCATGGCGGCCGACACCGGCATCACCACGGGCAGCTTCAGAGAAGCGAGCAATGACTCTGCGTACTCGGATAGGAAGCGCGATAAGGGTGCCACTGCAAGCAGCGGGAGGAGCTCGGCCTGGGCGATGCGGGTCAGCGTTGCGAGCACCGTTGGGGCGGTGCTGGCCTCGGTGTGGAAGGAGACGATCGGCAGCTCGTCCACTGGGAGCCTGTGCCTGGAAATGAAGTCCTTCCTCCTGTCGTATGTGAGGTCCTCCAGAGCTCTCATGTCGCCCTGCGGCCGTCCACTTGTTAGAGAACATGCATGATATGAAAGCAACTCATGTTTTTAGTTAAGGTATATGAACAAAGATAGTGAAGGACCTTGATTAATTTGCACACTATCAGTTCCATGATCCTCCTCGTCTCCCTGTCAGCGATCTGGCCTTCTCGAAGGATGTCGGAAGCCACGGGGGTGCCGCCATACGGGCTCTGAACCAGTGCCAGACCAGCGACCTTGCCCTTAAGCTCGGACCAGTACAACGAGAGTGCGGCAGCTGCATCGACTCCGCCCTTGCTATGTCCCAGGAGCAAAACCTGTTTGCCAGATCCCCAGTAGAGCTCCTCGATGTATAGTTTCAGTTCCCGTGCATTTTTCTCCACTGATGCCTGAACAAAATGGAAGGTAAGTACAGACCTACAGGGGGTGCAGAACGAAACACGAACTTGTAAAGTATACACCGCAGAGAATATGAGGAAGATACGAGAATCGAAGCGACGGACATTCCTCGGTTTACAGCACATGCACAACACGAAACAAATATAGGTCGACAAACTAGAAAGATATTGTATGCCACCCTGTTGAGCTGAATTACCTCACTATGAATCTTTGCAATATGGCAAGTAAGCCCCATCTTTGAAAAGAATCTTTTAGTGTTGAGAAAGTAAAGTGGACTGTGGTTGCTAAAAAGGCCTGCATAGAGGAACGCTGTGAGTCACCATCAAGCTACGACGACATAATAAGGTTATCTGTGAAAACTGAGAAAGATGTCTCACCAGGGATGAGCAAGTAAACCAGTGTATCAGGCAGGGAATGCATGCCATTTCTGAAAAAATTAACACAATGCAAAAGAATAACTGAATAATACTCCTACTAAACACTATGCCATTTCCTTATTAACTGACACTTCACTAGGCAGGGAAAAACAGTTCACCTCACATCATGCAAAAGCTCCTGAAAGCGAGATGTGCCATCAACTGAATAAAGCGACATTTGAGTTCTTTGCAACCACCCTATATCTTGAGAAGAGCCTTGTAATGTTGTCCAGAAACGATGCAAGGACCTGTGAGCATGCACCAGATCTTAGCAACCATCTGCGAACAGAAGTTTCACTGAATGGACTTGAACACTTTGATCAACACACAGAAGTTGGAAGCCAGAGGACGGTAACCAACCTGGTTAGTTTGGTATTAATCTCATTTACAAAGAGACTGCACAGCCCTCGCAAATGGAGTGCCAATCTTTGTCCCAATCTGTAGCCACGCAAAATATAGGATGACCAGCTAGCATATGATCTGATAGCACAAAGTTGCAAAGTGGACGCGAGAAACAACATCAAAACACATGGTTAGCTAGTGTGATAAGAAATATTACTATCTGCAAGCATTAACTTTATCTGGTTAAAGAAGGCACAGGAATACTAAACCTTTCACAAATTTCGGATACGCCATTTCTGAAAATTGTGATCTCAGATGTCCTATGTGCAGCCTGTTCTTCTGTAGTACTACTAATGGATAACTCTTCTGTAGTATTGCTAATGGATAACACAGAACTCTGTCCATGAACATATCTTTCAGTGTCAGGCAATGATCCTCCATAGTAAGCAGAGAACTGGACTTCATGACGTTGAGGAATCCAATCAATGCACCCAAACACATTTTCTATGAAGAAAAAAAATACCAGCACATAAAAATAAAGGAAAACAAATCAACAGAAACAACACTGTACAGAAAACTCCCATCTTGATCAGATTTCTTCTAGAGTGGATGAAACACATTATTGTTAGTATCTAGTATCTAAGTATCTAAGAAACAAAATCATATGCCAGAATAAGTTTGCTCCAGAGAAGGAAAAGATAACTGATAAACGGTGATTCAGAATCAACAAAGAAACAAGACAGCAATGTGTACTGGACTATCAGCAATTCTTTTTCCCCCTGATGATTTAAATCGATCAAAACATTGTATGCTGAGCTTGGTACCTATAAATTGTGTCAAGTGTTGTCGAAACTGCCAAGCAAGGTTTAGTATGCGCTCAAAATAGTCCTCCATTTGAGTTCCAGATAGCAAAGAATGGCTAGCATCACTCTTGCTGATTCGCTTTCGCCCTAGAAAACAGGATCATATCAGCAAGTCAGCATGTACCAGCAGAGGAGGGGGGGTGCCGTTGACACGGTATCATCGCTCCTTATACAGTCATAGCATCAGGCAAGGCGTCTTTAATAGCAACAATCCTAGGTAAATCTAAACTAGAGTGCCAAAACCGGTGCTCTGTTTTTCTCTTGAAGGTTCTAGCACATGTATAACACAGCAAGGATGCCCAAAAGCTTAGAGCCGCATGTTGACACGAAATCAATCTACTGCCTAGGCAAACAAGTTGATATCAGAATTCACAGCACAGAACAGCTTTAAGGATTTAGTGAAACGACATTCATTGTGTTTGCACTAATTTACTCGTAATGATTTAGTGAGGAAGGAAGTCATTTTTCCATTCGGCACGAAAAACAAACATTGTCATTTCAGCGGGACAGTTGCCCCTTCAGGCTTGTTTTTCACTTCAGGCTTTTTTTTTTGTCTTGGTTTTCTACTGCCAATAACTCGGCAGGAACACCAAAAAGCTTAAGGGCCTCTTTGATTCGTAGGATTGCAAAAACATAGGAATAGGAAAACGTAGGATTGAAATGGCATGTCCATTGGATCCCTATAGGATTTGAGTTTGTTTGATTGTGTCATGGGAAAAGCATAGGATTTCTTCCAAGAGGTTGGAGTGCATGTTAGAATTCCTGTGAAATGTAGTACAAATAAATCCTTAGGAAAAAAACCTACAAGATTCAATCCTCTGAATCAAGCGACAAACGTAGGAAAAATTTCTAAGGATTCTAATCCTTCAAAATCCTATGAAGATCCTTTGAATCAAAGAGACCCTAAAGCTGCATTAAAAATAAATAAGCCATAGCAGGCAGCACCATGAAGAACTGAATGCTCTATTTACTGCCTATGCGAGGTCGAAAACAATCCACGCAAATGAACAATGCATTCGATTTGTACTAATAAGGGATCCGTTCTTCTCTCCGAGGAAGAACATAACTGCTGTTTCAGCAGCACAGTTATCCCTTTCCTGCTGCGCCCAAGTAGACCAAGGTCCAAGGGAAGAGGGCAGGGCTAGGGTCTCTCTGTCTCTCTCAGGGGAATTTCGTCGAGCACGGGGAGCGCACCCCATAGCCCGCGCACCGAGAACACGCACCTTGCCGCGGAGAGACTCTTGGCAAGGCTAGCTAGGCCTCGCGCCGCTTCCTTCCGTTGAGTTGAGGGCGATCAGATCACGACGCCCTCGTCCCCATTCTTCTTCTGGCGCGGGAGGGATGGGCGCGCGGGCGGGCGGGCGGCAAAGTCAAAAGAGAACTCGCGGCGATCCGGGAGCCGGGGAGGAGTGGGGGCTCCCTTATCCGGTGACGCGAGGCCGGCAGACGGGGCGGGCGCGCATGGCCGCCGCGTGGGCAGTGGACTCGCGCCTTCGCCAGCCGCGGCGCGCCACGCATGGCGGCATGGGCTGGGGCGGCGCGCCAATATTTCTGGAGCGCGGTCACCGAGGCCGGTCGCACGCAAACGCAAGTCCCTATCCACCCAAGACCCAAACCCATCCCATTCACCGCTTTCGAAGACTTTAGACAGGCCCTCGTGTTTCCTTCCAAAGGATTATATAAAGTACGGGAAGGAGCTCTTTTTTTTTGCATGGAGGAGCTTTTTTTTTTGTCTTACTCCCGTTTGAATTGGGGTAAATTTTGTACTCCCTCCGTCTGAAAATACTTGTCGTTAAAATGGACAAAAAGGAATGTATCTAGAACTAAATACATCTAGATACATCTTCTTTTATTTATTTTGATGACAAATATTTCCGGACGAAGGAGTACGTATTTAGCACAAGGTTAACCATTTTATGCAACCCTTTTTTTGCGCAACATTTTATACAACTTTCTAATTAGAAAGTTTCAGAGTCTTCCATTTAGAATTTTAATGAAACCTTAGATTATTTTAAAAAAAATAGTTATTATCATAACCGTCTAGTAGTCGTTTAGAAAGTTTCAGAGTCTTTCATTTCGAGATCTCTGTACACAGTTCATGTGGGACCTTAAATGCCATGGCAACTAATACTTTTCACTCGCTTTTACAATCTCGCAAACCAAAGAAGTTCCCTTTTTACAAAGTATCAAATCTATTATAAAAGTTCACCGAAATATAGATCGGCTCCAAAATAATAAGAGTTACATCGAGGTTCTTCGACCATCAGACATCTATTACGACCGCCAAAACGAGTCGCTTGTCGCCCCTCCTTTATTGGAGCCGGACTGATATTGCCCATGACAGCTAGGAAGTTTTCGTGCACGTGCCGCCATGGAGCCATAATCATCACCATTAAACCTTTGAAGCAATCTAAAGTGAATGACACCAAATCTCATCGCCATGCCCGGTGAGAAATCATAGCCTCGACGCACCAATGAGATAATAGGAATATTAAAGTTTTTTCTATACGCATTTTTTTTATTAAAATTGCTCCTTAAAATAAATTCACATCAATATTATCCTTACATTGCTCGATCAAAGTAGATAAATACACACCATTTGGATCAATAGTAGCACTCTTAGTAGCAAGCATGGACATAATAGCATCAACTTTATCACTAAGACAGGAAATTTCCTCGTTAGAGTGTACCTTCTTAACACTTGTTGCGCACTCGGTGTGTCATAGTACACAATTAGCGGTCATATTATCGAGAGGCTTAGTGGCTTCTCCCAGTGTTATCACAATGAATGTACCACCTGCAGTAGAATCTAGAAGGTTTCTGAAAACAAAGTTTAGTCCTCCATAGAAATTGTGTACTACCATCCAAAGACTCAATTCATGTGTGGGTCAATTTTTAGCATAAGTTTCATTCTTTCTCATGATTGTGCAACATGTTCGTGGTCAAGCTATTTAAAATTCTAATTTTAATCCTCGGAGATATTATTTTAGCGGGAGGAAAATATTTAACAATAAAGGCATCTTTACAGTTGGACCAAGAATCAATACTATTTTTAGGCAATGAACCCAACAATTCTTTGGCTCTATCTCTCAAAGAAAATGGAAATAATTTCAGTTTAATAATATCATTGTCCACATCTTTAGTTTTTTGCATATCACATAGTTCAACGAAAGTATTAAGTTGGGCAACAACATCTTCATTATAATTTCCAGAAAACTGTTTTTTCATAACAAGATTTAGCAAAGCAGCTTTAATTTCATCAGACTCTGAACTAGTGGCGGGAGGAGCAATAGGGGTACTAATAAAATCATTGTTATTAGTACTAGAGAAATCACATAGCTTGATATTTTCAGGAGTAGACATAATGGCAACACAAGAAAAGATAGCAACACAAGTTTTTTTGGTATTTTGGAATTTTTTTGGCAAGCAAAGAAAGGGCAAATGGGAACTAGGCAAGAAAATAAAACAAACAAATAAAAGGGTTTGTGTGAAGGCACCTGATTTGGTAGAAGCAGACTCCCCGGCACATTAGAAATTCTTACGCTACTCCCGTAAGAGTTGTTGGATCTCCCCAAAGAGGAAGGGTGATGTAACACAACAGCAGAAAGTATTTTTCCCAGTTAAGAACCAAGGTTTAATCAAACCAGTAGGAGTCTCCAAGCTAAAAATATAAGCAACACCTACACACAAACAAAAAAATGCTTGCACCCAACTTGGCAAGGGGGTTGTCAATCCCCTCGTCTTGCTAATTGCAAGGTTAAAAGAAAATAATGATATGAAAAAATGGCAGAATAGTAAAAGTAAATAAATGAGCAATTGATCAACACAAGTATTAATAAAGAATGGACCCGGAGGTCATAGGTTCACTAGTGGCAGCTCTCTCGAAAGTAGGTAATGGCATGGTAAACAAATTATTGTTAGACAATTGATAAAATTGTATCATTCATAGCTATGATCATTCATGTCATAATTTTGTATAGGCATCACGTCGGTAACAAGTAGATCGTGATCCAACTGTGATTACACATGTTCTCTCAACACATCTCTTTCACCAAGCCTGTCTTCGATACAATGCTTAGATTTTCCAGCGTGATTCACATATCTATAAATTATATCTCAATTAGTGAATTCACGCAAATGATTAGATAGTCTATTGGTTTATGTTTATCTTACTGAATCCTCAATGGAGAGGTTGAGGGTTCAAACCCACCTTTGACAATCTTTTTACCGCGGAAAAACATACATCCTCTCTGCCCTTAAATGAAAAAGAAAACAGGCGCTGTATCTTCCTCCTCAAATGAGAATTGAAAACCGTCCTTAAATCATGGATTGTTTTTCGCTTTAATGAGAATTGAAAACCGTCCTTAAATTACAAAAAAATATTTCTAATTTAATGAGAATTGGAACCGTTCTTAAATCATTCGGGATCACAAGTGGGGAAGCGAGAAGGGATGCATAGCGGTAGCAGCGTGATCGAATACTTCCGAGATCGTTCGGATCCGTAGCTAAATTCATGTGGTTCGGATTTTAGCATCTCTTAAAGTTAAAAAAGTATAATTTGCATTACCAGTATTTTTAGGGTAGGTTTTCTACTCCCTGTGCAATTTTTTAAAGCGTTTATTATAGATTACTAAAGTAGCGAGCTAGACGTTTTTTTACAGAGGGAGTACCCCCTCCGGTCATTTTTCTTCCGCGTATTAGATTTCTGTCAAGTCAGACTTTGCAAAGTTTGAACTAATTTATATTAAAAAATCAACATCTATAATACCAAATATGCATATACTACGAAACTATATTTCATAATGAATCTAAAAAAATTAATTTGGCATTGTGAATGTTGATATTTTTTATAAGTTTGATCAAAATAAAGATATACTTTAACTTTGGACAAAATTAATATGCATACTAAAAAAAGACGCGGAGTTTTGGCTACTAGGTGCATATGCACCCATTGTCTAAATACACATTTTGAAAATTTAAAAAATTCGGAACAAAAATCCCGCGGGTATATCCGGACATTCTATGTGCATGTACAAAGTTTCGGTGAAAAACAACGGTTTTTATGGCTTGTGTAAAAAAGATAAAGAAATGCAAAATGAATAGTTGTAATGAAGCATCAGAAATTGTCTTTTTTATGCAAGCCACAAAAAACCTTGTTTTTCACCAAAAACTTTGTGCACGCACACAGAATGTTCGGATATACACGCGGGATTTTTGTTTATAAAAATGTGTATGTAGACAATAGATGCATATGCACCTAGGAGCCATTGCCCATTTCCGAAAAAAAATGTACTACTCTGCAAGATTCAGGTGGCACGTTGCTACTGGTGGAGTGGTGGTGAGCACTCGGCTAGCTAGTCGAAAAGCCCACGAGTCACTCGTCGCACTAGCTCCTACTCCACACACACACACAGCGCCCTACTAACCAACCAGCACCCGCCGCCCGCCCGTCCGCCATGTCGTCCCCCGCGCCGGCGCCGGAGGAGCAGCCGCCGCGCCCGGTGCGCTTCGGCATCTTGGGCTGCGCCTCCATCGCGCGCAAGCTCGCGCGGGCCATGCTGCTGGGCTACTCTAATTGTTCCGTCCATCGCGAGCACGCGCGGCAAACAGTTCACCCATGCCAGGAGCTCCGTTGGTCATGAGAACCTCAAGAATGGGTGAGAGGCTCCCACAACTTTCTTCATCATCGTGGATGGATGCAAATAAATCATGGAATGAATCATTGGGTTCCATCATAGCTACCTGCTAGGTTGAAGCTTGATGTGAAGCCACATGCCGAGTCCAACGGCGAAGAGCGCTTGCGACGACGACAAACTGAAGACTGCCGTGGTGCCTGGTACGGGACAGACAGTTGACGGAGCGGAACACCAGAGTGGTCGACGCGAAAGTGCATGGAGCCGCGCACATGCGTGGATTCAACGTCCAGCGGGGCTCCCTGGAGCCACGCCGAGTTAACGGAATGAAACTGGTCGAGCCGAAGAGGAGCTCCACGCGCGGTAGTTGTACTTTGTCTATTTGTGGATGCTGTGATAGGGTCGTCCATAGATCGGGTAAAGGTTATCGTCCGCATAACATCGATCTTTCAACAATACTCCACCCCTCCCGGTCAAAAAGTTACCACACTTGGACTAAGTAAATTATCAGCTCAGTTGTGTGTATATTGCCATACAATTTACACATTAGTTAGTGGGGGGGGGGGGGTGTCAACAATTTACCCCGGGTCAAAAAGTTACCACGACTAGACTAAGTAGGTTACCATCTCTGTTGTGGGTATAGTACCATGCTATTTACATAGAAGGTACCGAGTGTATTTTCCAACAACTTTTATCTCGAGGGCATGTTTTGTCAACAAATTTTATCCTGGGGTCAAAAGTTACCATGGTCTAACACAACAGTTACCGTAAAGATCTCATCAAACATGTTCCCTTGACACATCTCTTTCACCAAGCCTCTCTTCGATACAATGGTATACAATGCACAAATATTCTAGCGCGATTCAGATGTCTATAAATTATATCTCAATTAGTGAACTCACACAAATGATTAGATAGTCTAGTGGTTATCTTATTTAATCCTCAATGGAGATGTTGAGGTTTCAAATCTCACCTTTAATAATCATTTTACCACGGAAAGGCATGCGTTCTCTCCGTCCTTCGTCACAGGAAACAAATCTTTCCGATTTAATGAGAATTAAAACCGTTCTTAAATCATGGGAGAAGATCAGTCATGATTCTGGGCGCGGTTGATTCGAGCGAGCAAAAAAGTCGAAGACAGGATCACGAGCGGGGAAGCGAGAAGGGATCGCGAGCCGGAGCAGCCGGAGCGCGGTTATGTGACCGTTCGGATCTGTAGCTAAAATCATGTGGTTCAGATTTTAGCTTTTCTCTACTGTCTAATAAAGATCGCCAAAGTTAGGCATATTATGTACAACTATCTTTTTTTTCTAGAATTCTATCGACTAAGTTTTAAAGTTATCGGTATACCATGTCACACATGTGGTAAGTAATCTAAACAATAATGAAAAACAAAAAAGGTTGTGTAGCACGTTGCTACTGGTGGTGAGCACTCGGCTAGCTAGTCGAAAATGCCTCGCGCTAGCTCCTACGCCACACACACACCGGACACAAGCCCACCCAGCGCCCTACCAACCAACCAGCACCCGCCGTCCGCCCGCCCGCCCGCCATGTCGTCCGCCGCGCCGGCGCCGGAGGGGCAGCCGCCGCGGCCGGTGCGCTTCGGCATCATGGGCTGCGCCTCCATCGCGCGCAAGCTCGCGCGGGCCATGCTGCTGGCCGCGCCCGCCGCCGCCGTGGCCGCCGTCGGCAGCCGCTCCGAGGCCAAGGCGCGCCTCTTCGCCGCCGACAACGGCCTCCCCGCGGAAGCGCGCCTGCACGGCTCCTACGAGGCGCTCCTCGACGACCCGGCCGTCGACGCCGTCTACCTGCCGCTCCCCACCAGCCTCCACGTGCGGTGGGCCACCGCCGCCGCGGCGCGGGGCAAGCACGTGCTCCTCGAGAAGCCCACCGCGCTCTGCGCCGCCGACCTCGACGCCATCCTCGCCGCATGCGAGGCTGGCGGCGTCCAGTTCATGGACTCCACCATGTGGATGCACCACCCCCGCACCGCCAAGATGCGCGAGCTCCTCCCCGCCGACGTCGGCGACGTCAGAGTTGTGAGTTCTTCAAACTGATTTTTTTGCTGTAATAATTGTGCTCTCCAACTATCTAGAGAAATATACTACTATTCGATTGTTGATGTGGTCATTGCATTTGTGTTCTAGCCGGCCTCGATGGAGACACATAACCCATAATTTGTGGATCTTGTCAGGTTGCTTACTATTCTAGTGCATCTGCTTAAGTGTCAAAAGATTCTCTGGTGAACTATGAACTAATTGCAGTTTGTCGTTTTATCCAGCCAGCAGGGGCTAGTTAATTGCCCTTTGGTAGCCAAAAAACTCGTTTTTTTACAGTCAAAACAGAGCTCAAACCCCTGGGATCAAACCCCTGGAAGGATAAAATGAGCTCATCAATCTGACTGAGAATGCCCATGATTTCTGACCTCTGTTTCTTCCGAGACTTCCACATACTAACCAGCACTTGGCAATCAGTTTCAACATTGATCTGCTGCCACCCTTTCTAGCTGCAATTGTTACCCCATCTCTGAAAGCAAGTGTTTCGGCTGTTGAGTGATTTTGAACATTTTCGTATCCCTTTCCAGCAGCAAGCACAAACTCAGCATCAAACCTTCTTCCAACCATCACTGAAGCAGCACAAGATGACACTTTAGTATGCTTGAAATCTCTTTCTACTGAAATTGGTTTGTGAGGTGACTTTGCCTATTGAAGAATGCGGAATTTCTGTCCGACATAGTGGTGGAAGATAAAAACGATTTAGTTCCAAAATGTGTGTGTAAGGCAATATCACTTGGTGAGCAAAATTACATTGCAAAGTACTAATCTCGTTTGTCTATAGCTGCACAATGTTCTTACACTTCCTTGCAACAATTCTTACTAAAAACTATAAATATGCGATTGCCAATTCATAGTTCACTACTGGAGCAAATGTTTATTGACAGTGATCAACCCTATACTGACAACATAAGTCACGATAGAATTTGAAATTGGGATGTTCACATAGCAGAGGAAAAAAGACAAATTTCAGTTTGCAGAAATCAAAGACATGGAAAAGAAAAGAGATGGAAACTTTATCCGGCATGATTCGACAGCTACCTTTATGTAGTTGCCAAATTGACAATGGTGAATGTGCAGCGAATCATATTGTGTTTCTAGTACCTGATACCGTCATCTTACTTGAGATATAGGCTTTGTTAGATTGTTTCCTTCCGTCAAACTATCCGTATGTCATTTTCTCGACGAAACCTATGTACTCCATCTACCTTTCAATATCCCAGTTGCCTAATTATTGAGCACAATGAAGATGAGTGCCATTTTGTTGCTAGCAATTGCAATTTGGAACGGCCAAAACACCTCAGACGAACCTGTCAATGTGTACCTCAAACCATTTTTTTAAGCCATTATTAACAATTTAATATGACATCTACCCATCCTTGCTTAGTTTACTTGAAGGGACGACGATGTCTTGTTTCTTGGACTTCTCTCTTGATTGAGCTGTAGATTCTGTTCATCCTGCGTCGTCCCGTAGAATTCCTTGAAAGTCCTTATATCATGACCATCAACTTACGATTGGCCAATACAAATATTACAGTTTGCACTCGATCACTGTTTGCACTCTCTAGCAGTGTGATGTTTCCTTTCTTGATATGACTCTAACTTCACAACTGTTTGCGCTCGCTTAATTTGGGCACTTCTATAAACCATTGTTTTTTCTTCTGTTGCATCAGATAAACAGTCTGTTCAGCTTCCGAGCAAACGAAGACTTCCTCCAGAATGACATCAGGGTAAAGCCAGACCTCGACGCGCTGGGCGTGCTCGGCGATGCCGGGTGGTACTGCATCCGCGCGATCCTGTGGGCCGTCGACTACGAGCTCCCGAAGAACGTGATCGCGCTCCCCGACCCTGTCAAGAACCAAGCCGGTGTGCTCATCGCCTGCGGCGCGACGCTCTACTGGGCCGACGGAAAGATGGCCACCTTCCACTGCTCGTTCCTCGCCAACCTCACCATGGACCTGACCGTCATCGGCACGGACGGCACGCTCCATGTCACCGACTTCATCATCCCGTACGAGGAGAAGTCCGGCCCGTTCAGCGTGGCGTCCAGGTCCAACTTCGCCGAGCTCCACACCGGGTGGGTTCCGCAGCCGAGCAAGCACGTCGTCACGACAGACCTGCCGCAGGAGGCCCTCATGGTCAAGGAGTTCTGCAGGCTGGTGCAGGGCATCAGAGACGCCGGCGCCAAGCCTGAGAGCAAGTGGCCGGCCATCACCAGGAAGACGCAGGTTGTGATGGATGCGGTGAAGGCTTCCATTGACAACGGGTTTGAGTCTGTGGATGTGGTGAGCTAAAAAGATACAACACGTAGCTGGTCATTCTGGTGATATGTCTTCCAGGCCATGGCGTCTAGGTTGTATGTTTGCTCAACTCATACTCCTTCTATGCAGCGCAAAACTACTTGTTGGAATAACTGAATGATTATTGTCATACTAAGGACTGTACATTGCAGTTATCAAGTTGAATGGTATATTATTACTACGGCTGTATTGTGTGATATACTGGAAATATGGATGCTTGCGTGATCCACGTAGTACAAATGTTACCCTTCATCTTAAAGACTTAAACTCACGATCTGACAATGGATTTTTAGGTTTCTCTCTGGTGTTACCTAAGGGAAGTGACTCGAGGGGGTCAGGCTTTGCGGTGTATGATGCACTTGACAGGCTCTCAACTAGTCTGTCTAAGAACTACTAGTGGATTCGAACATGAAATAGCTAAATCCGAGGACGAACGTGAATGATTCGAGTAGCTTAAGGATACACATTTCATGCCAGCAAGAACAAGGCAGCTAGGGTTTATACCCGGATACAAGGACATGTGTTCTACCTGCTCAGATCTGTGGCCTTTATAGCCAGAAAGTTGTTAAAAGTAAGTAAATTATCTGAAAAGTAAAAGCAGAGTTCGTTGCCGGAATTTAAATAGGGCAAGTGAATCCAGCGAAGCCGTCTGATGTATGATGAAGGGCTGAGGAGCGCCCTAACTCTTCGACAAACCGGTTAGCAGCCGTTGGATGGAAATCAGACAGCTTGAGGTGAGTCAGAGATGGCGGGCTCATGGAGTGGGACAAGGAGGTCGGGCTTCGCATCTCCGTTGAGAAGATGATGACTCTTTGAATACACACGGTGAAATGTATTGAACACTCAAAATGGGTATGATAACCTAAAATACATTCAATTGGCAGTGCATTTGGGCGTGCACTCGACAGTTGACACGATCTATCCATCAGGATTGGCTAGCCGTCATGTGACAGAAAATCTTATTTTGGTCGGTCGATTCGTTATTAACCGTCGGATGCAAGATGGATGGTCAGGTCAGCATCTTCAACCTCCAGCCCAACCTGTTGTTCATCTTCTTCCCCGAAAACCGCCCGACGTACCACCGGCCTCTGCAGCCTGCACCAACCTCGTAGCTCCGCCCTTGCACCCCCTTCACCCCTAAGATAGAAGATAAATCACCGCGAGCCTACCCCCGCGCACACGCACACTCCCACGTAAGTTACATTGCCAGCAAGCCTTCCTAAGGCGACTTACCAGTAGCTAAACTGCTATTCACCACTATTTGTGATTCTTTTAGAACTTCGAAACCTAGTTTTCATCGATTTTAGAGCATCCCTAGCAGATCCCTTAAAAGCTCGATCGCCACCCCGTTAAAGGACTACAACAAAGGAGATGTGCAAGCAACACTAAATACATGCTCCGTCCTCTTGGAGGTGGACATGCCATCTCCATTAAAAGCCATGAAAATATTTCTTAGCAAGTGTATATGATTATTGCGTACTCCCTCCGTAGAGAAATATAAAAGCGTTTAGTGATCTAAATGCTCTTATATTTCTTTACGAAGGAAGTACTACCGTAGACATGATGGCATGCAATTTGGAACTATATGGATCGTTGTAGGGCTAGCAAATCTGTTTTTCTATACCAGAAGACACTATATTTATACATGGATCTATTATTATTTTTTATTTATTAGCCAGTGATGATGAGCACTGATTCTTTCTTCAGCAAAAACATTGGTGGCTACACAAAGTGTAGTTCTAGAAGTATGGAAATGCATTTCTATGATTTAAATTACACACAAAGTTGGGCCCATCAGAAGATCGATGCTGCCGTGTTGACCCTTCCCTCTCACATACACATGACTTGTACTGAAGAATATGAATTATGATGTCCTTTTGTGTTAAATAAAACAAATTAAGATGTCTTTTTTTCTTTAGGTGGGCGACTTGGATTGTACCGTGTTTAAAGAAAAGGTATGATCCGTAGTTGCATGTTCTCCCTTTGGTCTTTTTTAGTCTGCATGTAAATTTGATTAAATTTGTTGAAGAAAGTATCAACATTCATGATGCCAAATCAATATTTCTAAATTCATCACGAAATATAGTTTCATGAAATATATATTTAGTATTTTATGTGTTGATATTTTTTAATGTATATTTGGTTAAGTTTTGTAATGACTTGACACAAATCTAATACGCAGAGTGAGTACGCATCCTACATTAAGTTAATCCCCATTACTATCAATTCTTTCAACATGCACATCGTCCACATCAGCTTCATGCCACATCAGCGCTCAGTTCCCAAATGAGTACGTACGTCAAAGGAAAAAAATTCCGTGGAGACCGTCTCCAGGGCTCCTCCCGTGCGTACCCGATCTAGGATGGCGCCACGTGTCTCTCGATGGCATCCCACGGCACCCACTCTTGCTGCTCCTGGCGCTAGCGCTCGGCACTCGTCGCAGCTCGGCTCGTCTCCGATCGGCTCGTAGAGGAGGAGGCCCACGCAGCAGCACGCGACGCAAGCCCGATCCATCCGGTTCAACGAGCGGAGGACGACAGCCAACAAGCCTGCCGCCGCCATCTCGGTGCCCACCGCCTCCGCCACGACACCGGCACTACCGCGCGCCGCCTCGAACCGAGCCCCTGTCGGCCGCCCTCGTCGTGGTCGGGCCACTCCATCCGCGTGCCCACCGTCTCCACGAACGCCGCTGCCACCACTGCACGCCGCTCCTCGTCGGACCAGCATACCGCCGAGAAATCATAATTATAGGGTTACGTTCTAGCATCTAGGCTCACTACATTGACCTGCTGAAAGTTTTCAGCTCTAGGAACAATTCAGAATTCCATGTCCATAAGTTAGTAAAATAATGAGCACTATTATCTTGCTGACCTTTGCTTGTTCCCTCTTTGTAATTACACGTACCTATCTATATCAATCTAATATCACCATTAGGCCACCCACTGTAAAATTAGATGCAAATCTGAACCATCAGTGCATCAATCAAAATTCAGATAAGTTCAAAAAACAGTGACCTCTAAATTTAAGAGGCTACCTGCAACACAAGGAAGTTAGTCACCAACAGCAGAGAGCAGACAGTGCAATCGAAGCAGCTAACAACAGCTGCTGCGAAACAGTACAATTTATTGGTGCTTTCTGAGAATAGAAGTACATGGTAATATCAAACAAAGAGAAATAAATCAATTGGTGAAATATTATACAATCATACTCTCGGGAAACAAGAGAATACAATTGACGCAGATGCAAGGGCTCGATCTTGGGCCGGTGGCTTGGGCGGTCTTCCTCTGCTTCTCTGCATCAAGGCCAGGCATGGTGGCGGCGCTGTGCATCGAGGCCTCTGTTCGTGATAGGATGTTGCTGCTGTGGGATCTGGCTCCAGGGGCGGATGCGTGGAGATGCAGGCGGGCTGGCCGGATTTGCTGTTGACCAGAGGATTTGAGGGTTGGGTGAAAACCCGTTTCTGCCTATGGCTGGAACCTGTGACGGCGGCGTTTGTGGTCACCGTAACCTTCTTGAAGGCGTCGACAGAATGCTCTCTCTTCCTCTGTGAGACACAGCTTCGGGGGAAACCCTAGAACCGAAGGGTCGGTTGTTGGCGGCGCGTAAGCGTCCTTTCCCTCTTAAGGGCATCGATTTTGAAGTTCAATCCGGTTAGAGGGGCCGGTGGGTGTGCTAGGAGGTTGGTGGAAGGCGTTGGTGTGGCGCTGGGGCTTCTGTGGCAACAACGTTGATGGGGGCGAGTGAAGTCAGAGGCATGACAGTGGTTGCGGTAGTCGGCTCTTCTCCGGCGTGTCTGTGGGATTACCTCGGTTTGTTTGTTGCGGTAAAGTCGGAGCTGCGGCGGCGGGGCCCCCGTGGCAACGATGACAGGCAACGGGTGGTCTGTTCGGTGGTCTTCCACGGCGCCAACCTTGTATGGTTTCTCCTTCGGATCTCTCCTTCAGGCGATCTTTGTGCTGCCCTCGGTGCGGTGGCGTAGTTCGCAGGATCTTCATGTGTTTCTCGCACAACCTGCGGTGAGGTTTGAGTCGGCGTTAAATGCTGCAGCCGAAGTCGGAGTCGCTTGCTTTCGAGGATTAGGGGCATCGATGACGCGTGCTTGGGGAGAGGTGATGACGATGACGTCTGTGTGCTAACTCGACGAGGCACTCTCCGTATAGGTGTGTGTGGGGTATCTTTTGTATGCGCCGTTCAACGGACTGTGACGGTTTTCGCCCGGTTTTCCGCTAAATTAACCGGGCAATTCTCTTTTGCTTATTTAATGGATGAGGCAAATCTTTTGCCTACGTTTCAAAAAAAAAATAACTAGGACCACACAGCTAGAAGATTAAACTGTTATGCAAGCGGAAATTGCTGGGCGTGGACGAGCGCGCACGCTTCCGGTATCGCTAACCATTAGCTCGTTATTGAGATGTGGGCTGTACGCGGTATTATATGGGTTGCAGGGTCGCTGTACACCGTATACCGAAGTTGGGCTTAGACAGCCGTTTGTTTTCTCACGGCGCATTTGTTACGTTGACATCGCCCTTGCCGTTTACGGACGGCAGCATAGCACCGTGCACCTGTTAGGTCCACCAAGGACATTTATTACGTTGCTCAAGCCGATTGCCATCGAACATCAACATCAGTACAGTCATACAACACTTGACTCGGCTGAATTATCCACTTTGATATATTGGAAACTACTCCCTCAGTCCCATAATATAAAAACATTTTTAACACTAGTGTAGTGTCAAAAACTTTCTTATATTATGGGACAGAGGGAGTAATATTTATATGTGTTGAACAATTTCTAATAATGATCAATTCTTTAAATTTATGATATTATTCCCAATTATATATTATACCACTAGTATAATATGATGCTATAATGGAATGTACATGCCAAAATATAAGGTTTTAGGCCATAGAAAATTTTGTGGCCTTTGATACACGCTTTTCAAATCCTGGGGCAGCCCCTGTTTATACCGCCCCTGTTATTCAGTTCTCCAGGAACGAGTGCTTCAACTCTGAACATTATAGTAGCACTCCTCTATATTCAGCCAAAGCAACTCTAATCTAACTCTGAACTGCGAAGCATTTTTTGTTCAGAAAGGAGGTCTGAGCATTTGGGTACTGGGTAGTGATCGACCCTTCCTGCATTGAAGCTGAAGGCCCAATCAGAAATTCGTAAGCGCGGATGAGCGCGCCTAGTTTCGGAATCGCCAGCCCTTCTTTCGCATGGGATGCGGGCCGCGTCTTGTATCATCAGTTGTATACGGTAGTTACGCACGTAACTACATAACGGCTGCACACATGTCGATAGCTGACGGTCGTTTGGCAGTACTAGCGGCTAGGAACTGAACCCCTAATTAATAACTATAGAAGGAGGTGCATTTCCCTCCCCAAATCTATTAGAAAATCAAACCAGCTGCTGCGCGGTGTTGCCTCCCGCCGAAGGTGCACACCAGGATCGCATCAACACCTGTCACCGGCCATCCGCGTGGCGTAGTTAGAGCATTTGTCAACTCGGGTCCTAAAAGAAATTGCAAGCGCATCTAGTTAATCTGTGGGCAACTGAAAAATAGCATGGCAATTGAAAAGGTTGTCATGTGTTTTTTCTAGAACACATTTTCTTAAAATTTGCCAATGTGGCCATTTGCAAATTCTTAAGCTTTGTTATCCATATTTGCCATGACCTACAAAGGTATTTTTGCCATGATTTTTTTGGACCAAGGCAAATTTCCTTTTTGGACCATGTCAAATTTCTTTCTTTTGTGTCATTACGAATTTATTATTAGACCCTAGAAAATTTATTTTCTTGTACAGTGAAAACATTATTTTTTTACCATGGCAGCTTTTGTAATTTGGACTATGGAAAATTTGTATTTGGACCATGGCAAATTTACTTTTGTAATATGACAAATTTATTTGTTCGGACATGGTTAATTTTTACTTTAAATTATTTTACACGATGGCAATTTTTACTTTAAATTATTTTACACGATGGTTAATTATATTACACCATACTAGTTTTATTGTCGGTAACATGGCACTTATATTACCTAGCATTTTTTTTATTTTTGGTATTGTATGGAGCATTGGAGTATATTAGACCAATGGCAAATTTTACGGTAATTTAGTTTTTCATAAGTCATGACAAGATGGAAATCATTGCAATTTTGCTAGGTGTTGGTTCATCTAGGCATTTTTGGTAGGTGCCTGTGTTCACTTACCTACAATATTTTTGCCATGAAAAATGACACATCATGGTACCTTAGTACGGGTACCGTCACTAGTACCATTTTAGTGCAAGGGACGTGAAGCCGGCTTCAATGCGGCGCATCGGCCAGAGTAGACATCTCTATCACTACATCGGCATTGAAGTGCCGCCGCCTGCTCATCCGGTCACGTTCGGTCACATACTCAATTGGGCATGTATGATCGGGCTAACGGAGTGAGACATTGCCGTGATGGCAGGGTGTGATGATGTACGATTGGTCCAGGACATGAGTTCCTAGCAGATCCGTTTTGCTTTACTGCCCCTTGCTTGGATTCAAACGTTGACTATATAATGTATCTTGAAAGTCTGTACCGTGATCCCAATAAACATGTTCCATATGAATAATACATACATTTTATGATACATACACGAAAGTTTTTTATGACACGGCAATCAATTTTTAATATACGTGATGAACATGGCCAAATTTTATTATATGGCCAAATTTTATTATACACAAACATTTTTAAACGAAATATGGCCAAATTTTATTATACACGAAACATTTGAATGAACATGAATATTTTTTATATCCATGGACAGTTTTTTGACGTGCATGAACATTTTTTAACACAAAAAGATTAATGAAAACCAAAATATGTAAAAAAAAGAAACGCCAATGAAAAATAGTAACGGGGCATTCGGTTCACTCACACTTCTTTACATAGTGCGTTCCCAGCCTTTTCTTTTTTTTCAGAGAAAATGTGTTGCTAGCTTCTTTTAAGCACAAGTTTTTTTAACGCAACCTTTTAAGCACAAGTACATAGCTGGTGTTCCTCCCACGTGACGGCCGTCATGCACCAAACGAACTCAGCTGTGCATGTTTTCCGTCAGGCGCAAATTGGATGACGTTACATCTTTATTGATTAAGTACCGTGTTGGTATTGATGCCGGTTATGTACCAACGGAACATCCCAAAGTCACTGTCGGAGTTACCAGCCCGAAGACGGGGCTGTTTCCGTATATCACTGTTGCCTTCTACGGTGGTACATCCCGCAGTGCCGCTGGAGATACACGCGTCGATGTCCAGTTCGCCACCACTACCAGGAGCAGGCGAGGACGAGCGCTCTATCGCCGCACTCGTTATGAGTGGCAAGGCCTCAGTTTATCTATCGGTGGAAAACTACTCTTCTCTAAAATCAGTAAACTGTATTCATTCAGTTATCAGTTCGCAAGAGGATTGAGAGCATACGGATATCAAATCCGGGAAGATCATGGCCATGATAGCACACCGGCGGCATGCACGCTTGTAATCCACCGCAGGCCGTGCCCCCGCAGCGACGCATCCGCGTCCAACTCGGCCGCCAGGCGGCTACCAGTCTGATCCGGATTCTCTGACGCCGGCGGGTGGAGCAACTCTCCCATGGACGCACGTCGCTCGTGGGTTAAGTTTCTACAATGTCCTCCTGCTCCGTCCCCGTCGCCGCCGCTCCGCTCGGCCATGGCTGTCCGCTGAACAGGGGAACCAGATGGGATGATGTTCTGTCTCGTGAGTGAGCCGATCGAGCCGAGCAGAAGCGCGGGTTCACGCGAGCCGACGTAAAGGAGCCCTGCAGTAGCGAGAGTGGATGCCGTGGGATGCAATCGGGGGACACGTGGCGCCATCCTAGATCGGGTACGCACGGGAGGAGCCCTGGAGACGGTCTTCACGTCAAATTATTGAGCAAGCGTGCATGCATGTACACCAAACCGAATCGATTTCGTTTCGTGTGTTTGCCGGTCAAAGCCAAACTCGCCTTTTAGTTCTTGCTTCTTCCTTCTCTACGTGCGTGCATGTGCCGGCCCGGCCCGATTTGGGTCCTCGATCGTGTCCGATCTGGTAGCTCATCCCCGTACGTTCTGCACACGATTTCGGCTTGGTGATTACCATACATATTTCATGGGGACTGGTTTGCGGCCGGAGACTTGCAAGGATTCCTTATAGTGCCTCTACCTCAAACGAAACGCACACGAACCATGGCGCCAGGGAAACGCCGACGGAACAACGTATGCGTGCCGACGCAGGAGCCGGCGCCGGAGATTGCCTCGGCGTTCACGCTCCCAGCCGATCTCCTCCTCGAGATCGTGGCACGCACCGACGTTTTCACCATTGTCCGCTGCGCCGCCCTCTGCAAGTACCTCCGCCGTGACATCCTAAGCCCGTCCTTCATCCATCGTGTTGCCCTGGAGGTGGCTCCTTGCATCCTCGCCTACCTCGCCTCTCACCCTTCATGTCACGTTGCACGGCCAGCCTCCTTGACAAATACACTCCAGTTACGTTTCGTGGCGGCCTGATCGTCCTCCGCAACAATCATGTCAGTAAGCGAGCCAAGCACAAGCATCGCTGGGATCTATGCGTGTACAACCCAATGACAGGCCATACCTCCTTCCTCCCGAAATCGCCTTATGTCCGCATTAGCATTACCTCCGCCCATAAGTACGTCCTTCTCACCGCCGCGGATGGCATCGGCTGCTCCTTCATGTTGCTTTTCTTCGATCTCAACCTTTCAAAGAGCATCAGATTACACACCACCACATCTTCCTCTGATACCTGGGGGACCCTCACTACTTATGACAGCCACCCTGATTCTCTGTGGTGGTCAATTCGTGACTACAACCACCCCGCAATCCTCCACGGCGGCGTTCTCCACTGGCTAGCAGACCACGGTAAACAAATCCTCTCCTGCGACGTTAGGACGATGATGTCGGGACTGGTGAAGCTCCCACCTACCAACTGCAACAAAAACCAACTCCACTTGGTGACGTCGTCACACGGGAACGTATTGAAACTGATCACTCTAGATGGGTTCAAGATATCCATGTGGCTACACCATCCCCCCGTCCTAGCAAGTGGAGGTGGTGTTGGTGGTTGGGTGTTGAAAAGTGTGATCGACGTAGAGGAGAAGCTGCGGCCACTGTACCCAGACCTTCCTATTGAAGGTGGGCCTGATGTACTTGTTGAGCTTAACGGATCCGGAAAGAGGAACGGAGACGTGGTTGTATTGCGGGTACGCAATCGGGCTTGCGTAGTAGTTCTTGATTTGAAGACAAAGGATATGCATAGGCAAAAGTGGGGCTCTTGCTCACCGTTGTTGGAGATTGACCTGCCATCTCACTTACAAACCATGAAAATTTTCTCCTAGCTAGCAAGCTAGCCAAGTAAGTATGGCTGGTTACAAATGTATTCACTAGTACTCCCTCCGTTCCTAAATAATTGTCTTTCTAGAGATTTCAACAAGTGACTACATACGGAGCAAAATGAGTGAACCTACACTCTAAAACATGTCTACATGCATCCGTATGTTGTAGTCCACTTGAGATGTCTAGAAAGACAATTATTTGGGAACGGAGGGAGTAGAAAACAGGGCTTTCGTCCAGGCCAGTTTAGAACCGGGACCAATGGAGCTATTTGCCCCGGTTCGTGAGCCCAGGGGGCCGGCCGGGCCACGTGGGCCATTGGTCCCGGTTCGTCCGGACCTTTTGGTCCCGGTTGGTGGGACGAACAGACCAATGGTCCTGGCTCTGGCCCACTATTGGTCTGGTGGTGGCGTGAACTGACCAAAGGCTTCCCTTTAGTCCCGGCTCATGCCACCAACCGGCTAATGGTGCTGCCTATATATAGCCCTCACAGAAGCGAGCACCGCCTGCTTTTTTACGGCCGAGGGGGAGAGGGCTTGGTGATGCTCTAGCTCACCTCCTATGCACACAAGGTGTTCGATGGAATGCCCGAGCCACACTACTTAAGGTTTCTCCTCTCCAAGCTCGACCGCCAAGCTCCATTTTCCTCAATATTTATCTAGGTTAAGCGGTCCGTCACGCCCGTCCCGTCTTCATCGCCGTCGATCACCCGCCCGATCTCATCGCCCGGCACCACCGTGGTGAGCCTCTTGTTCTTATCTTCTTTACGAAAGGAAAAATATTATTACTTGTTTGTTTAGATAGATACTTGTATTATTTTCTTACTTTTATTATTGCATCTTATATAGTGCGATGGTTTTGGTATCCGCCCCTCGGCCCTCGTCCTGCCTATGATTCAATGTGGTATATATTATCTTTTCATAACTATTGGTTCATTTATTGTTTATGAAAATTATGCCGACCAACGTGACATAGATTTTATTTATCTAGGAGGTTGTTGAACCGGAAATTCCAACCGACCCTATTGTCGAGAGGTTAAATTTAGTTGAAGAAGAAAACAATTTCTTGAAGAAAAAATAAAAAACTTGAGGAGGAGAAGATGATATTGGAGTTGCATGTTGCGGATGTAAATGCGATGATCACAAGATCAAGATGGATGCAATGCGCTTGAAGATGAGAAAGATTAGAAAATATGCCATTCATACCGAGGCTTGGTATCATTATGTCGTTGGATCAGTTGTTACCTTGGTTGCGATTATGATCGTATTTGTTTTCGCATTGAAATGTTTTACATAGTTTCAATGTATGGTTTAATTAATTTAGATGCTCTGCAGAGCTTTATGTTGTTAGATGAGAACTATGTATGTACTTTGGTTTTTATGTGATGATGAACTTCTATTGATTTGGTCACTTAATTATCTATTCATGATGTTCTGTAATGATTTTTGACACACTTAATTATATATAATGCACGCAGATGAACCGCAATGGATGTACGGTGTGAGACACACCTCCGAGTACATTAAGGGTGTGCATGATTTTCTCGAAGTGGCTGAGGCAAACAAGCAGAATGGTTTTATGTGTTGTCCATGCCCGTATGTGGGAATCTGAAGTCTTACTCGGCGGAAAATCCTTCACACCCACCGCTTTACAAGGGTTTCATGCCACACTATAATGTTTGGACGAGGCACGGAGAAATAGGGGTTATGATGGAAGACGGCGAGGAAGAAGAGTACTATGACAACTATGTGCCCCTGAATACGGTGATGCTCTTGAACATCAAGATGCACAGACGATGTGCACGATGGTGCCGGAAGCAGGCTGCTGAAGATCAAGAGGAACCGCACGATGTGCCCGATGATGATGATCTCCGTCGGGTCATTGTCGATGCAAGGACACAATGCGAAAGTCAAAAGGAGAAGCTGAAGTTCGATCGCATGTTAGAGGATCACAAAAAGGGTTGTACCCCAATTGCGAAGATGGCAACACAAAGCTCGGTACCGCACTCGAATTGCTGCAGTGGAAGGCGGAGAATGTTGTGCTCGATAAAGGATTTGAGAAGCTACCAAAATAATGAAGAAGAAGCTTCCAAAGGATAACGAATTGCCCGACAAAGACATACGCAACAAAGAAGGTCGTATGCCCTCTAGGATTGGAGGTGGAGAAGATACATGCATGCCCTAATGATCGCATCCTCTACCGTGGTGCCTACAAGGATCTGAACGCATGCCCGGTATGCGGTGCATTGCGGTATAAGATCGCACGAGATGACCACAGTGATGTTGACGGCGAGCCTCCGTGAAGAGGGTTCTGCGAAGGTGATGTGGTATGCTCCTATAATACCACGGTTGAAACGTCTGCTCGTAAACGGAGAGCATGCCAAGTTGATGCGATGGCACAGTGAGGACCGTAAGAAAGGCGGAAGTTGAGAGCACCCGACGGGTCGCAGTGGAGAAAAATCGAGAGAAATCTTTGGGATGAGTTTGCAAAGGACCCAAGGAACGTATGGTTTGCTTTAAGCGCGGATGGCATTAATCCTTTCGGGAGCAGAGCAGCAATCACAACACCGCCCGTGACTCTATGTATGTATAACCTTCCTCCTTGGATGTGCATGAAGCGGAAGTTCATTATGATGCCAGCTTCTCATCCAAGGCCCTAAGCAACCCGGCAACGACATTGATGTGTACCTAAGGCCATTAGTTGAAGAACTTTTACAGCTGTGGAATGGAAGCGGTGTACGTCGTGGGATGAGCACAAAAGGAGGAATTTGACCTAAAGGCGTTGCTGTTCGTGACCATCAACGATTGGCCCGCTCTCGGTAACCTTCGTGACGGACAAACAAGGGATACCACGCATGCACGCACTGTTTACTTGACACCGATAGTATATACCGGGAAGCTGCAGGAAGAATGTGTACAGGCCATCGTCGATTTCTTCCGACCAACCATCAATGTCGAAAGAAAGGCAAGCATTTCAAAGCGAGGCAGATCACGGAAGAAGCCCGACATGCGCACCGGTGATCACGTACTTGCTATGGTCAACGATTTACACGTAATCTTTGGAAAGGGTCGGCGGACTAGCTGTTCCGAATGACGCCGAGAATCACGCACCCATGTGGAAGAAGAAATTTATATTTTGGGACCTACCCTCTTTGGAAAGACCTAGAGGTCCTCTCTTCGATCGACGTGATGCACGTGACGAAGAACCTTTCGTGAACCTGCTAGGCTTCTTGGGCGTGTATGGGAAGACAAAAGATACACGAGGCACGAGAGGACCTGCAACGCTTACACGAAAAAGAGGGCAATGCCTCCGGCAAGCGATATGAAGGTCCCGCCAGCCACGCTCTTCTAAAGAAGAGAAAGAAATATTCTTTCAATGCCTGCTCAAGATGAAGGTCCCGACCGGCTTCTCGTCGAATATAAAGGGAATAATAAATATGCCGAGAAAAGTTCCGAACCTAAAGTCTCATGATCGCCACGTGATTATGACGCAACTGCTTCCGGTTGCATTGAGGGGCTTCTACCGAAAAGCGTCCGATTAGCCATTGTGAAGCTATGTGCATTCCTCAATGCAATATCTCGAAGGTGATCGATCCAGAAATCGTACCAACGCTAAGGAGTGATGTGGCGCAATGTCTTGTCGATTTAAATGGTGTTCCCACCATCCTTCTTCAATATCATGACGCGCGTCCTAGTTCATCTAGTCGGCGAGATTGTCATTACGGGGCCCGTATTTCTACACAATATGTACCCCTTTGAGAGGTTCATGGGAGTCCTAAAAATATGTTAAGAATCGCGCTAGGCCGAAGGAAGCATCTCCATGGGCCATCAAACAGAGGATGTCATCGGGTTTTGTGTTGACTTCATTCCTGGCCTTAAGAAGATAGGTCTCCCTAAATCGCGGTATGAGGGGAGACTGACCGAAAAGGCACGCTTGGAAGAGACTCAATAATATGCACGACGGATATTCTTGGTCTCAAGCACACTACAGCTTCTATAGAACTCTACCTTGGTGACCCGTATGTCGATGAACACAAGAACAGTCTGCGCTCCAAACACCCGGGCAAAGGCGACGATCGGATTACATGTGAACACATCGGGACTTTCAGCAGTTGGTTGGAAACACGTCTCGGAGGTGACAGCACTGTTTGTGATGAGCTGTACTTATTGTCCAGGGACCATCTTCGACTGTAATGATTTGGAAAGGATCTGAGATAAATGGGAATACATTTTACACGATTGACCAAGATGAAAAGAGCACCAACCAAAACAGCGGTGTCCGCTTTGATGCAGCAACCGACAAGGGAAATGACACATATTATGGTTATATAGTAGACATATGGGAACTTGACTACGGAGTAGATTTTAAGGTCCCTTTGTTTAAGTGCAAGTGGGTCAATCTGTCAGAGGCGGGTATGTAGACCCACAAAGACGGAATGACAACAAAGTGGATCTGAAAAATCTTGGGTACACTAACGAACCGTTCGTCCTAGCCAATGATGTGGCACAGGTTATCTATGTGAAGGACATGTCTACCAGACCGAGGAAAAGAAAAGATAAGGAAGCGAATACATCATACAATGAGCCAAAGCGCCACATAGTTCTTTCAGGAAAAGGGACATCCCGGGAGTGGAGGGCAAGATGGACATGTCCGAAGAGTATGAAAAGTTTCATGAAATTCCTCCTTCAAAGTCAAGGCTGACCCAAGCATCCCGATAAACGATGAAGATTATCCATGGTTACTACGCAATAAGCAAAGCGACACAAGCGAAAAAAAAGTGAAGACTTTCTCCGCAACTATTATGATGATACCATGCCAACTTTGTAATGCATTTAGTATGATACCATTGTCCGTTTTGTACATGCACATGCTATGCCAACTTTTCCAGAGTTCATTTGAAAACTATGAATTTGAAAACCTCGCCAACCGAAGGCGCTCACACCGGTTTATAAGCCGCCCCTCTACACACACACCGTTTTGTTGTAAGCGTAAACAAAATAAAATAAATAAAGCAACAAAGAAACCAAAAAAGTGTTTTCAAATTTGAAAACTAATGGCACTAACAGAAAGTTTATAATTTTTCTAAAACTAAAAGCAAAAAGAATTAAAAATAAAGAAAAAAAAACAACAAAAATAAATAATGTAGAAAACAGAACAAAAAACTGAAAAAAAATAAAATAGCAACAATAAGTATTTTCTTATAAGTAGAAACAAAATAAAATAAATAAAGCAACAAAGAAAACAAAAAAGAGTTTTCAAATTTGAAAACTAATGGCACTAACAGAAAATTTATAATTTTTCTATAACTAAAAGCAAAAAGAATTAAAAAATAAAGCAAAAAACAACAAAAACTAAATAATGCAGAAAACAGAACAAAAAACTGAAAAAATAGCAACAATAAGTATTTTGTTGTAAGTAGAAACAAAATAAAATAAATAAAGCTACAAAGAAAGCAAAAAAAGAGTTTTCAAATTTGAAAACTAATGGCACTAACAGAAAGTTTATAATTTTTCTGTAACTAAAAGCAAAAAGAATTAAAAAATAAAGCAAAAAACAACAAAAACTAAATAATGCAGAAAACAGAACAAAAACTGAAAAAATAAAAATAGCAACAATAAGTATTTTGTTGTAAGTAGAAACAAAATAAAATAAATAAAGCAACAAAGAAAACAAAAAAGAGTTTTCAAATTTGAAAACTAATGGCACTAACAGAAAGTTTATAATTTTCTAAAACTAAAAGCAAAAAAGAATTAAAAAATAAAGAAAAAACAACAAAAACTAAATAATGCAGAAAACAGAACAAAAACTGAAAAAAATAAAAGTAGCAACAATAAGTATTTTGTTCTAAGTAGAAACAAAATAAAATAAATAAAGCAACAAAGAAAACAAAAAAAGAGTTTTCAAATTTGAAAACTAATGGCACTAACAGAAAGTTTATAATTTTTCTAAAACTAAAAGCAAAAAAAATTAAAAAATAAAGCAAAAAACAACAAAAATAAATAATAATGCAGAAAGCAAAACAAAAAAAGGAAAAAATAGTGTCATCTCATCGGGCCCCCACGGCTGAATACGACTAGAAACCCTACATGGGCCAGATTCGTGGCCGCAGGAGGCCAAGTAGGCCCACAGCACATAGCTAGTGATGATTAGGCCGAAGCTGCGGTTGAGAGGAGCTCGAGAGGGTGGGCGTGCTTGGCGCTTATAAACCACTCTCGAGCTCTCTCAACTAGCGAGGTGGGACTAAACTTTTGGGCGCGGGGCAGCACAAGGCCTTTGGTCCTGGTTGGTGGCACCAACCGGGACTACTTTAGTCCCGGTTGGCACCAACCGGGACTACTAGTCGGTTGGTGCCACCCACCGGGACCAAAGACCGCCGCTTCCCGCCCTCTGGGCTGGTGAAAAGAGGCCTTTGTTCCCGGTTGGTGGCACCAACCGGACTAGGTAGCATTAGTCCGGTTGATGCCACGAACCGACTAATGCCCTTGCTATATAAGAAAACACTTGGGAAATTTCAGATTTCTCGCCAGCTTCTTCGACGACGCCGCCAGTTGCCCGACGCCGCCACTGCCGCCGCTGGCCGCCGTGCCGTCTTCGCTGCCGCCCGCGCCTCGCCGTCGCCTCGCTTCGACGCCAGCCGCTCGACAAGGCCTCGCCTGCTCACCACTGCCGCTGCCGCTCACGCCTGCCGACGCTCCGCCTGCCCACCACTGCCGTCACGCCTCACGCCTCGACGCCACGCCTGCCTGCCTCGCCGTCATCCGCCTCTGCCCCGACCCGCCATCCTCGCCTTGACTTGGTTCACGCATCCCTCCTTTTCATATATTTTTCATATATATATGCTTGTTTTATATATTTTTTGTATGAATGTATGTATTTTTCAATTGTAATATGCATGGTGTTTTCAATTGTTCTCTGATTTAGTACATTAATTTTAGGTTAGTTTCATTTTTAGAAAAGCTTTATATATTTAGGAAGAAGGAAGAGAAGGAAGAAGGAAGAAGAAGAAAAAGTTTTATATATGCAAAAGTTACATTTTTAGAAAAGTTTTATATATCTAGCTAGAAAGAAGGAAGAAGAAGAAAAAGAAGGAGAGGAAAAAGGAAAATAAGAAGAGGAAGAAAGGAGAAGAAGAGGAGAGGAAGAAGAGGAGAAATAAATAAGAAGAGGAAAAAAGAAGAAAAAGAAGAGGAGAAGAAGAAAGAAATAGAGGAGAAGAAGAAAAAATAAAAAATATTCTATTTTTTCTTCTTCTCCTCTTTTTTTTCTTCTTTTTTTTCTTCGATCTTCTCATCTGTCATCGTCGATATACCCCTCCCGATAACTTCAACACGAGGGGGGGGGTCCATATACCCCCTCCCGATAACTTCAAAACGTGGGTCGATATACCCCTCCCGATAACATTAATTTCTCCTGTATGTATCTCGTCGTTGTCGATATTACCCCTTGAAGCGTTATCGATATTATCCCGGTCGAGGGTTCTAGGGTCGAGGATCGAGGGTTCGAGGTCGCCTAGGGGTTGAGGGTTCGAGGTCGTCGAGGGTTCAAGGGTCGAGGATCGCCGAGGGTCGAGAGGTTCCTAGTGTCAAAGTATTGAAGAAATCCATGGCTTCATCATTAGCCTAGTAACCATGGCATGATGGTGCAGAAGTCCTCCAAAGTTATTTCGGAATGGAGTCCGGATAGGATAATTTGCCTTTTATGCAATTTCAGCAAAGGCCTTCCAAATAACGATATTCGGAAGGTTCTTGCTGAACTTTGTACCAAAAAGCTTAATTATCCTATCTCGGGACTCCGCTCCAAAATAACTTTGGAGAGCTTGCACCATCATGCACCTGTTACTTTCGCCTAATGATGAAGACATGGTTTTGTTGAATCCTTTGACACTAGGCAACCTCCCGACCTCGGCGATCCTCAACCCTTGACCCTCGACCGCTCGGCGATCCACGACCCTCTACCCTATCATGGGCGTCGATGCCCACGTCACTTGTGGGACATAGATGTAGTGTTCAACGCCGACCCCTCCCGATAGCTTCAACACGTGGGGGGGTCGATATTACCCTCCTAGCTTGAAGCGTTCTCGAGGCCACCCCCTAACCCTTGAAGCGTTGTCGAGGCCACCCCAAACCCTAGAGAAGCAGCGTCGAGGCCACTAATATGATTCCTTATTGTGATTAGCTGGCTAGTTCTACGTTTGCCACTAATATATCCATATCTGTCATGTTTGAATAATAATTGCCATGTTGTAAATATTTGTAGAAACTATGGACACCCCCGAGACGAAGCACAAGAAGCGTTGTTCGGGGACATAATCGCACAAGGAAGTGATGCTGCCCGCTCGTTGATGTTTCTCAACGACAACGATGGTCCGGAAGGAGAGGGTGAAGAAGCGGTGGCTATGATTTACATGGATCCGATGACCCAATGCGGTGCAAGAAGGAGAGGGTGAAGAAGTAGACCGTGAGGACGGCTCCGGTGATCACCAAACCGAGTCCGGCCAGTATATATATTAGTTAAGCCTGTCTTTGACTAGCTCTCGCCTTTGTTTTGGTATGTACACATATTAATTAACTCTCGTCTTTGTTCTTTTTCTAGCCCTCCGGATCGAGCACAACTTCGGTAAAGAGACGAGGCCCAAGAAAAAGTTGAGCTCGGATGAAAAGTTTGAGATCATACAAATCGCGCTGACGGCCAACCGATTGAACCCTACCGGACAAAGAAGGCATTTGTTGCTCGGTCAAGGGTTCTCGTTAGGGACAAGATCCCGATCAGCATCCACCAATGGTATAAGCCTAAGAACGAAGACCCCGAGGTGTCTTGTGTCAATGATATGCGTAAAATGATCTTTGACCGAAATTTGAAGTCAAATTTTACCCTACCGGAGGATGATCCGGAGAAGCCGATAATAGAGCCATTAATCAAGTCTTTTGCTCTTAAGAAGATGGCGAGAACTATTCAGGAATTGGAAGAAAGAACTCAATACGTATGTCGAAAAAATGAGACACCAGAATTCAAGGGCAAATATGAGAAGATCGAGAGATGATCGCCCGCATTTGTGGCCTACAAGACATCGGAAAAGAGTAAAAAGATGTCGGCGACAAACAAGAGAAATGCTGCGAAGAAGAAGCTTCACCATCGCATCGGGGTCGGTGGCTACCTCGTAGCCCGCCTAAGTGGGCCAAGGCCGAGAATGATCTCGCTTGATAAAGGGATTGAACCAGACAATGAATCGCCAGACTGCTGCGGACTTGGTTCTTCGGGGCGGCGGATCCTTGGACCCTATAACGGGAAGTGCATTTGGACGGACGAACAATTGGACATACCAACAAGAGGCTTCAAAGAATATATCGGCAACAAGCAGCAAGGGAAGTTCGTTCCGCATGTGGAGAAGGACGAGCTCACAATGGCCCTCGGAATCCTGAGCACCACCGGACGGACACGAGGCACGCCAGTTCGCTTCGTGGAAGGCTGGATTTCGGACGCAGGGGTTACAAAACCCATGAGAGGAGGAAGAAAGCGGAGCGAGCCTAATGCAGCGCCGCATGAAAGGGTAATGGGGCTAGAGGAACGAGAAGCGGCAGATCACAACAAACGACCTGCCAAGCTTCCCCGAAGTTACCCCGCCATCTCGGCGGAGAAGCGGCGTGGCTTCCACCGAGCTGCTTCACCAGAAAGCAAGATGCATTGACGGCTCTGCCAGCTATCCCGTGGATGCTATCACGGATGCTGAAAATTGCCACCTTATGGCGCAATGGAGCAATTTGAAGGTCAAGGCGGCTGTTGGCTCTGTTTATCCTACTAAACCCGACTCAACTTTTCACCGCCGCCGATTCCGTAGGATATGCTAAGGTGATGGTCGATGAAATAACGGAGGGATTTGAGGACCTCCGGCTTGACCACCCCTACCGGTGAAGGGGAGTATCGGTGGGTTACGCTCTGAAGACTCCATGCCTATGGCGGAAGGATCTCATCAACCTTCCGAACTGGGCGCCTCCGCCTCCTCCTCCTCCTCCCGAAGTCGTGGCACTCCACCTCCTCCTCCGGCGAGTGACGATCGGGGCACTCGGCCGGCTCCTTCTCGGCGCGTGGCGGCACTCCGCCTCCTTCTCCGCTTTGCACCGGCGCCGAGCAGCCAGCCTCCTCCTTCTCCGCCTCGTCGGCAAGGGCGGAAGAGACCCGCCGCCCGCTCGGCTGCTCCGTGGCGTCGTAGTCCTTCTCCTCCGCCTCGTAAGCAAGGAAAGAAGACATCCGCTCCGTCTGCCTGCCGTCTAGCAAGACAGCCAAAGGCGGGAGGAGATAGATTCGGGTCCTTCTCTCAAGACTCGGAGAAGTTACCGTATGAGAGGAGCGAGGAGGAAAACGCGAAGATCGCGGCAGACCAAGTGGATGACTGGTTTCAAGGGTTGAAAGCAAAGAGACATCCACCTCCGGAGGAGAAGGTAGATCCGTGAAAGCGGCGCACTTTCTGCCTCGACAAAACCACCCAAGTCTCCGCCGAAAGGCAACTATGAGCGCATTATTGGAAAGGCATTTGCCGAAGCGGAGAGGTTGGGAAATCTTGTCGATGATCAAAGGATGAAAGAACGACGAGCTGGGAAACAAATTGCCCATTTCGGCGAACAAGCGGGCAATCGTGCCCCCGCTCAAGGTGCTCGCTAGCGACATCGCCGATCCGAGGTTGGTGCCCGGTTATGGCAATCCTGCAGATTACCTGCCCGACGATGTACATTATGATTTCTTGGAGGTGCAGATACAAAGATACGAGTACGGAAGCCTCTCGTCAAAGATGAAAGCTCTCTATCAACGATGATGCGAAGATTGCATGATTGATACATGAAAACCTGCAAAGAGTCCGAGGGAGGAGTACTTTGTATGTGAGAGTTAAAAGGAGCATGACCTCCTTGGAATTGAACTGTTGCCTATTCCATTTGAGGAGTTCTATCAGTTTTCAATCAATTGGCCCTCGATAAAGCAACGGTCACTGCTCTTCATCTGTAAGTAGTACTACTTCATCATTAAGTATCTTTATATAACTCAGCTCTTTCATTGCATGTATTTATAAATATCCTCACTATATTATGCAGATTGAAGATCGCCGAAATGAAGAAAAGACAAGTGGGTGATATTGGGTTCATTAACACATATCTCATAGATGCAAATGAGGTTAAATATCGTGTCAACGAAACCGAGGCCAACTTGCTACGATCGTTAGAAATAAATGAACACAAAAATATAATACTCTTTCCTTACAACTACAAGTGAGTGTTACTGTCTTGTGGCATATTCGGTTTCCCTTATTAGTCTAGGTTATAGTAATGTAATATTGATGAGTTATGCATGCGTGCGCAGGTACCACTATATTCTCCTAGAGATTAAGCTTGAGCAGGGAGTAGTAACTGCCTTAGACTCGAGACGAAAAGATCCCAAGGAGTATGCGGACATGACTGAAATGCTCGAGAAGTAAGTTAAATCGATCATTATCCACCATATCAGCAACTTTGTTCATTTCTAATATCAAGTAATTGTTTTCTTTGTATGACAGGGTTTGGAGAAAATTCACCCAAGAAGCTCCGGGACTACCGAAGAAGCTGCAATTTAGACACCCGAAAGTAAGTACTATATAGTAGCATATTCCACGCGCATCTCCTAGTGATTCAAGCGCTAGTTTCATCAATACCATTTAGCATGCTTGCTAATTATTAGTTTGATTGACCTCTGTTTCTTGTAAAGTGGTTGTGGCAGGAACAGGGGAATGATTTACATGGATACTACGCTTATGCAGTCCATCCGCCACACGACCTGTGAGAGGGGCTACTCCGACAAACAATATGAAGTGCGTAAATAAAAATATTCACAATTTTATTTTATTACCATCATTTGTGTTGAGTTTCATTCATTCACACACACACACACACATATATATATATATATATAGGACAAATGTTTCCTACAAGCAGTGGTAGTTACCACCACTTGCGTTTTGTATGTTGTATGTAGTATCTGTCGAAACCGAGTATGTATGTGTAGTATGTAGTATATAACAATGATTAGGTAGTATATATACTAATTTTTAGGTAGTATGTACCATTTTTGAGTATGCTCTTTTACGTATAAATATATACGTATTTCATAAATATAACAAAACTATGGGCTCATATGCAATTTTTTCACGTAACTTGCTTTTAAATATCTTAGATATAGTATATGAACATATTTAAAATAATAAAATAGTATATATAGTACCACTTGGTAGTATATGAGATATGTGGGTAACTACCACGGGTGGTAGGATGGATTTTCCTATATATATATATATATATCTATATATATATATATATATATATATATATATATATAGGGAAAATCCATCCTACCACCTGAGGGTAGTTACCCCACATGTCTCATATACTATCTTATGGTAGTATATATCCTACTTTATCATTTTAAATATGTTTATATACTATGTATAAGATACTCCAAAGTGAGTTGCATGAAAAAATTTCAAGTTGGCCCATGGTTTTTATTATATTTGTGAAATACGTACATATTTGTACATAAAAGAGAGCATACTCAAAATATGATACATACTACCAAAAAAATAGTATATATACTACCTAAACATTCTTATATACTACATACTACGCGTACATACTCTCCGATTTGATAGATACTACATACTACATATAAAACTCAAGTGGTGGTAACTACCACTGGTGGTAGATAAAATTTGTCCTATATATATATATATATATGTATGTATTGACCCCTTTCTTAAAATTAGATGTTTCGGAAGCGGGATGAACTCCTAGCACCAGATCGAATGCGAGCAATTCAAGAGGAATTGGCGACATTCTTTCTTGACCACGTGATCGCTGAAGACGGAGAATACTATGTGGACCATGCGTCCGTATTGTAAAAGATAATTATTGTATATATGTAGCCGGTAGTGTCGGATAGATATACGAGAACTTGTTGTTCGACCAATCTCTCGGAGAAGGAGAGGTGGTCGATATCACTTCTCTCTGTATGCATATATGTTCATGACGATCTTCCTGTTTGCTTAATTACTAGCTAGCTAGCGTGTCTAGCTAGTCCTCTCTATACATATGTATAGTACGTAGCGTCGACCAAGCCGGACAAAGAGAGGACACTTTTCTCTATTAATTAGCTAACTATAGCACAATATATGAAACACCTAAATAAACCCCCAAAACTCCCCAAACCACCCCCTTTTCAAAAAAAAACAAAAACCACACCCATAGAAATGCTGACGCGTGGATACCTATTGGTCGGGACCAAAGGCCCTTCTGCTCGACTCAATGGACCCACGTGAAGCCATCATCCCTGCCTTGGATTGAACCGACCAGCGGCCAGCAGATAAGACGACCCTTTAGTCCCGGTTCATGTACCGGGACTAAAGGTCCTCACCAACCGGGTCAATAGGCCCCTTTTCTACTAGTGATTTACCACCTTGATCAAGTTGGCGCTTGATTAGCTAGCAAGCTAGTATGGCTGGACACGGCCGTCGCTTCGGCGGCCACGGTGCCCAGCTCGTCCACCTCGATGGTAGCCTTGTGGTACACCCCCGAGATGGAGAGCCCATTCCCGCCGCTCGCCATACCGGTGAAGTCGCCGCCCTGTAAAGCCCTGGTGACTCCGAGCTTCTGCATGTCCTCCGACGCCTCGAACTCGAACGTGAACTTGAACTTCGGGACCATGAACCGCCCCACCGGCGTGTGGCTCCTGATGAACCCCGGCGTCGCGACCGCCTTGTCGTAGAGGCCGGCGAGGCTGAGGTCGCTGCCGTCGTCTGGGAGAAGGAGAAGCATGTAGAATGCGGCGGCGGCGTGGTCATGAACGGCACGCGCACGGTGGTGCCGTCCGGGACATGGAACGGCCCGACGAAGGTCGCCGACTGGTCGAATGGCTGGAACCACGCCCCCTTGAAGTAGAGCGCGTTGGCGAGGACGACGACAGTGGACGAGCTGACCGAGCCTGGAGGGAGGACGTCGCGGATGCGCTTGCTGGTCGCGCCCTCGACGAAGGCGTTCACTCGTCGCCTCGCCTGCTCGGCGCCCTGGACGAAATCCACGGGTTCCGCGGTGGCATCGTAGCTCGACGCGGCAGTGGCCACGAACTCCGGCTCCAGCGCCTGCCTCCGGTCGACCCACACGCCGCAGGCGAAGGACGTCTGCGCCAGGCCGTTGAGCTTGCGCGCCAGCTCCGTGGCCGGCGCGCCGCGCAGCTCGTCGAGCGATGCCGACCCGAGGAACGCCAGGAGCTCGCCGCGCGTCTCGCCCCGTGTGCCGGCGGCCACCAGCGCGAGCGCCGCGTGGATGGACAGCGGCGAGACGATGAAGTTGGCTCCCCTGCCGGCCGCCGCCCTAACGCCGACCTCCCTGGCGAGAGGCAGGCACGACGCCTTCCCGCCCGCGTCGACGCGGCCTTGGGGCTGCCCGCACGGGCAGATAGTCGCCACCTGGAGCGAAGGGCCTCGCCGTGGCAAGCATGGGGTCGCGTGGTTGCGCCTCGGCATGGTGGTAAGGGCCGTGGACGTAGCTCTGGCCGTCAAGCGGGCGCCGCGACGGCGAAGTCATTGCCCTGAATTCGACCTGCGCCCGCCATGCGGCGAACAGTGTCAAGCAGAGGACGGCCTTCCACAAGGGCGACATCCCATCCATGTCGCTGCTGCAATCGCGCCTGCGCCTCGCCGATCTATCAAGCTGTCTGCTAGCTACTTTACCTTCCTTTGAGTCCAGTTCCGATCCATTTACCATCAGATCAGATGTAGAAGAAGCACTTTGCACTTGTTTCGCCAATGACAGAGTATATAAGTGTATAACCATTCGTCAGTATTCTGACAGAAGTTATCGGAATCTTTTCCCATCTACTCTGCTTGTGATTGGTTGCACTTGCACCTTGCTCAATAGCATATACACAGAATCACATGACAAAAGAACAGATGATTTCTTAGCATGAGCATCTACAAATACTCCCTGTGTAGTGTCAAAAACGTTCTTATATTATGTTATGAGACGGAGGAAGTAGTAGACAAAACAACATTTTCTTGTATTCTCCATGCCATCTACTGATGACAAACGAAACATGTCACACAGTGAGCGAGCCATATGCTAGACTCATCTGGTGTAACAACTGCTCATATGATCAGAAACACATAATTAGAAGAGACATCATCTACATGGAATTGGTAAAACAAAGTACTCCCTCCGTTTCATAATTCTTGTCGTTCAATTTAAACTAATACCACGACAAGAATTATGGAACAGAGGAATACCATTGGGTTTCCTAAAAAAAAACACTCAGGATGTAAAGTATATCCGTTAAAAATGAACGTCGAGTCCATATCAACATCTAAATCATAATATAATTTAAACAACTTTTGACTTGAGTAAAGTCATAGAGAGGCTTCCACGAGGGTTGAAGTACTGTCATTTGAATTCACTTGAGGAGCGGCTTATGGAAAGCATGAATGGGAGAAAGGCTCCTCAATGTACAAATCCTTGATATGCCTGTTAAATCATGTTTTTGAATTTTTGTTGCTAATCGAGTAACATTTTTAGGGCTTTCCCACTTGGTATATGGAGCTACTAGACTTGTTCTGTCAATGATGTTTTCTGTAGATAAAGATGAAGTTAGATCGCCCAAGCTAGAGAGCATGTACTGAAGAAATGTGCTGGTCACCTAGATCAGCAGTAAAGGAAAGGATACCATCAAATCAAAGTCTCTACCTCCTCTCCAATCGGCGTTTGCAAGGTTTAACATTTCTTCCCGATTCCTGTGTGAACTCTTCAGGTTAGGTATATGCTAAACTGAAACTTTGCCATTTGTGTTCTTAATTGCAGCCCAACAGGACCTAATCCTGCAGCAGGAGGAGAAGCATGCTTAGAGACAGGAATAGGTGTATTCTTGAGCAAGGTGGGTGTTTGATGCAATGTAATGTGCACTAAAATGCTTGCGGATCAAATTGTACCTTTATTCTGCCCCCCCTGCAGATAACAAAACTTGCAGCCATTAGAATGAAATGTCTCTGGGAAAGATTGTCAGCCAACAAACTGCTCTCTTTTCAACAGGCACGTTGACCAGATCATACTGTGCTGCTGCATACATGGAGTTGCAAAGGTATGTTTAAATTACTGTCCTTGGAAAACCTTCAGATAAAGGCCTTACTCGCCACAATTATTTACTGTCCACCGAGGAAAGTGCATGGCATATCAACACAACCTGCATTACTGAATTGCAAAAAGCGCAGTTGAGTAGCCCAAAGTCGGCAGCACAATAGCAGGGCAAGTGGCTAAGCTAACTGCATCTACACAGTGGTTTCAGAAGGCTAGAACCGAGTGGACTACCATCACCATGGGCAGAATGCAAAATCACAATGGTGGTGACAAGTCTGGCAGGGCGCCCATACATTGTTTGTTTTCTAATAAGATAAATAAAAGTATCTCCGTGGAGCAAAAGGAATTAGGAAAAGATCCACAAATTTTCTGGTACCACATGCCTAGAAGACAATCCAGAACAGATCAAATATTACAAGGGGGGCAAAAGTGTGCCTGAATCCTGTAGGGACTACCGTGCCTTTTCCCACAAGAACTGATATATTTTTCTTTTGCCATATAGAAAATCATGGGGCAACATGCTTTCTAGAAGGTCGGGGGGGGGGGGGGGGGTGGGGGTGCCCACATGAACAAATTTTCCATTAGCCACAAAAGTGGGGTGATCGAAACATATTTTCAGCATCGGCCGTGGCCAGCAACGCAAGGAGACCCGGGACAACACCTTGACCTCCCTTTCTTGACTGATTGTGAGCGTGCTTTTCTCCGATACAAAATTATAAGCAGTTAGCACATACAATTCCGGTACCAGCCACCATGAAGAGGCCTGTGTCATCTTTCAGGGGATATAGACTTTAATCACTTTATTATGATGAAAATACATGCCATAGAAAATTTAGATGGTTCTTATAAAAACAGTCAGCCACGAATGGCATGTGCCGTCACAAGCTGATTTTAGGAACGCTCTCGAACCAGTTGGTGGTCTGGTCACTGCCGCAGCTCATGATTATTAGGGTTCAGCAACAAGAATTTTGTGTTGATATAACACTAGTAAGTAAAAGGGTTTGTGATTTTTCTTTCTGCTTAATCTCAATACAACGAATTACATACTCTCATGGTTACCATTTTGCCCTTGATTTCTGGAGGCAGTACTTCCTAAAACTTGTTTTGGAGTACCGAATGATGTTAACCGTTACATAAGGGACTTGCAAGTTGAACAGCTATTTCTTCTCTTTTGAATCACTTGTTGCGACTCCAGTTTGCTCTTCTCGGAAGGTGTAACCACAACGTCTGTGTTACTGAACCCAAGCTCCGACATATCCTGCTTTGCCATCAGGTTCCTGGATTGCAAAAGAATACCGTGATTAGAAATCCTACTAGATAGAGCAGCATCAAACCAAAAATAAATAAATAAATGGAAAGCATCTTGCTTATGATCCTGAACAGTGAATTTCAGATGTCAAAGTTGGTAAGAACCCTTCCCAATGCAAGTCAGAACTTCAGCTTATAACATTCATAAGAAATATCGACTACTGCAGCACTAAACACCTCCTAGAAGGCTAGAACAAGTAGTTACATTTGTTGGTTGCTTCCCGCAACCATCGAATAGACAAACCTGGATGCAGCACATTACACATGTGTTGCGCGAGAGGAGGCAAATAACCAAACATGTAAGGAGGCCAGGCTTGGTTTGCTGTAGGTTAATGAAGCAATAAACTGTTTCCTCACTCGACTACTAAAAACGGCTCAGGACATGATGTTAACATGCTGCGGCAATAAATAAACTGTATTTCTACTGTGGCAAGATTTTCTTGCCCATGCATACTAGTTTGCTTGGCAAAGTAATTATTATTTTTTGTTTCAGTGCCAAACACCTGCCCTTGCCTGGTGAGGTCAATATTAAGTTTGCTTCTGAGGCAAGTGCACCCTAAATCATTACACATGAATTGGTGGATGTGTGAAATAAAAACAGGTGAGTCAACTACATTACCACCGTAGAGTAGTTCTGAAATTAGTACACAGGGAATAAGCATGGTAACCTCTCCATCCTACATTCCAAGTATTTCTTCGAGAACATCCGGCATTTTTCAGACTGAGCCCCTGTCGATTTCAGGCAGGCAAGATAGTCCTTCTTCTCCTGTTTGAACAGGCAACTCTCATATAACACTTGATAAACATTACACCCCTATGAGAAAAACAAGAGTGATCGCAACTTACCAGGTCGCACTCATGCAAGTGATCGAGGGGGAACATGCCTTTTTCAGGAGGTACAGGCCTCGCTCCCCTGTTTCCGCCAAACGCGCCACCTGTGAGAAGCCACAAGGTTATGCGATGGCTGGTGTATGATCTATGATGCCAAGTTAGTGATGGGGTAGATGACGGGTAACACGCTGACGGAGCACAAAGTTGTCGGCCACCGCCAGATATCTAAATGTAACAAGAGTGAGCATGAACCTACTACATGCATGGCATGAGCATTGCATAGGAGATGAATCGGAACGACACGCCCTCACCTGCACTCATTTCCCAAGCACTTAGGGATCGAGACGTTGATGCCGGAGCTCACGATGCTCCAAATACTGCAGGTGACAGACACAGGGCACAAGTCAACCAAGGTGCAGGCATTTCATCGAACAGGTCAGGTGCGCGCCCAATGTCATGCATGCGTAGATTTACCAAAATTTAGAGCGCCAGGAGAGGAGAGGAGACACTCACAGGTCACAGCGGTGGCTTCGGCGCGGCTCCCTTCAAAATTCTGCACGCCGGAGCGAGGGATGGCGCGGGCGGACGGAGCCGGCCAGCGAGAAAGAGAGAGGAAGGAGAGGAAGCAGCGTGGGACAAGCTGGCCCAGTTGTTTTTTTTGAGGGGTTACGACCTGGCCCAGGTACTACGACGCCCTTCTGTTTGGGCCGGGCCATTCCCGCAGGCCCAAGGATGGCCCGCGTAAGGTGCGGTCTCGTATAATAGGGTCTCGCAGCCAGGCGGCTCCTCCTCCTCCTCTCCTCTCCTCTTTCCGCCGCCACGCTAAACCCTAAACCGCCGCCGCAGCCATGTCGCCGCCGGCGCAGCCGCAGCTGAAGGACAAGGCGGCGCACGGGGTGCCGCGCGCGACGGCGGCCAGCGCCGTGGCGTCCCTCACCAAGTGGATGCGCGAGCGCGCGGCCGAGGCGCCGCCGAACCTGCTCGCCGACGAGCGCGACGACCTCGTCGTGCTCCAGCTCTCGCTCCGCCGCGTCCCGCCCAAGCCCACCACCAAGCCGCACCTCCTCCCGCTCCCGCACCCCGTCGTCGCCCACTCGGCCGCCTCCGTCTGCGTCATCTCCGACGACCGCGCCGGCTCCGGCTCCCCCGCCGCCGCCGCCATCCTCGACGCCGCCAGGTCCCTCAAGCTGCCCGTCTCGGAGGTCGTCCCCTTCTCCGCCCTGCGCACCGACTACCGCCCCTACGAGTCGCGCCGCCGCTTCGCCGCCTCCTACGACCTCTTCCTCGCCGACCGCGCCCTGCTCCCCATGCTGCCCCGCCTCCTCGGCAAGTCCTTCTACTCCACCAAGAAGGCCCCCATCGCCGTCGACTTCACCCGGGCTGGCTGGCCGGAGCAGGTCCGCAAGGTCCTCAGCTCCACTTTCCTGTACCTGCGCACCGGGACCTGCTCGGGGATCAAGGTGGGCAGGCTGGACATGGAGGAGGAGCAGATCGTTGACAATGTGATGGCGGCAGTGGAGGCCGCTGTGGAGAAGGTGCCCAAGAAGTGGGAAAACGTGAGGGCTCTGCATTTGAAGGCTGTGGATTCGGTTGCACTGCCAATTTACCAGGTTGTGCCGGAGTTGGGCATGAAGATTGAGGTTCCGGTTGCGCGATTGGAAGCAGGAGTTGGTGCCGGAGAGGTCATCGATGCTGCAGAAGTTGGGACTGGCAGCAAGCGCAAGGACAAGAAGATGAAGGCGCTCAAAGATGACAATGGTGGAGCTGAAGGTTTGAAGTACAAGAGGAAAAGGAACAAGAAGGATCAGACTGAAGATGCTGTGATGGAAGAAGCCCCAGAGGCGACTGAGAAGAGGAGGAAGAGGGAGCCTGCTCCTTCGGTAGAGGAGCTTTCTGCTGGTGAGGACCTGAAGACCCCAAAGAAGGGCAAGGATAAGAAGCGTGCTTTGGACAAGGAGGTGGATGATGCCAGCCCTGCAGAAAAGAAGGGTAAGAAGAGTGAGCGTGAAACCAAGGAAGCCAGCAACAAGAAAAGTAAGGGCAAGAAAGAAGATATCAAGCAAGCACCTGAGGAGGTGGAGGATGTTGGCAGCAAGAAGAATAAGGGGAAGAAGAAGAAGAGCATGAAGGGTGATTCTGATGATGGTGAAATCCTCTTTGATGGAGAAAGCACTCCTGCTGCCCTTATAGCTGACAAGGAAGAGAAGAAGAGCAGGGGGAAGAAATCAAGTGGCGATAAGATGAAGAGATCCAGGGCAAGGGTCTAAGGTTGTACTTGTTTTTCCTGAAATTGATGCTTGTCAGTTGAATGCCAATCTCTTGAATTGAGACCAAGCTGCATGTTGTATGCATAGATAAGCTGGTTAATCTGCTTTTTTTTTGTATTAGGAGATTGCACTTGAGATTATACTGCTGAGTGTAATATGGGGGTGTGGGGGAATTTCTGGAGTAGTTTCTTCAGATTTTAGTAGCTTATAAAGCTTTGGGGTAAAAGTTATGGTGGAACTGTTTCTCTTTTCATAATCTTTTGTAACCCATCTGGTATGCAACAATTTTGTGCGAGTCTGATACTACTATGCACGTGGTTGGTCTTTCTTAAATAATGCACCCCTTTAATAGTAGCTTCTTGATGATTCTGGATAGCAGGTATACTAAGTGAAATCCTGTAGTCTCATCTTTGACAGTCATCTGGACTATTATATGATCCAACATCTGTGACAGTCAGCAGGTATAGAACCAAAGAATGATTTACCAACATTTTATTTACTTCATGTGCTTATCCAATTTGAATAACACAGGATTCGTGCTTCCATATCTAATTACGGTGATCAATCACTTGTGACTTGATATATTGTGTGCTGGACTTTCATATCTCTCTGCTCGATGAAATGCCTCGCCATAGAGAGACAGAGATCCTAACTCTGCCATTCCCTTCTCTTCAGAAGCTCTTGGTCTATTTCGGTGCAGCAGGAAAGGGGTGACTCTGCTGCTGAAACGGCAGGGCTTTTTTTCTCCCCCAGAGAAGAACAGATTCCTTTTTCATTGGTATATACTCCCTCTGTAAAGAAATAGAAGAGTGTTTAGATCCCAACTTTTAGACGCTTATATATTCATTTTCCGTGTTTTCTAAAGTCTGAACACTACTTGATGCATCAGTTGGATCAAAATGGTTCTAATGCATTTTTATCTTAATTGCTTTTTGCTTCAGTTTTAAAGCAGCCTTATAATGCAGATCATTTTAGATGGATATATAGATTACAGTGTGAATAAATGGTAGACCTCGTCTCTCCCTTCTTCCTTAAACTGCGTCTAGATTTTCTAAATTGTTTGTAGTTTTGACTTCCACTTGTCCATGAAGGATCTCTAATAATTTACGCAAAGTTCCGTCCAGTAACTAGTCTGATTTTTTCTTGACCGCTGTTCTCTGGAGCTCATTACTTTAGTCCCTTTCTCTTAGATTTTTGACTAATCTGGCTGCTCTGGTGCTCCAGTTTCTTATTTGCAGGTGATGATCTTGCTGCAACTTGCTGCCTGGGTTTACAGGTTGGTCATTCTTCTATCCCTTGATCTTCTTCTATCCATGTGTGTCGTCTGCTTACATCGAAGTTGGATGCGACTATTCTTTTTCCAGTGAGCTAGCTGCTGCAGTTCCGCTCGTTTCTTTAGATGACACAGATGACAGAAATGCCGCCATGGGATCAGGTCGTTGCCTTTTTTCCGTCTCTATCCGCGTGTATCCATGCAATTGTTTGTATGTCGTTATGCTTCTTTCTAACAATGGTCGTTTGGATGCATATGCCCATATTGCCATTTTTTGTGAAGTGTGCAGTACAACCACTGGTTATTCCTTGTAATATCCAAGTGGTATAAGAGATTTTGGTAGTGCACCATTAGCATATTCTTTGTTACTGGATCACTTCAGAGTTTAGACCAAATATTGTTGACAAAATGTTACTTTCTTCATATGCAGTGAATTACCATTTGGATCTCACTGAACCCCTAACCTCTCGGTCGCCTGTGGTTTCGTTCTTTCTGCGGCGATGGGTTGCTTCCTCTGCTTCGTTCGTGTGTTGAGGTTTGTTCTTCTTACATCCTCTTCCTTCCTTTGCGTCGTCACAAACTCACAAGCACAGGCCACACAGGCCACACAGGCCACAGAGCCTCTACAATCAGCTGGAGGGGAGCTTCAAAGTTCTTCGCATTAGATCTGTCTACTCCCTGTATTCTCAGACCTGTGTGACTGAACCTAATAATCCACTATATGTTACTGTTCTAATTTCTTAAGTTCTGTATTGAGCCTCTGGCTTCAGACTTGGATCACCGGATTGTTCACTTCTTTTTGTGCGACAAAACTAAACAGTCACTAATTGATCATTGCAGTGTGCTGTTCTGTGTATAACAATATCTCTACCACTATAATACATCAGTTTTGAATTTGGATTTAGCACCCCACCTGTTTTTTAGTCTGCTTGGGTATTGATTACCTGAAGTAATAGCTAAGATATAGTGTAGAGAGTAAACTTGCCGTGTGATACGTGAGAGCATTTCTATAATGGTTGGTTCGATCAAGCTTTTTACCCATTTATACCGACTTTAATTTCTTGATGTGGCGATAGGGTGTCCCGTGTACATGATTGTCGATTAAATTTGTATATGAACTTCTTCCAATTTGTTGGTTAGTACAGGAAATGCATGAGTTGTCAATCAGAAAGAACTTCAGTTCTTCAAGCAAGAACTCCAGACTTGGCTTTCAAATAACTACATTGTGATGATGAAACATGGTCAGTCCGCACCATCGCGTCTGCAAGATCACCTTCCAGTTTACACCATTGTAAGTACATGGCAGCTGACCAACCAGTAAGTGAACCCTAGTTGTTGTTAAGAGCTCTATTCTACATGTGAGCTATGAAAGAGCAGTTGCTGTAGTTCTGTTTTACTGGTAATAATGGATTTGCCCTCCCTTACTCAGCTCCAATGGATTTGCCCTGCCTTTCTGCCATTTATTCAGAAATGTTTACTGGTTTGCTGATGTACAAAGGGCTGATCCAGTTCTTCTCATTTGATCAGAATACGCGTACACCATGATGGTCACCGAGGAATCTGACATAGAGTTATAGCGTTGTGCTGTTGGAGCTGTTAACAGAGGAAGAGGTCGTGCACCTGTGCGACCAATATATCTGGGAGGCGATCTCGTAGCATGGGCCAAAAAAATTACATCAGGGACAATTCTCTGGGCCCAGGGATCCTCGACACTAATCTGCATTTGGAAGATAAAAGCCGCCGTCGATCATTGAGTTGTTGAAAATTGCTCTGCTATGTACAGCAGTTACCTGTCGCCGTGCGAGAGACTGGTGATGCGGCATTGTTGTACTTGTGTTAAGCGAGTCGAAAGTGCCTCCTCGTCTGCTTGTGATCATTCTTCCAAGAAGGATAACTGATGATGTATTATTTATATAAGTCCAGAAAGCAACCCTGAGTAATTAAGCCAAAGTTGTCCCTGGATGTTGGTGTTGTGCCTCTTGCATATAATTGGGTCCATTATGTGCTTTCGCTGGAACATACAGTAGTACTCTGAATATGCCATTTTTTCATTTACAAGACAATCTAGCTTGATTGACCAATTTATTACCTGCTGCTGCTTCTGCATATATTTGTAATGAAATTCCTCAAGACCCCAAGATGAGCCTCATTCTTACAAGGGTCTATCTAAGTTTGAGACCCTGATGCCGAATAACGCGATTGACACACCTCATTCTTGAATCAGCTGACGGGTGTTGCCCATCTTCACTTTGTGCTTCCTTTTTGTAAGTTAATAATTGGTTTGACTAGTGGCATGTATCTGTCCGTATCTGATAGATTTGGTTACTTTCTCCTTGAGGTGGTGAGGATGCCACCATGATTGTGAGATTTGGTTGCTGGGTGGTTTCTTTCTGGATGCCAGCTCCAGCCTCTTTTTGTCTCTAAGACTTTGTATTCTGCCTCTCCTGATGATTAATCAATGAAATACAGCCCTAGGGCCGTCTTTTCGTCACAAAAAAAAAGAACTATCACTGGTGGAAAAAAGGCCTTTGGTCGCGGTTCGCAACTGCCATTAGTCGCGGTTGCAATAACCGACTCAAATAAGCGCGACTAAAGCCCCACCTTTAGTCGCGGCCGCTTAAGGAACCGCGACTAAAGGCCCGTCCACGTGGGCGCCAGTAGTCGGGCGGAGGACCTTTAGTCATGGTCGCAGCCCAACCGCGACTAAAGGCCTTGTCTTGCCACGCCCACGCCCAAATGTTTAGTCCCTTTCGCTAGTTGAGAGAGCTCGAGAGTGGTTTATAAAGCTGCTTCCACCTCTCGAGCTCCTCTCAACTGCAGCTTCGAACCTAATCATTACTAGCTATGTGCTTGTGGGCCTACTTGGCCTCCTGCGGGCCTGAATCTGGCCCATGTAGGGTTTCTAGTCGTATTCGGGCCGTGGGGGTCCAAAGAGGGGCACTATTTTTTCCAGTTTTTTGTTTTGTTTTCTGCATTATTATTTATTTTTTGTTGTTTTTGCTTTATTTTTAATTCTTTTTGCTTTTAGTTTTAGAAAATTATAAACTTTCTGTTAGTGCCATTAGTTTTCAAATTTGAAAACACTTTTTTGTTTTCTTTGTTGCTTTATTTATTTTATTTTGTTTCTACTTACAACAAAATACTTATTTTTGCTTTATTGTTGCTATTCTGTTTAATTTGTATTGTTTTATTTCTTTTGTGCTTTATTTTAATTTTGAAGGAGTTTCATATATTCTACGGTACTACATACATGCATATGAATGTACAATCTCAAATAAATTTGAAATTAGAACCAAAAAGAATTCAAGAGGAATATACAATATATATTCAATATCATCGGATGACCATATACAATTTTGAACAAGTTTCCATACATGATTTAATCCATATAAAGTTCTACGTCCTCGTAATAGTGTTCTCCTTTAGGATGGAGGACTTCCTGCTGAACCATCCAGCTAGTTCCTCTTGAAGTGGTCGGAAGCGAGCTTCTAGACTAAGCATCATCCGGAGGTTATTCCTCTGAGCATTGGTATCACTCGGGCAGCCCGCTCAGAGGTGTATCTCCGGATCCTCTCCTGAACATAGTATCCACATAGATTGGTCTCCGGTGGCTGAATATCCCCAGCATTCTTAGGCTTTACCATTTTGAATTCTAGCTCTTTTTGAATTCACCGACCTTTGTATCTACGAACCGTCTCCAAACCCTACGAGGCAAAGAAAATTAAGTGAACAAGAGAGTTATTAGTTACTTGATATTAGGAAATGAGCGAAATAGGCCGATCGATATAGAGCGCAAATGAATGAAAATAATTACTTCTGCAGCATTCTTCTCATGTCGGCCCAAAGCTTTGGATCCATATTCGGAGAGTCGTGGGCGAGACATTACGAGGTGTTAACTTTAATTACTAGCAGAATCCAGTGGAACCTGCGGACACGATACATGCACAGTACATCATGCATAACTCATCGATTAGCCGGCCACATACCATGCATGGAGTAAACAAAAGAGAATTAATTAATGTGCTCAAGACAGAAACACTCACCCAAAATGGTAAGGAAATAGAATATCACTTTTGAGTTCCTGCTTTGTAAGAAACTGCCACAGTGTCTGCCTCCACGCGTCGGTGGGGTGGCGGCTCCAACACATATCCATTAACGATGTGTGGGTCAATGAACCCAACATCATGGATGTTCCTTACTGCATTCCTTAATCTTCATTACGCATGTATAATAGCGGACACAACAATATAGTTAGGACATATATATAGTGCAGGCAATATGAGCGAGATGGGGTAGAAATTAATAAATCACTTACGTAGCGTAGCAACCGATGATAGATTTGTCGAGCTCGCGAGATTGAAAAGCTGGAACAATTCACTCGATTGCAATTGTTACATAGTAATGTTTGAAGTGATGCTCATGTCTAACTTCCGCATAAATATATTCTTTGGCGTTTTATTTTTATGTAACCCTTGTACCAATTCAGCAGACCTTTCATTTGGTCGGGTAGATCATTTTCTCTGCAGGCTCGACGAGAGGCCCATTCTTGACATATGTAATTACTACATCCTTCACTTTGGCGCCTCATCAAGGCCTAACAGTTCACGAAGAGTAATACCTAAGCTGGCCGCTTGTTCTCGCTTTTCGTTACGGTCAATCCATGTCTTTGTCGCAGCTTGTATGATCTCGGGGCATCCGGGCTTCCACTATAAGCGGGCAATCGATTGTTTACTTTGTTCCCCGAGCTGGGCAACTTGTTTCCGCTTTTTTTACTTCGGCCTTCTCCCGCTCTTTGTTCTCCTTGAACATGAGTGCCTGCCTGCGAAGTTCACGTGCATAGTCGTCGAGGCGATTCTTGTGACTTGGGACGGTGTGCTCAAAAATGACTTAGCCCACTTCTTTTGCTCATCGAATATCTTGGCTTGGGCTCGGGCTCTCTTTTCTTCTTGCAGTCCGCCTTCCATTTCTCATAATGAGCAGCAGCGGCAGCGTCGACATCCTCGGCACCTACGTTCCCAAGGCCTTGTGGGGAGAGGCTTGATGATGGCTCCGTACCTTTGTGGTCTTAGGTACATAAGGGTCCGGGTTAATAATCCAGGACTGCTTCGCTTCTTTGTCGGAGGTGGATTGGGGCGGCGTCGATCACCCACGGACGAGGACTGGGGGCGGCTGATCACCCGCCGGACGTTGTGGGCGGGGCGGCGTCGGGTGGCGTGGCGGAGGTGTAGGTGAACCGCCACCACCACCACCGCCACCACCACCACCGTGAGGGGTGGACTTGTTGTCCTTGGCGCCTCGCTGGAAACTTGATAAACTTCTTTTGCCATAGAATGAAATGGCGCTTGACATCTCCAAGTCTTTTCTCCCCTTGGTGTAGCAATGTCAATCTCCAGTCCTCAAACCCTTGGACTATGTCCTCCACCGTGACACGAGCATAGCCATCTTGAATGGGGTTGTTGTGGTGGAGTGCTCGGTAAACATGGTAAAGCACTGCCGATGGCTACCTTCATGGACATGTTCCCGATAGGATAATACAGATGACATTCTTTCATCTCCTTTATATCGTCCACGGGGTAGCGAGGAGGCTCCGGTGCAGTAATTTCGACCACCGAGGCTCCGGTGTAGTAATTTCGACCACCGGAGGCTCCGGTGCAATAATTCGATCGTCGGTGCATCTGCACCAGCCGGTGGGGCCTCCGTGGAAGCCACGCTGCTTCTCCGCTTGGCTTCCGAGATCCATTGGATGATCTTCATGCTTTGCACCGAGCTGCATCTCTTTCGCTACCAAGACACTCATGGTTTTCTTCATCACATCCATTTCCGATGCCAACCGCGCCACAACATCTGATTCCCGATCCATCTTTCTCTTCTGGCTTACGTAAATCAGACGGGTCATCGTCTGGGGAACCCTATTTTCCACGGAATGTGCCCCATGCCTCGTGACACGTCCTCGTGTTCGAGGATTCCCGAGGGCTTTTTGTAGCGTCGTTCTCTCTGTTGAACTTGATCTTCCCTGTTGAGCATCCTTCATTGCGTCAATAAGGGCTTGGGTGGGTTTAATTAATTTGCCCGGTAAACACACTCCCCCTGCCTCCGGGTTCAGCGTTCCCCATGCCCGTACCACCGACTTTTGGCCCTTGGGTCCCATCCTCCGTACTGGGCCAGATTCCTCGCGCCCTCATCTCGTTCTCCATCTTCTCCAACCTAGGCACCAAAATGCGATACCCTCCTGGCCCCATAACATGATTGTACTCCTTCTTAGCCGCATTTTCCTTATTTTTTCGATATTTCAATGAACTGCTCCGATTTCTTTTGCTTCACAAATTCTGGCCAATCATGTTTCAGTTTCTCATATTGTCCTTTGAAATCCAGTCTTGTTCTGCTTGACAAAGTCACGGGCTAGATTTTGCTTGAATTTCCGAATGCGTCGGCCATCTTATGAAGAGCGAACTGTTTGACTAGCCTCCTCCTCTCCTTGTTTTCCTCAATCTTGTTACCCTCCTCATCGAATTTGTTGTATTCCGGAGGTAGAACGAAATGTTCCATAAGCTTCTTGAAGCAATCTTTTTTGTTCTCTTATCGACAAAAGTGAAACCATCAATTCGTGCCTTCTTTGGCTCATTCCACTCTGGGCGGTGATCGAGACGTTGTCTCTAACAATGGCTCCGCATTGGTGACAAACTTGGTGGCGTTCTTGCGGGGCTCCGGTGACGCCGGTTACCTTGTCGACAACCTCGATGGTGCATGTTTCTCCTTGTTTCATCGTCTTGGTTGCGCCCACGCTTTGACGACGTACTCGATTGTTTCGACGATCCGGCCGAGGGCTAAAATAAGAAAGAGAGTCGCGTTAGTACACACATATTTATTCAAATCAGTTAGTTTGTATCACCGGAGGCTCAATGTATATATATACCTCGGCGCGGAGGTGGTTGCTACTTCCATTTGAAGATCGTCGTTTATCGGCGCTTTCTTGACATCTTCTTCTTGTGGCGCCCTTCATCTTCACCGTCAAGGTTCAGATAAGAAGAGATATCATCTTCTTCTTCTCCGGTCGGCACATATTGAATATCGCCGTTTATGATGCCGAACATATGTGCTTCACCGTCCGGATCATAGTTGTCCATAATCGGGTCAGCTCTATCGTCCGCCATTATGTCGATCCTGAAAACATGTAGTAAAAACAAATTAATTAAGTGAAGAAGGCGGTGGCGGTGGCGGTGGCGAAAGGGCGGTGGCAAAAGGAGGGGGCAGCGAGAAGGGGTGGGAGAGGTGTCGCGGTAGCCTTGAGGCAGAGGCGGCAGACGAGCAGCAGGCGTCACGGAGAGGGAGGCGAGGACAACACACATGTATAACCCTCGCCGCCCCTCTTATAAAATTCTAAATACATAGCGAGCAAGTGCATAACAGGTCAACAGACGAGCTAGACGTGTTCTAACGCTTGGCGCTAAGCGATACCGGCGAAGAAACATCCGAAAGTTTTCCCGGTTCGGACGTCTGTCGAGACAGATGAACCGGAGAGGAAAGTTTGCAGGTTCGATAGGTTAGGGGTGTGTGGCGGACGAGCGGTCTGCGTAATCGATTCGTCTCGTCGTTACGAGCAACTTTCATGTACAAAGTTTTTCCATCCGAGCTACGGTTTATTTTCTATGATTTTCTAAAGTTTTATTGATATATTGTAATTAAAACTAATTCGAGAATAAAGATTAAATTGCTACTAGTGTTAACATAACAGTTTTAACTAACAGACTATTAGTGTTAACATAACAGTTTGCCAAGGCGCTCGCCCAGGCCAACCGGGGCGTAGCGGCGCGCCGGCGTTGGCAAGACGGGCGCGGCGGAAGAGGCCACGGCGGGCGGCAACCGGGACGCAGGGAGCATGGGCGCGCCGCCATGCAGAGGCGGGCGCGGCGACGGTGTGGCAGCGTTCGAGGGGGCAGGAGATCGAGCCGGGAGGCCGGGCGTGGAGGGTCGAGGAACGAGGCGGAGGTCGACGGCATGCCGTGAGGATCGGGAAGGTGGGTGGCATGGACGAGGGCCGACGGGCGGGGGTGGAGAGAGGGACGGGAGGAGGGAGGTCGGAGGCGGGCGGTTAGGGCTGAGGCGAGGGCGGAAACCCTAGGGCGTCGAGGGGGTTCTGAGGCGAGGGCGACGGCGGCGGCGCCGAGGCGACGGCGACGGCGGCGGCGTCGAGGGCGACGGCGACGGCGGCGTCGAGGGCGAGGGCGAGGCGGCGCGCCGAGGCGCGACGAACAAAGCGGAATCGGAGAAGACGAGATTGGCGACGGGAACAGGTATTTATAGCCCCCCCCCCTTTAGTCGCGGTTGGAGACGAGGACCGCGACTAAAGGTACCCTTTAGTCGCGGGTCGCCTGCCCAACCGCGACTAAAGGTGTTTGGCGGTTTTTTTGCGATCCCGCCCCCCCTTTAGTCGCGGTTGGGCGCGACCATGACTAAAGGTACCTTTAATCATGGTCGCCTGCCCAACCGCGACTAAAGGCCTTGCTGCCCAGCGCCCGCGCCCAAATGTTTAGTCCCACTCGCTAGTTGAGAGAGCTCGAGAGTGGTTTATAAGCGCCTGCTGCCCACCCTCTCGAGCTCCTCTCAACCTGACTTCGAGCCTAATCTGTTACTAGCTATGTTCTGTGGGCCTACTTGGCCTCCTGCGGCCCTGAATCCAGCCCATGTAGGGTTTCTAGTCGTATTCATGCCGTGGGGTCCGATGGGTGTCACTATTTTTTTCCAGTTTTTGTTTTGTTTTCTGCATTATTATTTATTTTTTGTTGTTTTTGCTTTATTTTTTAATTCTTTTTGCTTTTAGTTTTAGAAAATTATAAACTTTCTGTTAGTGCCATTAGTTTTCAAATTTGAAAACACTTTTTTGTTTTCTTTGTTGCTTTATTTATTTTATTTTGTTTCTACTTACAACAAAATACTTATTTTTGCTATTTTAGTTTTCTGCATTATTATTTATTTTTTGTTGTTTTTTGTTAATTCTTTTTGCTTTTAGTTTTAGAAAAATTATAAACTTTCTGTTAGTGCCATTAGTTTTCAAATTCGAAAATGGACACCAAACACATCACGGGTAATATAATTCACATGATCCATTCAACAAAGTTTGGTACAATAAATTATTACACATCATTTCTTCCCTTGTGTCCCTGCTTGCTTACGATTGTGCCGTATCCATGGAGCATCCTCATCATTTAACTTAATGCTTGGGTCGGTGTTCACTTTGAAGGGCGGAATTTCAGCAAATATATTATAATCTTGACATGTCATCTTGTCCTCCACTCCCACGATGTTTCTTTTCCCTGAAAGAACAATGTGGCGCTTTGGATCATCGCATGATGTCTTGATCGCTTTCTTATCTTTCCGTTTCCTCGGTTTGCTACTCATGTCCTTCACATAGAAAACCTGAGCGACATCTTTCGCTAGGACGAATGGTTCGTCAAGGTAACCAAGATTGTTGAAATCCACCATTGTCATTCCGTATTGCTGGTCCACCTTTACCCCACCTCCTGTTAGCTTGAACCATTTGCACGGAACAAAGGGACCTTAAAGGAGGGTCCATAGTCAAGTTCCCATATCTCCTCTATGTAACCATAATATGTGACCTCTTGCCCATTCTCGGTTGCTGCATCAAAGCGGACACCACTGTTTTGGTTGGTGCTCTTTTTATCTTGGGCGATCGTGTAAAATGTATTCCCATTTATCTCGTACCCTTGGAAAGTCGTTATAGTCGAAGATGGTGTCTTGGCCAACATGTACAGCTGATCTACAACATCATTGTCATTCATTAAATGTTTTCTCAACCAACTGCCGAAAGTCTCCATGTGGGCCTTCCTAATCCAGGATTCAGGCTTCCCGGGTTGTCGAGCGTAAAATATTCTTGTGTTTCTCAAAATGCGGAGCCACCAAGCTGGAATTGGTCAATGCAGTGTGGTGTGCTTGATCGGAGAATGGTCGTCCATACATATCGTTGATTTCATTCCGATCGTGCCTTTTCCACTTAGTCTCCCCTCGTGCAGCGATCGAGGAAGACCAATCGGCTTAAGGTCGGAACAAAGTCAACACAAAACTCAATTACCTCCTCATTTCCATAGCCCTTGGCGATGCTTCCTTCCGCCTAGCACGGTTACGAACATATTTCTTTAATACTCCCATGAACCTCTCGAAGGGGAACATATTGTGTAGAAATACAGGACCGAGAACGAAAATCTCTTCGACTAGGTGAACCAGGAGGTGCGTCATAATATTGAAGAAGGATGGCGGAAACACCAACTCGAAACTGACAAGACATTGGATCACATCGTTACGTAACGTGGTAGAACTTCCGGATTGATTACCTTCGAGAGATTGCATTGAGGAATGCACATAGCTTCACTATGGCTACTCGAACATTTTCGGCAGGAGCCCCTCAAAGCAATCGGAAGCAATTGCGTCATAATCACGTGGCGATCGTGAGACTTCAGGTTTTGGAACTTTTTCTCCGCCATGTTTATTATTCCCTTTATATTGGGCGAGAATCCAGGCGGGACCTTCATACTTTGCTCGGGCATTCAAAAAAGATGACCTTCTCTTCTTTGGTCGAGCGTAGGCAGCACGACCTTGAAACCATTCCGGATGCCGGTCATCGTGGTCTTTCAAACGTTGCTTTGGTCCTGCCGTGCTTCCTTTGTATCATTTGTCTTCCCATACACGCCCAAGAAGCTTAGGAGGTTCACGCAAATATTCTTCGTAACGTGCATCACGTCGATTGCAGAGCGGACATCTAGGACTTTCCAATATTCTAGCTCCCGAATATAGATTTCTTCTTCCACATGGCTGCGTGCCCGTCGGCTCCCTTCGAACTGATTGTCCGCGGGACCCTTTCCAAAGATGACTTTCAAATCCTTGACCATATCAAATACCTCGGCACCGGTCGTTCCGCAGCTTCGGCCGGTGATCTGCCTTGCCGTTGTAATGCTTGCCTTTCTTTCTTCTTGGATGAATTTTGGAAGAAATCGACGATGCCCAAGGTACACGTTCTTCTTACAATTTGGCAAATGTACACTTTCGGTCTCATGTAAGCGGTGCGTGCATGCATTGTATCCCTTATTTGACAGTCCCGAAAGGTTACTAAGAGCAGGCCAATCGTTGATGGTTACGAAAAGCAACGCTCGTAGGTCAAATTCCTCTTGTTTGTGCTCATCCCACACACGGACACCACCCCACAGCTGTAAAAGTTCATCAACTAATGGCCTTAGGTACACATCGATGTCGTTGCCGGGTTGCCGGACCTTGGATGAGCACCGGCATCATAATGAACTTCCGCTTCATGCACAACCAAGGAGGAAGGTTGTAGATGCATAGAGTCACGGGCCAGTGCTATGGCTGGAGCTACGCTTCGCCAAAAGGATTCATGCCATCCGTGCTTAGAGCAAATCTTATGTTCCTTGCGTCATTGCAAAATCTTTGAACCATCTGTCGATCTTTCTCCATTGCGTTCCATCTGCGGTGTGTCTCAACTCCCCGTCCGACGTACGGTCCGCTTTGTGCCATCGCAACAACTTGGCATGCTCTTTGTTCCTGAGCAGACGTTTCAACCGTGGTATTATATGAGCATACCACATCACCTTGGCGGGAACCCTCTTCCTGGGTTTATGGCCCTCAACATCGTCACCAGGGTAATCGCCTCTGTTCTTATAACGCTATGCAGTGCATACCGGGCATTCATTCAAATTCTCGTATTCACGCGGTAGAGGATGCGATCGTTGATGCATGCATGTATCTTCGAACCTCTAAACCTAGAGGGCGGACAACCTTCTTTGCTTAAATGCGTCTTGGCGGGCAACTCGTTATCCTTTGGAAACATATTCTTCAACATTTTCAGCAAGTTTTCAAATGCCGAGTCAGCTACACCTGCCTCTGCCTTCCATTTCAGCAAATCCGATTGTGCAGCCCAGCTTTTTCAGACCATCATCGCATCCGGGTACAGCGCCTTTCTGTGATCCTCTAACATGCGATCCAAATTCTCCCTCTCCTTTTCAGTTTCGCGGCGTCTCCGTGCATCAGCAATGGTCCGACCAAGATCATCAACGGGATCATCACGTGCCTCTTCTTCACCTTCCCTTCACCTTGACATCCTCCATGAAAGTATCACCGAAATGAGCAAGATAGCTTTCATCGATGAAATCATCCCCTTCTTCATCTTCTTCCATTATAACCCTCTTTCTCCATGCTTGGTCCAACAATTATAGCTTGGCATGAAACCCTTCTCAAGCGAGATGCATGTGAACAACTCTTGAGGAAGAGTAACCCTTCTCATTCTTACAGATAACACATGGACAGATAACAAAACCCCCCGGCTTGTTCGCATTAGCCACTACGAGGAAATCTTTCAAACCCGTAGTGAACTCGCCGGAGAGTCGGTTACCGTACATCCATTGCCGATTCATCTGCATTATTATAATATAAAATATATAATTAACCATCATGCATTTGTTAAACTAACTAGCTACAAATAAATTAAACAATGAACTACACACATGCATATTGACACATCAAAGGTTCATCAAGTTGCTAACGCGATCGAAGAGTGTGGCTTCAACACTTCATGTCATGTTTGTTTCATGCTCTTGGGGCATTTCATCAAACACCTTATGTGCATAAGAGGAACCAAAAGCAAACCTACACACACTTGTGAAGAGAATGGCTCCAAATGGCTAAGTGTTGGCTGCTGGATGGGTATCTATAGGTGAGGTGCTTTAGTTGCGGTTGGCACGGCAAACCGTGACTAAAAAGGTGCCGAAAAGGCCTTTAGTCGCGGTTGTCCTGGCCAACCGCGACTAAAAGCCCCTCACGTCATCCAGCTGGCCACCGAGCGCCCTGGGCCCAGGCCTTTGGTCGCGGTTCACCTCCAGAACCGCGACTAAAGGTCCCATTAGTCGCGGTTCCTACAGCTTCGCGACTTATGGGGCTGGACGGAAGCCTGTTTTTCCACCAGTGTATGTAAACAATTGTAGCAAGAATTTATGAATAATTCATTTCGTTCAAACAAATTCTCAGCACATACACCTGGACACGAAGAAATTCATTTGTGATTGTCCCACAAGTATTTGTTCCTTGTTACAATCTTCATATGCCTGACCTTACACACTATCGATCAGGTGAAAGCTAAATTAAGCTAGCTACTGTCAGAGCAGTTCGTTTGTGTCATTGTCAGAGTTAATTAATTAATTAGCTTATCATTACAATAACATGAGCAATAAACCTATGGCCAGCATGCCCTTGCAAAAAAGGAGCCCCTTGCTCCTTGGATCCATCCCCACTGCATACACGTATGTGAACCACTACCATGTTAGAATTCTTAATAGGCAGAGTTCTGATATTTCTATCTAGGCAGGAGATACTTGGAGGGTTTTATGCACTCGACCATAAAGGTGATATAAAATTTGCGGGAAGACAAGCTGAAGAACGAGCTTAATTATTCCAAGCATGAGGATATTGGCCACTCAACTTTGAAGCTAATAGACAATATGCACACAAGCAAGCTGAAAAACAAACTCAATCAGTCCAAGCCCCATTCTTATCGCCTGTACTGACATATCTAAGAAATGAGTGCTTAGTTTATTAGTGCAAGTTCAATTTAGGTGAGAATCAGTTTATTGCATCTTGCCCCTTGTATTATGAGGACAGGGACTCTGATGAATTTCATCCAGGAGCGGGAGGGAATGAATTTGATGTTGATATGACTTGATGTCCTTGTCCTTTATTCAAGTAGAGGTTAATTTTAGCTCTTGTATGTTCTTAATTTATTGATTCAAGTCTTGCTAGTTGATTTGAGAATGCCAGTAATAGATAGTAGTACATTTGGAAAATGTCAAGTAGTAGCGCAACAATGGTTTGTCAGAGTTCACTGCCTAGCTCGAGCAGTATCTTCCATGCCTCAATGGGATTTATTTTTGGGGGGTTTTATTTAGATAAAAGGCAGGCGCTCTGCCAGATTTCATATAGATAGGGGAAAATAAGAAGTGTACAAATGATATTTACAAGACACAAAAGCCCTAGAAATTACACTCCATTTTCCATAGCTAAACCCAACTGGACAAGATCCTCCTTGACGAGGTAAGCAACATCTAACACCTATAGAGAGGCATTATGGAAAATCCTCCGATTCGTCTCCTTCCATACATGCCACAACATATAAATGAGCACCTTGCCAAAATGCTTCCGTCCCAAGCCTCAACATTTCCGTTTCAACAGTCCTTGAGTGTGGAAAAAACCGGGGGCGAGCTTGGCAAGATCGAGGACCAACCCGCAACGATACCCCAAACGCTTTGGACAAAAAGGCATATTTGAGGTATCGTTGCTTCACGAGGACGTGCTACTATGTGTTGTCAGTTCTATTGCTTTGGTGCGACTGCTTCACTCTGCTTTGATGGTTGGGACATGGGAGTATTTGCTTTGATGGAGTTATAATTGCATAAAGGTACTACAATTGGGGCTAGGTTAACGAATCAGTAATGATATTTCTGTTTTTTTTTACAAATCAGTACCGCTTTGGGTCCAACCGTGTGACTGATCCCTATTTGGTCACGTTTTTCATAGGAAACCTAATCATTAGGGCCCATTGGTCGCGGCTGATGTGGCCAAAAAACACGTCTGCAAGAAGACATGAGGCCGTATCCTTGCACGCACCCAGCGCGTATCAGTACCTCGCCGCCTGAACTCCACCCGCGCCGCACAAACGTATGTATGGCATCATCGGCCAGCACCCGTAGTACTCTCTTCGTCCAAAAATACTTGTCATTAAAATAGACAAAAATAGATATATCTAAAACTAAAATACATCTAGATACATTCCTTTTTATTCATTTTGATGATAAGTATTTTTGGACGAAGGAAGTACTAGTACGAACATAACCAATGCATCGCAGTCGGCCCACGTCTGTGCCCAACCACCGCTTCTGCCTGTGTTGCTTCACGCGTGCATGTGTTGGATGGCCGGAGGTCGTGCACGGCGGGAGCTTGGAGCAGATGTGGCAGCGTGGCTTAGCATGGGTGGTGCATGCATGGTCCGGCTTGATGGAGCTGCAATGCAAAGGCTTTCGCGGTTTGCTTCTTGGTTGGTTGGCGCATGCATGCAGGGTGCTCGGCAAAGTTCACGAGGCCTTGTAGAGCTTGGAGAGGCGAACGAACACTTAAGGCCGCCATCGTGGTAGATGAGGAACCGACGACTATTGTCGGCGTCGCACAAGCTATTTGTGGCGGCGGCGGCACGACGGCCCGCGTCTCCTACGCTCTGCCAGCACGCATGTCTCCGCTCTAACCTGTCATCGATGGTATGCTCCATCGCTGCTACTCGGTGCTCCGAATCAACGTTGGGCTGCGCTGGTCGACGAGAAATGGGGCTAGCGGCGGCACTGCTCGGTGGGAAAAATTGGGTGATGTTGGTAGGAACGAAATAGGGGCAGCATCGTCACTGATTGGTCGGAAAGGTTGGGCGGCAGCAGCGCTGGCATGCGTCGGTTGGAAGAAAATAAAAGGAAGTGTGAGAGCGATGAGTCAACTACTTCCTCCGTTCCAAAATATAAGTTTTGTAGAGATTTCACTATAAACCACATACGGACGTATATGGATGCATTTTAAGTGTAGATTCATTCATTTTACTTTGTATGTAGTCCATCTAATAGAATCTCTACAAAGACTTATATTTAGGAACGGAGGTTGTATATGTCTACGTGTTTTTTTTGCCACATCATCCTTGGCCAATGGGGCCCATCTGTCAGGTTTATCTGTCAAAATGTGATCAAATGAGGATCAATCCAATATGTGATGGTTGGACCAAAACCGGTACTGATTTGCATAAAAATTCAAAACCAGTACTAATTCGTTAACTAGCCATAGTTAGGGCTGCAAACGAGTTGAGCTCGAGTGAGTTGGAGTTGGCTCAGCTCAACTCATATGAAAATTCGAGCGAGCTCAAACTAAGTGGAACTCATGATCGAGCTGTAGAACATGATGGTTGGATCGAAACCGGTACTGATTTGCATAAAAAATTCAAAACCAGTACTAATTCGTTAACTAGCCACCGTTTTTTTTTCGAAAAGGGGGGAACTAGCCACAGTTGTGGTACCTTTATGCAATTAACTCACACATATCAATGTCCACGCCATTCCCACCCACGTGATTAAACCCAGTTTAAGGACTTTAATTTCTATTGCACATGGTACGGTGCTCAAGCCTGGCTTCATCATTTAGCACGTCCAAGGTTGCCTTGATGACTCGAGCACACAAGGAAATGGATTTGTAAGATGGTGTGGCACCTGTTTAGCGCAGGTTAAACACATTCATGACACAAGTGTTGTTCATAACTTTTTAGGTTTAATAACATTAATAATATTAGTAACCTCATGTGGCTTAAACAAGACTGTTGTCGAATGCAAATGAGATGCACATATAGGTGATCTTTTTCTGATCATTTTAATATCTTATTTTTCCGAGTTATATGAATTTGTTATGAAGTTTTAAAAGTGGCGTTCAAACGGTCAAAGGGCAAAAGCATAAGAGAAGCAAACACACTTGGGCATAAACAAACGGGTGGGATCCAACTGTGAACACAAAACTAATTACCCCTTTCGGAAATGTTCCGAGGGGTTTCGAGAATGTCCAGGTGATTCCGGGAGTGTCTCGTAAGGTCCTAAAAGATATTTGGGAGACTATTGAAGTTTTCATAATGTTCCAAAGTGGGATGCACCCTTAGCTAGCCTAAGGGGAAGCAACCACATGGGCTATAGGGCCCATAAGTGGTAATGCACCCCCAAGCTTTGGGGGCCAAACCAAGAAGATGCTTCATATGAGAGGCGATCCTGGGAGGACTGAGGGAGTCCTGGACTAGGGGGTGTCCGGATAGCCGAACTATCATCATCGGCCGGACTCCAAGACTATGAAGATACAAGATTGAAGACTTCGTCCCGTGTCCGGATGGGACTTTCCTTGGCGTGGAAGGCAAGCTTGGCGTCTGGATATGTAGATCTCCTACCATTGTAACCGACTCTGTGTAACCCTAGCCCTCTCCGGTGTCTATATAAACCGGAGGGTTTTAGTCCGTAGGACAGAACAACAAAGAACAATCGACATCATACCATAGGCTAGCTTCTAGGGTTTAGCCTCCTTGATCTCGTGGTAGATCCACTCTTGTACTACCCATATCATCAATATCAATCAAGCAGGAGTAGGGTTTTACCTTCATCGAGAGGGCCCGAACACAGGTAAAAACATCGTGTCCCTTGTCTCCTGTTACCATCCGCCTAGGCGCAGATTCGGGACCCCCTACCCGAGATCCGCCGGTTTTGACATCGACATTGGTGCTTTCATTGAGAGTTCCTCTGTGTCGTCACTGATAGGCTTGATGGCTCCTTCGATCATCAACAACAACGCGGTCCAGGGTGAGACTTTTCTCCCCGGACAGATCTTCGTATTCGGCGGCTTTGCACTGCGGGCCAATTCGCTTGGCCATCTGGAGCAGATTGAAAGCTATGCCCCTGGCCATCAGGTCTGGTTTGGAAGTCTGAACTTCACGGCTGACATCCGCGGAGACTTGATCTTCGACGGATTCGAGCCACAGCCGAGCGCGCCGCACTGTCCCGATGGGCATGACTTAGCTCTGTCGCCGGACAGTACCCTGGAGGCCGCACACGAGCTCGCTCCGATCCTCAATTCGGAGCCGGCTGCGTAGATCGAGGACGGGTGGCTAGACACCGCCTCGGGGGCTGCTACATCTACGGCGATGGAGCCGAATACCGACCTTGTCCCTTGTGAGGCTCGTGACTCCGAGGTGCCGGACTCCTCGCCGGACTCCGAACCTCCCGCGCCCCCTCCGATCGAATCCGATTGGGCGCCTATCATGGAGTTCACCGCCGCGGACGTCTTTCAACACTCACCTTTTGGCGACATCCTAAATTCGCTAAAGTATCTCTCGCTATCAAGAGAGCCCTGGCCGGACTGCGGTCAGGACGGTTGGGATGCGGATGACGAAGAAATTCAAAGCCCACCCACCACCCACTTTGTAGCCCTTGTCGACGATCTAACCGACATGCTAGACTACGACTCCGAAGACATCGGCGGTATGGGCGGCGATGCGGAGGCGACCAAGAACCAGCGCCTCACGGCACTTGGAAGGCCACCTCTCGTCATATGACATATACATGGTGGACATCCCAAAAGATGGGAATGGCGATGGAACATCGAGAGGATGACCCCTCAAGAAACAGCCTAAGCGCGGCGTCGGCCAGTGCCGCTCTAAGTCCCGCCACAGCAAAAGCGGTGATTCCGACACGGGAGATAATAACACCCAGACGATTGCGAAGACAACCCCCTCGGCCAAGATTCAGCACGGGGAGGGCGGAGAAGCCAGCCCTCATGAGAGAGCGGCGAGATGATGAGGTAGAGGATGATAATTACATGCCTCCCTCCGGAGACGAGGCAAGCCTCGACGGCATTTAATTCGTCGTGCCTGAGGATCCCGTCGAACAAGAGCGTTTTAAACGCAGGCTTATGGCCACGGCGAACAACCTCAAGAAAAAGCAGCAACAACTTAAAGCTGATCAAGATCTGCTAGCCGACAGATGACTGAAGTCCTTGCGGCCGAAGAGCATTAACTCGAATGCCTCTCCAAAAGCTACCCCAAACGCAAGTTGCTCCCCCGACTAGAGGAGGAAGCATATAAACCTGCATCACCAGCGCACAATACGGCTGACCGACCACCTCGTGGCCGCGACAGAGAGGCCTCTAGGCCCTCCACCAGAACCGTACCCCGGCAATGCTCGAAAAGTACGAAGCCACGGGGGAATGCACCGGACTTGCGAGACATATTGGAGGATAAGGCAAGACAATCAAGATCGATCTACGGATCACGTGGGCGCCCCACGAGGCGCGACAATGACCGTCGCACCGGATATAGCAACTTCGGCCGGGCCGAACACAATAGACAAAGCTCGCTTGAGCTACGTCGTGATATAGCCCAATATAGAGGCGCCGCACACCCACTATGCTTCACAAATGAAGTAATGGATCATCAAATCCCGGAAGGGTTCAAACCCGTTAACATTGAATCCTACGATGGCACAACAGACCCCGCGGTTTGGATCGAAGACTATCTCCTTCATATCCACATGGCCCGCGGCGATGATCTTCACGCCATCAAATACCTCCCACTGAAGCTTAAAGGACCAGCTCGGCATTGGCTTAACAGCTTGCCAGCAGAATCAATTGGGTGTTGGGAGGACCTGGAAGCCGCATTCCTTGACAACTTCCAGGGCACATATGTGCGACCACCAGACGCCGATGACCTAAGCCATATAATTCAGCAGCCAGACGAATCGGCCAGACAATTCTGGACACGGTTCTTAACAAAGAAAAATCAAATCGTCGACTGTCCGGATGCAGAGGCCCTCGCAGCCTTCAAACATAACATCCGCGACGAGTGGCTTGCCCGGCACCTAGGACAGGAAAAGCCGAAATCCATGGCAGCCCTCACATCACTAATGACCCGCTTTTGCGCGGGAGGACAGCTGGCTAGCCCAGCGATAACCACCTCAGCAAAAATTCTGGCAGTCCGGATAACAAGGACCGCAATGGCAGGTCGCGTCGCAACAAAAACAAACGCCGTGTTAACGGCGATAACACTGAGGATACGGCAGTCAACGCCGGATTCAGAGGCTCCAAACCGGGTCAGCGGAAAAAGCCATTCAAAAGAACTACTCTGGGTCCGTCCAATTTGGACCGAATACTCGACCGCTCGTGCCAGATACACGGCACCCCCGAAAAGCCGGCTAATCACACCAACAGGGATTGTTGGGTATTCAAGCAGGCAGGCAAGTTAATTGCCGAAAACAATGACAAGGGGCTGCATAGCGATGACGAGGAAGAGACCCGACCGCCGAACAATAGAGGACAGAAAGGTTTCCCCCCACAAGTGCGGACGACGAACATGATATACGCAACCCACATACCCAAAAGGGAGCGGAAGCGTGCACTCAGGGATGTATATGCGATGGAGCCAGTCGCCCCGAAGTTCAACCCATGGTTCTCCTGCCCGATCACTTTTGATCGAAGAGACCACCCCACCAGTATCCGCCATGGCGGATTCGCCGCATTGGTTTTAGACCCAATCGTCGATGGATTTCACCTCACCAGAGTCCTGATGGACGGCGGCAGCAGCCTGAACCTGCTTTATCAGGATACGGTCGCCAAGATGGGCATAGATCCCTCAAGGATTAAACCCACAAAGACGACCTTCAAAGGCGTCATACCAGGTGTAGAGGCCAATTGTACAGGCTCAGTCACACTTGAAGTGGTCTTCGGATCCCCGGATAACTTCCGAAGCGAGGAGTTAATCTTTGACATAGTTCCGTTCCGCATCGGCTATCATACTCTGCTCGGACGGACCGCGTTTGCAAAGTTCAACGCGGTGCCGCATTATGCATACCTCAAGCTGAAGAGGCCAGGCCCTCGAGGAGTCATCACGGTCAACGGAAACACTGAACGCTCCCTCCGAACGGAGGAACACACAGCGGCTCTCGCAGCAGAAGTACAGAGCAGCCTCTTAAGGAAATTTTCGAGTCCGGCCGTTAAGCGACCGGACACGGCCAAACGCGCCCGGAGTAACCTACAACAAGACCACCTGGCACATCCCAAGCACGTGTAGCAATGCGGCCCCAACCCCGGCCCTTGCAAAATTACAAGACTGGTCCTTCGCATACATCATTACGCTCTGGAGATACCATGGGCATAGGGGAGGGGCACGACCACAACAGGCCCAGAGTGCGGCTCAACCACACCAGGGGCCCCCAAGTGTGTCATTCTATTTCCTTTTTCTTTTTTCTTATCCACAGGACTCCGTTCACCAGAGGCCCTGCCCGGCAGTAGACCTGCCGAACTCACAATGCAACAGCCAGGGAAGGAGAAAGGCTACGACGAGTATCCAGGTGGCCTCCACTTTGAGCATTATACCTGTTTTATACACCATTCCACAACCTACCCCTGGAGGGGGACATGTTTAACAGTCCAAGCCCTTGCTTACCGCACTATTTGTATCGTTCTGCACTCATAGCAGTATTTCTTGAATAAACAATGCACTACTTTTTGCTTATAATTGCATCTCTTTTTTATACATGTGTTCGTTTATGACATGTTGCATCCGTACACTTTGGTACGGCCAAGATACACCAGGGGCTTAAGTTCCCCACATTATGGTGTGATAAGTCCGAACACTTTCACAAGTGCGGCATCCCGAACTTATAACATTATATGCATCGGCTCCGAATCATGTCTTGGGTCAATAGTTGGGTTTGCCCGGCTCCCATGTTTTGGTACCTTACGTTCCGTTGTATCGGCTAAGGTAGCACTGGGAGAACCACTGCGATAGCACCCCAGTTGAGCTGGGCAAGCGCCTCAGTGGAGAAAGCTAAAACTGACCGTCATGATAAGGCGAGAGCTGGTCGCTGTTCGAGAGGTTTTTTCGAGTCCCTAAAGACTTATGCCGCTTAGAGCGAGGAACCGGCTTTGTACGGCCCATGCGTGGATAGCGCCCCGAATTCGGTCTTCCGAACACTAGGGGCTTCGCCGAAATTTAAAATTATAGAATTCTATGGTTAAGTGAGAGTGTTCAAGCATTATAAGTCCGGTTGCCTTGTTCGTTGTGTTGAGCGCCTCCCTAGATGGACCCAACAATGGGAACAAGAGCGCTCAAGTTTATCCCGAACACCCCAGCACTCGTGGCATGGGGGCTGAAGCCGACGACTTGCCATCTCTCAGATTTCATAAACGTCCGCACAGAAGGTAATATTTTAAATCAACAAGCGTTGCTTAGCGCATATGAACATAGTTTTTAGCGCACAGGATAACTAAATGCGAGTCTACTCAAATATTACATCCTTGGAGCACTCACCCGCAATCATGCGGGCACCCTTCAGGACACTCTTGTAATACATTTCGGGCGTACGATTCTCCTTGCCCGTCGGTGGCGCGCCCGTCACAAGCGCCTCAGCGTCCATCCTGCCCCAGTGCACCTTTGCACGGGCAAGGGCCCGACGGGCACCTTCAATGCAGGCGGAGTGCTTGACGACTTCAACCCAGGGACACGCATCCACCAGCCGCCGCACCAAGCCGAAGTAGCTCCCAGGCATGGCCTCCTTGGGCCACAACCGAACTATGAGGCCCTTCATGGCCTGTTCGGCCACCTTGTGGAGCTCGACCAGCTGCTTCAGCTGGTCGCTAAGGGCACCTGATGGCCGGCCTCAGCATACTGAGACCAGAAGACCTTCTCCGTCGAGCTCCCCTCCTCGGCCCGATAGAATGCGGCGACGACACGGACCTGCTGAGGCAGATCTGCGAACGCCTCTGGAGAGCTCGACCGGGTAAGTAATAAGTAATTCACGTTCACATGCTTGCTTTGCATGAAAAATGCCTTACCCGCCGCTATCTTCTTCAACACCTCGATTTCCTGGAGGGCCTTGCGGGCTTCGGCCTTAGTGGCCTTGGCACTCTCAAGAGCCGACGCAAGCTCAGACTCTCGAGTCTTCGAGTCACGCTCCAAACTCTCGTGTTTTTCCACGAGAGCCTGGAGCTCTTGCTGTACCTCCGCCACCCGCGCCTCCTGCTTCTGTCGCTCGGCTCGTTCCGCGGCCACATTGCGTTCGGCCGTGGACACCGCCTCCTTCAGGGTCGCCACCTCGTTCATGGCCCCTGTGGTACCCATGTTATCCTTGTTATTTCTCTTGCAACCAAATCCTTTTCTGTAAGGTACCACTCTAATAAGGTGTTACTCACCTTCCTTGTCCTCGAGTTGCTTCTTGGCACGGCCGAGCTCGTTCTCGGACCGCTCGAGGCTTTGCTTCACAGCATTGACCTCCATGATCGATGCGGCAGAGGTCGGCGCACTGCAATCCCATATTGACATATTTTTTAGACTCCTGCGTATATCTTTTTAGATCCTCGGTCCGGTTTTTCTTTTCGAACACCGAACCGAGCATCAGGGGCTACTGTCTATGCGGTATTATATTACACATCTTAAAATTCTTACCTCAAAGCCTGTTAGAAGGCTGCGGCAGGCTTCGGTCAGCCCGCTTTTGGCGAGCTGAACCTTCTGAATCACCGCACTCATGATAGGGCGGTGTTCTTCTTTGATGGAAGCGCCGTTGAGCGCCTCCAGCAAGTTATCCGGCGCCTCCTGTTGGACGGAGGTCGCCGGTGTCAAGTCTTGCCCTTCTTACGAAGGGGCCGCCGGCCGGACTCCAGAACCACTGCAGGTTCCGGTGTGGAGTCCTGTGCAAAGTCCGGGAGGTTGCCCTGCGGCACCTCCAGGGTCTCCTCCTCCTGATGGGTCCCCTCCCGGGATCCCACCTCGACGCCGTCAGCGTCGCGAGGGATGGAGGCGGTCGGAAGAGAATCCATATCCAACGTGCCCAAGGACCCGCTCGATGAAGCGGGAAGATCGTCCTCGGCCGGACTACAGGTTGTATGCGGCATTAGAAAGACACCGCGTGGCAAAAATAAAAATTATAAATCATCTAGGAGTCCGGATACTTAGGGTCTCGCCGGAGGCTTGGCCCTTGAGGGCCACTCCTCGTCGTCGTCGCCGACGTTGGCGGAACCGTCCGGGGGAAGGGTCCTTCCTTACTTGGATCCTTCGGCCTCCCTCCTTGGGGAGGCCTTCCTCTTCTTCTCTCCCCCCGGGGGAGAGGCCTCTTTATTCTCCTCCTCGTCCTCATGGGAGGAGTCCGCCTCGGAGTCATCGGACGATGAGTCCAATACCACCTGACGCCGGGAACTTCTTCGGGTTCCCGTGGCCTTCTTTTTGGCCTTCTTCTCCGGCACTACGTAAAGTGCGGGACCAGCAACCACTGTCAAGCGGGCATCCGCTGGATCCTCACGGAAGGGCCGGACGATTAACCTGTCCGGACGTCTTCTGCCAGTCATGTTAAAGGCATTGGGAGTTTAGATCCCGCATAGAGTCAAACTATGAAAGGCCAGTGTCCCATAAAGGATAATATAGCTTACCTCGTCAGCCTGACGCTGCGAGCTGAATCCGCGATCTTCGGTAGCGGATGCGGGAGTTTCGGAGCCCTTGAACAGCACCCTCCAGGAAGCTTCGTACGTAGTATCGAAGAGCCCGCTCAAGGTCCGGTGCTGTGCCGGATCAAACTCCCACAAATTGAAGTCCCGTTGCTGGCAGGGGAGAATCCGGCGGACGAGCATGACCTGAATCACATTGACAAGCTTGAGCTTCTTGTTCACCAGAGTCTGGAGACAGGACTGGAGTCCGGTCAGCTCTTCCGAACTACCCCATGGCAAGCCCTTCTCTTTCCAGGAGGTGAGCTGCATGGGGATGCCCGATCTGAATTGGGGCCGCTGCCCATTTAGGGTCACGCTGCTCGGTGATGCGTAACCACCCCGATTGCCACCCTTTGACGGATTCCACGAAGGCACCCTCGAGCCAGGTGACGTTGGGCATTTTGCCCACCATGGCGCCTCCGCACTCCGCTTGGCTGCCCTTCACAACCTTCGGCTTGACATTGAAGGTCTTTAGCCACAAGCCGAAGTGGGGCTGGATGCAGAGGAAGGCCTCGCACACGACGATAAACGCCGAGATATTGAGGATGAAATTTGGGGCCAGATCATGGAAATCCAGGCCGTAGTAGAACATGAGCCCCCGGAGAAAGGGGTGGAGTGGGAAGCCCAGTCCGCAGAGGAAATGGGGAAGGAATACCACCCTCTCATGGGGCCTGGGGGTGGGGGATGAGCTGCCCCTTGTCGGGCAGCCGGTGCGCGATGTCGCTGGACAGATATCCGGCGCCGCGCAGCTTCGCGATGTGCCCCTCCGTAACGGAGGAGGCCATCCACTTGCCTCCCGCTCCGGACATGGCTGGAGAAGGTCGAGGTGAGATGTGCGGATTTGGGCGCTGGAGCTCGAGTCTTGGCGGAGATGGATAAGCAAAGGAGGAAGAAGGCGTAGGTAAAAAGGGTGGATCCTTATCCCCTTATATATGGGCGGATGAAACTATGCGTCCCTACTGGCCTGGTAAAACTCGCTTATCTCCCAAGCGCCACAATCAATGGCGTGTTTGGGTTACCCACGTCCGTATTGATGGGAATCCCGGAATAAGGGGAACACGATCTCTGCTTCGACAAGACGTGCCAAGGAAACCGCTTCGCTAAACACGCTGAGGTGGTATAATAAAAAACGTAAAGGCTTGGTTGTGGTGTGACGTCATGCCACAAAATACGTCAGCAGATTGAACTTGTGTAAATATTATTCTCTCTACGGTTGTATGTGGAATTTATTTTGCGAGCGGACACTATCCTGGTGTTCACAATCTTCTATGAATTATTCAGAGGAGGAACCCGCCTTGCAATGCCGAAGACAATATCGCGCCCGGACTAAATCGTCATTGAAGCCTGGTTCGAGAGACTCTTGAGGAGTCTGGACTAGGGGTGTCCGGATAGCGAACTATCATCATCGATCGGACTCCAAGACTATGAAGATACAAGATTGAACACTTAGTCCCTTGTCCGGATAGTACTTTCCTTGGCGTGTAAGGCAAGCTTGGCGATACGTATTTGTAGATCTCCTACCATTGTACCCGACTCTGTGTAACCCTAGCCCTCTCCGGTGTCTATATAAATCGGAGGGTTTTAGTCCGTAGGACAGAACAACAAAGAACAATCGATATCATACCATAGGCTAGCTTCTAGGGTTTAGCCTCCTTGATCTCATGGTAGATCCACTCTTGTACTACCCATATCATCAATATCAATCAAGCAAGAGTAGAGTTTTACCTCCATCGAGAGGGCCCGAACCTGGGTAAAAACATCGTGTCCCTTGTCTCCTGTTACCATCCGCCTAGACACACAGTTCGGGACCCCCTACCCGAGATCCGCCGGTTTTGACACCGACAATGACCCTCCTCCACTTGGTATGCCAACCCTAGGAGGGGGCAACCCCTCTCCAAGCCGCGCTCCCCAACCATATAATAGACGGTAGGTGCGCCCCCTCCAAACACACACGTCCAAAAGAGACGCCCCCTGCGCAAGCTCTCTCTCTCTCTCTCTCTCTCTCTCTCTCTCTCTCTCTCTCTCTCTCTCTCGGTTTGATCGATACATTGCTAGGCTGTCGTTCCTCTAGTTCTTTGGTGGCTCTTTAAAGTGCTACCAAATAGTTAATACGGGACGGGTGGATACCACAGAGTGGTCGTGCTTTTGACTCTCAATCAGGAAGATTCTCGCGCCTAGGAGGTAATACGTAGATGCAGGAATCTGTAAATCTTCATCAACATAAACACCATCTTCGCTGCATTGTGTTGGTGAGGTTGATCTATCCATGCATCTTCATAGTGTTCCCATGCATGTTCGTAGGTATGGTAAATTTTATTTTGTATTACGCTCCCCAACACATTGCTCCCATATGTCCTTGTTGCCAAAGGCTTGCATTGTAGAGTAAAATAGGTTTTTAGTGGTAAGATAACTACAACAAGTTAGTGAAGGAAATATGCCCTAGAGGCAATAATAAAGTTGTTATTTATATTTCCTTATATCATGATAAATGTTTATTATTCATGCTAGAATTGTATTAACCGGAAACTTAGTACATGTGTGAATATATAGACAAACAGAGTGTCACTAGTTTGCCTCTACTTGACTAGCTCGTTGAATCAATGATTGTTATGTTTCCTAACCATAGACATGAGTTGTCATTTGATTAACGGGATCACATCATTAGAGAATGATGTGATTGACAAGACCCATCCGTTAGCTTAGCACGATGATCGTTTAGTTTGTTGCTATTGCTTTCTCCATAACTTATACATGTTCCTATGACTATGAGATCATGCAAATCCCGAATACCGGAGGAACACTTTGTGTGCTATCAAAGCGTCCTGGCAATGCTTCGGGTGATTATAAAGGTGCTCTCTGAGTGTCTCCGATGGTGTTTGTTGAGTTGGCATAGATCGAGATTAGGATTTGTCACTCCGATTGTCGGAGAGGTATCTCTGGGCCCTCTCAGTAATGCACATCACTATAAGCCTTGCAAGCAATGTGACTAATGAGTTAGTTATGGGATGATGCATTACGGAATGAGTAAAGAGACTTGCCGGTAACGAGATTGAACTCGGTATTGAGATATCGACGATCGAATCTCGGGCAAGTAACATACCGATGACAAAGGGAACAATGTATATCGTTATGTGGTTTGACCAATGAAGATCTTCGTAGAATATGTGGGAGCCAATATGAACATCCAGGTTCCGCTATTGTTTATTGACCGGAGACGTGTCTCGGTCATGTCTACATAGTTCTTGAACCCGTAGGGTCCACTTGCAACAACGTTCGGTGACGATCGGTATTATGAGTTTATGTGTTTTGATATACCGAAGGTAGTTTGGAGTCTCGGATGTGATCACGGACATGATGAGGAGTCTCGAAATGGTCGAGACATAAAGATTGATATATTGGACGGCTATATTCGGACACCGGAAGTGTTCCGGGTGATTTTGGAGAAAACCGGAGTACCGGAGGGTTACCGGAACCCCCCGGGAGAACTAATGGGCCACATGGGCCTTATGTGACGCCCCCGATTCAATCGTACACTAATCATGCACGCAAATGTGTACGATCAAGATTAGGGACTCACGGGAAGATATCACAACACAACTCTAAAACATAAATAAGTCATTCAAGCATCATAATACAAGCCAGGGGCCTCGAGGGCTCGAATACAAGTGCTTTCGATCATAGACGAGTCAGCGGAAGCAACAATATCTGAAATACGGACATAAGTTAAACAAGTTTGCCTTAAGAAGGCTAGCACAAAGCCCAGGATACAGATCGAAAGAGGCAGGCCTCCTGCACAGGATCCTCCTAACTACTCCTGGTAAATCGTCGGGGGCTGCCGCGTAGTAGTAGGCACCTCCGGTTAGTAGTCGTCATCGACGGTGGCGTCTGGCTCCTGGACTCCGTCGTCTGGTCGCAGCAATCGGGTAAAGAAAGGGGGAAAAGGGGAAAAAAGGCAACCGTGAGTACTCATCCAAAGTACTCGCAAGCAAGGAGCTACACTACATATGCATGGATATATGTGTAAAGGGCCATATCGATTGGACTGAACTGCGAGAATGCTAGAATAAGAGGGGATAGCTAATCACATCAAGACTACGCTTCAGCAGCCTCCATCTTCTTGACATGTAGAAGAGAGTAGACTGAAGTCCTCCAAGTAGCATCGCATAGCATAAACCTACCCGGCGACCCCCTCCTCGTCGCCCTGTTAGAGAGCGATCACCGGGTTGTATCTGGCACTTGGAAGGGTGTGTTTTATTAAGTATCCGGTTCTAGTTGTCATAACGTCAAGGTACAACTCCAAGTCGTCCTGTTACCGGAGATCACGGCTATTCGAATAGATTAACTTCCTGCGGTGCACCACATATTAACACGCTTGATCCCATTTGGCGGACACACTTTTCGGGTCATGCCCGGCCGCGGAAGATCAACACGTCGCAGCCCCACCTAGGCACAACTGTGAGAGGTCAACCGCCGGTCTAAACCTAAAGCGCCACAGGTGCAGGCCCATCGCCCATAGCACACCTGCGTTGCGTTATACCGGCCGAAGCGTAACTAGCCCCTTAATACAAGAGCAGGCTTACGTTGAATCCGGCGCCGCCGCTCGATGTTGACGTCACAAAATGCTTGGCTGATACCACGGCGCCGAGTGCCCATATCTTTCCCACGTGGTTGGTTAGTGCGTATAGGCGATGGCAGACTCAGATCAAATACTAAGATCTCGTTAAGCGTGTTAAGTATCCACGAACACCGAACAGGGCCAGGCCCACCTCTCTCCTAGGCGGTCTCAACCTGCCCTGTCGCTCCGCCACAAAGATCCACACAGAGGGCCGTTGGGACAAAGGTCCTTTCAGCCCCCAATCCGTGAATCACTCGCGGGTGCTCCTCAAGCCGACCCGACTTTAGTCACCACATGTATCATGTATAAAGTATATAGTATATACCCGTGATCACCTCCCAAGTGATCACAACCCGATAGTATAGCACAGCAGACGGACAAGAATGTAGGGCCACTGATGGAATACTAGCATCCTAGACTAAGCATGTAGGATTGTAGGTAAAGGTAACAACAGTAGTAGCAAGGACAGGCTATGCATCAGGATAGGAATAACGGAAAGCAGTAACATGCTACACTACTCTAATGCAAGCAGTATAGAGTAGAATAGGCGATATCTGGTGATCAAGGGGGGGAGGTGTCGGTGTCAAAACCGGCGGATCTCAGGTAGGGGGTCCCGAACTGTGCGTCTAGGCGGATGGTAACAGGAGACAAGGGACACGATGTTTTTACCCAGGTTTGGGCCCTCTCGATGGAGGTAAAACCCTACTCCTGCTTGATTGATATTGATGATATGGGTAGTACAAGAGTGGATCTACCACGAGATCAAGGAGGCTAAACCCTAGAAGCTAGCCTATGGTATGATGTCGATTGTTCTTTGTTGTTGTGTCCTACGGACTAAAACCCTCCGGTTTATATAGACACCGGAGAGGGCTAGGTTACACAGAGTCGGTTACAATGGTAGGAGATCTACATATCCGTATCGCCAAGCTTGCCTTCCACGCCAAGGAAAGTCCCATCCGGACACGGGACGAAGTCTTCAATCTTGTATCTTCATAGTCTTGGAGTCCGGCCCTGATGATAGTTCGGCTATCCGGACACCCCCTAGTCCAGGACTCCCTCAGTAGCCCCTGAACCAGGCTTCAATGACGACGAGTCCGGCGTGCATATTGTCTTCGGCATTGCAAGGCGGGTTCCTCCTCCGAATAATTCATAGAAGATTGTGAACACCAGGATAGTGTCCGGCTCTGCAAAATAAATTCCACATACAACCGTAGAGAGAATAATATTTACACAAGTTCAATCTGCTGACGTATTTGGTGGCATGACGTCACACCACAACCAAGCCTTTATGTTTTTTATTATACCACCTCAGCATGTTTAGCGAAGCGGTTTCCTTGGCACGTCTTGTTGAAGCAGAGATCATGTTCCCCTTATTCCGGGATTCCCATCAATACGGACGTGGGTAACCCAACCGCGCCTGTTGCCACGCCCCTCCATCGAAGGCGAGTCCCAAACAGTCACGGGGACGGCTCTTGGTATTCTCCCTCTTTATAATGAGACCAAGGCCCGTTTCTTTTCTTCAATCCTCAATCGAATCCGCCCCTCGTCCCGAGTTCCAACACCCAGGGCTCCAGATTCGGGCGCTTCAGACCTTCGACAATGTCTGGCTCCGACCTCTGTGGGCGGTGGATGCCCTCCTCCGTCACGGAAGAGGACGTGTTAAAGCTGAGAGAAGCCAGGTACTTAACCTATGAGATTTCACACAGGTTACCTGCCCAAGGGCAAGTCATTCCAACTCCCGAGCCTGGCGAGAGTGTCGTGTTCGTGTCTCACCTCCGTCGGGGTTGAGGCTTCCCGATAGATCCTTTCGTGAGGGGGCTCATGTTTTATTATGGGCTGGAATTCCACGACTTGGCTCCGGAGTCCATCCTCCACATCTCATCATTTATTGTCGTTTGCGAAGCCTTCCTCCGCACTACCCCTCACTTCGCTTTGTGGCTCAAAACCTTCATGGTGGAACCAAAGATGATCGAGGGACGCCAAGCAGAGTGCGGCGGGGCGGTGGTAAGCAAAAGGGACGATGTTCCATGGCCCGAGGGATCCTTACAGAAGGAGCTCGGCTTGTGGCAGCAGGAGTGGTTCTATATCACCGCTCCCAGGGGCAGCAGGCAGAGGCCGCCGCCTGTCTTTTGCTCGGGCCCTCCACAACGGCTGACATCATGGGTCAACAAAGGGCTTGACTGGGGCCGTCCAAGGACGTACCCTTATTGCAGGGCCGGATTCGAGACCTCCAAGAGAGGGAGATCAATTTAGTCGTGGTGACGCAGGTTATGCTGATTCGGCGTCTTCTGCCCTCCAAACGTCGCCCTCTCCGCCTGTGGGAATTCAATCCGGAGGGACCGCGAGCTCTCCAACACTTCATGGGTGCGAGACCCGTGGAGATGTACAAACTATTCTTCGGATCACAAGAGATGTGTCCGGACTTGACCGAGGATGCCGGCCTAAGCTGCAATCGCCCGGATACTCAAGTAAGTAGTCCTGTGCCCGGACATACCGTTCATATATTTATCATGGATTCGCCTTTTAACCAGCTATCCCTTGGACATGAGTGGATAGCGCAAGCAAAACTGATACGGTGTCCGGCCCCCCTCCCTGAGACCACGCCGGATCCTGTGTTAATTAGAATGTTGGAGGTTGCGCCTTCGGAGGAGGGCGAAGGGGGAAACAGGGAAACTACCGCCTCTGCTAAGGAGGCTCTCGAATCAAGAATCCCTCCCTCCAGGGGGAGAAGAGGACCGCTTCCGAAGACCCGGAGGCCAAGGCCTCAAATCGGGGGAAGAAATCTTCATCGGAGGGTCCTGCGCCAGGAGAAGCCCCGGCCGCACTGTCTCCCCAAATGAATCAGCTCTCCAGCGAGCCGTAAGTAGAAAAAGGGGAGTTTTGTAATAAGGGACATCCCTATTTTCATTTTTGAGGATAACCGAAGTTTCTACCTTGTAGTTCGGATCTCTGCCCTTCTCAGCTGAGCTCCTCTTCGGGGGACCTTCGTCCGGAGATGATGGAGAGCGAGACGCCTCCATCCGCCGCGCCGTCAGGCGGGGCGGACGACCCTGAGGTATCGTCGCGAAGGGTCTCCCCGAGTCCGGCAGGGCCGGAGAGTTCGGCACCAACTAGTGTACGGCCGGGGGAGCTGAAGGATCTGCTTGAAAGGGCGTCTATCTCAGAAGATCACTGTACATTAATGAGTACGGTGATTGAAAGAATTTCGTCCGCTGAGAGCGGGTTGCATGATGCCGTCAGAAGTTTACTGGCGGGGTTTGAGGTATGTAAAAAATGTCATGCCTTTTGACAGTTTTGCACATAGAGTGCGCCCTGTATAGATAGTAGCCCCACGAGACTCGATGCGTTGTCGGAAGTGACAGCGTCGAGGATCTTAGTCTCAGTTTTAATATGTCGCCATTCCTATTCAGGGGGCGGAGCGTTCGGTGGCCAGCCGGAATGATGGAGTTGCCGAACTAAAGCGGCAGTTGGATATTGCGGATGCGGACATCGCGCTGGTCAATAGGTGACTTGACGAGTCGCAAGGTGAGTGGTTTCTCCGCGGTCACCTGGTAAGGGAGCTGATGCCCATTCCTTACAACATGTATGCTTGATGCAGATGGTGCCGCTGCTGTGGAAAACCTTCGGGCAGAGCTTGCTCGACTCAAGGAGCAGGCCAGAAGGAGTAATGTGGCTGCCTCGAAGGCGGCCGAAGAGCTAGAAGCCGAAAAGGCTGCTCACTGCCGAAGCAGGGAGGAGATGGCCGAAATGGCCGTGAAGCTGAAGGATGTTACCGACCGCTATGATGTTCTTGAAAAAAAAATGCCGAGCGGAGCAAGAGGACCTGAAGAAGGCCACCGACGAAGCCAAGGATGCCCGTTCTGCAATGCAGGCTATAAAGGAGGAGCTGCGTCAGGCCGAAGACATTGCGGATGGAAAGCCCTTCCTGCTGCGTAGGAGGTTCACGGATCAGAAGTATGCTCAGTTAGGCCAGCTGTGGGGGGAGGACCCTTATTTGAATTTGGCGGCGAAAAGTCGGCGACGCGTCGTGCACTTCGAGCCAAAGGATCACGAAATGGAAGAGCTCTTTTGGTCTCAATTCCATAGTCCGGAGCGTCCACTTCCGTTAACCGATCGGTTGGCTGAGTGGGCTGAGCTGAATAGGTTGTACGGATTTGCCATGAAGGATGTCGTGGCTCATTCTGTCGGAAAGGCCTAAGCCGAAGACTTATTTTGGCTTAGTGCAGCAATTCCTTGATGCGGTGCCGCATATCAAGGCGATTAAGCGGTCGGCCTGCATAGAGGGTGCACGGATGGCTCTCGCCCGTGTTAAGACATACTGGGCGGAGATGGATGCCACCGATGTTGCATCCCGGGGTTCGGACAAGATCCGGTTACCCGCCGAGCACTATTTTGGGGAAGTCCCGCAGGGCGCTCGTTTAATAAAGTCGCAGTGCTCGAAAAATGTTATGTTCAAATGATATGTATGATTTGTGAAACCATATTTATAATATAACCGCTTTTTATACTTGTGCGTTCAAGTATTGAAATATCTCCTGGGCGGCCGTTAATGTATATGTATGTATAACTTGAAAGATGGCAGTCTTCGGCTTCAGCCCCCACACACATGGTGCGGGGGTGTTTGCAAAAGGGCGCATTTTCACACTTAATCCAACGTCTTGGTCCTGTGAAGGAGGTGGTAGCGTAGCAAACTAGGCAACCCGACTATAATGCTTTATCACTTTCACTTAGCCATAGGAGTTCTAGGGTGGGGCTACGATATAGCCCCCAGGGGCACCGCACCTCCCGAATTCGGGGCGCCAGATGTGCCCTGACCGAAACGGTCCTTCGTCAAAGCGGAGGAATTCTAGACATTCCGGTAGTCGATCGAGTGGTTGACCGGTCTCGCTATATCATGACAAATGTTTCGGCTTTCTCTCTTGAGGTGCTCGCCCGGCGAACCGGGCACAATCGCGATAGTTCTCCACAGTGCCGCGTTAGCCGATGATACGGAACGTAAGGCAACAAAACACAGGAGCCGGGCAAACCCAACATTTTACCAAAGACATGATTCGGAGCTGATGCATATAAGGCCTAACTCGAGACGCCGAACACTCCCTGAGGTGTTCGGTCTTCATGATAACGGGTAGAACAATGCCCTAAGCCCCTAGTGTCCAGGTACGGGCGAGAACTTCTGACGCGGCCGATGCCAAAACGCCAGCCTCCTCCTCGGTTATGGTAAGAAATCGGGGATGTGTATCAACAAGAGACAGTAAGAAATGTTTACGCAGGGTCTTAATCTGAAGAGAATCCTTGGAACGGGTCCTCGCCGCACGTCTGCTTTGTGTCTCCGTTGTCTTTGTATCCTGGGCCGGGTGTAGCACGCTGTTCATCTGTAAAAGAGAAGAACTTAGTTTGGAAAGGTATCGTGCAAAAAATGTGTTTAGAAGAGAGTATGAAGAAATGAATGAAGTTGAGCTTTTATTGGCTCTCATTGTTCATGTGCACAGCCCCTTGTAAAGGGGTATGTGGCTAGGAAGCCCCTAATTTATTTATGCCGGACTCACCTAACTGTGTCCGGGGTCTTTGAATGACTTGTTTTTTAGGGGCTTTGACTAGCAAGGCCGGATTAGCGTGTGACTGTCAAGGCAGTCTCGCATTCTTCCGTGGTCGAGAAACACTCGAAGTTACCTTTTAATGAGATGATGCCGCATGGACCGGGCATTTTTAGTGTAAGAGACGCGTAATGCGGTATTGCGTTGAAGCGGGCGAAAGCTTCACGTCCCAATAGTGCTTGGTGGCTACTTTTAAATGGGCCGATATGGAAGATTAACTTTTCGCGACGGAAGTTGTCGGATGACCCGAACACAAATTCTAATAGTAAGGAGCCCGTGCAATTGGCGTGAGGGCCTGACGTCACTCCTTTGAAGGAAGTGCTGCTATGGCGGATTTTGGTAGGGTCTATCCCCATTCTGCGGATTGTGTCCGGATATAGCAGGTTTAAATTGCTACCGCCATCCATTAGGACTTGTGTAAATTGTAGTCCGTCGATTATAGGATCCAATATCAAAGCAGTCCATCCTGCGTTTCGAATACTTCTGGAGTAATCCAGATGGTCGAAAGTAATTGGTTTTGACATCCAATCTCGGTATTCCGCTGGGGTAGACCGTGCGGCATGTGCTTTGGTAGGTGCCGCCGTATTTTTCCTTGTTATCACTTGAAGTGAATTCACTGTTTTGACTTCTTGTGGGAAGTTCTTTTGTTTTCCGGCGCTCTGCTTGTGGGGTTCGTCATCGTCCTCGCTTGGTGTGTCGAGCCCCTTGTGTTCGGCGTTAAGTCGGCCGGACTGCTTGAAGACCCAACAATCTCTGTGGGTATGGTTTGCAGGCTTCCCGGGGGTACTGTGAATTTGGCATATCCTATCCAAGACTTTGTTTAGGTTGGATAGCTCGTCATTGTTGTCCTTAAGAGGCAGTGTTTTGTTGGTCGGCCGAGAGCTTTTGAATCCGGCGTTGACCGCCGTGTCCTTCGGGCCATTTTCCTTATTCCGGTGCTGATCTTTTCTGCATCGTGATTTCCCATTTCCATCCCTGACCTCGGGTGTACTCGGGTCGCTGGTGCTGCATCTTGCTAGCCAGCTATCTTCCCCCGCGCAGAAGCGGGTCATGAGGCTTGTTAGCGCGACCATTGTTCTTGGTTTTTCCTGGCCGAGGTGTCTGGCGAGCCATTCGTCTCAGACGTTATGCTTAAAGGCTGCTAAGGCCTCGGCGTCCGGACAGTCGACTATTTGGTTCTTTTTAGTGAGGAACCTATTCTAGAATTTGCGTGCTGATTCTCCGGGTTGTTGAGTTATGTGACTTAAATCGTCTGCATCCGGAGGGCGGACATAAGTCCCCTGAAAGTTTGCTCGAAACGCATCCTCGAGCTCCTCCCAACTTCCAATGGTATTTTTTGGGAGGCTTTTGAGCCAATGCCGAGATGGCCCTTTGAGCTTGAGGGGTAGGTATTTTATGGCATGGAGATCATCTCCTCTAGCCATATGTATGTGTAGGATGTAATCCTCGATCCAGACTCCGGGGTCTGTTGTTCCGTCGTATGCCTCTATGTTTACGGGCTTGAATCCCGCTGGAAATTCATGATCCAGCACCTCATCGGTGAAACATAGCGGGTGTGCGGCGCCCCTGTATTTAGGTGTGCCGTTATCTTCGAATGCTCGGCGTGTTGTGTTGCTTCCTGGAGCCTTTTTTGGCCCGTAGATGGACCTGACCGGGCCATCCTTTCTGCGAGGATCCTTATGTGGATCGAGTGCCGGCTTGTGTGCGGCGCCGCTTGCCGCTCTTAGCCTGTCATCTGGTCGTCTATCCGGCCAGGCGGCCTCTCTGTTTTTTGACTGTGGGGGCTCTATGGCTTCCTCGTCAAATTCGGTCAACAGTTTGCGCTTTGGGTAGCTCTTTACTTTGTGGCTATTGCCGTATTTATCTGCGGTCTTGAGGACTCTGCTCCATCTCTTTCTGAGTACGTCTTCTGCTGTTTTGAGCTTCCGCTTCTGCTTCTTTAAACTTCTTGCAGTGGCGACGAGCCTTTTGTGAAGCTTCTTATGCTCCGGTGGTGTGTCCAGCGTGAGATCGTCTGGACTGTTATTTTCGCCGGGGATGGGTTGCTCGTCCGATTCATCATGTTCGGATGGTTGCTTGGTGGTATGTTCGTCGTCCACCGGTTCGCCCTGCTCTCGGCTGGGTCAGTATAGGTGCTGTTATTATCGAGGCGGGACTTCGGGCGGCGCTTGCGTCGCCGTTTTGGTTGTTTTTCGGGAGAATTGTCCCTCGCCGCGTCCCGTTGCTCCTCGTTGTCGCTTCCTTTTGGTGTATCCACCATGTATACATCGTATGATGAGGTGGCCTTCCAGTGCCCTATAGGCGCTGGTTCCTGGTCGTCTCCGGCATCGTCTTCCATTCCGTCGATGTCTTCGGAGTCGTAGTCTAGCATGTCGGTTAGATCGTCGACAGTTGCTACAAAGTGGGTGGTGGGTGGGCTTTGAATTTCTTCGTCGCCCGCATCCCAACCGTTCTAACCGTAGTTCGGCCAGGGCTCTCCCGATAACGAGAGATACTTTAGTGAATTCAGGATGTCGCCAAAAGGTGAGTGTTGAAAGATGTCTGCGGCGGTGAACTCCATGATAGGCGCCCAATCGGATTCGATCGGAGGGGGCGCGGGAGGTTCGGAGTCCGGCGAGGAGTCCGACACCTCAGAGTCACGAGCCTCACAAGGGACAAGGTCGGTATTCGGCTCCATCACCGTAGATGTAGCAGGCCCCGAGGCGGTGTCTAGCCACCCGTCCTCGATCTGCGCAGCCGGCTCCAAATTTAGGATCGGAGTGAACTCGTGTGCGGCCTCCAGGGTACTGTCCGGCGACAGAGCTAAGTCATGCCCATCGGGACAGTGCGGCGCGCTCGGCGGTGGCTCGAATCCGTCGAAGATCAAGTCTCCGCGGATGTCAGCCATGAAGTTTAGACTTCCAAACCTGACCTGATGGCCAGGGGCGTAGCTTTCAATCTGCTCCAGATGGCCAATCGAATTGGCCCGCAGTGCAAAGCCGCCGAATACGAAGATCTGCCCGGGGAGAAAAGTCTCACCCTGGACCGCGTTGTTGTTGATGATCGAAGGAGCCATCAAGCCTATCGGTGACGACACAGAGGAACTCTCAATGAAAGCACCAATGTCGGTGTCAAAACCGGCGGATCTCGGTAGGGGTCCCGAACTGTGCGTCTAGGCGGATGGTAACAGAGACAAGGGACACGATATTTTTACCCGTTTCGGGCCCTCTCGATGGAGGTAAAACCCTACTCCTGCTTGATTGATATTGATGATATGGGTAGTACAAGAGTGGATCTACCACGAGATCAAGGAGGCTAAACCCTAGAAGCTAGCCTATGGTATGATATCGATTGTTCTTTGTTGTTCTGTCCTACGGACTAAAACCCTCCGGTTTATATAGACACCAGAGAGGGCTAGGGTGTAGCGACCAGACCCGAATGGATCTAGTGCTCTGTGCTCAGTGTCATCCCTGGATCAGTAATGCTGACACCACACAGTACTTCGAAGGATTTATAGCAGAGTAGCAATCACACACTTATTACATCGTTGTCCACAAGGGAACTTAATACAATAATATGGCTTAAGGCCATCTAACAATAACAGCGGAAGACATTGGAAGAATAGTGAGTCCATCAACTCCATCGGCATCACTGAGTATAGAACCACGACCTAACACCTTACTCGTCGTCTGAAAAGTCTGCAACGTGAAAAGTTGCAGCCCCAAACGGGTCAAGACATGGAATATCTTGGCAATGTAACACATAGAGGGCAATGAAGCAACAAGCCTATACTACATGCATATATGGCTGGTGGTAAGGCTCTCTGATTTACATTTTGCATAAAAGCTGGTTTTCCCTACATCAAAGGAATAATTTTATTTAACTATCATGGTGGTTGTTAAACATTGAGAATGGTTGACAGCATCCTCAATCCCAATTAAAAGTACTCATTAAAACCCAATAACTTTATTATTAGAAGTAACATGTTGAGATTCACATGATTTTCAAGTACTAGATACTCAAGATTGTCCATAACCGGGGACACGGCTAATCATGATTAGTTTTTACACTCTGCAGAGGTTTATGCACTTTTCCCCACAAGACTCGATCGCCTCCGTTTGGTTCTCGTGACTACATGGTGTTTGAGAGACGGATGACCGAGACACAGTCTTTCGTAAGCGCTAGCACCTTACTTGTGGGTAGACCGGTACACCTACTTTCCCCTACATCTGCTAGTCCACCGTAGAGTTCGCACAACTTAGTCAACTATGCCGAGCCCATAATTGGCTTGTGGCTGCACACGGAAGTTTCTAGTTTGAATAATCTTATGATCCCTTAGAGCACGGGTGGCGGTCCGAAGAAAACAGGCAAGTCCTGATGGAAACCAGGTGCCTCAATCCACCCAGATGTGTGTTTAGGTTGCCACCTTAGATAAACCATTAAATTAACAATCTCACATCTGTCATGGATATCACTCACCCAATCCACGTCTACTAGCATAGCATAGCATAATAAGCAAACGTGAAGTAACTCCCAAGGTTTCATAAGTAAAACAGGTAATAGGTACTACCTCAATCTACTTCCCAAACCCACAATTTAATTAGATCCTAATCATGCAAGTGTTTGAGGAATAGATCTAATGCATAAAAACTAGGTATGAGAAGAGTATGATCAAGTGTTACTTGCCTTGCTGATGATCCGCGAGACCTAGAGATTCGAAGTAACAAGCGGCGCACTCCGGGTGATCTAACGCAGACAAACAACAAGCATACAATAAGTACTCATCTAATGCACGGGAAATCTCGAATAAAAGATCTAACCAGATAGTTCAACTTAAGAACCACTGGTTGCAAAAGAATCGAATCAAAAAGCATCGAAAGTCGAAACTCGAGAGAGAACGACTCGGTTTAGCAAATCTGAAACTAGGTCAAAATTTTACAGTAGCAAAACTCTGTGTAAGTAGGTTAGTCGAACGGCGGTTTCAGAACGAAACTCGGCGCTTGAATCACCGATTAGATAAACGAGCAAGAAATAAAACAGATTTGAAAATCGGATCTAAATCGAATCGAAAAATAACGGATTAAATCCGATTAAAAGAAAAGCAGACGAACGGATTAAATAACGGACGTTAGATTAACAGAACTAATCCAACGAACACGTTCATTGAAAGCGAACGGGTCGGTGAACGTTCACTAAATAAGAAAACCGAGAAAATAATAAAAAAAACCATCTAGGGTTTTTTTAAAAAAACCGAACATCTCAAAAAAACCGGATCGGGTCTTTAAAAAAAACCGGATCGGGGGGGTTGTGGCGGCGGTTACCTCGGCGGCTTGCCCGTGAGGCTCCGGGGTCCGCTGGGGTCGGGAGGGGCGGCGAGGGGCTCCGGCTTGAGGGCGGCGGTGGCTGACACGGCGGCGGCTCGGGTGGAGGGGCGGCAGTGGCTCGGGAAGAGAGAGGGGGGGCGTATAAATAGGTTGGGGGGCTCGGCTTGGGAAGGGGGCATCAGCCGGGCAGAGGCGGACTCCGGGCGGCAAGGGGCGGCGTGGCGGCGGAGATCACAAGGGCGACGCCATGAGGAGAGAGGGAGGTGGGCGGCGTTGAGCCGGGCCGGGCCTTGGCCCAGGGGGGGCGCGCAGTTTTTTTTTAAACAAAACAAAACGGATTAAAAAAAATACCAAACGAACTCCGATTTTAATAAAATTAATTTTCCCCGACTCCTAAAAATGAGTCGAACAAAATGAACTTTAAAAACGGCAAACATGCATAAATTTTTAAAATGCTCATTTTTGCCTAAGCAAAATAAATCTTCCAAAACCAAATTTTGATTTATTTATAATATCTCCATTTTTCCTAAATGTTGGGAAAGTCATATTATTCCCTCTCTTAAGTTTTTATAGGAAAAACTTTATGAAGATAATTAAATAAATCCAATGATCCTATTTTCAAGATTTGAGAAATAAATCCCAAATATGAAAATAATGAAACTTCCAACTCTCTCCGAGGGTCCTTGAGTTGCGTGAAATTTTCTAGGATCGGAAAAATGCGAGAAAATATGATATGCATGATGACCTAATGTATAACATACCAAATTGAAAATTTGGGATGTTACATAGGGTTACACAGAGTCGGTTACAATGGTAGGAGATCTACATATCCAGACGCCAAGCTTGCCTTCCACGCCAAGGAAAGTCCCATCCGGACACGGGACGAAGTCTTCAATCTTGTATCTTCATAGTCTTGGAGTCCGGCCGATGATGATAGTTCGGCTATCCGGACACCCCCTAGTCCAGGACTCCTTCAGGAGGCTTGCCTGGTTGCTCTGGCAAGAGAGAGGGGTCGTCAACTCCGTAGTCGTACTGGGTAGCAGCGGCGTCGGTTGTGGTGGTAACGATTCCGACAATAAGAGAGGGGTAGGATAAAGGAGCATGATCTATCGAGATGCAAATGGGTGACACGGTGGTTTCAACGAGTTCGGGCCTCTCACGGTGGAGATAACAACCCTACGTCTCGTGCTCCGGAGAGGCTTTGTTTTTTCCTGTATATGTATCCGGAGATCACAATGTATGACAGAAGGGAACGGATCCCATGCCTGAGCTAAGTCCTGAGACTAATGGCGAAAAGAGAGAGAGGTGGAAGAAAAAAAGCCCCCATGTCTAGTGGTGGGGGGTGGCTTATATAGAGTGCGCCACCCCCTCACCCCTTATGTTACACGATGGAGCATCAATGCCGTAATGCCTGCCCACTACAAAACCATCATGCTGACCGAGGGAGTCCTGGACTTGGGGGTGTCCGGATAGCCGAACTATCATCATCGGCTGGACTCCAAGACTATGAAGATACAAGATTGAAGACTTCGTCCCGTGTCCGGATGGGACTTTCCTTGGCGTGGAAGGCAAACTTGGCGATACGGATATGTAGATCTCCTACCATTGTAACCGACTCTGTGTAACCCTAGCCCTCTGCGGTGTCTATATAAACCGGAGGGTTTTAGTCCATAGGATAGAACAACAAAGAACAATCGATATCATACCATAGGCTAGCTTCTAGGGTTTAGCCTCCTTGATCTCGTGGTAGATCCACTCTTGTACTACCCATATCATCAATATCAATCAAGCAGGAGTAGGGTTTTACCTCCATCGAGAGGGCCCGAACCGGGTAAAAACATCGTGTCCCTTGTCTCCTATTACCATCCGCCTAGACGCACAGTTCAGGACCCCCTACCCGAGATCCGCCGGTTTTGACACCGACATTGGTGCTTTCATTGAGAGTTCCTCTGTGCCGTCACGATCAGGAAGGATGCCTCTTCCCGTCTTTAAAGATGGTACCATCGGCAAAGGAGCTTTGGCCGCCGGCCAAACTATCCGGCTAGGTGGTTTTCTCATGACCGCCTGTTCGGCCGCCGCTTCGACGGTGACCTCTCGGGTCATCGAAAGCAATCTTCACGTCAACTCAGAATTCGCCGAGCAGCTGGATCCAATGGAGCTCTCTTCCATAAACGAGCTCTTGGATCGCATCGCCGCCCTGGGAGTCGCTACTGACTACGATCATATTAGGCTTAAAACCGATCTGAGAGAGATTAACTCTCCCCAGGCTACCCACCACGTTGCGGTGGTAGAAGAACAACGCGGCGACTCTTCTTCTGTATTAAAAACTAGTTATGTACGAACTCCTGATCCCTCCATGCCGGATTCCCGCGGAGGGACGGACGTCAATCAAATACTGAACCTAAAGTCAGGCAGCGGACCAGACTCATTGGACAACGTCCAGCAATCCAAGCTTCCAAATTCGGAAACTTATCGGCCCTTGAGCCTCAAGTTGGGCAGGGTTCCGGACTCAATTCCACCCGCCCACCCAAACATAAGCGATCTATCTCAAATCCGGCAAGAGCCCACGGAGACAGTACATTATTACTGGGCCAGATTCCTCCTGGTTATGGACAGGATAAAGGACTGCCGTGAGGAAAGCGCAATCTCAGTTTTCTGCATCAATTGCAAGGACATAGGAATCGCTAACGCGGTAAGTCGCCGCGAAATTGCACGCTTCACCGACCTGGCGTCCATAATACGAAAGTATTGTGCGATGGAGAGTGTCTGGAAAACCGAAACTAAGTTTTGGGACAATCCGGCTCCGAACACAACCCTAGTCCGAAACAAAAGGGTGCATCATGCTCAGGCACCCGGGGAAAAAACCAAAAAGCAAAAACCCCCATAAAGGGCACGGAACCGTACTGGAGGGATGGCTCAGCGGACCCTGTAAAATTCATAGTACAGAGGGCGCCACTCCAACACATAGCCTTCGAGCATGTTGGATACTGCGGCAGGTGGCCAAAAGTGGCGAAGAGCTTCTAGCCCCGGAGAACCACCCCAACAGCACCAGTACGGTATTAACAGTCTTCGAGACTTTCGCATCAAATAATATGCGGAAACGAACAATCTGAGCCTCGCCGAAGTCTACCAAGTAGCAACAACAAATCCATGGAGCGACACGGCTATCACCTTCAACGCCAGCGACGAACCTAAATTCCGAACAGCCCGAGCACCAGCCGCATTGGTCCTCAGTCCAATAGTGGACGGCTTTCGTCTTACCAAGGTACTCATGGATGGCGGCAGCGGATTAAACCTCATCTACGAGGAAACCCTTCGAAAAATGGAAATAGACTGGAGCCGCATTGAGCGAAGCAGCACAACCTTTAGAGGAATAATCCCTAGTCGGGAAGCACGCTGCACAGGAAATATTACACTTGATGTGGTGTTCGGCTCGCCGGACAATTACAGGTCCGAGGAGGTCACGTTCCAAGTGGCCCCGTTCAGCAGCGGATACCACACTTTATTAGGACGAGAGGCATTCACAATTTTCCAAGCCATACCCCATTACGGGTACATGAAGCTTAAAATGCCCGGGCCCAATGGAACCATCACTCTCGTGAGTGATCCGGACATAGCACACCGCGCCGAGAACAAGACAGCCGCACTAGCCCTAGAGGCACTATCCGAAGCCCTAGCGGCAGAGGAACTCACTGCATTGCGCTCCACCGTGAACAGGGACGATGTGATACTCGATAAAAGATCCAAGTCCACCTCTTTCAAACCAGCGGACGAAATAGTCAAATTCCAGGTCCACCCAACAGACCCCACAAAGACGGCCTCCATTGGGACACAGTTAAACCCGGATGTAGACGCCGCACTATGAGAATTCCTTCGGGAAAATTGGGACATCTTTGCCTGGCACCCTTCAGATATGCCAGGAATCCCACGCAGATTGGCAGAACACAGCCTAAACATCCTAAAAGGATTCAAGCCAGTCAAACAGGCTCTTCAGCGATTTTCCGAACCCAAAAGACATGCAATGGGAGAGGAGCTAGCCAAACTTCTGGAAGCCGGATTCATCAGAGATATAAAACATCCGGACTGGCTAGCAAACCTGGTGATGGTACCAAAGAAGGACAAATCCTGGCGCCTATGTGTCGATTTCAAAGACCTCGCCAAGGCTTGCCCAAAGGATCCCTTCCCCCTCCCCTGCATTGATCAAATTATCAATGCTACCGCAGGACTCGATTCATTGTGCTTCCTCGACGCATACTCCGGCTACCACCAAATCAAGATGGCAGAGCTAGACCAAGCCGCAACGGCATTCATCACTCCATACGGCCCATTCTGCTTCAACACAATGCCCTTCGGGCTCAAGAACGCCGGCGCAACATATCAGCGCATGATTCAGACATGTCTGGCAAACCAGATCGGCAAACCAGATCGGCAAAACAGTGGAGGCATACGTAGACGATGTGGTCGTCAAATCCAAGCATGTCGAAACTCTAGTAGACGACTTGAGGCTCACATTCGACAATCTCCGAAAATATGACATTAAGCTCAATCCAGAAAATTGCGTCTTCGGCGTACCAGCCGGAAAGCTCTTGGGCTTCATTGTGTCCGGTAGAGGAATTGAAGCAAACCCAGCCAAGATCCGAGCTTTGTCACAATTGGATATCCCAAAAGACCTCAAACAAATACAAAAATTGACTGGATGCGTGGCGGCTCTAAGCCGCTTTATCTCCCGTTTGGGAGAAAAGGCATTACCCCTTTATCGCCTCCTTCGGCGCACCGAACACTTCGAGTGGACGGATGCCGCCACGGTCGGACTTGAAGAAATAAAAGCCATATTGGCAACAAATCCGGTCCTGGCCGCGCCCAATATGGGCGAACCAATGCTGTTATATATCGCGGCAACACATCAAGTTGTAAGCGCGGTGCTCGTCGTCGAACGAGAAACGGACGGACACAGGTTCCCTCTTCAAAAACCAGTTTACTATGTGTCCACTGTCCTAACTCCATGCAAGTCCCGGTATCCACATTATCAAAAGATAGCGTACGCGGTCTTCATGGCATCCCGGAAGCTGCGACACTACTTTCAAGAGTGTTCGATAACAGTAGCCTCCGAAGTTCCTCTTAATGACATCATAAACAACCGCGACGCGACGGGCCGGATTGCCAAATGGGCCATCGAGCTCCTCCCATTCGACATAACCTATAAGCCACGACGAGCTATTAAGTCGCAAGTTTTGGCTCACTTTGTCGCCGAATGGACTGAAGCCGAACTCTCTAAAGAGTACGGCGCATATTCCAATTGGATCATGCACTTCGACGGCTCCAAAATGTTGGCGGCACTGGGTCAAGCGTCGTCCTGATGTCCCCAACCGGGGACACAGTCCAATACGTACTCCAGATAATGTACACGGACTCCAACAACACAGCCGAATACGAGGCCGTTCTACACGGCCTCCGGATGGCAGTTTCCATGGGCATTAAACGCCTAGAGGTGCGCGGGGATTCGAACCTCGCGATATCCCAAATAAACAGAGACTTTGATGAAAAGATCCGAAAATGGCAGCCTACCGCAACACCGTCCTAAAAATGTCAGCACGGTTTGAAGGGTTCGAATTTCATCATATAGCCCAGGATAATAACCAGGCGGCGGACGTATTGGCACGCATCGGCGCAAAGCGCGATGCCGTCCCTCCCAACATCTTCCTAGAACGGCTGTTCAAGCCATCCGTATTATGGGAAGGGGAGTCCGGAAACAACAATCCGGACCCAACCGCACTGCCCTACACCGAACATTCTGACACAATCGGTGGTTCCGCCAATGAAATAACACCTTCCGCCCACGAAATAATGGCAGTCATTGCCCCGTGGACGGAACCATTCCTAGCCTACCTAACTAGGCAGGAACTTCCCGAGGACAAAAATGAGGCCCGCTGCATAGTACGGCGATCTAAAGCCTATAAGGTCCATGAGGGAGAGCTTTATAAGAAAAGCACAACCGGAGTCCTTCAATGGTGTATCTCCGAAGAGGAAGGGCGAAACCTTCGCTGAAATTCATGCCGGACTGGGTGGGCACCACGCCGCAGCCCGGCCCTTGTAGGCAAGGCCTTCCGTACATGATTTTATTGGCCGATCGCCCGGGCAGACGCCAGACTTAGTCCAACGATGCGTCGGTTGCCAGCTTTTTGCTAACCAAAGCCACATGCCACCCACCGCCCTCAAAACTATACCCATCACCTGGCCGTTCGCGGTCTGGGGGCTTGACATGGTCGGACCCCTTAAAGGGGGAACCCACAAGCAAAAGTACCTATTGGTCATAGTGGACAAATTCACCAAATGGATAGAGGCCAAGCCAGTTAAAACGGCCGAATCCGGACATGTGATAGACTTTATATCCGGGGTAGTACCCGTTATGGCGTCCTCCACAGCATCATCACCGATAATGGCACGAACTTCACGGCCGAAGAGGTTAAACTCTGGTGCAAAAATATGGGCATCAAGCTCGACTACGCTTCAATCTATCACCCTCAAACTAACGGTCAGGTCGAACGAGCAAATGGTCTAATCATGAGCAGCATCAAACCCAGGTTAGTGCGGTCCCTCACGGAATCTAACACGCACTGGGTAGAGGAGCTCGACTCCGTACTCTGGGGGCTGCGGACCACGCCAAATCGTACCACCGGATTCACGCCATTCTTTATGGTATACGGCGCAGAGGCAGTCTTGCCCTGCGATATAATTCATGACTCACCTCGAGTGCGCATGTACGAAGAAAGAGAGGCCGAGTTGGATCGGCAGGATAGTTTGGACGCATTGGAGGAGGAGCGCGACGTGGCAAAGGCTCGTTCCGCATTCTATCAGCAGCAGACTCGAAGATATCAAAGCAGAGAAGTACGGGCCAAAACTTACAATGTTGGCGAACTAGTTCTACGCCTACCGGACAAGAAAAAGGACAAGCTCAAGCCCAAATGGGAAGGTCCCTTCATCATCGACCAAGTCCTGACCGGCGGAGCATACCGTCTGCGAAACGCATCGGATAACCGACTCGAGCCGAACCCATGGAACGCAGCCCGCCTCCGAAGATTCTACGCCTAGCGCCGGACTCAGAGTTCGTCTCCTTCCTCCGTCCACATTTTATACTTTAGTTGTCTTTTGTTTCTCTCTTTTCTCCCCCCTTTTTTTTCATAAAGCCTTTGAGGGCTGATCTGCGCATCGTTCGCACACACTTGACGTGCTACCCGCACTCATTATAACTGGGGGCTTCTTTAACAGAAGCTTATTTACACGGGCTTCATGCCCAACACATGTTTCACACTTCCGCATGTACCTTTTATTCACCATTATATGCATCGATATGACTTAAGTTTTGGCCAAGCTGGGTTGCTCGGCTCTGTGCTTACCCCTCGTTCCCGATTGTTCGGCTAGGAGGTAAAGGGAGCACCTCTGCGATTGTTACTGCCGGGTCAGCCGGATGTGTACCTCAGACTGGGTGAAGGCGAAAGCTAGCGTTCTTAAGGGAATATTCGGTCGGTGACTTGAAAGATGATTATTCATTTATTTATTTATCTGGCCCCAGATGCTTTTCTGCTCTTTTCGCAGTCCGGACATGCACTTTAGGGCATGCCTCCCAGGGAAAGGAACCCCTAACGGAACTATTCTCCCTGGAAGATGTTTCTTACTAACCATGTAATATAACATAACTAGTTGGGCACTTGTCTGATAAAGCACTAATGACCCCTACGCCTGGTCTCCATGCATGCCCCGGTTCTTTTTCATAACCATGAGGGTATTCGGACACACTCCGGACTCTAGGGTCCCGAGGTCGAAGCGAAAACACTACTAGAAAAAGGGCTATAGATGGGATTGACACTAATGGCGCACCAGACAGTTGGTGCGCCATTAGTATATACTAATGGCGCACCATCTGCTGATACGCCATTAGTGTTGAAACTACTAATGGCGCACCAGGCAAAGGGTGCGCCATTAGTATCAAATTTTTTGAACTAGTGCTTTGTCCAAACATACTAATGGCGCATCCAGATAACGCAGGCCATTAGTAGTTGTAACTACTAATGGCGCACCTTCCGCATGTGCGCCACTAATGTTGTTTTTATTATATTTTTTATTCATTTTTTTCCAATACTACTAATGGCGATCGATCAACCGTGCGCCATTACTAGTTTCAACTAGTAATGGCGCATCATGGATCAAGGCGCCTATTAGTACTTTTTTTTTGCAAAACTACTAATGGCGCACCGCCAGAGGGTGTGCCATTAGTAACCTGGATTACTAATGGCGCATTTACTGCTGGTGCGCCATTAGTAAGTGGGCAGCAACTAGATATTTTGGACAGCCTCTCCTACCCACACTCACTTTCTCCCCACTTCATTCTCTCCACCTCCTCCTTGTCTTGGGTGCCTCCTCTTTTTCACCTCATTTCCACCATAGATTCATTCAAATTAAGTGGTTAAATTACCTTGTTTTAATAGGTAAGTAAGGGGGAAGCTATATTTATGTTGTTCTCCCTACAACAATGTGCACATGCACTTTTTATGGCCTAGCTAGATCTATGTATGTTCGTGGTGTTGCATATGTTTGTGGTGTTGCATATGTGTTTGTGTTTGGAGGTGTACCGGTATTTGAAATGCGATAGTTGCCAATATTTTGCCGGAATGTTGATTCATTTCCGTTTCGGCGAGAATTTTGGCATTAAGCATTCTTTTTGGTCCTATTTTTAGGAAAGTCATGCCAAATTTTTGTTTGGTTCTAAAATATCGTTTTGCTCTACCTCGCAGCGATTGATGGTCCGCATTTACGATGACCGAAGGCATCGTGAATAGGTTTTGAGGTCCGCTGAGCCGAGATGCTTCAAAAGAACGAGACGGAGATAAGATGTCCGTGTCGAAGATGCAAGCTGAAGAGCCTTATTGCGGAGCCGGATTCCGGGCAGGTGCGGGACCACCTGCTCTTGCGTGGTTTCATGGATGGCTATCGGTGGCAAGGTGATGAAGATGACTTGCGTGGTTTCATGGATGGCTATCGGTGGCAAGGTGATGAAGATGACTACGAAGTCATCCATGGGGGCCGGGCAAGAAATGAGGAAGGGCAGCAAGACAACCACCGCGGCTCGGGCGGGCGAGAAGACGAAGAATCCCTGTGAGATGATCACGACGGTGATGTTGCATACGATCATCATGTAGAAGATACAGGGACATGATGATGAGGAAGATGCCGGAGCAGACGACGGGCATGATCATGAAGATGATGATGCCGCGGAGCGCATTTACTGGACCATCGATGGGCTGGGTGCAGGACCATCATATTCAAGAGCTGCTTCTCAAGCAGACGGATAACGACAGAGCTGCCGCCAGAGAGAAAGCCAAGATGGATCAACTTGAGTTAGATGCGGTTACTCCATAGTATGAAGGATGCAGGCCCGAGGATACCCGCTGAAAGTAACGCCATGGCTCGAGATGAAGGTAAAACACAAAATGACCGGCGATGCTTCGACGAGAACATGTCATTCGCACGAACGCCTTCCCAAGGGGAACAAGTGCCCGACCAGTTTGAGGAGGCGAAGAAAATCGTGTCCTCTCGATTTACCGCGACGTGAAATACCATGTGTGCATGAACAATTGCATCATTTATAGGGACGAGCACGCTGAGTCTACCATATGTCCGTGTGCGGCGTCACTCGATACAAGAAGAGGAAGAAAGCTCCTCGAAAAGTGGTGTGGTACTTTCCGATCACTCCTCGTCTGCAGCGGTATTTCGCGGACCCTAAGGTAGCAAAGCTCCCGCGTTGGCATGTGGATAGGGAGGAGAAGAAGCGAGAAGATGATGCAAATGATCCGGAGATAGATAAAAAAGACAAGATGTTGAGTCACCCTAAGGATGCGAGCTGATGGCAAGCGTTGAACTTCAAGACTCAGAATTTGGGAACGATCCAAGGAACATCGTCGAAGCGCGAGCACCGATGGAGTCAATCCGCTTTGGCAGCCAGAGAAGCACACATAGCACTGGCCTGTGTTTGTGTGGATGTACAACCTTCCCCCTGGTTGTGCATGAAGAGGAAGTACATTCACATGAGTATGCTAATTGAAGGGCCGAAACAACTGTGGAACGACATCAATCAGATACCGGGCTGCCGAAGAGGAGCTTGACACGCTGTGGAAAACGCCACCAATACGTGGGACGCCGCAGAGAAAGAATATTTCCCTATGAGAGCCGTGACCGCTCACGACGGTGCACGACTATCTCGGTTACGGATATCTCGCGGGCAGGTAGTCCACGGATTTTCTAGATGCGTAAGGTGCATGGATGACACAACGTATCGCCAGCTAGATAGAGATCCCGGGTCTTGAAAACCGTGTTCATGGGACATCGAAGGTGGCTTCGACGATGACCCGTGGAGGAAACGCAAGGATCTATTCGATGGTGAAACCGAACTCAAAACGCCTGCACGAGGAGCGGCGAGGAAATAGACAAGCTGTTGAAAAATTGGAAAGACTGCCCACCGCCGAAAGAAGCAAAAGGCGCCAGAGCCGGAAAGAAGCGAAAGGCGCCAGAGTCATTGCCGAAGGTATGGAAAACGAGGTCTCTGTTTTCCGGGACTTGCCGTCGAAGATCCACCGTGTGCCTCACAGCCTTGATGTCATGCATATCACGAAGAACGTGTGCGAGTCCGCTTGGTACCCCGCTCAACATGCGAGAGAGGACCAAAGATGGGCCGAAAGCAAGGGCAGACTTCAAATCAATGGGCATCGTGCGGAGCTTCACGCTAATGATGATGATGATGATGATGATGATGATGAGGCGGCAGACACGTAGTGGTCGCAAAGGCAAAAAGGCCAAGAAGACCGGAAATGACTACCCTCCCGCGTGCTTCACTCTAAGTCGAGGAGATCGAGCAGTTTTTCACCTGCCTCCTAGGAGTAAAACTTCCTTACGGTTACGCTGGGAAGATATGCAGATACCTAGACCCAAATAAGCGAAGTTCAGCAGGATGAAGTCTCACGACCGCCACGCGGCCGATGACGCAGATACTTCCGGGGCCAGTAATCCATGGGATCATGGACACGCACGTCCGTGAAACGCTATTTGGCCTATGCAACTTCTTCGACGTCATCTCTCGAAGTCGATTGGCGTGAGGCAACTCGTAAGGCTACAGGAAGAGATCGTGGTGATACTATGCGAGCTTGAGATGTACTTCCCGCCCGCATTCTTTGACGTTATGGTGCATCCGCTAGTCCATATAGTGGAGGATATCATCCAACTCGGGCCGACGCTCCTGCACAAAGATGATGCCGCTCGAAAGGATGAATGGTGTCATCAAAGGATACGTTCGCAACATGTCACGCCCGTAAGGAAGCATAGCCGTGGGCTTTTCGATCAAGAGTGCATCTCCCATCGCATTTAATTATCTAGGCATCGAGAACCCCGCTGGTCTGCCCTGTCAACAGCACCTCGGCAGGCTCGCTGGATGGGGTTACCGTGAGGGTCGCCACAAATGCATGTCGACTTCGAGGGTCGACTACCGACTTTGAAAGAGCAAACCTAGTCGCGCTACAACACATAGACGTGGTCGATCCTTGGGTGGTAGAGCACAAAACCTTTATTAAGAAGACGTACAATGACCGAGGCCAACAAAGGACGGACGGAGATATACTCAAAGAGCACAACTCATGTTTCACGCGTTGGTTCAAGCAGAAGCTTCATTGCATACCTTTACATGAGGATTCTTCCGCTGAAGAACAACTCATATTCGCCTTGTCACAAGGCACCGAGCACAACCTCGATGACCTATGAGGCGCACGATATCAACGGCTACACATTCTACAATCGAGGCCAAGGACATGAAGAGCGATGGTTATCGAACTTCGGGTAACGATGGAATCCTACACCGTAACGACAAGGACAGATACTACGGAAGGATCGAGGAGATCTGGGAGCTGAGCTACGCGGAGAGAAGGTCCCAATGTTCCGTGTCGATGGGCCAAGAACGCCATAAAGAAGACCGGTATTTCACCACCATGGTTATACCCGGTTAAGCCAAGATCAAGGGCGCAAACGTCACCCCGAAAAATGAGCCATGGGTAATGGCTTCCCAAGTGGACCAATGCTTCTTCATTACCGACCCGCCAAAGCCCAGTCGTGTTGTCGTGAGGAGAGGCAAAAGGAAGATCATCGGAATGGATGGAGTAGCCAATGAGCAAGACTTCGACAAGTACGGCGACCCAAGGATTGAACATGACGACGATGATGAAGTAGCAGCATACACCACAAGAAGAAGCAGGACCACCCTACCTAAAGGACGTCTGCTCCATAGAAGAACTCCATTTGCGAAAAAGAAGGGCAAGAAGATTGTGAAGAGATAGCTAGCTAAGATCGATTGTATTTAAATCAGAGACTTCATTTCTCGATTGTATTTCATGGGCACTGCTTTGAACTATCATGAATATTTTTTAATTTCATGGACACTCGATCCCCCTCCATCTCGATCCCTCCATCTCGATCGCTATCCCACCTCGCCAGATCCGGTCCACGGCCGCCACGACCGCCCGCACCTCGATTCCCTACTCAACCCGCCGCCACGACCCCCGCACTCCTCCCTACTCAACCGCCGACCCCCGCACCCTCTCCCTACTCAACCGCCACGCCGACCCCCCACCCCCGCACCCTCCCCCGCTCCACCGGCATTACTGTTTGATGATATTTTTTAAAAAAATATTACTGTCTTATAAAAAAATATTACTGTTATGATTTAAACAAGTTTGAACATATTTGCAACAGGCGTCGTCTGCCGTTCAGCTCTCAGAAGACGCCTCCAGCTGCCGACTTCACCGAGCCTCAGATAGGCGAGGTGCGAAATATTATCAGCCCCAACACACTCAAGAAGGCGGTCAGTGAGCAGAACTCGGTCCCATTACAGGAGAAGAAGAAGGCACGCAAAAGAAAGACTAACAAGGGTGTGGGCCAGCCGGCACCGAGTACGATCCATGCTCAGGACGGGCCACCTTCACCTGAGGATATCTCGAGGAGGGTGCATGTGGCGGTAGGGCGATGCTACCGACAAATATGCTCAATGCTGCAACCGGTGCTATGCGGAGTCTGCATGATGACAGTGTTCTTTCTTTGGAGAAGCAGCGTCTCGTAGAGAAGGATGTGGCATACCCGGGTTTTCGTGGCCAAGGTGCCAGAGGGCAAGGGCTTTGTGGATAACTCCATCGGGCGACGATCGTCCCGCGGTTTGATGACATCCACGCTTATGTTGAACCTTCATCCGCTGCACTACACCTTCGCTCGGCTATTTTCGCTGAGTATGGAGATGCGGATCATTCGCGACTAGACCCCGAACATCGTGATAGTCGACCCTTCTACATGCGTGCAAGATCTTGGGCAGCGCTGGGACCGCAAGTCGCGAAGTTCTTACCTCAAGGCGCCATTCGCAAACCAAGATAAGGATAACTTCCTCGTGCCTTACTTTCCCGAGTAAGTCCTCCCTCAACCGCCCGTAACATATGAATTCTTAAATTTCGATCGCTTTTCTTTTAACATTCCGTGTTTTCTGCAGTGACACACATTGCACGCCATCCTCCTAAGCCCCAAATATTCCATGGCCACGTATTTCGACCCGACCGTCGGTCGAAGGTAGACTACACAAATGTCAAGAAGGTTCTTGATGATGTTCTCCGCCACGCCTAACTGGAGGCACCTTCACCAGGCCTATCCGTAAGTACGGCAAGCACGTGTTCTCCCACAATACGACGCTCGCTGTGTCAAGCAGCACCGGGCGGTCGAAGGGTGCCTACTACGCCATCCATCACATGCGGCGATCGTGACGGGACCATCATCAACTTCGCTACCGAGTAAACTCAAAGATTGGGCCATGGCGTGTCGGCAATCCAGACGCGGACATCGGACAAGAATTCTTTCGCATCCAAATGGAGTTTGCGGAAATCATCCATCAAGATGTCCTTCGTACCTCGGGCAGTTCTACCTCATAAATCAACCGTCCAACAGTGACATCGACACAATGCTACAAATGCAGGCTGACAACGCCCGTTCTTTCATGACTCCCACGATAGACGGCGGCTTCATCCACGCTCCGGTCCCTTGAGTCGAGTCGAAAGCAGTGATGTTGTGTCTAGTTCTGAAACATTGATTGGCTCATGTTGTAATTAAACTTTAATGAACTTGTAGTATGTCTCTTTGGTTTCGAGAGTCGTTCAACTTAGATGTAATCGATGCTATTAATGTCTTGCTTTTCTCTTGCGATCGTTCTGTTGCATACTTATATATTGCTTATGTATTGTCTGTGAATTGGTACTAACGCTTGCTTGGCTAGTGCATAGCGATGCCGTCAGTATGTCGTGGTACAAGGGTAAGGTTCCGGAGTCTCACGACGATCGGGAGGAGTGTCGGAGACAGGTTCGCCGATTCAGCGGTAACAGTTACAAAGGGTACACCACTAGGGCCGAGGCCGAATCTAGATACGCCCGCTATCTAGCGGGAGAGGGAGGAGCGTTGGAGGAACCGGATGAAGACGAGTTTCATCGTGATGATGCTCATCGTGTTGGCCGCAGCTCTCTTCTATGTGATGGTAGTTTAGATGATCGATATCGACTTGTAATGTGAAGACAAACTCGCTACTCGCGGTCTCGAGACTTGTAATATAATGTTCTATCTTTGTTCGGTCTTTTCAATTCGGAGACTAATATGATGAATTGTATTCAGAGACTAATATGATGAATTGTATTCAGAGACTAATCTTCTATTGTATTTGATGAATCTGTTGTTGTTGTGTGCTGTCTATATTTTTTCCAATTATACATTTTGTAACCTGTGCAAAAAACAGAAAATAAAAAAATAAAAAAACCTAATATTCATACTAATGGTGCATCACATCACAGTGCGCCATTAGTATGCCAAAGGATACTAATGGCGCATCATTAAAGAGTGCGCCATTAGTATGCCGGGTTACTAATGGCGCATCTTGCCGTTGCGCCATTAGTATGCCAAAGCACCTGGTATACATGGCCCCTCGAGGCATACTAATGGCGATCGTTGTATATACTAATGGCATCCATCGGTGCGCCATTAGTAAAATATACTAATGGCGTGGCACTAATGGCGCACCACTAATGCGCCATTAATGGCCAAATTAGGTGCGCCATTAGTAGGCCTTTTCCTAGTAGTGAAAGGTCCGCAAAGACAAATGATCTACAATCCGGCTAGAAGGCATTTTACATGTCATTTTAAAATACATCGTCAAATTGACTGATTGTACTCATCCTCAATCCCGTCTAATAGGCTGTCTAATTTACAGTCACGTTGGGAATACTTAGCGGCCAATTCTACTTGGCCGTACATTAAGCTCACAAGGATCTCCTTCCCATCGGGCCCCACAGGTCCGACCTCGGCCATGTGGTTCGGATCCGCCTTCTTATACCGTGTCTTCACCATAGCCCAGGCCTCCCTGGCGCCTTGACGGCAGGCCGATATCTTCCACAGACGGAAGCGCTGCCGTGCTCCCTGAAGCATCTCCGCAAGCCCTCCAAGGCCCTCGGGTAGGGAGACGGACGGCCATAAGGCCTGGGCGACGCCACTCATCGCCTGCCGAACACGTTCGTGCAGTTGCACCAGCTTGGGAAGTTGGTCACCCGTTGCACCGGGCATTTCCTCCGCAGGACGACCTGTGAGCACACCTGCAGACATATTTCTGTCAATCGACTCCCTCGCCGAACTCTTCTTTTCAAAAGAGTTTGCTTAAGCACTTACTATGAATGCCGCGACGAAGCCGCTGATTCTCCTTCACGGAGCCAGACAGCTGGGCCCGAACAACTTTCAGCTCTTCTCCCAGCCGGGTGTGGGCATCTTGGAGTTTGTTCCTGTCCTGCTGCACCTTCATAAGCACCCTCTCGCCGGCCTTCAGCTGGCGCAGTAGCTGTTGCTTGTCCGGATCAAGTCCGGCAACATCTGCAATATTATTGTCAGATTTATACTCACACCGCACGCCATAAACTGCTCATATTTTCGAAATATGTGTTACCAGTAGGGGCCTCTGTGCCTCCTCATGCGGCTAGTGCGGCCTCAAGTTGGGCCTTGCACTCTTGCAGCTCCTGGGACAGTTGGGTATTCTTCTCAAGAAGATCCTCAAGATATCATATGATCCTTAAATCAGTTATTCTAACTACTTTAAGTCTTGGGGGCTACTGGCATATATAACTATTAAAATTCCTTACCCGTATGTCTTTCACATACTGCTCCGTGGCTCTGGTTAAACCATCTTGAGCGGCACGAAGGTGCGCGTCTCCCGCATTAAAGGCATTCAACGCCTTTGGGGAGAAACACGCGTCACGAAGAATTGTCCGGCGGCGCCTGTGATTCATGGCGCTCTCCACCTCAGACCTGGTGGCGGACAGCCTGTTGGCATCCTCCGTTGGAGGAGCATCCGGCTTGCGCCTTGCGCTCGCCTCCCCCGCCAGACCAGGTGTTGGAGCCTGGCTGGCGGAGGCTTCATTGGCAACCTCTCGGGGCACAATCCAGCGAGAGCTCTTTCTCCTGGAAAAGGCTTTAGCATTAAATATATCTCACAGGAGTCTTTTCCTTAAAAACGGTGGCGTACCATACCATTGCGGCGACGTTTCAATTCGCACCGCACCCTTCTTCCGCCTGCTGGGTCGAACTGACCCCTGTTGGTCAGACACCGCGGGATCAGCTTCCCCCCTTGAAGGCACCTCCTGCGAGACACAGTTGGCATACATTGGTCAGAAATAAGCACGAACTAAAGTAATGGTGTCGGGGCTCCGGTCATAGTACCTGGGAAGCCGGAGATAAACCGGGGTAGTCAGCCGTAATGGCGACTAGAGCATTGTCCATGCTAAGTTGGTGGAACACCCCGTCAATCAGCTCCACCTTTATGTCCGGATCCTCTTCGGAGGCCGGATCAAGGGATCTTCCCGGATCCTCGGGTTGTGGAGCCGGACTGTGTATGCCCTCCACATCCCGACGCAGTCCCTGCGTCGAAATCATAAAGTAAGACATTTAATTTTGAAAACACGGATCGGATAGATAAACGTCCGCTTACCCAACTACGAGGGTTATTCATGGAGAATCCGTTCAATGGACTCGTTTGGAGAAAGTCCTCCTTCTCCCCCTTGTACAAGCCGGACAGGATCTTCACCAGATCTGTGGTCGATCCCGGCCCCTTATGGCTATGACGGGTGGCGTCGTCCTCCCTGTTCCCACATGGGGTGGCCCCTATATTGGAGCGGTTGCACCCCTCGCATAATGCACGTGGCCATGACTCCGATGATGGTCAATCCGGAATGAGCCAGCAACCTTATCCGGCTCATCAGATAATGGACGCTCCTGTCATCTTCCCGTTGAGGGCTCCGTGGGCGCCAACTCAGCGCTTCCTCGGAAGGAGCGTTGCTAAACTCCGGGAGGCCGATCCGAACTGGGTCCGTCAGTGGAGCGTCTTTCACATAAAACCATTCCGAAGGCCAGTCTTCGGACGCCTTCTTTGGGGTTCCGGATAGATATCCGGTCCCGGCGATGCGCCATATTTCGGCTCCGCCCACTTGATATATCGACCCCTCGTGAGAACGGGGTACGAGGCAAAACAATCTCTTCCACAGCGAAAAATGGGGCTCGATGCCCAAGAACAGCTCGCAAAGAGCTACGAAACCCGCAATGTGCAGAATGGAAGTGGGCGTAAGGTGATGAAGCTGGAGTCCGTAGAACTCCAGAAGCCTCCGGAGGAACGGATGTATGGGAAATCTGAGCCCCCTTATTAGATAAGGGACGAAGCACACCCGCTCTCCTTTGGAGGGACTGGGGGTGTTCTCCGCCTGCTTTCCACCTTTGTAGGTGGCCAGCCCGGCTCGAACCGGGACCATAAAGGCCGGAGGAAGGTATCCCTCCGCTTGGAGCGTCACCAGCTCGCTGTGCGGGACTGAACATCTCCTCCAATCTCCTGGCTGAGGACTGGGAGCGCGAGAAGAGGAGCCGCATCAACGGTCCATGATGGAATGGGTTTTTGTCAGAAGCGCTCCGATGAGTACTCGCGAAAGGAGGAAGGTGTGATTTGGATCTGGATTCCTGCCTCTCTTATAGGCGGCTTATTCGCGCGGCTTGGGGGTAAAATGTAAAAATACCCCGGCCTTTCGCATTCGTACGACACGTGGAAGAGGGCCATTATTGGGCGTGGAAGCCAAGGAGCGCAGCATTTATAAGGAAGCCGGACACCATTTGGCAAGCACATGGAATTTGGAGGAGAACCCGCCTTGCAACGCCGAAGACAAATATATGCGTCGTCATTGAAGCCTGGTTCGGGGGCTACTGAGGGAGTCCTGGACTAGGGGGTGTCCGGATAGCCGAACTATCATCATCGGCCGGACTCCAAGACTATGAAGATACAAGATTGAAGACTTCGTCCCGTGTCCGGATGGGACTTTCCTTGGCGTGGAAGGCAAGCTTGGCGATACGGATATGTAGATCTCCTACCATTGTAGCCGACTCTGTGTAACCCTAGCCCTCTCCGATGTCTATATAAACCGGAGGGTTTTAGTCCGTAGGACACAACAACAAAGAACAATCATACCATAGGCTAGCTTCTAGGGTTTAGCCTCCTTGATCTCGTGGTAGATCCACTCTTGTACTACCCATATCATCAATAACAATCAAGCAGGAGTAGGGTTTTACCTCCATCGAGAGGGCCCGAACCTGGGTAAAAACATTGTGTCCCTTGTCTCCTGTTACCATCCGCCTAGACGCACAGTTCGGGACCCCCTACCCGAGATCCGCCGGTTTTGACACCGACACTGACTATTGGTCTTTGCATATCCGAGTGAGTTACATGGTCGAGTGGAATGAGCTCATCGAGTGAAGTGCCGTGCTCCGAGTGGTTGTCGCCGTCCGAATGACTTTCAAGTTGCGGTACATCTAGACGGCGATCTGGCCCAGGGGCCCAGTAAAAAGTATATGGTGTCCATGGGTAGGGCCTTTAGGTCAGGCCTGTTACCCTACCCCTAATACATGTCCTCGTCATTATCCCCCGAATCGGTCGAGGTTGAGCGGGTCGAGTCGAGGTGAATTCCCAGATGAGTCGAGTGCTGCGGAGGCCCTTATGAACTCCCTCTAGTCACCCAACAACCTTATCTCCGCATGTTGCCTTGACGGATTCCAGACTGTATGGTGTCTGACTGAATGAGCTCAAACGGGTCCGCGGAGGAGCGTTAAACTCACCTTATTGCAATTTTCTTGGAGTGATTTGGAGCTGGTCCTGCATTGAGTAACTGATTACTCAGAATTTCTTCACGCCTGGAACGTGTCTTTTTTTGTTGTTTGGCCGTCACTCGGACCGGGCGGACCGTTCCGAGTGGATACCATTCCAGTGGGGGCACGCTGAGTGCACCCAGGTGTAGTCTCAGAGACTGCCGTCAATCATGCGTCGGCGGGAGTCTTAGAGCCTGTCTTTTTGTTGTTGTGTTCATCACTTGACTGGTCAGCCGCATCGAAAGTGGAGATTACTCCGGGGGGCACGCTGAGTGCACCCACCGGTGTAGTCCTCGAGACCACCGTCGATCGCGGGCAATGGCGGGGTCTGAGAGAACTAAAACTCTTCTTAGATGGTACCGATCGAACTTGTTCTTCTCGACTGGAGGTCGAGTAATTCTAGAGCTGGTTTTGCATCGAGCAAAATGTTTCTTTCTGAGTTCTCTTCCAGTGGGGGCACGCTGAGTGCACCCACTGGGTGTAGTCCCCGAGCCTCTGTCAGACTAGATGAGTCGGGCAGAGGGTTTAAGTCTCCTGGTAAACCTCCACACACGATTACACGGTAAATATCTTTTAGTCTTAAATTGAGTCAATCGGATGCATCTTCAGGTGCTTGACATGGTAAATAAGTTCAGCCTGGAGCTGAGTCGGTCGGAATGATCTTCGTGCACTCGACACGAAATAAATTCAGCCTGGAACTCGGTCAGCGTGAATCTTCGTTTCTCGCACGGTGAATGAATTCGGCTTTGAAACTGCTGACTGTAGAAAAAAGGTGGACACTCTAGGGAGTAATCTTTCCATTAGTACTTCTACCGTTAGATTTTGCATGAAAGGGGTATTTGTAAGAGTACATTGTATCCGCAGAGGAGCTTCATTTATACCCTTTTGCATGAAAGGGGTATTTGTCCGAGTGGACGTGCTTCCCGACTGATCGAGGTATGTTGACTGCAAGGAAGAACTTAGTGGCACTTGTATGTCTCCCGGAGGAGATAGACTAGTGGTCCGACATGGACGTGCCATGAAACCCGAAAGTGACGGTTAGTGTGTAGGCTGACTCTCCGGGGAGAGGCCACTCATTATCCCGGGGGAACACCAGCACGTGCCATCTCTGAGTCCAAGTTTGTGAAACTGACGCCTTGGAACCTAAGATAGGGCCAAGTTATCCGTACAGGAGCGTTGTTTTCGCCCTTTTGCAGTCTTGAAGATGACTTTAGGTAATGATTTGGGCGATCGTCCGAGTGGACAATACTACCCTTATAGATTTTCGGCAGACCGGGCAAGTATGGTCAGAAAGATATTCCTGATGTGATCAATGGGTTGATTGTGTTGGAAATATGCCCTAGAGGCAATAATAAAAGGATTATTATTATATTTCCTTGTTCATGATAATTGTCTTTTATTCATGCTATAACTGTATTATCCGGAAATCGTAATACACGTGTGAATACATAGACCATAATATGTCCCTAGTAAGCCTCTAGTTGACTAGCTCGTTGATCAACAGATAGTCATGGTTTCCTGACTATGGACATTGGATGTCGTTGATAACGGGATCACATCATTAGGAGAATGATGTGATGGACAAGACCCAATCCTAAGAATAGCACAAGATCGTGTAGTTCGTTTTGCTAGAGCTTTTTCCAATGTCAAGTATCTTTTCCTTTGACCATGAGATCGTGTAACTCCCGGATACCGTGAGGAGTACTTTGGGTGTACCAAACGTCACAACGCAATCGGGTGACTATAAAGGTGCACTACGTATCTCCGAAAGTGTCATTGGGTTGACACGGATCGAGATCTGATTTGTCACTCCGTATGACGGAGAGGTATCACTGGGCCCACTCGGTAATGCATCATCATAATGAGCTCAATGTAATCAAAGTGTTTGATCATGGGATCATGCATTACAGTACGAGTAAAGTGACTTGCCGGTAACGAGACTGAACGAGGTATTGGGATACCGACGATCGAGTCTCGGGCAAGTAACGTACCGATTGACAAAGGGAATTGTATACGGGTTGCTTGAATCCTCGACATCGGTGGTTCATTCGATGAGATCATCGAGGAGCATGTGGGAGCCAACATGGGTATCCAGATCCCGCTGTTGGTTATTGCCCGAGAGCTGTCTCGGTCATGTTCACGTGTCTCCCGAACCCGTAGGGTCTACACACTTAAGGTTCGGTGACGCTAGGGTTGTATGAATATGAGTATGCAGCAAACCGAATGTTGTTCGGAGTCCCGGATGAGATCCCGGAAGTCACGAGGAGTTCCAGAATAGTCCGGAGGTAAAGATTTATATATGGGAAGTCGTCATACGGTCACCGGAAAGGTTCGGGGGCATAACGGTATTGTACCGGGGGCACCGGAGGGGTTCCGGGGGTCCACCGGGAGGGGCCACCTCTCCTGGAGGGCCTTATGGGCTGTATGAGGAAGGGATCCAGCCCAAAGTGGGCTGGGGCGCCACTCCCCCCTAGGGCCCATGCTCCTAGGGTTGGGGGAAACCCTGAGGGGGGGCGCCCCCCTTGCTTGGGGGGCAAGCTCCCTTCCCTTGGCCGCCGCCCCCTCCCTCTAGATCCCATCTAGAGGGGCCGGCTCCCCTTCTCCCTTCCCCTATAAATAGAGGGGCAAGGGGAGGGCTGCCAGACACATCCAAGGCGCAGCCCCTCCCCTCCCCAACACCTCTCCTCCTCCGTCACGAGCTTGGCGAAGCCCTGCCGGAGTACTGCTGCTCCACCACCACCACGCCGTCGTGCTGCTGCTGGAGCCATCTTCCTCAACCTCTCCTTCCCCCTTGCTGGATCAAGACGGAGGAGACGTCACGCTGACCGTACGTGTGTTGAACGCGGAGGTGCCGTCCGTTCGGCGCTAGGATCTCCGGTGATAGGATCACGACGAGAACGACTACCTCAACCCCGTTCTTTTGAACGCTTCCGCTCGCGATCTACAAAGTGGTATGTAGATGCATCTCTCCTTTCACTCGTTGCTTAGATGAACTCATAGATGGATCTTGGTGAAACCGTAGGAAATTTTTTAATTTTCTGCAACGTTCCCCAACAGATTGAATGGGCGTAACCCCTGAGAGCGGCATGGCCGACGGCTGTGTGTAGCCCCCGAGTGATGCTCGAAAGAGGCAAGCTTGCTACAGAATGTGATATGAGGTTTGATCATATGAGTAACTTAGTCGTTCCCGTGTTGGGGGTGTAGAGGTAAAGACATGTCCAACTGATGGTGACGCGCGAGGTGGTTAAGGGGCGATGATGTGTACAACCGAGTGACGACGCGCGGGGCGGTCGAGTTGTGAAGGCATGCACAACCGAGTGGCACCACGCGGGGCGGCCGAGTGAGGATGCACGAGGTGGCCGAGTGAAGGACTACGTGTCCAGCCAAGTGGATGAAATTGTCTTCGAAGGATTTAGCCAGATGCTTTCGAAGTTAATGTAACGACGAGGTTGATTTAGTGTGGTTGCGATGCAACAAGACCGGCGTGACAACTGAGTCTGAGTAGGAATGAAGATGGCGCGCAGAGCGTCTGGGTGATTATAAAACTTGTCAAAGTGGTGGGTCGAATGCACTTGTTGGAGTGAAGGATCTAATTGGTGAAGAAGCACTCGACCACTTAGGAGAGTGTCATTCCAACTGAGTTGCAGCCCCGAAAAGTGCGGCGTAGCTCGCCGCATTACAAGGCTTCAACAACGGACATGTCGGAATACGGGAAATATAGTGTTGAATGGATAATTTGCAATCCATCGAGTCAAACTCGCAAAAAGAGTGACGTGTGAAGTTTAATTATAAAAGGGACTTATCTGTCTCATGCCTGACGAGGTCTATATTATCGATGAAGAGGATTCCATAGAGGGGTTGGCCGGATGTGTTTGAAGCCAACAGAGCGACAAGGTCAGTGTTGTGGTGCGCTAGGACCAGTATGGTGAGCGAGTCCGAGCAGCGATGAAGTTGGCGCCAGAGGTCACGAGTGATCGCGTAACTTGTGTAAAATATGGCACAAGTCTACAAAATTATTTCTTGAGGATTTTTGATGTGTGTTGATATGATTTGTGTGTATAACACCCTTAGACTCCCGCTGGGAGTGCAAGGGGCTTACTGGTTAACCAGCAAGAGTCTAAAAGAGCGAAGGATTCGTTCGAACTTGTCGAAGCGAGAGATCCTATTGAACTCGTTGGAATACTGGCTAAAATAAAACGGAAGTGTAGTGTTTCGAATGAGTTGCAGCCCCGGAGGACCGATGCAAACTCGAAATGAAGAACGACACATGGTGTTCGTGAATGATGTGTGCGAAAAAATGGAAGTTGGACTCGGGAGTCACATAAATAGTACTAAGCAAGTATGTGAAAATAAACAGCCGAGCGTAGAGGTACACTCGATGGTGTGCCCTCCGAGAGAACGTGATGTGTGAATTACGGGATACTCGGGAAGACGGAAATAACAGAATGTAAAATGACTTAGCTGTTTGAAGGCGCGCGAGTGGCCGAGTGGTGATGAGGAGACCAACCGAGCGGCGACGCGCGGGGCGGCCGAGTGGTGACGAGGCGATGGTGACAGTCGACCTTCGTCTCGGTGTCCTTGCGGATAGGGATGGAGCGCACATTATACTTGTGATGAAGCTCCTTGAATTAGAGGTTTGCTCTTGTCTCAGTCGGATTTTGGCTACTTAGGCGAGTCCTTGGACTGCAGCTAAGCCTCCGAGTGGGAGGCTTGCTCTCCACTCGGTAGGATTTCAAACACTTAGGCGAGTACTGGACTGCAGCTAAGCCCCCGAGTGGGAGGTTTGCTCTCCACTCGGTAGGATTTTTTTCAAACTTAGGCGAGTACTGGACTGCAGCTAAGCCCCCGAGTGGGAGGTTTTCTCTCAACTCGATAGGATTTTTTTCAAACTTAGGCGAGTACTGGACTGCAGCTAAGCCCCCGAGTGGGAGGTTTGCTCTCCACTCGGTAGGATTTTTTCAAACTTAGGCGAGTACTGGACTGCAGCTAAGCCCCCGAGTGGGAGGTGTGCTCTCCACTCGGTAGGATTTTTTCAAACTTAGGCGAGTCTTGGACTGCAGCTAAGCCCCGAGTGGGAGGTTTGCTTTCCACTCGGTAGGATTTTTCAAACTTAGGCGTAGCATCTTGGACTGCAGCTAAGCCCCGGTGGGAGGTTTGCTCTCCACTCGGTAGGATTTTTCAAACTTAGGCGTAGTCTTGGACTGCAGCTAAGCCCCCAAGTGGGAGGTTTGCTCTCCACTCGGTAGGATTTCTTAAACTTAGGCGAAACAGATTCGCAGCTAAGTCACCCACTGGGGGATTTTGGCGACGGCGACGCGCAGGGCGGCCGAGTGGTGATCAGGTGACCAACCAATGGCGACGCGCGGGGCGGCCGAGTGGTTATGAGGTGACCAACCGAGTGGCGACGCGCGGGGCGGCCGAGTGGTTATGAGGTGACCAACTGAGTGGCGACGCGCGGGACGACCGAGTGGTTATGAGGTGACCAACCGAGTGGCGACGTGCGGGGCGGCCCAATGGTTATGAGGTGACCAACCGAGTGGCGACGCGCGGGGCGGCCGAGTGGTTATGAGGTGACCAACCGAGTGGCGACGCGCTGGGCGGTCGAGTGGTTATGAGGTGACCAACTGAGTGGCGATGCGCGGGGCAGCCCAGTGGTTATGAGGTGACCAACCGAGTGGCGAAGCGCGGGCGGTCGAGTGACGTAGACGCGTCCCGCAGAGTTGCGACATGCGAAGCGTCCGGGTGATGTAGACGCGTGCCGCGGAATGACGACACGCGTGGCGTCCAAGTGAAGTAGATGACTCTCGCGGAGTGATGACGCGCGGGGCGTCCGTGTGAAGTAGACGCGTGCCGTGTAGTGATGATGCGCGGGGCGTCCGTGTGAAGTAGACGCGTGCTGTGGAGTGGCGATGTGCGGGGCGTCCGAGTGAATTAGAGGCGTCCCGCGGAGTGGTGACGCGCGAGGCGTCCGAGTGGTTGCTGGACCAAAACGTCTTTGTCCGACTGCCGTAGTGGCTTGTTAACCATCCGAGTAAATTCGTCTGAGCGTGCGTGCGACTCGTTCGAGTGAATGGTCATTCAAGTGTGCTTTGGTCCCATCCGAGTGAACCTGGGTTCGAACAGAAAAGGGACTGTGAAGCAATTGCACAGTTAATTTGAGAACTAAATTGTAAAATGATCGGAGATGATAAGGTCCTCAATCCTCTGTCGAGTGGCTGGGGACTTGTTTCGCCGGGTTCGTTGTAGACGTTGCAGATGAGGCTGGAGACTGTGACAAGCCAGATGGTGCTGGTGGCCGCGCGTGGAGGTTCGACGATGGCCTCGCAGACGAAGCCGGAAACAACGATGAGGCAGATGGCACTGGTGACTGCATGTTGAAGCCAACCAACCGAATAGCCTGCACGTTAATTGTCCAGAGTGCAAAAATCATCTCCGGGCTAGCCGGTCGAGTGAACCTGTTCGTTAGCCAGTCGAGTAAAAAGATGAATTGATTGAGTGAACCACAGTTGGGCTGCGATCCAGTTGCCACACCATCAGCCGAGTGGAATAAATGGCGAGTGAGTCAATCAACGTTGTTCGTCTCAGTAAGCCTGCAAGTTAGTACATCCATGAATATTTTTTGCTGGACTAAAGTGTCCATGCACGGCGAAAAGTGGCTGCAGCTACCGGGCTCCTGGTATTTGAAATTTTTGAAAAACACATTTTCGTTGCTTAATAAAATCTTATATCAAATACGTGAATACATACACACATTCCTAAAGCCTGGTAAAAAGCTGAAAACAAAATACTTTGTATTTTGGGAAATACAAAAAAGAGAAATTTCTGACAGAAAATGGCACACCTTTTCTCCTATATAGTGTCAGAAATTTGTTTTTTTCTATAGCCCAAAACAAAACGAGATTTCTACCAAAACTTGCCACGGGTATTCAGAATGTTTATATGTATCCCTGTGAAAAATTTCACATTTTTATGAAACTTCAAAAATACAAATTTCAAAATGTTTAAATATAGGGAGCAGTGGAGCTCGGGTGCTGCAATCCCTCTCTCCCATGCACGGATGCTATTTTGCAATAATTAAAGACCACAGATGGCTGTGCATGCATGCATGGATGCTAGTATTTTGCAGGGAGTAAAGACCACGAATGGCCGTGCATGCATGCATGGATGCTAGTATTTTGCAGGGAGTAAAGACCACGCATGGCCGTGTAAGCATGCACAGATTAATCGGTGTGGAAACCGAAAGCTAAGCAATTAAGCCATTAATTTGCAGGAAAAGCAGGGGCATCAATCACCGTAATTAGGTAACGGAACCCTCGCCTAATTGGCCGCTTAATGAGGTGATTACCTTAATGAAATGGTAACTGGCTAATGACATGAACTTGGGTTAGACTAGCCACAATGGGTAGTAACATAGAGTAGTAACATGGGCATGTTACTACTCTATGTTACTACCTCTATAGTGAGGAGTAACATATATGTGGTAACATGCAACACTTTATTTATTATGCTATAAACTCATCTTGCCTTGATATGTGTGATGTTACTCATACTAGTAGTAACTAGCTATTTTACTACATGCCTCTCTTTCTTCATTTATTACTTGCCACATCATCTATTTTATCTAGATATGTGTGATGTTACTACCTATGTTACTCCCATTGTGAGTAGTCTTAGAGGGGTACGTACTCTCCCATGTAGACGACGCAGAGGAATCAGGCGCAGGTGATGAGGCAGCGCGTGCCGCTGCAGATGTGAGAGAGGGCCGGCGAGCCGGCGAGCTCGTCATGAGGCGGCGAACGGCGCTGAGGCAGGCGAAGCTCGTCGCAGGCGGCCAAAGACGGGCGCTGGGCCGGTGAGCTCGTCGCAGGCGGCCAAGATGGCTGGGCCGGGCGAGTGTGCCGCTGGATGGGCGAAGTACGGTGTTGGGCAGCGAACGCAGCGCTGGGGCCAAGCGCATCGCCGGGCGGGCGGCGCGCAGCATGTCACCGCTCCGGGAGCCGGACGGGATCGATCCCTACGCATCTTCATCCGCACGTGCGGTGACGATGCGTCGAAGAGCGACAACGACGTTCGCATGCGAGGCCGAAGACGACCCTGTTCTTGGCAAAGGCAAGACACATCATAAGTAAAATAAGGAATAGATGTAAGAATTGCTACAAACCGTTCACATCATGGTTCGATAGACGCCATGCCCCACGGTGGGCGCCAACTGTCGTGGTAACGATTCCGACAATAAGAGAGGGGTAGGATAAAGGAGCATGATCTATCGAGATGCAAATGGGTGACACGGTGGTTTTAACGAGTTCGGGCCTCTCACGGTGAAGATAACAACCCTACGTCTCGTGCTCCGGAGAGGCTTTGTTTTATCTGTATATGTATCCGGAGATCACAATGTATGAGAGAAGGGAACGGATCCCATGCCTGAGCTAAGTCCTGAGACTAATGGCGAAAAGAGAGAGAGGTTGAAGAAAAAAAGCCCCCAAGTCTAGTGGTGGGGGGTGGCTTATATAGAGTGCGCCACCCCCTCACCCCTTATGTTACACGATGGAGCATCAATGTCGTAATGCCTGCCCACTACAAAACCGTCGTGCTGACTATTGGTCTTTGCATATCCGAGTGAGTTACATGGTCGAGTGGAATGAGCTCGTCGAGTGAAGTGCCGTGCTCCGAGTGGTTGTCGCCGTCCGAGTGACTTTCAAGTTGCGGTACATCTAGACGGCGATCTGGCCCAGGGGCCCAGTACAAAGTATACGGTGTCCATGGGTAGGGCCTTTAGGTCAGGCCTGTTACCCTACCCCTAATACATGTCCTCGTCATCGGTCTCGGTGTCTAGCGGAAGAAGAGGAGGAAGAAACAATGAATACAATGCAAACATATGCATGACGATGCATGACAAAGCAAAGCGTGATGCTAGGCCTGCCCTAACGCAGTATGAGGTGACGCCGGTGAAGGGGGGAAACATCCGGGAAAGTATCCCCGGTGTTTCGTGTTTCCGGGCAGAGGAGCCGGAGGGGGAAAGTTGCGAGTTCGATAGGTTAGGGATGCGTGGCGGACGAACGGGCTGAGTTTCTGGATTCGTCTCGTCGTTCTGAGCAACTTTCATGTACAAAGTTTTTCCATCCGAGCTACGGTTTATTTTATATTAATTTTAAAAGATTTAATCATTTTTAGAATTTATTTAATTATTTTACATCAACATTATCCAGAATAGTGTATGCTGACGTCATCATGATGTCAGCAGTCAACAAGGCGTTGACTGGGCCAAGCTGACGTGTGGGTCCCAGCTGTCATATTCTGTTTATGCTAATTAGGGTTTAACTAATCTAATTACTATTTAATTAAACTAATTGGTTAATTATATCAACTAAACAGAGTTAATTAACTTAATTAATTCACTAATTAATTAATTGTTTACTTTATTATTTTCATTTTTTTGTTCTAAGGGCGGGCCCCATCTGTCATTGTCATAAGGGGGGTCTTAGCGGGCGGTGACGCTAGTGGTAACGGGCGCAGGGGTGTTCACGGGCACCCGAACGGGCGGGAACCGCGCGGGCATGGCTGGGCGCCGGAGGCGGCCGTGGGCATGGCGGCCAGGGTCAGCAGCGGAACAGGGGGCGGTGGCGTCGGCGAGGCAACGATGTGGGCGACAGAAAGCGGGCTGCAGACGCGGGAGGAGGAGAGGGAGGCGTGGCCTCACCGTGCAAGCAGTGGGTCGGGCAATGGGCTTGACGGAGGTCGGGACGACGGCGACGTTGGGAGGAAGTCCGGCGAGGCAGTTCGTCGACGGAGGCGAAGCTAGCGGCAGCGGGACGAGGCGGAGGCGGGCGGCGTGGTGAAGACCCGCGAGGAGTGGGTCTGGAGGACGTCCCACGCCTGGGTGAAGCAGAGGCGGGGAGACGGGCGATCCGACGGCGGCAATGGGCGAGGTGACGGCGGAGGACGGAGGCGCGACAGTATGGGCGACGGGCGGGGTCGGGGCGCTTGTTGCCCAACCAGATCCACTCGGGGCTGGAAGACGAGGTGGATCGGGGAGGAGTGGGGTCACGCGGCGTGGGTTAGGGTTTGGGGGTGGGGGTTATGGGGACGCCGGCCGGGCCCTGGCTAGCCTAAGGCTAAGGGCCGAGGCCCAAATGGGGTGTCTTTTCCTTTTAATTTTCGTGTTTGTTTTTCTTTTCTTTTTCCTATTTTCTTTTATTCTGTTTTATTTTACTTGTAGTTTCATTAGTTTTGTAAAATAGGACAATAGTTCCTAAATTAATGTCTCTAAATAACTCACTGCCTTAAAAAGTTTGGCCCCTAAATAAAATGTTTAAATATTTTATAGTTTATAAAAGGCATTCAATTAGATGTTTTAGCTACTGTTTTAATTACATTAGTGCATTGAATTATTTAATAAAATGTGGTTTCTCCACCAACATTACCTAGGGATTATGTGTCACATCCAGAACATTTTAGTTTTAATATTTGAAAACTTTTGTTGCTTGCCTTTATTTTAAATTAGAATTTGAATCGGTTTTGAACTAACGCGAATTTCACAACAGTAACCAAGGTGACGTGGCATCATTAACGTGGAATTACTGTAGCCTAATTATCCGGGCGTCACACCTTAGTGGAGAGAGAGAGGGCCGGCCAGGGCAGGCTGCGCGCCCCTCCCCCTCTGGTCCTAATTGGACAAGGGAAGGTGGGGCGGCGCCCCCCTTTCCTTCTCCCTCTCCTCCTTCCTTTCCCCTCCTAGTAGGAGTAGGAAAGGGGAGTCCTATTCCTACCAGGAGGAGGACTCCTCCTCTCCTGGCGTGCCCCAAGGGCCGGCCGGCCTCCCCCCTTGCTCCTTTATATACGGGGGCAGGGGGCACCATAGAACACACAAGTTGATTGTTTCCAGCCGTGTGCGGTGCCCCCCTCCACCATAATCCACCTCGGTCATATCGTAGCGGTGCTTAAGCGAAGCCCTGTTCCGGTAGCATCATCATCACCGTCATCACGCCGTCGTGCTGACGAAGCTCTCCCTCGACACTCTGCTGGATCGTGAGTTCGTGGGACGTCACCGAGCCGAACGTGTGCAGATCACGGAGGTGCCGTACTTTCGGTACTAGGATCGGTCGATCGTGAAGACGTACGACTACATCAACCGCGTTGTCATAACGCTTCCGCCTACGGTCTATGAGGGTACGTGGACAACACTCTTCCCTCTTGTTTCTATGCATCACCATGATCTTGCGTGTGCGTAGGAAAATTTTGAAATTACTGTGTTCCCCAACAGTTAGTAATGTAATTGCTTCTAAAGGAAAAGAGAGCGCTTATCACATGTTTTCTAACCATAAGAGCAAGATATGCTTCGAGTGGCTTGTTGGATCCCTTGACATCGTGGCCAAGTTCCTTGCAATTTCCACACCGTAATGTTATTTCTTTGCTCTTGCATACATAGTACCACTCTCCTTAGGCCCTTTTGTTCTAATTTACTTTGACATTTCTGGCTGAACAATGTACCCTGGTGGTTCAATATCTGGTCTGGATGGCTTAACCCACTTAGGTTCATGTGGAAAAGGGTATATCATGTGTTCATATGCTTTCCAGTAAGTTTCGAACTTGAAGAAATCATCAACATAATCTGATGCCATTCCTTAGCCCTAAATATACCCACACACGCATGTTCACAAGGAACACCACATAACTCTTGTTAAGAAGGTTTACTTCATACGTCTTTTCAGTGTAGTTTACTTGCCAAATCCCAACACCAAATTGCTGAGTTGTGCAGTATATTATTTTACTTTTAGTACAATTTATACTACAATGTTCTATGAATATACAAACCTAATAATACACCAGGATTCACTATTAAGATATTAGTTGGATATTATTGTTTAAAAACATCAATTATGATATTTAATGGAACTAAAATATACATGAAAATAAGCACATACAAAAAATGTATGTGTGCATGATATAATTTGTGTAATTGTCACAAAAATGTTTCGAAGATAATTTCAGCGTCACCATTGAACTTTAAGTATATACAAAGTTATCGTAGATACATCAAACAACACTGATTAATATACTAATAAAATTACGTGATTAACTATACTAAGTAAATAATAAAATGTATACTCCTTAAAATTGTTGTATGATGAAAATAAAATAAATAAGTATAAATGTTTGGTATAAATAAAGTGACTGGAGATAACTTGAGACATTACTGAATCAGAGATATATATTACAACTGATAACAAACAATACTGGTTAAGTATACCAACTAAATTATGTGGTTAAGTAATTATAATATGATAAAAATGTATACTCCTTCAAACTAAATTATGTGGTTACGTATACTGACTTAAATCAGGGAAAACTTGATCCGGGACAGGGAGCTGAGGCGCAATGGTCAACAAGTGGGAAAAGATGGCCTTGAGTTGAGGTGACCGTGTATAATTCTGCGATGTTCTCATGACTTGTCCATGTTTGACCATTTCAAGATTGATCAACCAAGCTGCCGTGGCAATGAGGCGCCCCCTTGGACCTCCCTCTCCCACACGGCCGACCTCACGAAACCTCTCCCAATCACCCGTGTCCCTCTTGTACCTCTTGTAATCTCTCTTTATGTAGGTGTTGCTCCCCTCTCCTTTCTCCTAGCTAGGAGTTGGACCCTCTTCACGCCAAGTATTACACAATAAATCCGATTTCAATCCATTTTCCATGGAAGCTTTCACTGCTGCTAGTGCTAGGCCCTGAAGCCTGTATGACGAAATCAATACTTGCTCTGTTTAATCTGGATCTGGAGAAGATTTTGACACCTCCATCGAGCGCACCATCTGCGGCTCACGTCGGCCATCTGATTCCCATCCAACGGCTACTTACCGATTTACGGTGCTCCTGAGATTCACCTGCCCTGTTTAAATTCCGAGAATGAACACTGTAGCTCTATGGTGCTCCTGAGATTCACCTGCCCTGTTTAAATTCCGAGAATGAACACTGTAGCTCTATATTTTACTTTTCAGTTCATTTCCTTCCTTTTACCAACTTTCAGGCTATATATAAGCAATGGATCGGAGCAGGTAGAGCTCATCTCCTTGTATCTGGATATAAACCCTAGCCGCCATGTGTCTGGCTAGCGTGAAACGCATATCGTTAAGCGACTCGAATCAATCCCGATCATCTTTGGGTATACTACCTTTGTACACTAATGTAAGACATTTTGGTAGTTCAGTTTTTGTGTCCAAATCTACTAGATGATTGCGCCTGTGAACTGCATCCATCACATCGCAAAGCCTTTCCCCAAGCAACATCAGAGAGAAACCTAAAATCCACAAATCCTGAGTTCAAGATGAACTATTGAACTACATCCTGCCACGACCTTCTAGGCGCAGGAAGCAAATGCAAGGAGAGGAGGGAACGCAAGCGGGCAAAGAAGACGGGCCTAAGAGCATACCATCGGCTGGCGGGGCAATGGGTGTGCGTGTGATGTGTAAACAGCTAAGCTGAACCCCCTCTCTCCCTGAACACTTTCTTCCTCCTCAAGACCATCAAATCAGAAATTCCCCACATCCCAGCGTACGTGACAACATGGACAAGTGTATCCAAAATAACCGATCATCGTGGGTGTCACATCCATATTACCAGTATATCACACAATAAATCCATAATAATATGCCATTCAACTGTGTGTTCATAATATGACAAGAATCATTCGAGTTATTGTTCCAATATAAGTAGTTTTGCGCTGCGGAAAGTACGATTTGAGCAAACATACGAGCTACACTCCATGGCCTGGAAGATCACCGGAATGGCCAGCTACGCGCCATGGCTTGGAAGACATACGACCAGCTGTGTGTTGTATTTTAGCTCACAACATCGACAGATCCAAATCCGTTGTCAATGGAAGTCTTCACTGCATCCATCACAACCTGCGTCTTCCGGGTGATGGCCGGCCACTTGCTCTCAGGCTTGGCGCCGGCGTTTCTGATGCCCTGCACCAGCCTGCAGAACTCCTGGACCATCAGGGACTCCTGTGGCAGGTCTGTCATGACAACGTGCTTGCTCGGCTGCGGAACCCATCCGGTGCTGAGCTCGGCGAAGTTCGACCTGGAGGCCACGCTGAACGGGCCGGACTTCTCTTCATACGGGATGATGAAGTCGGTGACGTGGAGAGTACCGTCCGTGCCGACGACGGTCAGGTCCATGGTGAGGTTGGTGAGGAACGAGCAGTGGAAGGTGGCCATCTTGCCATCGGCCCAGTAGAGCGTCGCGCCACAGGCGATGAGCACGCCGGCTTGGTTCTTGACAGGCTCAGGGAGCGCGATCACGTTCTTCGGGAGCTCGTAGTCGACGGCCCACAGGATCGCGCGGATGCAGTACCACCCGGCATCGCCGAGCGCGCCCAGGGCGTCGAGGTCTGGCTTTACCCTGATGTCATTCTCGAGGAAGTCTTCGTTTGCTCGGAAGCTGAACAGACTGTTCATCTGCAGCAACAGAACAAAAAGACATTGGTTTATTTTCACTAACCGTGACAACCGTAGAAGTGTCCACGTTTAACTGAATGCAAACAGCTGTGAAGTTCAATCAAGGAAGGAAACATCACGCTGCAGTGGCGAAACACTTGAGGCGTACAGAATGGGAGATAGATCATTTCATAAGCATTTTGGAATCCATGATGTGCTATAGGGTCCTGTGACCTTACCAAAACTTCTCCCTGCCATAAACCAGGAATCACATCGATGCTGTTGCTATATGTTCTGCCCAGAGTTGTGAAGTTACATCAACAAAGATAACATCACACTGCTACTGAATGCAAACAGTCATCGTGGAACCTGGTCACCGTAATATTTGTACTGGCCAATCTTAAATTGATGGTCATGATAATGACTTTCAAGGAGTTGTAGAGGACAAAGCAGAATGAACCAAATCTAGAGCTCAATCAAGAGAGAAGTCCAAGAAACAGGAAACAAGGCATCATTGTCCCTTCAAGTAAACTAAGCAAGGATAGGTAGGTGCCGTATTCAATTATTAATCAAGGCCCCGCCAAATTGGTTTTGAGGTACACAATGACGGGTTAGTTCCAATTGCTAGCAACAAAATGTCACTTATCTTCACTGAGCTCAATAATTAGGCAACTGATATATCGAAAGCTAGATGACGTGCCTTGCTTAATAACAGCATATTGTTTGATACATAGGATTCGACGAGAAAATAACTTAGGCATAGTTTGGGGGAAGGAGAAAATTGAACAGAGCCTACACCTCAAGTAAGATGATGGTATCAAGTGCTAGAAACACAATATGATTCACTGCACTTTCATCCTGGTCAATTTGGCAACTAGATCATGTAATCATCTGAAGGTAGCTGTCGTATCTTGCCTAATAACGTTTCCATCTTTTTTTATTTCATGTCTTTGGCTTTTGCGCACTGTCAGTTTGTCATTTTCCTTTCTTATGTTATGAGCATCCTTCCAATTTTTATCATGATTTATGTTGTCAGTGTACTTGCTCATTGTTAATAAGCATTTACTCTCCATACCAGCCCATATTGTTTGTATTTAAATGATTTTTAGTAAGAATTGTTGCAGGGAAGTTCAAGAACATTAAGTAGCTACAAACAAACGAGATTAGTACTTTGCAATGTAATTTTGCTCAGTAAGTGATACCCCCTCGCACAGAGATTTTGGAACTAAATCATTTTATCTTCCACCACTATGTCTGACAAAAATTTCACATTGTTCAAAAGGCAAAATCATCTCACAAACCAAACTCAGTTTTTTTGTTACCAAGAGGCAATTAGCTAGCCCTTGTTGGCTGGATACCACGACAAACTACAACTAGTTCATATAGTTAACTAGAGAATCTTTTGACGCTTAAGCAGATGCAATAGAATATTAAGGCAACCTGACAAGATCCACAAATTATTGGTAATGTATCTCCATCTAGGCCGGCTAGAACACAAATGCAATGGACCACATCAACAATCGGATAATAGTATATTTCTCTAGATAGTTGGAGAGCAAAATTATTATCGCAAGAAATCAGTTTGAAAAACTCACAACTCTGACGTCGCCGACGTCGGCGGGGAGGAGCTCGCGCATCTTGGCGGTGCGGGGGTGGTGCATCCACATGGTGGAGTCCATGAACTGGACGCCGCTGGCCTCGCAGGCGGCAAGGATGGCGTCGAGGTCGGCGGCGCAGAGCGCGGTGGGCTTCTCGAGGAGCACGTGCTTGCCCCGCGCGGCGGCGGCGGTGGCCCACTGCACGTGGAGGCTGGTCGGGAGCGGCAGGTAGACGGCGTCGACGGCCGGGTCGTCGAGGAGCGCCTCGTAGGAGCCGTGCAGGCGCGCTTCCGCGGGGAGGCCGTTGTCGGCGGCGAAGAGGCGGGCCTTGGCCTCGGAGCGGCTGCCGACGGCGGTCACGGCGCAGGCGGGCGCGGCGAGCAGCATGGCCCGCGCGAGCTTGCGCGCGATGGAGGCGCATCCCATGATGCCGAAACGCACAGGGCGTGGCGGCTGCTCCTCCGGCGCCGGCGCGGCGGACGACATGGCGAGCGGCAGGTGCGCGTGTTGCTTCGGCGCTGGGTGGGCTTTGTGTGTGTGTGTGTGTGAGCTTCTGGAGCGAGCGCGACGATTGTGTCCAAAGATACAGAAGGCCGCGAGAGAACCAACGACCCACTCGTTGGCTTAGACTGCGCATTGCCGGAGCATCTCCAACAGTAAACCGCAAATTCTCATCTACGGACATGGATGCAAGAGGATGACGTCCAATCATAGTTGCATATATTTCAAACCGCATTTTAACTAACCGAACTCCGCATTTTAACTAACTGAACGAGATTTATGTAAAGCGGCCGATTTTCATCAAAGTTTGAATAGAAAATAGCACAAATCATTCATCCATAGCATGCAAATTAAGTCTAGTACAACAATGTCTCTAATTCTACTAGATCCTAAATGTCCAACACGTTTTCATGAACGGATCATGTCGTTTCATACAAATTCCCCCTTCAGCTTCATCCAACAGTGTGTGCACATAAATGACCATCTCTCTGTTTTGTGGTACACCGTGACGGCGTGTGCGGGCTACGTATAATGTGTAGACCAATATTGAGTAAATGAATCAAATCAACAAGTTGTGCAGGATGAAGTAAAACCTATGATCTCGTCCATGTCCCCGTGCAATGGCCACCTTGCCTCGAGCTGACTAACCACGTTGCAAAACTTGATGACGCTGATCTGGATAGCGTACCAGCAATACGACAACGACCTCATGTTGCATGGTTGAATGGTGTACGTGTCGTAGGGTGCAATATGCTTTCGTGCGTGAAATATTTCATGCAGTTGCTTCTAGAAGGGCTCCTTATGCTCCTGCCTATGATATCCGCGGATATGACCAGCCACGCATCGTACAACAACTCATCCTCCATGGTCGAGTAGCTCACCATCCTTTGTACTCTAAAAAAAATGACATATCATTTGAAAATAAGCTCAATGACATTTGACCAAACACCTGCCGGGCGTGGTGTCCGCAATAGAGGTCGTCGACAGGGGCGGAGTGTACCTGGGTACAAACGGCTGCAGGGTGGAAAGCTCCATCGGAACGGCGAGCGGGCGCGTCGATGCTGGTTGCGGACGTCCGATGATGCCTCTGTGGCTGCCGGAGACGAACAACAGCGACGGTGAAGGTGGGGGTGTGGATGCAAAGCAAGGGGGAGAAGAGACGGAGTGGTAGGAAATGGGACCGAGGGTAGGGGGGGGGGTTGTAGTCCTATGGTTCGGGTGTCTGGACTCCCGTAAACCTCCCCCACTTTGTCTCCAGTTTACTGGAGAAATCGCGTCCGGATCGCTCCGCGGGACGATACAAGTTGGCGTTGGATGGCTTCCGCGGTCCGGACGGTTGCAGGTGGTTTGCGGGTCCGCCTCGGAGATGCCCTAACATAGTATCCAACTGAGCAAATTTGCTTATGTGGAAAATTTTAATAGGAAGAGAGATAATTTGAGTAACACAGCTAGTTACTCACACATACCAAGACAAGATTAGTCTACAACCTAATAAATGAAGTGGGGAGGTGTGTCTCCAGTGGATCTTTCTTTGGTGGATTTGCTCGGATCTGTTCGTCGTTCGTCTTCGTTCGTATGTCTTCAGGTTGGATCCTTTTAATCTACACTCTTCATCTGCGGCGGTTGCTGTTCTGGTGCGTTGGTTCTATGGGGCCTTAGCACAACGACTTTCCGACTATCTACTACAACAAGGTTTACCTGGCTCCGGCGAGGGAGGGGCAATGACAGCAGCGCCCCTTCGGCTCACTTGAGTGCTTGTAGTCGTCGTTAGACGGTCTACGGATCTGGATGTAATTTTTATTATTTCTATTGTTCGTTGTACTATCATGATTGAAGATGAATAGATTGAAAGTTTTTTCTCAAAAAAATAAAGTGCTACATGACATCACACATATGTTACTCCCCATTGTAAAGGTAGTAACATGAACGAGTAACATATGCATGTTACTAGTCACTATGGATATTCTTGTGAGACTTGACATTACCGTCACCGTTATCCATTTCTGTTGATGGGGAAACTATTAACATATGGTTGCACAACTGGATTCGGCGAGACAATTTCAAGCGACCGATCACGTCTCTAGTTCCTAACCCGCCCGAGAAAGTTGCTGAACTCATTGATGAAACAACGACACAATGGAACGAAGGGCTGGTTCGGTCTTTGTTTACTCCTTTGTTTTTCCTTTTGATGTGAATGAGATCTTGAAGACACCCTTGGTACACGGATAGTTTCGGACTTCTGGGCATGGCATGAAGAGAATCGAGGTAATTTTACCGTCCGTTTAGCTTACCGCATGATTATGCGAACGAAGCTTAGTAGGGAGGATTGGCTTCAGGAGAACGAAGGCACGGCACTTCCAGTGTTCAGGAGAGCGAACAATGGAGTGCAATCTGGAATATTCAGGTGCCTTCGAAACTTCATATGTTTGTCTGGCGCTTAGAAGGCAATCGATGCCTACTGGAGAAGTACTCAAACACCGTATTATGGTCGATGAAGATACTTGTTGTTTGTGTGGTGCACGTGATACATGAAGGCACGCTCTCCTCACTTGTCCCATGTCAAGGAGAGGCTGGGCCCTTGCGGCCGAGGAGTTAGTCGAGAAGATCATTGATCACATGGAGGGAAGTCCAAAGGAGTGGCTCTTTGCTCTACATGAAATACTAGAGGCTGACGACTTTGCTCGTTTGGTCGTAACCATATGGGTAAATATGGGGAGCTAGGAGGAAGGCCATCCACGAGGACATATTTCAGTCTCCCCACGCGACCCATGGCTTCATCATGAGCTTTTTGTCTGAGCTTCAAATTATCAACAATCGTGCTCCAAAATCTATGGTGCCGGCTGCACCAAGGCCCTCACGGTGGCTGCCTCTCCTGCCTCATGACGCGGGGTGTGCAAAAATTAATGTTCATGTGGATGCAGCAGTATCAACTCAGGGCAGATATGGAGATGTGGCTGCGATTTGCAGGGATCGTGATGGAGTGTATCTTGGTGCCTCGGCGATCGTCTTCAGGTACATCACGGACCCTCAAACACTGGAAGCATTGGCGATAAGAGGAGGGAGTTAGCCAGAAATTATGTAAGTTTGGTTTCACGTATCACCTGAGGGCATCTTGCACATTGTATCAGATGAAATTCCTGACACTTACGATTAAGTAAAGTAATGAAATCTAGTTAATCCCCAAAAAAGTTAAGCGTTATTTTCCCTTTACAGCTTAGGTTATGACCAGTTTTTTTTCCTTTTGCTTCAAAAGAGTAGGGATGCACTATGTTGGGTTTCATGTGCGGAACGTATGTTTTACATCCTTCCTGCCTCAGCGATGCAAATCATGTGGAGAATTCCATATGTCTTCAGGACTGTCAATATGACCAATCTACATCTTTCCACAAATTAGAACTTCATATAAGACAAGAAAGAAATCGAGTTCCAGAGTCTATCAGCATCTAACCTCGGTCGGTTCTTTCCCAAGATGGAGAGAGCCATTACATTAGCAAAACAAGGGAAAACAATCTAACTAGGATAGTACCTCCAACGCTATCGTAAATAATGTACTATACTATATTACATAAGTGCTGCTAGTTCATGTCATTATTTGGGTCTTTGTCGCCGTCGGGGAGGATCTTGGCTTCAATGTTAATGCTTGTAGTGCAATCTTCTTTCTTTTTGGGTTCAAATAAGTATTCCATGTATAAATAACTTATAAATAAGTATGAAATCACGAAGTCGCTGAGTCTGGCGTCAAACCGATAACTGCGCCTGCAAGTGACGACAATAATATATAAATTTTAAAGAGAAAAATAAAGAAGAAGATAATATGAATGTTTGAGACTGACTATGCATACCAGTAAGAGTCATGAGGCCTAGGTTCCACATGCGTAGAGAGCTGAGTCATCAGCCGATTAACTTGGAAGCCTTTCCAGGAGAGACTTGGGTACGTGCCTGTCCTTGTCAACTCCACGAGCACATCGAACAACTCGTTTTTCTTCTTCTCGTATTGTATTTTCAGTTCTTCCTGAGCCCCTGGAGTACTAGGTTTCGGCTGCCATACAAGAATGAATGCATATATATTAACATTAGTGAGCATTGGATAAGAACAGTATTACTTGCTTGCTTCAGACAAATGGAGCGGTATATCAGCAGACTATTAGACTTATATAGGGATAGCATACAGAGCAGACCAATCGTTGTCTTGGGGTGTCAAATAGCACAATTTGATCTAAATGTCATCATAATCCTAGCAAATACTCCACAATAGCATTAAATTGTTGTATGATTAGCATTAGTATATATATTAAAGTTTAGATCGCACTTTGGTACCCCCATTAGGTCCGCCATTGTTCACATAACATCACCGCGACATCGAATACGTTCATTCTTTTGGTGTACATATCAAAGAAAGTACTCCCTCCGTTCCGATTTACTCGTCGTAGTTTTAGTTCAAATAACTAAAACCACGACGAGTAAATCGAAACGGAGGGAGTATATTCTTTTGCAAAAAAAGAAAAAGAAAGTATATGCATATACAAACTGGCGTTGCTATTTGTTAAAATTACTTTATTACTCCCTCCGTCCCTTATTAAACAGCGACCTTGTTCTCATATCAACTTTGAGCGTAAATTTCATCCACAATAAATTAAGTATAATACGTCACCAAAATTACACAGTTGAAAACTATGTTTTTGATACGAATTGAATGGTACTTTCTTACGAGGTCAAAAAAGTTGATGATCAAGAAGATACAATCCAAAAGTGCTAAAGCTACTATGAGGGAGATGGAGACTTGATGATCATAGTGTTCTTTCATGCCTTTGTAATAAGCAACAGCAGGTTCAAGGTGAACATTCTATTGGCAATCAGGTTCCTTTGCAAGGTACTACTCTTAAGTCTGATTTGTTAATTGTTGGACCGAAAATATTTTCTGATGCAGCTTTCAGATCAAATAAAGTCCCTGGCCTTCCACAAGGAGAGGTTGCCACAGGTGTTGGAATTTTCATCTCAATTCCATCTGACCAAGGAGAAATCAATGTTCAAGTTCAAGCCTCGGCTTCGTCTACTTCTACTCCTTTGCAAGCTGAAGCCATTGCTCTTACTTCTGCTGCTCATATTGCCTCTCAGCTTAATATTGCTCATCCAATTTTTTTAACTGACTGTCTTTCTCTTGCTAAGTGTGCTGCTCTGAGAAACACCTTGGATTCCTCTATTCCTTGGAATATTAGAAAGGATCTGGCCATCTTCTTTAAACACACTTCTGCTTTGCATCCTAAGGTGTCTCATATTTCAAGAGAAATTAATGGGATTGCTCATGATCTTGCGCAGCAGGTTTTTAGATCTACTGGGAACACTCAAGTTTGTTGTTTTGCCCAAAACCACTCTTGTATATCCTGTCATGTTGTGTCCCTCATATCAAATCTTCAAATTCCTGGTGTTAAGTTACACACTGTTCACTGCTATTAGTTCTTTGTATTTTGGTTTCAGGCCTCTTTCCTATTTACGCTGCTATGTTGTATTTGCTCTTTAAGTTTTTCAGCTACAGGGGCCTTAAAGCTATCATGGGTTTGGACTACTAGAGATGCAAAGAACCTCTTTTGTGTATTTGCAGGATATGATCAGAAACTTTGGGGAAGTTACAGGGCGATTTAGAGGGTGCACAAAAGTGAAGATAGAGGATGATGCTGCTATTTAATCTCTATCTCGATCTAATTGCTGCTTCATCTTCTCTGTATCTGTCAGATTAGTAGAGCATGTTCTTTTCTCCTTTGACTGCCTTGGCATTTTGGTCATGTTGTTCATCAGTGGGGATTCTTGCTCCTTTGCTGTCTTCAAGGACTTTTCAGCTCCAGCTTCTCAGATTCTGCTGCTCTTTCTTTCCCATTTCTTGGCAGATCTTGTAACTCTTTATGTACTATGACGTTGAGCTGAATGAATTGGCACCAGTTGGTGCCTTCCTTTGTTCAAAAAAAAAGTACATTCTTTCGCAAAAAAAGAAAAAGAAAGTATATACATATACAAACTGGCGTTGCTATTTGTCAAAAGAGTGAAGTGAACTGTAGGTCCTTCAACTATTTCAGGGGTGTCACATAGGTCCTCGAACTATGAAAATCGTCATTTAGGTCCTCGAAGTATAGTAAGTGTGTCATCCAGGTCCAAAATCTCACTAACCCCCTCTAAATGGCCAGCTGGCATGGTGAACAGTATAAAAATAAAAATATGAACAAAAAATCTGAAAATCTTTGGCATCAAGATACCCTGGTGTGTGAATAGTAAAAATGTTCATTAATTCAAAAAATGTTCGCGAATATGGGAAAAATATTCACGACTTTTAAAAAGTTCACAAACAATAAATTTGAAAATATGTTCGCGAACCACAAATATTGTTCGTGGGTATGGAAAAAATGTTTATGAACCACAAAAATTCATGACTTTAAAAGATGTTAGTGAACTTTATATTAAAGTCGCAAATATTTTTTCCAAATTCATCGTTCACGAACATTTTATTAAAGTCACGAATATTTTTTTCCAAATTTATCGTTCGCAAACATTTTTTTAAAGTCATGAATATTTTTTCCAAATTCATCGGTCGCGGACTTTTTTTAAACTCACGAATATTTTTTAAAAGTCGCGAATATTTTTCCCAAATTCATCATTCGCGAACATTTCTTTAAAGTCATGAATAATTTTTCCCAAATTCATCGTTCGCGAACTTTTTTTAAAGTCGCAAATATTTTTTTCCAAATTCATCGTTCGTGAACATTTTATTAAAGTCACAAATATTTTTCCAAATTCTTCGTTCGCGAACTTTTTTTGAATTAATGACCATTTTTACTGTTCATGCGCCAGGGTCTCTTCGATGACAGAGGATCTCAGTTTTTTGATATTTTTTATATTTATTCTTTGTCGTGTACTGTTCATCACGCACAGGAATTCAGGACTGTTTGTCACGCACTGTTACGGTTATCGCTTACGTGCCAGCTGGCCAGTTAGAGCCTGTCAGGAAGATTTTGGACCTGAATGACACAGTTACTGCACTTTGAGGACCTGGATGACGACTTTCATAGTTTGAGGACCTATGTGACATCCCTGGAATAGTTCAAGGACCTACAATGCACTTCACTCTTGTCAAAATTACTTTATTACTCCCTCTGTCCCTTATTAAACAGCGACCTTGTTCTCATATCAACTTCGAGTGTAAATTTCATCCACAATAAATTAAGTATAATACGTCACCAAAATTACACAGTTGAAAACTATGTTTTTAATACGAGTTGAATGGTACTTTCTTACGAGGTCAAAAAAGTTGATGATCAAGAAGATACAATCCAAAAGTGCTAAAACTACTATGAGGGAGACGGAGACTTGATGATCATAGTTGAACCTCCAAAGAAAGTGTGCGCATATATATAAATACAAGGACATAACTAATAGTAGCAAAGCAATGTATGGAGGAATCAGGAGTAGCATCGGACGAGGACCAAATTGGTGCCATGGACTGATGGACGTCAACCTAGATCTGGACACCACGCCTTTGGAGGGAGAGCGCTTGAAGAGCAGTGCGTACCTTGGCACCGACGAGGGAGGTGAATATGGACCGGCGGCCAGGCGAAATCCGCTGCGCTCCACCTCGACGGAGCTCCCGCTCGCAAAGCCTCCTCGCCGCGTACCTGAGCGCCGCCATGGATGGTTGCACCGTACCAGGGGATCGGGATTACTTTTGCCCACGTCATTGATTACGGAGGGATCTATATAGGCCCGCCCCCTTCCGTCTCTCTAGAGTTCGGTTTGCCCTCTACCTTTTTATTTCTACTATAAGGAACTCTTTTTTTTAAACCTTTTTATTACCCTTCACTCTCTACTTTTTTCTTAACACAGTATGACGTATGACGCTCATACACTAATTCCTACAAACGCATATCTTCTCCGACCGAACGAATATAACCGAAAAGTCTAAAATAAGTACAAAAGAAATATGAGCAGCAACGTTTCCTGCCCACAACTCCCTAGAGCATCTACAGCCAGACTTGGCAAATCCGGCTTCTCAAACGCCCGCGGATGCGCTCAGGGGCGTCCGCGGGCACTGACCGGGCACCCCTCAAATGTTGCGCCGCACATACCGTAAATTACGATCTCAAATCCATGCAATCCATGCACGTCGATCATACGGTACAAACTGTTCGAATGCCAAAGTTCGAAACAAAGCAAAGCAAATCATAATTCAACAAACCAGACATGGCAAAATAAAATTAATGTCCGAGCGTGACGGATGGCCTCAGATCACCGGCTGGGCGCCTGCTCTGAGCGGAAGGCATCCTGCTCCAGGCGGAATGCGTCCTGCTCTGCCTGCATCCGGGCAGTCTCCTCCACCTGCAGTCTGGCTGCCTGCATCCGGGCAGTCTCCTCCGCTTGCAGTCAGGCTGCCTGCTCCGCCTGCATTCGGGCCACCTCCTCCGCCTGCATCCGGGCCGCAGCCACCCTTGCCGCCTCCCTACGGCCGTTGATCTCCTTCTTCTTGTCCGCAAGACACTTCTTCGCATGCTCATCCAAGAGGGTCTCGTCCGCCAACATGATCCTTGCATCTTCCACGTCCCGTGCGAGTTGCAACCTCTCCTTCTCAAGCTCTGTGTCGCCAAATGTCTTGGTCTTCTCGAGCCCCCATTTGATCGTCGCTTGTTGCTTCTCCAACTCGATCTTCTCCCTCTCAATTTCCAGCTTCTTCTCAGCCCTCTTCCGGTCTCACTCCATCCTTTCCTTTTGCGCATCCAACATGAGCTTGTAGCTCTCCTCCTTCTTGAAGGAAATATGCCCTAGAGGCAATAATAAAGTTATTATTTATTTCCTCATATCATGATAAATGTTTATTACTCATGCTAGAATTGTATTAACCGGAAACATGATACATGTGTGAATACATAGACAAACTTAATGTCACTAGTATGCCTCTACTTGACTAGCTCATTGATCAAAGATGGTTATGTTTCATAACCATAGACATGTGTTGTCATTTGAGTAATGGGATCACATCATTAGGAGAATGATGTGATTGACTTGACCCATTCCGTTAGCTTAGCACTTGATCGTTTATTATATTGCTATTGCTTTCTTCATGACTTATACAAGTTCCTATAACTATGAGATTATGCAACTCCGTTTACGGAGGAACACTTTGTGTGCTACCAAACGTCACAACGTAACTGGGTGATTATAAAGGAGCTCTACAGGTGTCTCCAAAGGTACATGTTGAGTTGACGTATTTCGAGATTAGGTTTTTTCACTCCGATTGTCGGAGTGGTATCTCTGGGCCCTCTCGGTAATGCACATCACTATAAGCCTTGCAAGCAATGTAGATAATGAGTTAGTTACGAAATGATGCATTACGTAACGAGTAAAGAGACTTGCCGGTAACGAGATTGAACTAGGTATTGGATACCGACGATCGAATCTCGGGCAAGTAACATACCGATGACAAAGGGAACAACGTATGTTGTTATGCGGTTTGACCGATAAAGATCTTCGTAGAATATGTAGGAGCCAATATGAGCATCCAGGTTCCGCTATTGGTTATTGACCGGAAATTGTTCTAGGTCATGTCTACATAGTTCTCGAACCCGTAGAGTCCGCACGCTTAAGGTTTCGATGATAGTTATATTATGAGTTTATGAGTTTTGATGTACCGAAGTTTGTTCGGAGTCCCGAATGAGATTACGGACATGACGAGGAGTCTCGAAATGGTCGAGACATGAAGATTGATATATTGGAAGCCTATATTTGGATATCGGAAATGTTCCGGTGAAATCGGGATTTTACCGGAGTACAGGGAGGTTACCGGAACCCCCCGGGAGGCTTAATGGGCCTACATGGGCCCTAGTGGAGAGGAAGAGAGGAGGCAAGGGCTGGCCGAGCTCCCTCCCCCCTAGTCCGAATAGGACAAGGAGAGGGGGGCGGCGCCCCCCCTTCCTTCCCCTCTCCCTCCTCTTTCCCCTTCTCCTTCTTCCAACTAGGAAAGAAGGGAGTCCTACTCCCGGTGGGAGTAGGATTCCCCCTTGGCGCGCCCTCCTTGGCCGGCCGCCCCTCCCCCTTGGCTCCTTTATATAAGGGGGCAGGGGGGCACCCTAGAGACACAACAAATTGATCCTTGAGATCTCTTAGCCTTGTGCGGTGCCCCCCTCCACCATAGTCCTCGATAATATTGTAGCGGTGCTTAGGCGAAGCCCTGCGACGCTAGAACATCAAGATCGTCACCACGCCGTCGTGCTGACAGAACTCTTCCCCGACACTTTGCTGGATCGGAGTCCGGGGAACGTCATCGAGCTGAACGTGTGCTAGAACTCGGAGGTGCCGTAGTTTCGGTGCTTGATCGGTCGGGCCGTGAAGACGTACGACTACACCAACATCGTTGTTATAACGCTTCCGCTTTCGGTCTAGGAGGGTACGTGGACAACACTCTCCCCTCTCATTGCTATGCATCACCATGATCTTGCGTGTGCGTAGGAATTTTTTTGAAATTACTACGTTCCCCAACAGTGGCATCCGAGCCAGGTTTTATGCGTAGATGTTATATGCACGAGTAGAACACAAGTGAGTTGTGGGCTATACAAGTCATACTGCTTACTAGCATGTCATACTTTGGTTCGGCGATATTGTTGGATGAAGCGGCCCGGACCGACATTACGCGTACGCTTACGCGAGACCGGTTCTCCCGACGTACTTTGCACAGAGGTGGCTAGTGGGTGTCAGTTTCTCCAACTTTAGTTGAACCGAGTGTGGCTACGCCCGGTCCCTGCGAAGGTTAAAACAGCACTAACTTGACGAACTATCATTGTGGTTTTGATGCGTAGGTAAGAACGGTTCTTGCTAAGCCTGTAGCAGCCATGTAAAACTTGCAACAACAAAGTAGAGAACGTCTAACTTCTTTTTGCAGGGCATGTTTTGATGTGATATGGTGAAGACGTGATGCTATATTTTATTGTATGAGATGATCATGTTTTGTAACCGAGTTATCGGCAACTGGCAGGAGCCATATGGTTGTCGCTTTATTGTATGCAATGCAATCGCCCTGTAATGCTTTACTTTATCACTAAGCGGTAGTGATAGTCGTAGAAGCATAAGATTGGCGAGACGACAACGATGCTACGATGGAGATCAAGGTGTCGCGCCGGTGACGATGGTGATCACGCCGGTGCTTCGGAGATGGAGATCACAAGCACAAGATGATAATGGCCATATCATATCACTTATATTGATTGCATGTGATGTTTATCCTTTATGCATCTTATCTTGCTTTGATTGACGGTAGCATTTTAAGATGATCTCTCACTAAGTATCAAGAAGTGTTCTCCCTGAGTATGCACCGTTGCGAAAGTTCTTCGTCTTTGAGACACCACGTGATGATCGGGTGTGATAGACTCTACGTTCAAATACAACGGGTGCAAAACAGTTGCACACGCGGAATACTCAGGTTAAACTTGACGAGCCTAGCATATACAGATATGGCCTCGAACACGGAGACCGAAAGGTCGAACGTGAATCATATAGTAGATATGATCAACATAGTGATGTTCACCATTGAAACTACTCCATCTCACGTGATGATCGGACATGGTTTAGTTGATTTGGATCACGTGATCACTTAGATGACTAGAGAGATGTCTGTCTAAGTGGGAGTTTTTAAGTAATATGATTAATTGAACTTAAATTTATCATGAACTTATTACCTGATAGTATTTTGCTTGTCTATGTTTGTTGTAGATAGATGGCTCGTGCTGTTGTTCCGTTGAATTTTAACGCGTTCCTTGAGAAAGCTAAGTTGAAAGATGATGGTAGCAACTACTGGGTCCGTAACTTGAGTATTATCTTCATTGCTCAGAAGAATTACGTCCTGGAAGCACCGCTGGGTGCCAGGCCTGCTGCAGATGCAACTGACGATGTTAAGAACGTCTGGCAGAGCAAAGCTGATGACTAGTCAATACTTCAGTGTGCCATGCTTTACGGTTTAGAACCGGGTCTTCAACGACGTTTTGAACTTCATGGAGCATATGAGATGTTCCAGGAGTTGAAGTTAATATTTCAAGCAAATACCCGGATTGAGAGATATGAAGTCTCCAATAAGTTCTATAGTTGTAAGATGGAGGAGAATAGTTCTGTCAGTGAACATATACTCAAAATGTTTGGGTATAATAATCACTTGATTCAACTAGGAGTTAATCTTCCTGATGATAGTGTCATTGACAGAATTCTTCAATCACTGCCACCAAGCTACAAGAGCTTCATGATGAACTATAATATGCAAGGGATGGACAAGACTATTCCCGAGCTCTTCGCAATGCTAAAGGCTGCGGAGGTAGAAATCAAGAAGGAGCATCAAGTGTTCATGGTCAATAAGACCACCAGTTTCAAGAAGAAGGGCAAAGGGAAGAAGAAGGGGAACTTCAAGAAGAACAGCAAGCAAGTTGCTGCTCAGAGAAGAAACCCAAGTCTGGACCTAAGCCTGAAACCGAAAGTGCTTCTACCGCAAGCGACCGACACCGAAGCGGAACTGCCCCAAGTATTTGGCGGATAAGAAGTATGGCAAGGTGAACAAAGGTATATGTGATATACATGTTATTGATGTGTACCTTACTAATGCTCGCAGAGCACTGGTATTTGATACTGGTTCTGTTGCTAATATTTGCAACTCAAACAGGGACTACGGATTGCCGAAGATTGGCTAAGGACGAGGTGACGGCGCGCTGCGTGGGAAATGGTTCCAAAGTCGATGTGATCGCGGTCGGCACGCTACCTATACATCTACCATCGGGATTAGTTTTAGACCTAAATAATTATTATTTGGTGCCAGCGTTAAGCATGAACATTATATCTGGATCTTATTTGATGCGAGACGGTTATTCATTTAAATCAGAGAATAATGGTTGTTCTATTTATATGAGTAATATCTTTTATGGTCATGCACCCTTGAAGAGTGGTCTATTTTTATTAAATCTCGATAGTAGTGATACACATATTCATAATGTTGAAGCCAAAAGATGCAGTGTTGATAATGATAGTGCAACTTATTTGTGGCACTGCCGTTTGGGTCATATTGGTGTAAAGTGCATGAAGAGACTCCATACTAATGGACTTCTGGAATCACTTGACTATGAATCACTTGGTACTTGCGAACCGTGCCTCATGGGCAAGATGACTAAAACGCCGTTCTCCGGAACTATGGAGCGAGCAACCGATTTGTTGGAAATTATACATACTGATGCATGTGGTCCAATGAATATTGAGGCTCGCGGCGGGTATCGTTATTTTCTCACCTTCACAGATGATTTGAGCAGATATGGGTATATCTACTTGATGAAACACAAGTCTGAAACATTTGAAAAGTTCAAAGAATTTCAGAATGAAGTGGAAAATCATCATAACAAGAAAATAAAATTTCTATGATATGATCATGGAGGATAATATTTGAGTTACGAGTTTGGTTTGCATTTGAAGCAATGCAGAATAGTTTCGCAACTCACGCCACCCGGAACACCATAACGAAATGGTGTGTCCGAACGTCGTAATCGTACTTTACTAGATATGGTGCGATCTATGATGTCTCTTACTGATTTACCGCTATCGTTTTGGGGTTATGCTTTAGAGACGGCCGCATTCACGTTAAATAGGGCACCATAAAAATCCGTTGAGATGACGCCTTATGAACTGTGGTTTGGCAAGAAACCAAAGGTTTCGTTTCTTAAAGTTTGGGGCTGCGATGCTTATGTGAAGAAACTTCAACCAGATAAGCTCGAACCCAAATCGGAGAAATGTGTCTTCATAGGATACCCAAAAGAGACTATTGGGTACACCTTCTATCACAGATCCGAGGGCAAGATTTTTGTTGCTAAATTCGGATCCTTTCTAGAGAAGGAGTTTCTCTCGAAAGAAGTGAGTGGGAGGAAAGTAGAACTTGATGAGGTAACTATACCTGCTCCCTTATTGGAAAGTAGTTCATCACAAGAACCGGTTCCTGTGACAACTACACCAATCAGTGAGGAAGCTAATGATACTGATCATGAAACTTCAGATCAAGTTACTACCGAACCTCGTAGGTCTACCAGAGTAAGATCCGCACCAGAGTGGTACGGTAATCCTATTCTGGAAGTCATGTTACTTGACCATGGCGAACCTACGAACTATGAGGAAGCGATGATGAGCCCAGATTCTGCAAAATGGCTTGAGGCCATGAAATCTGAGATGGGATCCATGTATGAGAACAAAGTATGGACTTTGTTTGACTTGCCCGATGATCGGCAAGCCATCGAGAATAAATGGATCTTCAATAAGAAGACTGACGCTGATGGTAATGTAACTGTCTACAAAGCTCGACAGTACCGGAGTACCGGGAGGTTACCGGAACCCCCCGGGAGGCTTAATGGGCCTACATGGGCCCTAGTGGAGAGGAAGAGAGGAGGCAAGGGCTGGCCACGCCCCCTCCCCCCTAGTCCGAATAGGACAAGGAGAGGGGGGCGGCGCCCCCCCCCTTTCCTTCCCCTCTCCCTCCTCTTTCCCCCTTCTCCTTCTCCAACTAGGAAAGAAGGGAGTCCTACTCCTGGTGGGATTAGGACTCCCCCTTGGCGCGCCCTCCTTGGCCGGCCGCCCCCTCCCCCTTGTCTCCTTTATATACGGGGGCAAGGGGCACCGTAGAGACACAACAATTGATCCTTGAGATCTCTTAGCCGCAAAGTGTGCTCCCTCCACCATAGTCCTCGATAATATTGTAGCGGTGCTTAGGCGAAGCCCTGCGACGGTAGAACATCAAGATCGTCACCACGCCGTCGTGCTGACGGAACTCTTCCCCGACACTTTGCTGGATCGGAGTTCGGGGAACGTCATCGAGTTGAACGTGTGCTAGAACTCGGAGGTGCCGTAGTTTCGTTGCTTGATCGGTCGGGCTGTGAAGACGTACGACTACATCAACCGCGTTGTTATAACGCTTCCGCTTTTGGTCTACGAGGGTACGTGGACAACACTCTCCCCTCTCGTTGCTATGCATCACCAGGATCTTGCGTGTGCGTAGGAATTTTTTTGAAATTACTATGTTCCCCAACACTTTTTGTTCTCCCTCACCGAAAAAATGCCCGTCCACGTGGACAACATTTTGGTAGCTGCGGCATCACGGGCGGCACATGCCTTCTCCCACTTGTTTCCCATGACTTGGCGGTTGTCCTTTGGCATGGTGGCTTTTCCATTCGTCACGACAACATCGTCCTCTTCATCCTTCAAACCAATTGATTGGTTGGAGCTTGAGGCATCATTCCTCTTCTTGCCGGACTTGAGGTCGTCCACAAGTTGGTTCCACTTTGTCTTGCCATTCAATATGACCCAACAATGGCTAAAAGCAATTGGCTTCTTCTCCACCTCGTGATACGAAGTGGCCGCCACCGCCGTCTAGCAAATAGTATATGTATGAGCACGAGAATGCAAACACAAGAACCATATGCAATAGACGAAAAGATGAGGCAATCGAGCTTACGTGAGTTGCGACTCCCATCCCACTTTGAGGGTGTTTGGTCACTTGTGAGTAGTAGCCGACGTACTTGTTCACTTCCACTTGAATGATCCCCGAACGATGTTAGAGAGATGCCGCATTGCGAGTGGTCACGATAGGATGTGGCTCCACATACTCCTTTTGATCGTGATACTCCTTCCAAATCTTCGTCCAATAGGTGTTCCCCTTTTGCTCGATGCCGCATATTGGATCCATCGTTGTGGCCAACCAAGCTTTGACCAACAAGATGTCCTCAAATCTTGAGAATGCCAAACCTCTTGCCTTCGGCGTCTTGGTCTTCTTCTTCTTCTTGCTCGGATTGGGATCGGATGTTGTCCAAACTTCAAATGCGGTGGTGGCCTCCAATTCATACTCCATTTCGGTCGGATCTTCATTATCATTGATCATGTTCGATAAGAACGCCTCCTACATGATTATAGTTTACAAGCATTCATCATGAGCGAAATGTGAAGGAATATGCCCTGGAGGCAATAATAAAGTTGTTATTTTATATTTCCTTATTCATGATAAATGTTTATTATTCATGCTAGAATTGTATTAACCAGAAACTTGATACATGTGTGGATACATAGACAAACATTGTGTCCCTAGTATGCCTCTACTAGGACTAGCTCGTTGATCAAAGATGGTTAAGTTTCCTAGCCATGGACATGAGTTGTCATTTGATTAATGGGATCACATCATTAGTGGAATGATGTGATGGACAGGACCCATCCATTAGCTTAGCATAATGACCGTTCACTTTTATTGCTACTGCTTTCTTCATGTCAAATATATATTCCTTCGACTATGAGATTATGCAACTCCTGGACACCGGAGGAATGCCTTTTGTGCTATCAAACGTCACAACATAACTATGTGATTATAAAGATGCTCTACAGGTATCTTCGAAGGTGTTTGTTGGGTTGGCATAGATCGAGACTAGGATTTGTCACTCTGAGTATCGGAGAGGTATCTCTGGGCCCTCTCGGTAATGCACATCATATGAAGCCTTGCAAGCAATGTGACTAATGAGTTAGTTACGGGATGATGCACTACGGAACGAGTAAAGAGACTTGCTGGTAATGAGATTGAACTAGGTATGAGGATACGGATGATCGAATCTCGGGCAAGTAACATGCCGATGACAAAGGAAATAACGTATGTTGACATTGCGGTTCGACCGATAAAGATCTTCGTAGAATATGTGGGAACCAATATGAGCATCCAGGTTCCGTTATTGGTTATTGATCGGAGAGGTGTCTCGGTCATGTCTACATAGTTCTCGAACCCGTAGGGTCCGCACGCTTAACGTTCGATGACGATATGTATTATATGAGTTATGTGTTTTGGTGACCGTAGATTGTTCGTAGTCCCGGATGAGATCACGGACATGACGAGAAGTCTTGAAATGGTCGAGAGGTAAAGATTGATATATTGGACGATTGTATTCGGACACCGGAATGGTTTCAGAAAGGTTCGGGTATTTTTGGGAGTACCGGGATGTTACTGTTGGGGAACGTAGCAGAATTTTAAAATTTTCTACGCATCACCAAGATCAATCTATGGATTTATCTAGCAACGAGGGGAAAAGGAGTGCATCTACATACCCTTGTAGATCGCGAGCGGAAGTGTTCAAGAGAACGGGGTTGATGGAGTAGTACTCGTCGTGATCCAAATCACCGATGACCGAGTGCCGAACGGACGGCACCTCCGCGTTCAACACACGTACGGTTGGGGAAGACGTCTCCTTCTTCTTGATCCAGCAAGGGGGAAGGAGAGGTTGATGGAGATCCAGCAGCACGACGACGTGGTGGTGGAAACATCGGGGATCTCGGCAGGGCTTCGCCAAGTTCAGCGAGAGGGAGAGGTGTCACGGGAGGGAGAGGGAGGTGCCAGGGGCTAGGGTGCGGCTGCCCTCCCTCCCCTCCACTATATATAGGGCCCAAGGGGGGCGCCAGCCCCTCTAGATCCCATCTAGATGGGGCGGCGTCCAAGGGGGTGGTTTTCCCCAAGCCAAGTGGGCGCCCCCACCCCTGTGGTTTCCAACCCTAGGCGCAGGGAGGCCCAAGGGTGGCGCACCAGCCCACCAGGGGCTGGTTCCTCCCACTTCAGCCCATGGGGCCCTCCGGGATAGGTGGCCCCACCCGTGGACCTCGACCCTTCCGTGGTCCCTGACAATACCGACACTTCAAACTTTCCTGATGGCCGAAACTTGACTTCTTATATATAAATCGTTACCTCCGGACCATTACGGAACTCCTCATGATGTCCGGGATCTCATCTGGGACTCCGAACAACTTTCGGGTTACCGCATACTAATATCTCTACAACCCTAGCGTCACCGAACCTTAAGTGTGTAGACCCTACGGGTTCGGGAGACACACAGACATGACCGGACGACTCTCCGGTCAATAACCAACAGCGGATCTGGATACCCATGTTGGTTCCCACATGCTCCTCGATGATCTCATCGGATGAACCACGATGTCGAGGATTCAATCAATCCCGTATACAATTCCCTTTGTCAATCGGTACGTTAGTTGCCCGAGATTCGATCGTCGGTATCCCAATACCTCGCTCAATCTGCTACCGCAAGTCACTTTACTCGCATCCGTAATGCATGATCCCGTGATCAACCACTTGGTCACATTGAGCTCATTATGATGATGCATTACCGAGTGGGCCCAAGTGATACCTCTCCGCCGACGGAGTGACAAATCCCGCCTCGATTCGTACAACACAATGTACACTTTGAGAGATACCCGTAGTGCACCTTTATAGTCACCCAAGCATTGCCAGGACGTTTGGCACACCCAAAGAACTCCTACGGTATCCGGGAGTTGCACAATCTCATGGTCTAAGGAAATGATACTTGACATTTGGAAAAGCTCTAGCAAACGAACTACACGATCTTGTGTTATGCTTAGGGTTGGGTCTTGTCCATCACATCATTCTCCTAATGATGTGATTCCGTTATCAATGACATCTAATGTCCATAGTAAGGAAACCATGACTATCTGTTGATCAACGAGCTAGTCAACTAGAGGCTCACTAGGGACGTCTATGTATTCACACATGTATTACGATTTTCGGATAACACAATTATAGCATGAACAATAGACAATTATCATGAACAAAGAAATATAATAATAACCATTTTATTGTTGCCTCTAGGGCATATTTCCAACAGTCTCCCACTTGCACTAGAGTCAATAATCTAGTTACATTATGATGAATCGAACACCCATAGAGTTCTGGTGTTGATCATGTTTTGCTCTAGGGAGAGGTTTAGTCAACGGATCTGCTACATTCAGGTCCGTATGTACTTTACAAATATCTATGTCTCCATTTTGAACACTTTCACGAATGGAGTTGAAGCGACGCTTGATATGCCTGGTCTTCCTATGAAACCTGGGCTCCTTGGCAAGGGCAATAGCTCCAGTGTTGTCACAGAAGAGAGTCATTGGGCCCGACGCATTGGGAATAACTCCTAGGTCGGTAATGAACTCCTTCACCCAGATTGCTTCTTGTGCTGCCTCCGAGGCTGCCATGTACTCCGCTTCACATGTAGATCCCGCCACAACGCTTTGCTTGCAACTGCACCAGCTTACTGCCCCACCATTCAAAATATACACGTATCCGGTTTGTGACTTAGAGTCATCCAGATCTGTGTCGAAGCTAGCATCGATGTAACCCTTTACGATGAGCTCTTCGTCACCTCCATAAACGAGAAACATGTCCTTAGTCCTTTTCAGGTACTTCAAGATATTCTTGACCGCTGTCCAGTGTTCCATGCAGGGATTACTTTGGTACCTTCCTACCAAACTTACAACAAGGTTTACATCAGGTCCGTACACAAGATGGCATACATAATAGACCCTATGGTCGAGGCATAGGGACGACACTCATCTTTTCTCTATCTTCCGCCGTGGTCGGGCATTGAGCTTGCTCAATCGCACACCTTGCAATACAGGTAAGAACCCCTTCTTGGACTGATCCAAATTGAACTTCTTCAATATCTTGTCAAGGTACGTACTTTGTGAAAGACCAATGAGGCGTCTCGATCTATCTCTATAGATCTTGATGCCTAATATATAAGCAGCTTCACCAAGGTCCTTCATTGAAAACACTTGTTTAAGTAGGCCTTTATGCTTTCCAAGAATTCTATATCATTTCCCATCAACAAGATGTCATCCACATATAATATGAGAAATGCTATGGAGCTCCCACTCACTTTCTTGTAAACACAAAGCTTCTCCATAAGTCTGTGTAAACCCAAACGCTTTGATCATCTCATCAAATTGAATGTTCCAACTCGAGATGCTTGCACCAGCCCATAGATTGAGCGTTGGAGCTTGCACACCTTGTTAGCATTCTCAGGATCGACAAAACCTTCCGGCTGCATCATATACAATTCTTCCTTAAGAAAGCCGTTAAGGAATGCCGTTTTGACGTCCATCTACCATATCTCATAATCATAGAATGCGGCAATTGCTAACATGATTCGGACGGACTTCAGCTTCGCTACGGGTGAGAAAGTCTCATCGTAGTCAACCCCTTGAACTTGTCGATAACCCTTAGCGACAAGTCGAGCCTTATAGATGGTCACATTACCATCCGTGTCTGTCTTCTTCTTAAAGATCCATTTATTTTCTATGGCTCGCCGATCATCGGGCAAGTCACCAAAGTCCATACTTCGCTTTCATACATGGATCCTATCTCGGATTTCATGGCTTCTAGCCATTTGTCGGAATCTGGGCCCGCCATCGCTTCTTCATAGTTCAAGGTTCACCATTGTCTAACAACATGATTTCCAAGACAGGGTTGCCATACCACTGCAGTGCGGAACGTGTCCTTGTGGACCCACGAAGTCCAAGAGGAGCTCAAGTACCTTGATCATCATCATTAACCTCCTCTCTAGTCGGTGCAGCACCACAGAACATCTTCCCGAGCTGCGCTACTTTCCGCTTCAAGAGGTAGTACTTCATCAAGCTCTACTTTCCTCCCACTTACTTCTTTCGAGAGAAACTCTTTCTCCGTAAAGGATCCGTTCTTAGCAACAAAGATCTTGCCTTCGATTCGAGGTAGAAGGTATACCCAATGGTTTCCTTAGGGTATCCTATGAAGACACATTTTTCCGACTTGGGTTCGAGCTTTTCAGGTTGAAGTTTCTTGACATAAGCATCGCATCCCCAAACTTTTAGAAACAACAGCTTAGGTTTCTTTCCAAACCATAATTCATACGGTGTCGTCTCAACGGATTTCGACGGAGCCCTATTTAAAGTGAATGCGGCAGTCTCTAAAGCATAGCCCCAAGATGAGAGCGGTAGATCGATAAGAGACATCATAGATCGCACCATATCTAATAGAGTGTGATTACGACGTTCGGACACACCATTTCGCTGAGGTGTTCCAGGCGGCGTGAGTTGTGAAACGATTCCACATTTCCTTAAGTGTGTGCCAAATTCGTGCCTCAAATATTCCCCTCCACGATGTGATCGTAAGAACTTTATTTTCCTATCACGTTGATTCTCAACCTCACTCTGAAATTCCTTGAACTTTTCAAAGGTCTCAGACTTGTGTTTCATTAAGTAGACATACCCATATCTACTCAAGTCATCAGTGAGAGTGAGAACATAACGATAGCCACCACGAGCCTCAACACTCATTGGACCGCACATATCAGTATGTATGATTTCCAATAAGTTGGTTGCTCGCTCCATTGTTCCAGAGAACGGAGTCTTGGTCATCTTACCCATGAGGCATGGTTCGCACGTGTCAAATGATTCGTAATCAAGAGACTCCAAAAGTCCATCTGCATGGAGCTTCTTCATGCGTTTGACACCTATGTGACCAAGGCGGCAGTGCCACAAGTATGTGGGACTATTATTATCAACCATACATCTTTTGGTATTCACACTATGAATATGTGTAACATTACGCTCGAGATTCATTAAGAATAAACCATTCACCAGTGGGGCATGACCATAAAACATATCTCTCATATAAATAGAACAACCATTATTCTTGGATTTAAATGAGTAGCCATCTCGAATTAAACGAGATCCTGATACAATGTTCATGCTCAAAGCTGGCACTAAATAACAATTATTGAGGTTTAAAACTAATCCCGTAGGTAAATGTAAAGGCAGCATGCCGACGGTGATCACATCGACCTTGGAACCATTCCCGACGCCAAGATCGTCACCTCGTCCTTCGCCAGCCTCCGCTTATTCCGCAGCTCCTGCTTTGAGTTACAAATATGAGCAACCGCACCGTATCAAATACCTGGGAGCTACTACGAGTACTTGGTAAGGTACACATCAATTACATGTATATCACAGATACCTTTAGTGTTGCCGGCCTTCTTGTCCGCTAAGTATTTGGGGCAGTTCCGCTTCCAAAGGACCACTTCCCTTGCAATAAAAGCACTCGGTCTCGTGCTTGGGTCCATTCTTTGGCTTCTTCCCAAGAACTGGCTTATCGGGCGCGGCAACTCCCTTGCCGTCCTTCTTGAAGTTCTTCTTACCCTTGCCTTTCTTAAACTTAGTGGTTTTATTCACCCTCAACACTTGATATTCCTTTTGATCTCCACCTCCGCTGATTTCAGCATTGAATATATCTCGTGAATGGTCTTTTTCCATCCTCGCATATTGAAGTTCATCACAAAGCTCTTGTAGCTCGGTGGAAGCGATCAAGGATCTTGTCACATGACCGCGTCATCCGGGAGATTAACTCCCAGTGAGTCAAGCGGTTGTGCAACCGTATATTTTGAGTATGTGCTCACTGACAGAACTATTTTCCTCCATCTTGCAACTGAAGAACTTGTCGGAGACTTCATATCTCTCGACCCGGGCATGAGCTTGGAAAACCATTTTCAGCTCTTTGAACATCTCATATGCTCTGTGTTGCTCAAAACGCTTTTGGAGCCCCGGTTCTAAGCTGTAAAGCATGCTGCACTGAACGAGGGAGTAATCATCAAGACGCGAACGCCAAGCGTTCATAACGCCTTGGTTCTCTCGATGGGTGCTTCACCTAGCGGTGCTTCTAGGACATAATCTTTCTTGGCAGCTATGAGGATGATCCTCAGGTTCCGGACCCAGTCCGTATAGTTGCTGCCATCATCTTTCAGCTTGGTTTTCTCTAGGAACGCGTTGAAGTTGAGGGCAACATTAGCGTGGGCCATTTGATCTACAATACATATTGTAAAGATTTTAGACTAAGTTCATGATAATTAAGTTCATCTAATCAAATTATTCAATGAACTCCCACTCAGATAGACATCCCTCTAGTCATCTAAGTGAAACATGATCCGAGTCAACTAGGCCGTGTCCGATCATCACGTGAGACGGACTAGTCAACGTCGGTGAACATCTTCATCTTGATCGTATCTTCTATACGACTCATGCTCGACCTTTCGGTCTTCCGTGTTCCGAGGCCATGTCTGTACATGCTAGGCTCGTCAAGTCAACCTAAGTGTATTGCGTGTGTAAATCTGGCTTACACCCGTTGTATTCGAACGTTAGAATCTATCACACCCGATCATCACGTGGTGCTTCGAAACAACGAACCTTCGCAACGGTGCACAGTTAGGGGGAACACTTTCTTGAAATTATTGCGAGGGATCATCTTATTTAAGTTACCGTCGTTCTAAGCAAATAAGATGTAAAACATGATAAACATCACATGCAATCAAATAGTGACATGATATGGCCAATATCATATTGCTCCTTTGATCTCCATCTTCGGGGCGCCATGATTATCTTCGTCACCGGCATGACACCATGATCTCCATCATCATGATCTCCATCATCATGATCTCCATCATCGTGTCTTCATGAAGTTGTCACGCCAACGATTACTTCTACTTCTATGGCTAACGTGTTTAGCAATAAAGTAAAGTAATTTACATGGCGTTATTCAATGACACGCAGGTCATACAAAAATAAAGACAACTCCTATGGCTCCTGCCGGTTGTCATACTCATCGACATGCAAGTCGTGATTCCTATTACAAGAACATGATCAATCTCATACATCACATATATTTCATTCATCACATCCTTTTGGCCATATCACATCACAAGGCATAAGCTGCAAAAACAAGTTAGACGTCCTCTAATTGTTGTTGCATGTTTTTACGTGGCTTCTATAGGTTTCTAGCAAGAATGTTTCTTACCTACGTAAAACCACAACGTGATATGCCAATTTCTATTTACCCTTCATAAGGACCCTTTTCATCGAATCCGATCCGAATAAAGTGGGAGAGACAGACACCCGCTAGCCACCTTATGCAACTAGTGCATGTCAGTCGGTGGAACCTGTCTCACGTAAGCGTACGTGTAAGGTCGGTCCGGGCCGCTTCATCCCACGATGCCGCCGAAACAAGATAAGACTAGTAGTGGCAAGAAAATTGACAACACCTACGCCCACAACAAGTTTGTGTTCTACTCGTGCATAGTAACTACGCACAGACCTAGCACATGATGCCACTGTTGGGGAACGTAGCAGAATTTTAAAATTTTCTACGCATCACCAAGATCAATCTATGGAGTTGTCTAGCAACGAGGGGAAAAGGAGTGGATCTACATACCCTTGTAGATCGCGAGCGGAAGCGTTCAAGAGAACGGGGTTGATGGAGTCGTACTCGTCGTGATCCAAATCACCGATGACCGAGCGCCGAACGGATGGCACCTCCGCGTTCAACACACGTACGATTGGGGAAGACGTCTCCTCCTTCTTGATCCAGCAAGGAGGAAGGAGAGGTTGATGGAGATCCAACAACATGATGGCGTGGTGGTGGAAACAGCGGGGATCTCGGCAGAGCTTCGCCAAGCTCAGCGAGAGGGAGATGTGTCACGGGAGAGAGAGGGAGGCGCCATGGGCTAGGGTACGGCTGCCCTCCCACCCCTCCACTATATATAGGGGCCAAGGGGGGGGCGCCGGCCCCTCTAGATCACATCTAGGGGGGGGGGCGCCGGCCAAGGGGGGTGGCTTGCCCCCCAAGCCAAGTGGGCGCCCCACCCCTGTGGTTTCCAACCCTAGGCGCAGGGAGGCCCAAGGGGTGCACCAGCCCACTAGGGGCTGGTTCCCCTCCCACTTCAGCCCATGGGGCCCTCCGGGATAGGTGGCCCCACCCGATGGACCCTCGGGACCCTTCCGGTGGTCCCGGTACAATACCGATTACCCCCCGAAACTTTCCCGATAGCCGAAACTTGACTTCCTATATATAAATATTTACCTCCGGACCATTCCGGAACTCCTCGTGACGTCCGGGATCTCATCCGGGACTCCAAACAACTTTCGGGTTACCGCATACTAATATCTCTAAAACCCTAGCGTCACCGAACCTTAAGTGTGTAGACCCTACGGGTTCGGGAGACACACAGACATGACCGAGACGACTCTCCGGTCAATAACCAACAGCGGGATCTGGATACCCATGTTGGCTCCCACATGCTCCTCGATGATCTCATCGGATGAACCACGATGTCGAGGATTCAATCAATCCCGTATACACCCTTTGTCAATCGGTACGTTACTTGCCCGAGATTCGATCGTCGGTATCCCAATACCTCGTTCAATCTCGTTACCGGCAAGTCACTTTACTCGTACCGTAATGCATGATCCCGTGATCAACCACTTGGTCACATTGAGCTCATTATGATGATGCATTACCGAGTGGGCTCGTAGATACCTCTCCGTCATATGGAGTGACAAATCCTAGTCTCGATTCGTACAACCCAACAGACACTTTCGGAGATACCCGTAGTGTACCTTTATAGTCACCCGATTACGTTGTGACGCTTTGGCACACCCAAAGAACTCCTACGGTATCCGGAGTTGCACAATCTCATGGTCTAAGGAAATGATACTTGACATTTGGAAAAGCTCTAGCAAACGAACTACACGATCTTGTGCTATGCTTAGGATTGGGTCTTGTCCATCACATCATTCTCCTAATGATGTTATCCCGTTATAAATGACATCTAATGTCCATAGTCAGGAAACCATGACTATCTGTTGATCAACGAGCTAGTCAACTAGAGGCTCACTAGGGACGTGTTGTGGTCTATGTATTCACACATATATTATGATTTCTGGATAACACAATTATAGCATGAACAATAGACAATTATCATGAACAAAGAAATATAATAATAACCATTTTATTATTGCCTCTAGGGCATATTTCCAACAGTTACTGGACCCGCCCCCCCCCCCCCCGGGGGGGGGGGAATTGTTGGGCCTACATGGGCCATAGGGGAGAGGGGAGGCAGCCCACAAGGGGTGGCCGCGCCTCCCTCCCATGGGGAGTCCGAATTGGACAAGGGGAGGAGGCGCACCCCTCTTTCCTTCTCCTCTTCCCTCTCCCTTCCCCTTTTCCCCCTCCATGAGAAGGAAAAAAGACGGGGGGCGAATCCTACTTGGACCGGGAGTCCTAGTAGGACTCCCCCTCATTGGCGCGCCCCTTGTGGCCGGCCTCCTCCCCTCCTCCTTTATATACGTGGGCAGGGGGCACCCGAAAGCACATCGATTGTCTTAGCCATGTGCGGTGCCCCCCTCCACCGTTTACTCATCCGATCATATTGTCATAGTGCTTAGGCGAAGCCCTGCGCGGAACACCGTCCTCACGCAGTCGTGCTGACGGAACTCATCGACTGCTTCGTGCCTCTACTGGATCAAGAGTTTGAGGGACGTCATCGAGCTTAACGTGTGCAGAACTCGAAGGTGCCATACGTTCAGTACTTGATCGGTTGATTCGAGAAGATGTTCCACTACATCAACCACGTTAAGTTAACGCTTCCTCTGTCGGTCTACGAGGGTACGTGGACACACTCTCCCCCTCTCGTTGCTATGCATCTCCTAGATAGATCTTGCGTGAGCGTATATTTTTTTTGAAATTGCATGCTACGTTTCCCAATAGTGGCATCCGAGCCAGGTCTATGTGTAGATGATATGCACGAGTAGAACACAAAGAGTTGTGGGCGGTGATCGTCATACTGCTTACCACCAACGTCTTATTTTGATTCGGCGGTATTGTTGGATGAAGCGGCCCGGACCAACCTTACAAGACTGCGTTCATGAGACCGATTCCACCGACAGGCATGCAACTAGTTTTGCATAAAGGTGGCTGGCGGGTGTCTGTTTCTCCAACTTTAGTTGAATCGAATTTGAGTGTGGCTGATCCTTGTGATGGTTAAAACATCAAACTTGATAAATCACCGTTGTGGTTTTTGTGCCGTAGGTATGTACGGTTCATGCTAGCAGCCACGTAAAACTTGCAACAAACAAAGTAGAGGATGTCTAACTTGTTTTTGCAGGGCATGTTGATGTGATATGGTCAAGACATGATGTGATATAAAGATTGTTGTATGAGATGATCATGTTTTGTAAGTTATCGGCAACTGGCAGAAGCCATATGGTTGTCGCTTTATTGTATGAGATACAAGCGCTATATAATTGCTTTACTTTATCACTAAGCGGCAGCGATAGTCATAGAAGCAATAGTTGGTGAGACGACCACGATGCTTTGATGGAGATTAAGGTGTCAAGCCGGTGACGATGGAGATCATGACGTTGCTTCGATGATGGAGATCAAAAGCACAAGATGATGATGACCATATCATGTCATATATTCTGATTGCATGTGATGTTTATCTTTTATGCATCTTATTTTGCTTAGTACGGCGGTAGCATTATAAGATGATCCCTTACTAAAATTTCAAGGTATAAGTGCTCTCCCCGAGTACGCACCGTTGCGAAAGTTCTTCATGCCGAGACACCACGTGATGATCGGGTGTGATAGGCTCTACGTTCAAATACAACGGGTGCAAGCCAGATTTGCACACACGGAATATTCGGGTTAAACTTGACGAGCCTAGCATATACAGATATGGCCTCGGAACACTAGAGACCGAAAGGTCGAACGTGAATCATATAGTAGATATGATCAACATAGTGATGTTCACCATTTAAGACTACTCCATCTCACGTGATGATCAGACATGATTTAGTTGATTTGGATCACGTATCATTTAGATGACTAGAGGGATGTGTATCTAAGTGGGAGTTCTTAAGTAATATGACTAATTGAACTTAATTTATCATGAACTTAATCGTGATAGTTTTTGCATATCTATGTTGTAGATCAATGGACCGTGCTACCGTTCCTTTGAATTTTAATGCGTTCCTAGAGAAAGCTAAGTTAAAAGATGATGGTAGCAACTACACAGACTGGGTCCATAACTTGAGAATTATCCTCATTGCTGCACAGAAGAATTATGTCCTTGATGCATTGCTAGGTGCAAGGCCTGTTGCAGGAGCAGAAGCTGACGTTGTGAACGCCTGGCAAGCTCGATCTCATGACTACTCGTTAGTTCAGTGTGCCATGCTTTATGGCTTAGAATCGGGACTTCAAAGGTGTTTTGAACGTCATGGACTATATGAGATGTTTCAGGAGTTGAAGTTAGTATTTCAAGCAAATGCCTGAGTTGAGAGATATGAAATCTTCAACAAGTTCTATAGCTGCAAGATGGAGGAGAACAGTTATGTTAGTGAGCACATACTCAAAATGTCTGAATATCATAATCACTTGACTCAGCTGGGAGTTAATCTTTCAAATGATTGTGTCATTGACAGAGTTCTTCAATCATGATCTTCTCCATATGAAACGGCTCAACCAGGCAGTCATGTACTTTGACTTCTGCATTTGACGGGTCGATCCTTGAGGGACTGCTCTGGAACACCTCCAACTCCCGCTTCAATTTTTTAATATCCGCTCGGACATTCCCTATGTTCTTGCCGTTCCAGCACACTAGTGTTTCCGACAGACTCTGCAATTTTGTCTTCAGCTCTGGAAACACCAAGCGACACCAATAAACGAATTAAGTTTTTTTTGGCAGCAGGCGCAACTTCATGTGGATCTTGGCGAAACAAACGTGCGACCGAACGAGGACTTTTTCACTGTTCTAACCCATTTGCTGAAGTTTAGCATGATTTAATCCGTGTTTGAAAGTATTTTTGGATCTGACCCATTTCAAAACGTCATAAAATGTGGCGTCTTGTTTGCACTAAAGACGCCATGAACCTCGGCGTCTGGCCTTGGCCCGCCTTGGTCAGTCCAGTTTCGCCCCTGAGTTTAGACGCCAAGGACTTTGGCATCTACCTAGCTAGCTACGTTCGTTTACAGCACCAAGTATGCATGCAATTTTTAACCAGAGAGCAGAGATAACACGTGCGGACCAAAGTCCAGCAAGAAACACATAGCCATGGAGCGAGACTTACCAGCACCGTCTGCATAAATATCTACTGTCATGTACGGTTGTCTCATATGGTGGTATAGTGCAGTACAAAAGCTAGCTTGTCTGCGATGCAAGAAAATGCAGCTAACTAGTACTCCCTTCATAAACTAATATAACAATGTTTAGATTACTAAGAGTAGTGTTCTAAACACTTTTATATTAGTATTTACATGCGTTAAAAGCAACCGAGTGACAAGATGGATGCTACATTAAACCTGCCGCTCTACCTCCTCTCGTGCTCCCGCGGCTTCTCCTAGCCCTCGCGTGCCCAGCGCTGCCGACGCTCCTCCTTCTTGCGCTCCAGCCGCATGAGGCGCTCCCCCCTCAGCCCGCTCCTCTTCCAGCGCCCGGTCCCTTTACTGCGCGAGGTAGGCTGCCTCCTCCGCCTCCGCCGTGTTCATCCACACGGTCGGCGCGCTGACCCACTCCCGCACGACGCCCTACCATTGGTACTTCTCCGTGGCTGCGGGTGGTGCCGGCGCGGGCTCCTGTTTGGGCGGCGCTGGTGCATGCGGTGTGGGTTGTGGCGGTGGCAGTGGCGGGTAGACGCACTCGCCGGCTGCGGAGAACTCGAGTGCCTCCTCTAGGCCAGGCCAGCGTGCGTCTTCCTCACTGGAACTCTTCGAGGGTGCACTAGAGCGCGTCCTCCAATGCAGCCTAGTACTCCACCTCCGCCTCCACGTCGTCCTCCTACTTCACCACCAGCAGCGGAGGTGGATGGCGGGCCTCGACCTGGACGATGCTGCGGCGGTGTACATCGTGCTCTGTGGTGAACCAGACGTCCCAGTTGGGACCGTCTACTGCGTACGTCAGGTCACGGCGTTACTCCGGCGTGAGGAGAGCATGCCACATGCGTATTGCCTCCGTCCTCTTCTGCCTCGTCCGGTGGTACTGTGCCTAGTGCACCGGGATGTACAGTCAGTCCCGTGGCTGACAAATCCCCCCCCCCTCCCGCAGCACTAGTGTCCACCTCGCCGGACCGCACGACGAGCTGGCCTCCGCGTCGTGCTTGGCCTCGCCCTTGCCCTTGCCGAAGAAGCCGGTCATGGCGTCTAGGCTTTCTGTCTGCCAGCGAGTGAAGAAGAGAACTAGATGAGCACCCCCCCCCCCCCCTTACAATATAAAGAGCGTGGACTCTGGATGCTTTCGCTGGCTGCCATGCAGGCCCAAGTTAGGTGGGCGGCATAAAATTTCACCGCGGTGATGGTTGGGCGGCCGACAAGTGGGCTTGAGGCGGACACGAGACAGACGCACTGTCCGTGTGAACACAAATCAGGCATAAATTTGAGCTAGAAATGCATCCATACGGACACCGCGCGGACGTGAATTGAGTTTGGGTCGGCGTGTTGGGCCGGCATTTTCTTCCGTTTTGATTCAAACAGACAGGCGCGAACAGAATGGGTCAGCGCAATTTTCCCTTAAGACCCGTGCATGCTAATCACTAGGAGGCTTTTTTTATGCTAACCAAGGAGGTGATGAACTACTTCACTTCTTAGCCCATGCCCAAGTACACTTGCATGCATCGATGCACTGGATGTACACAGCCTGCCAACTAGCTCGTAGTTAGTTGCATTTCCTTGCAGGTCGGTGCTGATGAGTCTCGCTGCATGGCTATGCGCCTTCTTGCTGGACTTTGGTACCCACATGTCATCTGCTTTGGTTAAAAATTGTATGCATGCACAATGTACAAACGAACACAGCTAGCTAGGTAGACGCCAAGATCCTTGGCGTCTAGGGTCAGGGGCAAAATCTGCCACCTCAGACGGTCAACTGGGCTGACCAGGAGATGGGCTATGGCCAGACGCTGGGGCTCGCGGCGTTTCTAGTGCAAGCAAGACGCCATGGTTGATGGCATTTTGAAATGGGTCAGATCTGAAAAAACTTTCAAACATGGGTCAAATTGTGTTAAACTTTAGCGTATGGGTCAGAACAGTGACAACGACAACAAAGCCCACCTAAATTCAGCCCACACATGCGCACAGCCACGCAGGAGGACACAAGCAATCAGGTCAACAGGGACCGGGATGGCCCACACGCTCCGAAAATAGCTAGACGCACCCACGTTCACGTTAACAAAATTCACGAATGGAGACCTATAGTCACACACAACTCTACACCATAGGGTCGCAAACAAATACACGTGTCTCCAGTAGATAGGTCCTCAAGTCACATTCAACCAAGTGGTGAAACGTGATGAAGAAATCTTCGTTGGAAATTGTGGCTTGGGTATATATTTATGAAGGGAGGGAGTACTAAACTTGTTTGGGATACAAATTCAATGGTACACTTCCTCCTGCTTGGGTTTATGTTATCCTACGATCGTTGTGGTGGGGTAAAAAAAAGGTAAACGTTTCTGACCGGCGGACCGGCCGAAGCTTGGGCTGGTCGCGCGCGGTGCGTACGATAAAGAGAGATCGAACACTCTCGAACGCTCGATGCTGTCCCCACGTCACAACGCTCGGTGCTATCCTTATCCATCCACACATCAATCTATCCCTCCATCCTCTGTTTCTTTCCCCACCGAGCTCCCCTCCTTTCTCCGCCATGGCCGCCACCACCGATGACGCCCACCCCCCTTCCCTTCCACCATGTAGTGGCCGTGGCCGGTACCCGCCTCCCCTTTCTGTCCTTGTGGTGTTGCCGCCCCCTCCGTGCTCCTCTCCACTTTTGTGCTCTGCGGAGTTCAGCGATGCTGGAACCAACGGCCACGGTTTATCGCAACCAACAGACGCCACGGTGGAGACGGGAGGGCCCCGGTGCTGCAATCGGATTTTTCTTGTTGGAACCGGAGTCCAAGGATGCTCGAACCAGAGGCTGGAACTAGCAGCTGCCGGCGGCGAAGACGACCGGCTCCCATGCTGCAACCATAGTTTTTTTCCCTAGAACCAGGTGGGAGGAAAGCTGCAACCACTATTGGCTGATGCTGGAATCAGACGGCGTCGAGATCAATTTTTGCTGGAACCGGCATTTTTTGTTGCTGGTACCAGCAAGATTTTTTGTTGCGAGGACAGGTGAGAGGCTTTGGTGTGATCGGTGGCGGCGACGTGTTTTTTGCTGGAACCGACAATATTTTTTGCTGGAACTAGCATAATATTTTGCTGGAATCGGTTAGTTCGTTTGCTACAATGAAATTTTTGGAGTTTGATGCTGCAACTTTTTTGTGCTGGAACCATTGTTAATTATGGCTGCAATCGGCTATTGTTTTTGCTTCAACTGACCACCGGGAGATTTTTGTTCGCTGAGTTATTCCGCTGGAACATGACGGTTCTAGTCGACGGCGAGCCTGTGCCGGTGCCGGCGCCACAAGAGATATTACAACACGGTGGTGACCGCGAGCTGGAACCGGCTGGCGTTAGAGTTACAACGATGGGAGGCAAGCTGGAAGGGCATGTTGCAACCGAGGCAAGGGAAAGCCGCGAGCTCACCGGTGGTGGCTGGTCGCCTGCGCGTCCATGGCTGGGGGCCGGTGGCTCGCTGCCCCCGTCCTCTTCCCACAAGTGAGTGCGTTGGCCAGATTTGTTTGGGAAAAGTCAAAGGTATGTGGGAGTTAGAGGTTGGGGATTGAAGTGGGAGGCTAGATCTCGCGGTTAGAAATTGCCACATTGGACGCACGAGACGCGACCGGCCGAAAATTGGGCCGGTGCGCCGGCGCCTATCACTGAAAAAAAAAGTGACTCTTTGGCGAGGACGCGAGGTCAAGAATGTTGGGAAACCGGGACCACCGAGGGGGTGGCGGCGGCCTCGTGCGTATCGCACGGGGTAGCCCCTCCCCTTTCCCCCACTTTAAGTTAAGTGGGTACTTATCCCTTGACCCGCTAGTCCCTATATAAAGCAACGAGAAGCCATCATTGTAACCTCCTGATCATTGATTAATAAAAGTGGTCTCCTCCATATCTCTCTGTGTCATTTACTTTCGCGTGTTCGACTACTTCGTCTACGACGCTCGCTCTCGCTCCGCAACCTCGGACCGGACTCGCCGGCGGAGTTGCGGAACACGTTATCAGCACGCTTCGCTCCATCAACTCTCCGTCAAGCCTGTATCACGCAGGCTTTCGTCGATCCCGCGGAGGTATAAGATCCGATCCCCACTCTTTGCAAAAATGGATTCCTCGATCCGATCCCCACTCTTTGCAAAAATGGATTCCTCTTGTTACAGCGATTCCGTTTTTTGCGATTAGATTATTTTTCGGAACAATCTATCTATGGTGTGGATTTCTCTCCCAAGAACTGAGCAGACGAATATGTCGCCGACCAATGTCGATGTTCTTGGATCAAGAGAGATTAGTTGACTACACCCTAGGGAGACGGTGATTACACGTACTCTAGATGAGCACGACACCGCCACGTTGTACCCGACGTACACGCGTCGTGACGTCCCGAAGACGCAGGATCTTGCCATCCCGAGGCAGATGACGATGTCCCCGTCGCCGCCGGCGTCGCCATGGCCCTGTTGGCTGTCCCCATCGCCGAGCGCTCGACTGCCGTCGCCGCGCTCGGGTGCCTGCTGCACGCGCCGCCGTGCCGCCCTGCTGGCAGCGCCGCACGCACCGTCACGCGCGCACTCTTGGTGGCTGCTGCTCGCGCCCGCCTCGCGCCCTCGGCCGCGCCGCCACTGCTCGTGGCTGCTGGCCTCGCGCGTGTACCAGCGTCGTGCTGCTTTAACCGCCCGCCGTCGAGGCGTGGCCGCCACAGTCGCGCCTGTTGCCGAAGGAAGTGGGATCATACTTCTCTTGTTGAGGAACAAACTTCGTCTTGGGGTATTGATCTTCTTCCCACTCAACTCCATTGGCATTGAACTTTCGTTCAAAACCAACACCTTGGTTCTTCCGGTGCCTTCCTTGCTTGCGTACAATTTCCTCAAATTGCTTACTCCCGGCAAGGCTCTTGTAAACACCTTTCTCTATAATTCCCTTCAATAAGCTATTTTCTTGCTCAAGTGTAACTTGGCTAAGAGAATCATTAGTGGAATCAAGAGAACTACTAGAAGCAACAACATTGGATTTACCATGATTATTGTTACTACTAGAGGAAGAATCCTTCTTGTTCTTGTTAGTGGACTTGACTTGAGGCATGTAAGTAGATAAGAGTAAACACTTGGCAATGTAAGAAGAACTTTTCTTAGGGAGATCATCATAGATTGCCTTTAAGAACTCATGCTCTTACTCAAGGTTGAGCTTTTCAAAGCGTAACTTCTCATGAGTCCTTAAAAGTTCTCGATGATCTTCTAAGATAGTTTCATGAGCTAACTTAAGAGTGTTTAGTTCTTTAGTTAGAAGCTCAATCTTCTCCTTATCATTGTCATTCGTTTTATCTTGATTAGCATGATTAATTGACGTTTCATCATAGTATTCATCACTAGAGTTGTCAACAAGTAAATCATCATCACCTAGCAAGTCATCTTCATCACTATTGAAATCAACATACTCGGGGTGTGTTACCTTTAGGCCTTTAGCCATGAAGCATCTTCCAAGTCCTTCATTTGGTGAGTCAAATATGTCGTAGGAGTTGGTTGACATAAGTGCTAGACCGGCAACACCTTCATCTTGAGTATATTCGGAGTCGGAGTGATAGCTTCTCTCGTAGTGATTGTCGGAGTCGGAGCCGGATACCCATTCACCAACATGAGCTTGATGTCTTCGTTTTGTGTAGCTCCTTGATGACTTGTCCTTCCTTTCCAAATCCTTGCTTCTCCGGCATGTTCTTCATTCATAACGATCATCTCTACTCCTTCTCTCTCTTGGTGGTGATTCTTCTGTTCTACTTCTCCTCTTGGGTGATTCTTCTTCTCTTTTGTGGGGTGCCGTACACTCATTGGAATAGTGTCCGGGTCTCCCACAATTGTAGCAATTGCGTTCTTGACTAGAAGATCTTTTGTCATTGTAGGACCTTGACTTGGAGCTTCTTTCTTTGCTTCTACTCTTGTAGAACTTGTTGAAGTTCTTCACCATTAAGCTCAATTCTTCATTGAAGGTTTGTTTCTCACTTGATGATGTGGGGGCTTCACATGAGGCTTTGTAAGCACCACTTGACTTGTTGTGAAGTTCCTCCTTATCCTTGAGTGACATCTCATGAGCAACAATTCTTCCATTGACTTTTGTTGGCTTGAGATCTTTGTAATTTGGCATCATTTGGATCAATGTGCACACGGTATCATATTTTCCGTCCAAAGCTCTTAGGATCTTCTTGATGATGAATTTGACGGTCATCTCTCCACTTCCTAAGCCCGCAATCTCATTTGCGATAAGAGCAAGCCTATAGTGCATTTCAGCGACACCTTCACCATCCTTCATTTTGAACTTGTCAAGTTGACTTTGGAGCACATCCAACTTGGATTCCTTGACGGAGTCGGTACCTTCATGCATATCAATCAAAGTGTCCCAAATTTCCTTTGCATTCTCAAGACGGCTGATTTTGTTGAATTCTTCGGGGCACAATCCGTTGAAGAGGATATCACAAGCTTGAGCGTTGTATTGTAGCATCTTCAACTCTTCCGCACTAGCTTCACGGTTTGGTTCTCTCCCATCAAAAGATTCACCTTGCAAGCCAATACACACAATAGCCCAAACGGTGGGGTTATGTCCAAGAATATGCATTTTCATCTTATGCTTCCAACTAGCAAAATTAGTACCATCAAAGTAAGGACCTCTACGGTGATAGTTTCCCTCGCAAGACGCCATACTCTCCTAGGTTGTGAAACCAAGGCTATGACCACCAAAAGCTATGGAAATCAAAGCAAATGGAGACCAAAGCTCGGATACCACTTGTAGGATCAAAAGTATGTCTAGAGGGGGGTGATTAGACTACTTGACCTAGGGTTCCGATAGGTGGTGCTATCGTACATCCACGTTGATGGAGACTTCAACCCACGAAGGGTAACGGTTGCGCGAGTCCACGGAGGGCTCCACCCACGAAGGGTCCACGAAGAAGCAACCTTGTCTATCCCACCATGGCCGTCGCCCACGAAGGACTTGCCTCACTAGCGGTAGATCTTCACGAAGTAGGTTATCTCCTTGCCCTTACAAACTCCTTGGTTGAACTCCACAATCTTGTCGGAGGCTCCCAAGTGACACCTAGCCAATCTAGGAGACACCACTCTCCAAGAAGTAACAAATGGTGTGTTGATGATGAACTCCTTGCTCTTGTACTTCAAATGATAGTCTCCCCAACGCTCAACTCTCTCTCACAGGATTTGGATTTGGTGGAAAGAAGATTTGAGTGGAAAGCAACTTGGGGAAGGCTAGAGATCAAGATTCATATGGTAGGAATGGAATATCTTGGCCTCAACACATGAGTAGGTGGTTCCTTCTCGTAAAGCAGCAAGTTGGAAGTGTAGGTTTGTTACTGATGGCTCTCTCCACGAATGAAGAGGAGGTGGAGGGGTATATATAGCCTCCACACAAAATCTAACTGCGTTACACACAACTTGCCAAACTCGGTGGGACCGAATTGGTAAACTCGGTCGACCGATTCAGCAAATCTAGTGACCGTTAGGATTTTCGTGGGACCGACATGCAACTCGGTAGGACCGATATGATTAGGGTTAGGGCATAACGTAATCTCGGTGAGACCGATTACACAAACTCGGTGAGACCGATTTTGGTAATAAGCTAACCAGAGAGTTGGTCAGGTAAACTCGGTGGGACCGACTCGCTCATTTCGGTGGGACCGAAATGTTATGAAAAGGAAACAGGGAGTTTACATTGCAATCTCGGTGGGACCGATCGCTCATCTCGGTGGTACCGAAATGTTACGAAGGGAAACAGAGAGATTACAACCCCATCTCAGTGAGGCCGAGAGCCCTATCGGTGAGACCGATTTGCCTAGGGTTTGTGGCAGTGGCTATGACATCTGAACTCGGTGGCGCCGGGTAGAAAGAATCGGTGGGGCCGAGTTTGACTTTTGGTTTAGGTCATATGTGGATGTGAGAAAGTAGTTGAGGGTTTTGGAGCATATCACTAAGAACTGTGGAGCAAGAAACTCATTAAGCAACACCTCATACCTCCTTGATAGTATTGGCTTTTCCTATAGACTCAATGTGATCTTGGATCACTAAAATATAAAATGAAGAGTCTTGAGCTTTTGAGCTTGAGCCAATCCTTTTCTCCTTAGCATTTTGAGGGATCCACTTTTCTCATCCATGCCATGCCATTCATTGAGCTTTTCCTGAAATATTCATCTTGGAATGATGTTAGCTCAATGAGCTATATGTTGTTAGGAATTACCAAAACCACCTAGGGATAGTTGCACTTTCAATCTCCCCCTTTTTGGTAATTGATGACAACATATAGATCAAAGCTTCGGCAAATGATAATAAGAGTGAAAAACATAGTTGCTTTGAGAAGTATGTGATAATCAAGAGCTCCCCCTAAATTTGTGCATAGATTAAGATTTGCTTTGGACTGCAAATGCACAAGGAGTTAGGCTCATGGGTAACTCTTCCATGTCACATACATCTTGCTGGAGCGCTCAAAATGATAATAACTGAATACATGCACTCATCACCAAGCAAAGTGAATGATCATATAGAGATAAACGAGATAATGTCATCCAACAAGCATAAATGTAGCATATGATCAAACACATGATCATCAAGTATCACACAGACATAGAGTATCTCAAACAAGCAAATAGAGTTTAACCACCAAAGCAAGAGAGAACAAAAAGCAACACTCTCTCTCGAAGCCTATGATCTATACATTTTTCTCCCCCTTTGGCAACAAGTTACCAAAAAGTTCATAGAAAATGCATAGCACTATATCAACTCTCAGGCTTGATCTTCAGGTGGTGGTGTAGAGATGGCTCCTTGGACGAAGACTTCGGTAGATGTGGATGGAGCTGGAGGTGTGGGTGCTGAAGCTGGTTGCACTGGAGCTGTAGGAGCTGTAGCTGGTGCAGATGAAGTGGCTCTGGTGTCTGTCACTGGCACTGCAGCTGATCTCTGAGCTCTAGGCACTCTGGCAAATGCATCAGTGGTTGTCTTGCCCTTCCTCTCCTCCATGTCATCCTGAAGCTGCTCAACAACAGACTGGATCTCAGTTACCTTCACATGCAAGTTATAGAACTTCTGCTCCATGATCCTCTCCAGGCTCTCCTGGTTTTGAGTCAAGGTGGCCAGCCATTTCCCAATCCTCAGAGTGGATGCAATAAAGTAGCCTAGTTGATCCTTTTTGCTCTTCAGAAAGTACTGAGATGCCTCTTCCATTGTTGGCATCTTGGTAGCCTTCTCTGTCCTTGCCTTCTCCTTCTTGGCTTGAGCATGCACAGAAGATGGCTCATCTTCATTCATAACACTTGGTTATCCTCAAAGTCTAGATAGATAGAAAAATGTTCCTTGTCCAGCAAGTATGTGCTTGTGCCCATCTTGGAGTTTATCAGCTCCTGGATCTGTGGGGCATACCTACAACTTCTTTTCTGGTCAGCTGCTGTCCTCTTGATAGTCTCAACAATGAGGCTCATGACCTTGAATTTCTGTGGCACATCAAATAGGTGTAGCAAGTTTATTGCATGGCCTCTGATCATGTTGTGGTCACCTGACTTGGGGAAGAGAGTGTGCCTGAGGATCCAGTTGATGGTTGGCAGTCCTGATAGAAGATAGTGTACAGATCCAAACTTATGTGTCTCAACTGCAGCATCTGGGATCTCTCTGTACATATGTGCCATCGTGTTGTGATCCATCTTCTTCTTGGCATAGACATCCAAGTCATCTTCCTTCTCCTTAGGTGCATTGATCAGATTTGCCCATTCCTCAATAGTTGATTGGTACCTTGTACCTTCAGACATCCACACTATCCTGCCATCTGGATAGAAGTGTGCTGTGGAGTAGAATTGCATAATGAGCTCCTCATTCCACTTTGTGAGCTTCTGCCCAACAAAGTCTGCAACTCCACAAGCACTGAAACTGTCACACACTCCAGGATAGTGTTCCTCATTTTCCTTCATGTAGGTCCAGTCCACCCACCTCATGTCACAAACTATAGGCTTCTTGTCCAACAATACTGTCTCATAGAAATCCTGCTGTTCCTTAGTATGGAACCTGTAGTCAACAACAGTCCTTCTCCTGATAGCATAGGGATCAGACAACCTCCACTGTCTAAGTCCTGCATCCTTCCTCAGCTTCATGTTCTCAGCCACAGGATGAGCATCATTGTGGTATGGAATCTTTGGCTTCAGCTTTCTCAGAACATGCTCTTCATCTTCTTCTTCTTCAGCAGCAGTTTCAGGCACTGGGGCCTTGTTCTTCTCGGCAGCAGATATGTTTCTGGTATTCCTCTTTGGTGCAGTCTTTGGTTTGGAGGAAGCTTTGGGAGCTTCTTTGGGCTTTGATGATGCATCCCCTGACCTAATAGCATCACCCATAAGCTTCTGAGCCTTGGGTGCTGGTGCAACAACCTCTTCTTCCTCTTCCTCAGAGTCTCTCCTCATAGAAGGATTGCCAAGAACTTTGGCAGTAGTGGTTCTGACTCTCTTCTTCTTTTTGTCTTGACCAGCAGCATCATCTTCTGACTCAATAGTAAACTTCATGGTTTCTCCAGTGGCAACCTTCCTGGATTTGGAAGTGGGTATCCTTCTTGCAGGTGCCTTTTTCTGCACTATTGGCTTAGTGGCTGCAGCTGATACATATTCTTTCTTGACCACCTTCTTCTTGGAAGTGGCCTCATCCTCTACTTCCACATAGTCTTCATCCTCAGATTCTGAGGTTTTCTTCTTTCTGGTTCTGGTGGCAGCTTTGGGCAAGTTGCTTGGGGTGTTCATGCTGCCATCATCTGAGGTACTAGAGGGACCAGTGCCCTCACTCATCTGAACCTGCTCCTCTTCCCTGTTCTGGCTGTCACTTTGATCAGACATGTTGCAAACACTTGATCACGACCACAGTGAATAGATGTAGATGAGATAGAGTGGATGAGCATCACAAAAAATCTGAGGTTTTTGCAAAAGAATGATTCAAAAACTTAGTTTTAGTTTTCCACAGAAAGCATTTCGGATCAACCGATTTGCAAACTCGGTGATACCGAAGCAGCTTTTCGAACCTAAACTAGTGAACTTGGTCAGACCGAGTCACAGTTCGGTGGCACCGAGACTGCTAGGGTTTCACAAAGTCCTGAACTCGGTCACACTGATTTGCAATTCTCGGTCAGACCGAGAATCACTTGTGCAATGGCCTTAGCCGAATCGGTGGAACCGAGTTCTGCAACTCGGTGGGTCCGAGATGGTCTCGGCGAAAACCTAACCCTAAATTTTCAATTCATTACTAAACTATGGATTGTTTTGACTGGATAGAGTAGTTTCAATCGTTGCAAGAATCATGATGAACACAATGTGCTAGGAATCGGACGGGGATAGCACTGTGATCGAGTCCATACCCTAGCTTGGCGATGAACTCGCTTCTGGCGGCAACGGCGGGGTGAATTCCACGGCGGCGGAGACCAGCGATTGGAGGCGGTGGCATTTAGGAGGACGATCCGGAGACCACGGAGGCAGAGCGAGCTATGCGTGGGCGAAGGGGTTTGGAGAAAGTTTCCAAATTTTTTCCGTGAGTATATATAGCTGACCACTGCCGGTGTGACCGAGTGGAACAACTCGGTGGCACCGAGATGCATAATCAGATACGATTCAGCAACTCGGTGTGACCAAAAAGTTCAAATCGGTTGCACTGAGATTGAAAACCTAGATCGACTTAGTGATCTCGGTTTGGCCGAAATGGAGGAATCGGTCAGACCAAAACGCACAAAGAAGTTTTGGAAGTTTAAGTCTATGACGAATCGGGGACTCTGAGTGCTCCTCACACAGAGTGGTTCGAATCTGACTTGATCAAATTTTGTGATGTAGCATGAATAGAGTTTGAGAAGAGAAAAGCATAGATAGCTAGAGAAGGTTCTTAGGCATTCTTGTCCATCCACTTGGCAAAAGAAAAAGAAACCAATCAATCAAAGCAGCAAGTGGATGTCCTCGAATGAGTAAAATATGCAACCAACATGCTCACACAATAAAATGGCAAATGAAATATGTGGCAAAGCATGCACAACCAATTCTAGCATCTATCAAACAATTGGCGATGACTAGGTCATCTATATATGAGTATATTGACTTAGGAGTCAAATGAGAACATTTGGTCATAGGTCATACTCATCGTTTAAGCTCAAGTGGGGTTACCACTTTTACATAATGCATTGATGTGTTCACACCATTAGTGTTGCTTTGACTAATTTCTTAGATTTAAGCTCCAACTAGATGTGAGATCACCACTTAGAGGGATAAACTAACCTTGGGTTTTGTCAATGATGACTTCATGTAGGTGTTGAAGATGTGGATGCTCAATGTTGATGTAGATCATTTGGAGCAATCCCTTGGAGTGAGTTGCACTTTCAATACCTACACGGGTTAGTCCCACAAGGAACAAACAAGGATATCATAGACATAGAGTGATGCTCACACAAGATAATGTCTATGAGAGCATTAGGTTACCTTGTCCCTTGTCCTACCAACAAGAGGGTTTGTGACTCCTTGAACTAGTGCAAGATGTGGAAGTTGATTGCACTTGTTGTTGCCAAAATGATATGAGTGAAATATGTTGGCGGAGTCACCCTCAAGAACTCTCTAGTTCTTCTTCTTCGCGACCCACATCATCTTGATGGGAATCCTTGGAGTTGTAGTCATACTTGATGAAGTAGAACTTGACGTAGTCTTGGGAACCCACTTGACCAAGGCTTTAGGAGCTTCTTCAAATGCATCAATCTCCTCTTGAAGCTTGTCCTTGCCTTTTTGCTTGTGGTCTTGTGGTGGAAGATCATCTTGAGCTTGTGTCCCCTTGAAGGAAGTGGGATCATAATTCTCTTGTTGAGGAACAAACTTTGTCTTGGGGTATTGATCTTCTTCCCACTCAACTCCATTGGCATTGAACTTTCGTTCAAAACCAACACCTTGGTTCTTTCGGTGCCTTCCTTGCTTGCGTACAATTTCCTCAAATTGCTTACTCCCGGCAAGGCTCTTGTAAACACCTTTCTCTATAATTCCCTTCAATAAGCTATTTTCTTGCTCAAGTGTAACTTGGCTAAGAGAATCATTAGTGGAATCAAGAGAACTACTAGAAGCAACAACATTGGATTTACCATGATTATTGTTACTACTAGAGGAAGAATCCTTCTTGTTCTTGTTAGTGGACTTGACTTGAGGCATGTAAGTAGATAAGAGTAAACACTTGGCAATGTAAGAAGAACTTTTCTTAGGGAGATCATCATAGATTGCCTTTAAGAACTCATGCTCTTACTCAAGGTTGAGCTTTTCAAAGCGTAACTTCTCATGAGTCCTTAAAAGTTCTCGATGATCTTCTAAGATAGTTTCATGAGCTAACTTAAGAGTGTTTAGTTCTTTAGTTAGAAGCTCAATCTTCTCCTTATCATTGTCATTCATTTTATCTTGATTAGCATGATTAATTGACGTTTCATCATAGTATCCATCACTAGAGTTGTCAACAATTAAATCATCATCACCTAGCAAGTCATCTTCATCACTATTGAAATCAACATACTCGGGGTGTGTTACCTTTGGGCCTTTAGCCATGAAGCATCTTCCAAGTCCTTCATTTGGTGAGTAAAATATGTCGTAGGAGTTGGTTGACACAAGTGCTAGACCGGCAACACCTTCATCTTGAGTATATTCGGAGTCGGAGTGATAGCTTCTCTCGGAGTGATTGTCGGAGTCGGAGCCGGATACCCATTCACCAACATGAGCTTGATGTCTTCGTTTTGTGTAGCTCCTTGATGACTTGTCCTTCCTTTCCGATTCCTTGCTTCTCCGGAATGTTCTTCGTTAATAACGATCATCTCTACTCCTTTTCTCTCTTGGTGGTGATTCTTCTCTTCTACTTCTCCTCTTGGGTGATTCTTCTCTTCTTTTGTGGGGTGCCGTACACTCATTGGAATAGTGTCCGGGTCTCCAACAATTGTAGCAATTGCGTTCTCGACTAGAAGATCTTTTGTCACTGTAGGACCTTGACTTGGAGCTTCTTTCTTTGCTTCTACTCTTGTAGAACTTGTTGAAGTTCTTCACCATTAAGCTCAATTCTTCATTGAAGGTTTGTTTCTCACTTGATGATGTGGGGGCTTCGCATGAGGCTTTGTAAGCACCACCTTGACTTGTTGTGAAGTTCCTCCTTATCCTTGAGTGACATCTCATGAGAAACAATTCTTCCAATGACTTCCGTTGGCTTGAGATCTTTGTAATTTGGCATCATTTGGATCAATGTGCACACGGTATCATATTTTCCGTCCAAAGCTCTTAGGATCTTCTTGATGATGAATTTGTCGGTCATCTCTTCACTTCCTAAGCCCGCAATCTCATTTGTGATAAGAGCAAGCCTAGAGTACATTTCAGCGACACCTTCACCATCCTTCATTTTGAACTTGTCAAGTTGACTTTGGAGCACATCCAACTTGGATTCCTTGACGGAGTCGGTACGTTCATGCATATCAATCAAAGTGTCCCAAATTTCCTTTGCATTCTCAAGACGGCTGATTTTGTTGAATTCTTGAGCACAATCCGTTGAAGAGGATATCACAAGCTTGAGCGTTGTATTGCAGCATCTTCAACTCTTCCGCACTAGCTTCACGGTTTGGTTCTCTCCCATCAAAGAATTCACCTTGCAAGCCAATACACACAATAGCCCAAACGGCGGGGTTATGTCCAAGAATATGCATTTTCATCTTATGCTTCCAACTAGCAAAATTAGTACCATCAAAGTAAGGACCTTACGGTGATAGTTTCCCTCGCTAGGCGCCATACTCTCCTAGGTAGTGAAACCAAGGCTATGACCACCAAAAGCTATGGAAATCAAAGCAAATGGAGACCAAAGCTCTGATACCACTTGTAGGATCGAAAGTATGTCTAGAGGGGGGGTGGTTAGACTACTTGACCAAATAAAAACTTATCCTTTTCCCAATTTTAGTCTTTGGCAGATTTTAGATATCTTAGCACAAGTCAAGCAATCTTAACACAATTCAAGCAAGCATGCGAAGAGTATATGGGCAGCGGAAAGTAAAGCATGCAACTTGCAAGAATGTAAAGGGAAGGGTTTGGAGAATTCAAACGCAATTTGGAGACACGGTGATTTCTGAGCCATGGTTCTGATAGGTGGTGCTATCGTACATCCACGTTGATGGAGACTTCAACCCACGAAGGGTAACGGTTGCGCGAGTCCACGGAGGGCTCCACCCACGAAGGGTCCATGAAGAAGCAACCTTGTCTATCCCACCATGGCCGTCACCACGAAGGACTTGCCTCACTAGCGGTAGATCTTCACGAAGTAGGCGATCTCCTTGCGCTTAAAAACTCCTTGGTTCAACTCCACAATCTTGTCGAGGCTCCCAAGTGACACCTAGCCAATCTAGGAGACACCACTCTCAAGAAGTAACAAATGATGTGTTGATGATGAACTCCTTGCTTTTGTGCTTCAAATGATAGTCTCCCCAACACTCAACTCTCTCTCACAGGATTTGGATTTGGTGGAAAGAAGATTTGAGTAGAAAGCAACTTGGGGAAGGCTAGAGATCAAGATTCATATGGTAGGAATGGAATATCTTGGCCTCAACACATGAGTAGGTGGTTCCTTCTCAGAAACAGCAATTTGGAAGTGTAGGTTTGTTCTGATGGATCTCTCCACGAATGAAAAGGAGGTGGAGGGGTATATATAGCCTCCACACAAAATCTAACCGTTACACACAACTTGCCAAACTCGGTGGGACCGAATTGTAAACTCGGTCAGACCGATTCAGCAAATCTAGTGACCTTTAGGATTTTCGGTGGGACCGACATGCAACTCGGTAGGACCGATATGATTAGGGTTAGGGCATAACGTAATCTCGGTAAGACCGATTACACACACTCGGTGAGACCGATTTTGGTAATAAGCTAACCAGAGAGTTGGTTAGGTAAACTCGGTGGGACCGATTCGCTCATTTCGGTGGGACCGAAATGTTACGAAAAGGAAACAGGGAGTTTACATTGCAATCTCGGTGGGACCGATCACTCATCTTGGTGGTACCGAAACGTTACCAAGGGAAACACAGAGATTACAACCCCACCTCGGTGAGACTGAGATCCCTATCGGTGAGACCGATTTGCCTAGGGTTTGTGGCAGTGGCTATGACATCTGAACTCGGTGGCGCCGGGTAGAAAGAATCGGTGGGGCCGAGTTTGACTTTCGGTTTAGGTCATATGTGGATGTGAGAAAGTAGTTGAGGGTTTTGGACCATATCACTAAGCACTGTGGAGCAAGAAACTCATTAAGCAACACCTCATCCCTCCTTGATAGTATTGGCTTTTCCTATAGACTCAATGTGATCTTGGATCACTAAAATATAAAATGAAGAGTCTTGAGCTTTTGAGCTTGAGCCAATCCTTTTCTCCGTAGCATTTTGAGGGATCCACTTTTCTCATCCATGCCATGCCATTCATTGAGCTTTTCCTGAAATATTCATCTTGGAATGATGTTAGCTCAATGAGCCATATGTTGTTAGGAATTACCAAAACCACCTAGGGATAGTTGCACTTTCAGCCTCTGGCCGCGCCGCCCCGCTGGCCGGCTTGGCCGCCGCCAGCGATGCCTTGGCCGCCGTCGGGTGGCGCCAGCCGCGTGGCCGAACCGCCGTTGTGCCCAACGATGCGGGCGCTAGGGTTCCCCCTAGCGTCGCTGCGGGATAGGCCGAGCAACGCATGGGCCGGCCCGTTGGCTGTTGGGCCGGATGGGCCGCGGCCGTGGGATCCCTTAAAAAAAGGGTGGCGCCGGCTGCAGCGCGGGATTTTTACGTTTTAGCCCCCACAGTACTATAGATTTATGCGACTATATTCCTGCTATAATATTTTGCGTATAAGTCCACAGGCCCTGCATTTTCGCTGAAAATGCGATTTGGGCTTAAAAATGCCTCGAATTCAATTTTTGGGCTAGTTTTCACATACTAGATGCGCTTAACAGGCTATCTTTTGTAACATGATATTATTGTATGATTTTACTGCTGTAGATTAATTGTTTAGCACTCTTAATCATTTAGTAAGTCATATAATAGCATGTTTTAAAATATTGGAACGTCATTTTATTGAATAAGTTTATCAACATCGTTTTGTGCAAAAGATTACCTGTTGTAATCTCATAATTTTTGCATAAATCGCAGATGGCCGGAATTGTCAACAAGGAGTTTCCTGAGTTGGCCAAGACAGGGCTGAACTACCTGTCATGGTCCTCGGACTGCGAGATCTTTCTCCAGGGCAGAACCCTCCTGAGGGCGATCGGTAAGGGGGCCCAGTTGGCCGCCACTGATCCCAAGTTTGAAACTGAGAATGCGCAGGATCTGCACTTTCTCCGTCATCACCTGTCACCTACTCTGAAAGATGAGTATATGTGAGGGAGTCCTGGATTAGGGGGTGTCCGGATAGCCGAACTATCATCTTTGGCCGGACTCCTAGACTATGAAGATACAAGATTGAAGACTTCGTCTCGTGTCCGGATGGGACTTTCATTGGTGTGGAAGGCAAGCTTGGCGATACGGATATGTAGATCTCCTACCATTGTAACCGACTCTGTGTAACCCTAACCCTCTTCGGTGTCTATATAAACCGGAGGGTTTTAGTCCGTAGGACGAACAACAATCAGACCATATGCTAGCTTCTAGGGTTTAGCCTCTCTGATCTCGTGGTAGATCTACTCTTGTACTACCCATATCATCAATATTAATCAAGCAGGAGTAGGGTTTTACCTCCATCGAGAGGGCTCGAACCTGGGTAAAAACATCGTGTCCCTTGTCTCCTGTTACCATCCGCCTAGACGCACAGTTCGAGACCCCCTACCCGAGATCGGCCGGTTTTGGCACCGACATTGGTGCTTTCATTGAGAGTTCCTCTGTGTCGTCACCTTTAGGCTCGATGGCTCCTTCAATCATCAACAATGATGCGGTCCAGGGTGAGACTTTTCTCCCCGGACAGATCTTCGTACTCGGCGCCTTTACACTGCGGGCCAATTCGCTTGGCCATCTGGAGCAGATTGAAAGTTACGCCCCTGGCCATCAGGTCAGATTTGGGAGTTTGAACTACACGGTCGACATTCGCGGAGACTTGATCTTCGACGGATTCGAGCCACAGCCAAGCGCGCTGCACTGTCTCGATGGGCATGATCTAGCTCTGCCGCCGAACAGTGCCCTGGAGGCCGCACTAGTGTCCGCTCTGACCCTTAGCTCGGAGCCGACTTCGCCGATCGAGGATGGATGGCTGGACACCACCTCGGGGGCTGAGATCTCTATGGCGATCGAGCCGAACACCATCCATGTCCTTTGCGAAGCACGTGACTCCAAGGTGTCGGACTCTTCTCCGGACTCCGAACCTTCCGCGCCCCTGCCAACCGAATCCGATTGGGCGCCGGTTATGGAGTTCACTACCGCGGACATCTTTCAGTACTCGCCCTTTGGCGACATCCTGAATTCACTAAAATCTCTCTCTTTATTAGGAGAGCCCTGGCCGGACTATGGTCAGCAAGGTTGGGATGCGGACGACGAAGAAATTCGACGCCCACCCACCACCCACTTCGTAGCCACTGTCGAAAGTTTAAACGACGTGCTCGATTTCGACTCCGAAGACATCGACGGTATGGACGACGATGCAGGAGATAGTTATGAACCAGCACCTATAGGGTACGGGACAACCACCTCATCTCACGATGTATATATGGTGGATACAACTAAAGGAAACGGCGACGAGGAACAACGGGACGCTACGAAGGATAATTCCCTCGAAAAGCAGTCTAAACGGCGACGTAAGCGCCGCTCAAAGTCCCGCCTCGACAAAGACAGCATCCATACAGACCCAGCCATAGAGCAGGGCGAACCGATGGACGGCGAACACGCTATCGAGCAACCATCCGAACAAGATAACTTGGATAAACAATCCGTCCCCGGCGAAGATAACAGTCCGGACGATCTCACGCCGGAGAAATTGTTGGAGCAGAAGAACCTCCACAAAAGGCTCGTCGCCACTGCGCGTAGCCTGAAAAAGCAGAAGCGGAAGCTCAAAACAGCGGAAGATGCACTCAGAATTAGATGGATTAAAGTACTCAACAGCGCAGACAAATACGGCGACAGTCGCCAAACAAAGAGCTACCCGAAGCGCAAACTGCTGCCCGAATTCGATGAAGAGGCCGTAGAGCCCCCACAATCAAAGAACAAAGAGGCCGCCCGGTCGGATAGACGACCACATGGCAAACATAGAGCGGCAAGCGGCGCCGCACACAAGACGGCACGCGATCCGCATAAGGATTCACACCAAAAGGATGGCCCAGTTAGGTCCATCTATGGACCAAGAAAACAAGCTCTAGCGAGCAATGCAACACGTCAAATATCCGAACATCACGGCACACCCAAATATAGGGGCGCCGCGCACCCCCTATGTTTCACCGATGAGGTGCTGGATTATGAATTTCCAGCGGGATTCAAGCCCGTAAACATAGAGGCATACAACGGAACAACGGACCCTGGAGTCTGGATTGAGGATTACATCCTCCACATACACATGGCCAGAGGAGATGACCTCCACGCCATAAAATATTTACCCCTCAAGCTCAAAGGGCCAGCCCGGCATTGGCTTAAAAGCCTCCCCAAAAACACCATTGGAAGTTGGGAAGAGCTCGAGGATGCTTTTCGGGCCAATTTTCAAGGGACCTATGTCCAACCTCCGGATGCAGACGATTTAAGTCACATAACCCAACAGCCCGGAGAGTCAGCCCGAAAATTCTGGAATAGGTTTCTCACCAAAAAGAACCAAATAGTCGACTGTCCGGACGCCGAAGCCCTAGCAGCTTTCAAACAGAACGTCCGAGACGAATGGCTCGCCACACACCCTGGCCAAGAAAAGCCAAGAACAATGGCCGCATTAACAAGCCTCATGACCCGCTTTTGCGCGGGAGAGGATAGCTGGCTAGCAAGATGCAGCACCAGCGACCCAAGTACATCCGAAGTCAGGGATGGAAATGGGAAACCACGACGCAGCAAGGACCAGCGCCGGACTAAGGGGAACAGTCCGAAGAGCATGGCAGTCAACGCCGGATTCAAAAGCTCTCGGCAGAACAATAAAAAACTTCCCCTTAAGGATAACAGCGACGAGCTATCCAATTTAAACAAAATCTTGGACAAGATATGCCAAATTCACAGTACTCCCGGGAAGCCTGCAAACCATACCCACAGAGATTGTTGGGTCTTCAAGCAGTCCGGCAAACTCAACGCCGAACACAAGGGGCTCGACACACCAAGTGAGGACGACGACGAACCCCGTAAGCAGAGCACCGGAAAACAAAAGAATTTCCCACAAGAGGTCAAAACAGTAAACTCACTTCAAGTGACAAAAGGGAAAAACAGAGCGGCGCCCACTGAAATACGCGCCGCATGGTTTACCCCAGCGGAGTCCCGACACTGGTTGTCAAAACCAATCACCTTCGACCATCAGGATTACTCCGGAAGTATCCGGAATGCAGGATGGATTGCCTTGATATTAGATCCTATAATCGACGGACTACAATTTAAACAAGTCCTAATGGACGGCGGCAGTGATCTAAACCTGCTATATCAGGACACAATCCGCAGAATGGGGATAGACCCAACCAGAATTTGCCATAGCAACACTTCCTTTAAAGGAGTGATGCCAGGCCCATATGCCCATTGTACGGGCTCTCTACCACTAGAAGTTGTGTTCCGCTCATCCGACAACTTCCGTCGCGAAAAGTTAGTCTTCCACATCGCCCCATTTAAAAGTAGCTATCAAGCACTATTGGGACGCGAAGCTTTCGCCCGCTTCAACGCAATACCGCATTATGCATCTCTTACACTTAAAATGCCCGGTCCACGCGGCATCATCTCATTAAAGGGAAACTTCGAGTGTTCCTCGAGCACGGATGAATGTGAGACTGCTTTGACAGCCGCACAATAATCCGGCTTCGCTGATCAAAGCACCTAAATAGGTCATTTAGACCCCGGACGCGGTTAAGCGAGTCCGGCCTAAATAAACAAGGGGCTTGTGAGCCACGTACCCCGTTGCAAGGGGCTCCACGCATGCACAACAAGAGACAATAAAGCTCAATTTCATTCATTTTCTGAATCATACTCTGTTTATTTTAAAGTACACTTTTCGCACGATCTTTTTTAAAGTTCCTCTCTTTTACAGATGAACGTCGTGCTATACCCGTCCAGGATACGGCACAACGGAGACACAGGCACAGACGTGCAGTAGGGACCCGTTGCAAGGATTCTTTTCAGATTAAGACCCTACGTAAACCTTTCTTACTGTCTCTTGTTGATACACATCCCCTGGTTTTTTGCTATAACCGAGGAGGAGGCTGGCGTTTTGGCATCGAGCGTCGAGAATTTTCTTGGCGATGCACAGACACGGGGCTTGTTACAAAGGGCGTTGTTCGGCCCGCTTTTATAAATACCGAACACCTTAGGGAGTGTCTGGCGTCTCGAGTTAGACCTTATATGCATCAGCTCTGAATCATGTCTTTGGTCAAATGTTGGGTTTGCCCGGCTCCTGTGTTTTGCTGCCTTACGTTCCGTTCTATCGGCTAACGCGGCACCAGGAGAACTACTGCGATTGTGCCCAGTTCGCCGGTGAGCACCTCAGTAGAGAAAGCCGAAAACTGACTGTCATCATATAGCGAGAGACTGGTCAACCACTCGATGACCCACCGGAATGTTTAGAATTCCTCCGCATTAACGAAGGACCGTTTCCCGGTCAGGCACATACACGCCCCGAATTCGGGCGAGCGCGGTGCCCCTAGGGGCTATATAGTAGCCCCGCCATCGAACTCCTATGGCTAAGTGAAAGTGGTAAAGCATTATAGTCCGGTTGCCTAGCTTGCTCCGCTATCACCTCCTTTACAGGACCAAGACGTTGGATTAAGTGTGAAAATGCGCCTTTTTGCAAACACCCCCGCATTATGTGTGTGGGGGCTGAAGCCGAAGACTGCCATCTTTCAGGTTATATACACATATACATTAACGGCCGCACAGGAGGTATTTTACTACTTGAATGCACAAGTATAAAAAGCTCTTATATTCTATTGAAACATTGTTTCACAAATCATACATGTCATTAGAACATAATATCCTTCGAGCACTGCGTCTCTATTAAACGAGCGCCCTGCAGGACTTCCTCAAAATAGCGCTCGACTGGCACTCGGCTTCCGTCCGAATCCGGGGATGCAATGTCGGTGGCCTTCATCTCTGCCCAGTATGTCTTGACACGGGCAGGAGCCATCCGCGCACCCTCTATGCATGCCGACCGCTTCATCGCATCGATATGCGGCACCGCACCAAGGAACTGCTGCACCAAGCCAAAATAACTCTTCGGCTCGGGCCTTTTCGGCCACAAATGAGTCACGGCATCATTCATGGCAAGTCCGGACAACCTATTCAGCTCAGCCCATTCGGCTAACCGATCGGTTAATGGAAGTGGACGCTCCGGATTACGGAACTGCGACCAAAACAGCTCTTCCCTTCTGTGACCCTTTTGGCCTCGGAAGTGCTCGACCGCGTCCGCGGCACTCGCCGCTAAGTCCAGATAAGCATCCTCCGCACCCCACAGCCGGTCCAACTGAGCATACTTCGGATCCGTGAACTTCCTCCACGGCAGAAAGGGCTTTCCAGCCACGATATCCCCGGCTTGACGTAGCTCCTCCTTTATAGCTCTCATCGCGGGCGAGCATCCTTAACCCGGCGGTGGCCTTTTCAGGTCCTCTTGCTCCGCTCGACGCGTTCTTTTTCAAGAAACTTCGCAGCGGTCGGTAGCATTCTTCAACTTCACGGCCATCTCGGCCATTTCCTTCCTGCTTGGCGGATGAACAGCCTGTTCGGCTCTTAGCTCTTCGGCCGCCTTCAAGGCAGCCGCATCACTTTTTCTGGCTTGCTCCTTGACTCGGGCGAGCTCCGCCCGAAGGTTCTCCATAGCAGCGGCACCATCTGCATCAAGCATACATGTTGTAAGGCATGGGCGTCAAGCTCCCTTACCAGGTGTCCGCAGAGAAGTTGCATACCTTGCGACTCGTCAAGCCGCTTATTGACAAGCGCGATGTCCGCATCCACCGCGTCAAGTTGCCGCTTCAGTTCGGCAAATTCATCAGTCCGGCTGGCCACCGGACGCTCCGCCACCTATATAGGAAAGGCGACATCTTACAACTGAGATTATGGTCCTCGGCGCGCTATCACTTTTGACAGCGTACCGAGTCTCAGGGGCTACTATCTATACAGGGCGCATTCTATATGCAAAACTGTAAGAAGGTACATCATTTTTTGTGTACCTCAAACCCCATCAGTAAACTTCTGAAGGCTTCATGCAATCCGCTCTCAACGGATGAAATCCTTTCAATCACCGTACCCATTAACGCACGATGATCTTCTGAGATAGACGCTCGCCCGAGCAGATCCTTCAACTCCTTCGGCCGTACACCAGTTGGCGGCGGACCTTCCGGCCCCGCCGGACGCGGGGAAACCCTCGCGACGACACCTCAGGGTCGTCCGCCTCGCATGACGGTGCGGCAGGTGGAGGCGTTTCGCTCTCCATCATCTCCGGCCGAAGATCCCCCGAAGATGAGCTCTGCTGAGAAGGGCTGAGATCCGAACTACAAGGTAAAACCTCGGTTATCTTCAGAAATAAAAAACAGGGATGTCCCTTATTACAAAACTCCCCTTTCTACTTACGGCTCGCTGGAGGGCTGATTCCCTTGAGGAAATAGTGCGGCCGGGGCTTCTCCTGGTGCAGGACCCTCTGGCGAAGATTTCTTCCCCCGCTTTGAGGCCTTGGCCTCCGGATCTTCAGAAGCGGTCCTCTTCTCCCCCTGGAGGGAGGGATTCTCAATCCCCCCTTTCTTGAAAGCCTCCTTCGCGGAGGCAGTAGCTTCCCTGTTCCCCCCTTTGCCCTCTTCCAAGGCGCGGCCTCCAGCATCTTGGTTAACACAGGATCCGGCGTGGTCTCAGGGAGGGGGGTCGGACACCTTATCAGTTTTGCTTTCGCAATCCACTCCTGTTCAAGGACATCTCTTTAAAGGGCAAGTTTATGATAAATGTATGGATAGCGTGTCCAGGTACAGGACTACTTACTTGGGTATCGGGGCGATTGCATCTCAGACCTGCATCCTCGGTCAAGTCCGGACACATTCCTTGTGATCCGAAGAACAGTTGATACATCTCCACGGGCGTCGCGCCCATAAAGTGTTGGAGAGCTCGTGGTCCCTCCGGATTAAACTCCCACAAAGGCGGGGGCGACGTTGCAGGTAGGAGGCGCCGAATCAGCATGACCTGTGCTACTACAACCAGATTGATCTCTCTCTCTCTAGGAGGTCTCGAATACGGCCCTGCAACAGAGGTACGTCCTTGGACGGCCCCCAGTCAAGCCCTTTATTGACCCATGACGCCAGCCGCAATGGAGGACCCGAGCGGAAAGCAGGTGGCGCCACCCATTTGGTGCCCCTAGGAGCGGTGATATAAAACCACTCTTGTTGCCATAGACTGAGCTCCTCTTGAAAAGAGCCCTCGGGCCATGGAGCGTCAGCATTCTTGCTTATAATAGCCCCTCCGCACTTTTCACTGCTGCCCCTTGATCATCTTGGCTCCACTTTGAAGGTCTTGAGCCGCAACCCGAAGTGAGGGGTAATCACGGAGGAAGGCTTCGCATACAAAAATGAACGATGAGATGTGGAGGATGGACTCCGGATCCAAGTCATGGAATTCCAGCCCATAATAAAACATGAGCCCCCTCACGAAGGGGTCCGTCGGGAAGCCTAAGCCCCGAAGGAAGTGAGACACGAACACCACGCTCTCACCAGGCTCGGGAGTGGGAATAACCTGCCCTTGGGCAGGCAGCCTATGCGAAATTTCGCTGGTTGGATACCTGGCGTCTCTCAGCTTTAGCACATCTTCTTCCGCGACGGAGGAAGGCATCCACCGGCCGTACAGGTCGGAGCCGGACATCGTCGAAGGTCCGAAGCGCCTGAATCTGGAGCTTTGGGTGTTGGAACTCGAGGCGAGAGGCAGATTCGATTGAGATCAAAAGAAAGGAGCGGGCCTTGGTCTCGTTATAAAGAGGTTGAATACCAAGAGCCCTCCCCGTGACCGTTCGGGACTCGCCTTCGATAGAGGAGGCGTGCCAACAGGCACGACTGGGTTACCAACGCCCGTATTGATGAGAATCCCGGAATAAGGGGGCACGATCTCCGCTTTCATAAGACGTGCCAGGGAAACCGCCTCGCTAAACGCGCTGAGGTGGGACAGTAAAAAAACGATTCGAATAAAGGCCTGGCAAGTGGTGTGATGTCACGCCGTGGAATACGTCAGCGGATCTGTGTAAAGATTATTCTCTCTACGGGTCGAACTTGTTTTGCAGAGCCGGACACTATCCTTGTGTTCAAAATTTTCTATGAAGTATTCGGAGGAGGAACCCGCCTTGCAATGCCGAAGACAATATGCGCGCCGGACTAAATGCGTCATTGAAGCCTGGTTCAGGGGCTACTGAGGGAGTCCTGGATTAGGGGGTGTCCGCATAGCCGAACTATCATCTTTTGCCGGACTCCTAGACTATGAAGATACAAGATTGAAGACTTCGTCTCGTGTCCGGATGGGACTTCCCTTGGCGTGGAAGGCAAGCTTGGCGATACGGATATGTAGATCTCCTACCATTGTAACCGACTCTGTGTAACCCTAACCCTCTTCGGTGTCTATATAAACCGGAGGGTTTTAGTCCGTGGGGCGAACAACAATCAGACCATAGGCTAGCTTCTAGGGTTTAGCCTCTCGATCTCGTGGTAGATCTACTCTTGTACTACCCATATCATCAATATTAATCAAGCAGGAGTAGGGTTTTACCTCCATCGAGAGGGCCCGAACCTGGGTAAAAACATCGTGTCCCTTGTCTCCCGTTACCATCCGCCTAGACGCACTGTTACCATCCTGAGCGCAGTGCTTCTGGCCTTTGGACCGCTCTTAAGCAGCGGTTTGAGAGGCTGAAGTACACTGTGAAGCCACGTGCAGAGGCAGAGTGGATCCGTCTGAGGTTTGCGGACTTCAAGACAGTTGGGGAGTACAATTTGGCTCTGCACCGGATTTGTACGACTCTTCGGTTGTGTGGTACTGAGATTACCGACTCCCAGAAGATTGAGAAAACCCTATCCACTTTCCACCCCGATGCGGTCCAGTCCTCACGGAACTACCGCCAGAGAACTACACGAGGTATTCAGAGTTGATTGGCGTCCTCCAGTGGCGGAGGCACAGGATGAGAGTTCTCAAAAAAGAACTTTGTCGCGCAACCACTTGGGGGGAGTTCTCGCCAGGAGGTGAACGCTCTCAAAGTCCGCAAGCCTCAACAGAATAAGAGGGGCCGCAAGGGCAAGAAGAAGGGCCGTTGCTACGTCTCGAGCTTGCGTTGGTTTTCCCCGAAGAGGAGAGGATGATGCAGCACAGTAGCGTAAGTATTTCCCTCAGTTTTTGAGAACCAAAGTATCAATCCAGTAGGAGGCCACGCGCAAGTCCCTCGTACCTGCACAAAACGATAGCTACTCGCAACCAACGCGATTAGGGGTTGTCAATCCCTTCACGGTCACTTACGAGAGTGAGATCTGATAGAGATAATATTTTTGGTATTTTTGGTATAAAGATGCAAAGTAAAAAGTAAAAGCAAAGTAAAAACAAGGCAAGTAAATAAAGCGGTAGAGATTGATATGATGAGAATAGACCCGGGGGCCATAGGTTTCACTAGTGGCTTCTCTCAAGAGCATAAGTATTCTACAGTGGGTGAACAAATTATGGTTGAGCAATTGAAAGAATTGAGCATATTTATGAGGTTATCTAGGTATGATCATGTATATAGGCATCACGCCCGAGACAAGTAGACCGAAACGATTCTGCATCTACTACTATTACTCCACTCATCGACCGCTATCCAGCATGCATCTAGAGTATTAAGTTAAAAACAGAGTAACGACTTAAGCAATATGACATGATGTAGAGGAATAAATTCATGCAATATGATAAATACCCCATCTTGTTATCCTCGATGGCAACAATACAATACGTGCCTTGCAACCCTTTACATCCTTTGGGTAAGGACACCGCAAGATTGAACCCAAAGCTAAGCACTTCTCCCATTGCAAGAACTACCAATCTAGTTGGCCAAACCAAACGGGTAATTCGAAGAGACTTGCAAAGATAAGTCAATCATACATAAAAGAATTCAGAGAAGATTCAAATATTATTCATAGATAAGCTGGATCATAAACCCACAATTCATCGGTCTCAACAAACACACCGCAAAAAAGAAGATTACATCGAATAGATCTCCACGAGAGAGGGGAGAACATTGTATTGAGATCCAAAAAGAGAGAAGAAGCCATCTAGCTACTAGCTATGGACCCGAAGGTCCAAGTAAACTACTCACACTTCATCGAAGGGGCTATGGTGTTGATGTAGAAGCCCTCCATGGTGGATGCCCCCTCGTGAGCTCCTAACAGGCCCCAAGATGGGATCTCGTGGATAAAGGAAGTTGCGGCGGTGGAATTAGGTTTTTGGCTCCTGTTCTGATCGTTTGGGGATACGTAGGTATATATAGGAGGAAGGAGTACGTCGGTGAAGCGTCAGGGGGCCCACGAGGTAGGGGGCGCGCCCAGGGGGGCGCACCCTCCACCCTCGTGACCGCCTCTAGCACTTCTTGGAGTAGGGTCCAAGTCTCCTGGATCACGTTCGGTCAGAAAATCACGTTTCCGAAGGTTTCATTCCGTTTGGACTCCGTTTGATATTCCGTTTCTTCGAAACACTGAAATAGGCAAAAAAACAGCAATTCTGGGTTGGGCCTCCGGTTAATAGGTTAGTCCCAAAAGTAATATAATAGTGGAAAATAAAGCCCAATATAGTCCAAAACAGTAGATAAAGTAGCATGGAGCAATCAAAAATTATAGATACGTTGGAGACGTATCAGGCATCCCCAAGCTTAATTCCTGCTCGTCCTCGAGTAGGTAAATGATAAAAGAGATTTTTTATGCGGAGTGATTCTTTGGCATAATTTCAATATAAATCTTCTTACTTGTGATATGAATATTCAGATCCGAAAGATTTAAGAAAAAAGTTCATATTGACATAAAAATAATAATACTTCAAGCATACTAATCAAAGCAATCATGTCTTCTCAAAATAACATGGCAAAAGAAAGTTCATCCCTACAAAATCATATAGTTAGGCCATGCTTCATTTTTGTCACACAAAGATGTTCCCAACTTCTATACCCCCGATGACAAGCCAAGCAATTGTTTCATACTCAAAGAATTTCAAACTTTTTCAACCTTTACGCAATACATGAGCGCGAGCCATGGATATAGCACTATGGGTGGAATAGAATATGATGAAGGGATTGTGTGGAGAAGACAAAAAAGGAGAAAGTCTCATATCGACGAGGATAATCAACGGGCTATGGAGATGCCCATCAATTGATGTCAACATGAGGAGTAGGGATTGCCATGCAACGGATGCACTAGAGCTATAGGTATATGAAAGCTCTACAAAAGAAACTAAGTGGGTGTGCATCCAACTTGCTTGCTCACGAAGACCTAGGGCACTTTGAGGAAGCCCATCATTGGAATATACAAGCCAAGTTCTATAATGAAAAATTCCCACTAGTATATGAAAATGACAAAATGGGAGACTCTCTATCATGAAGATCTTAGTGCTTCTTTGAAGAACAATATATGAGACTCACTACATGAAGAACAAGGTGCTACTTTGAAGCACAAGTGTGGTAAAAGGATAGTAGCATTGTCCCTTCTCTATTTTTCTCTCATTTTTTTGGGCCTTTCTTTTTTTTTGGCCTTGCTCTTTTTTTTTCGTCCGGAGTCTCATCCCGACTTATGGGGGAATCATAGTCTCCATCATCCTTTCTCACTTGGGACAATGCTCTAATAATGATGATCATCACACTTTTATTTTTCTTACAACTCAACAATTACAACTCGAAACTTAGAACAAAATATGACTCTATATGAATGCCTCCGTGGTGTGCGGGATGGTGCAATGAATCAAGAGTGACATGTATATAATGCATGGTGGCTTTGCCACAAATACGATGTCAACTACATGATCATGCAATGGAAATATGACAAAAGTAATGTATTTCATAATAATGATGATGGAAGTTGCATGGCAATATATCTCGGAATGGCTATGGAAATGCCATGATAGGTAGTCATGGTGGCTGTTTTGAGGAAGATATAAGGAGGTTTATGTGTGAAAGAGCGTATCATATCACGGGGTTTGGATGCACCGTGAAGTTTGCACCAACTCTCAAGGTGAGAAAGGGCAATGCACGGCATCAAGAGGCTAGCAAATGCGGAAAGGTAAAAGTGCGTATAATCCATGGACTCAACATAAGTCAAAAGAACTCATATACTTATTGCAAAAATTTATAAGCCATCAAATATCAATTACTACGCGCAATGCTCATAGGGGATAGATTGGTAGGAAAAGACCATCGCTCGTCCCCGACCGCCACTCATAAGGATGCACAAGCCAGGTACACTTCATGTTTCAAATTTGTTACACAACTTTAACCATACGTGCATGCTACGGGACTTGCAAACTTCAACACAAGTATTTCTAAAATTCACAATTATCAACTAGCACGACTTTTATATTATTACCTCCATATCTCAAAACAATTATCAAGCATTAAATTTATCTTAGTATTCAATTCACTCAAAAGAAAGTTTCACATATCTTGGATACCAAGTATATTAACATTAAGCAAATTACCATGCTATTAACGACTCTCAAAATAATCTAAGTGAAGCATGAGAGATCAAGTTTCTTTAAAAAAAATCCACCACCGTGCTCTAAAAGATCTAAATGAAGCACTAGAGCAAAAATTATCACGCTCAAAAAGATATAAGTGAAGCACTATGAGCAAAACTATCAAGCTCAAAAGATATAAGTGAAGCACATGGAGTATTCTAACAAATTCCAAATCATGTATGGCTCTCTCAAAAGGTGTGTACAGCAAGGATGATTGTGGTAAACTAACAAGCAAAGATGCAAATAATACAAGACGCTCCAAGCAAAACACATATCATGTGGTGAATAAAAATATAGCTCCAAGTAAATTACCGATGGAAGTAGACGAAAGAGGGGATGCCTTCCGGGGCATCCCCAAGCTTTGACTTTTTGGTGTGCTTGGATTATCTTGGGGTGCCATGGGCATCCCCAAGCTTAGGCTCTTGCCACTCCTTGTTCCATAATCCATCAAAAGAATTCACCCAAAACTTGAAAACTTCACAACACAAAACTCAATAGAAATCTCGTGAGCTCCGTTAGAGAAAGAAAACAAAAGACTACTTTAAGGTACTGTAATGAACTCATTCTTTATTTGTATTGGTGTTAAACCTACTGTATTCCAACTTCTCTATGGATTATAAACTATTTTATATGCCATAGATTCATCAAAATAAGCAAAGAACACACGCAAAACAGAATCTGTCAAAAAGAGAACAGTCTGTAGTAATCTGTAACTAACGCAAACTTCTGGAACTCAAACAATTCTACCAAAATTAGAAGACCTGGAAAATTTGTTTATTGATCAGCAGCAATTGGAATCACTATTTTATCACGTTCTGGTGATTTTTAATAATTCGGGCACTGAGCGCAAAGATTCTGGAAATTACAGCAAGATCAAATAACTATCTCCCAAGAAGATTCAATAGGTTTAACTTGGCACAAACACTAATTAAAAGATAAAACCACATATAAACAGAGGCTAGATGTATTATTTATTCCTAAACAGAAGCAAAAACAAAAAACTAAAAATAAAATTGGGTTGCCTCCCAACAAGCGCTATCGTTTAACGCCCCTAGCTAGGCATAAAAGCAAGGATAGATCTAGGTATTGCCATCTTTGGTAGGCAATCCATAAGTGGCTCTCATGATAGATTCATATGGTAATTTTACTTTCTTTCTAGGAAAGTGTTACATGCCTTTATTTAATGGAAATTGGATCCAATATTCCCTTCCTTCATATCAATAATTGCACCAATCGTTCTAAGGAAAGGTCTACCAAGAATAATAGGACATGAAGGATTGCAATCTATATAAGAACGATAAAATCTACGGCCACATAATTCCTATTTACAACAATAAGAACATCATTAATTCTTCCCATAGGCTTTTTAATAGTGGAATCCACAAGATGCAAGTTTAGACAGCAATCATCAAAATCACGGAAATCTAGCAAATCACACAAAGTTTTGGGAATAGTAGAGACACTAGCACCCAAATCACACAAAGCATGAAACTCATAATATTTAATTTTAATTTTGATAGTAGGTTCCCACTCATCATGGAGTTTCCTAGGGATAGAAACTTTCAACTCAAGCTTTTCTTCATAAGATTGCATCAAGGCATCAACAATGTGTTCGGTAAAGGCCTTATTTTGACTATAAGCATGAGGAGAATTTAACACGGATTGCAACAAGGAAATACAATCAATTAAAGAGCAATTTTCATAATTAAATTCCTTGAGATCCAATATAGTGGGTTTAGCAATATCCCGATTTTTATTTCTTTCAATCCCACTTTTATCAATTTCATCATCAAGATCTAAAAACTTAGAATTCTTAGAACGCCTTCTAGGTAAAGGAAGATCATATTCAGTTTCATCAAGATTCATATTGCCAAACAAAGATTTAATGGGGGACACGTCGATAACTTTTAGATCTTCATCTTGATTTTCATAGGATTAGAAGAACACGCTTTAATAAAGGCATCTTTTGAAGCACGCATCCTAGCGGTTCTTTCCTTGCACTCATCAATGGAAATTCTCATGGCTTTGAGAGATGCATTGATATCATGCGTAGGAGGAATAGATCTAAGCTTTAAGGAATCAATCTCGAGAGAAATTCTATCAACTTTCCTAGCCAAATCATCAACTTTAAGCAATTTCTCTTCAAGCAAAGCATTAAAATTCTTTTGTGAATTCATAAACTCTTTAACACTACTCTCAAATTCAGAGGGCATCTTATTAAAATTTCCATAAGAGTTGTTGTAGGAATTTCCATAATTATTAGAAGGATTACTAGGATAAGGCCTAGGATTAAAATTCCCTCTATACGCGTTGTTACCAAAATTATTCCTACCAACAAAATTCACATCCATAGATTCATTATTTTTCTCAATCAAGGTAGACAAAGGCATGTCATTAGGATCATAAGAAACACTCTTAGCAAATAATTTCATAAGTTCATCCATCTTTCCACTCAAAACATTGATTTCTTCTATAGCATGCACCTTTTTATTAGTAGATCTTTCAGTATGCCATTGAGAATAATTAACCATAATATTATCTAGGAGTTTAGTAGCATCTCCTAAAGTGATTTCCATAAAAGTGCCTCCCGCGGCCGAATCTTAAAGATTTCTAGAAGCAAAATTCAATCCAGCATAAAAATTTTGTATAATCATCCACAAGTTCAAACCATGAGTAGGAAAATTACGTATCATTAATTTCATTCTCTCCCAAGCTTGTGCAACATGTTCATGATCAAGTTGCTTAAAATTCATAATATCGTTTCTAAGAGAGATAATCTTAGTGGGAGGAAAATACTTAGAGATAAAAGCATCTTTGCACTTGTTCCAAGAATCAATACTATTTTTAGGCAAAGATGAAAACCACGCTTTAGCACGATCTCTAAGCGAAAAAGGAAATAGATTCAATTTAACGACATCTTTTTTCTTTTGCATATCACATAAATCAACGAAGCTATTTAGATGAGTAGCGGCATCTTCACTAGGAAGGCCGGCGAATTGATCTTTCATAACAAGATTCAACAAAGCAGTATTGATTTCACAAGATTCAATATTGGCAAGAGGAGCAATCGGAGTGCTAAGGAAATCATTATTATTGGTATTGGTGAAGTCACACAATTTGGTAGCATCTTGAGCCATCGCGACGAACAAGCAATCCAACACACGAGCAAACAAAAGGCAAAGGGAAAAAGAGGAGGAGATTGGGAAAGAGAAGGCAAATAAAACGGCAAGGGTGAAGTGGGGGAGAGGAAAACGAGAGGCAAAGGCAAATAATGTAATGCGAGAGATAGGGATTGTGATGGGTACTTGGTATGTTGACTTTTGCGTGAGCCTCCCCGGCAACGGCGCCAGAAATCCTTCTTGCTACGTCTCGAGCTTGCGTTGGTTTTCCCCGAAGAGGAGAGGATGATGCAGCGCAGTAGCGTAAGTATTTCCCTCAGTTTTTGAGAACCAAGGTATCAATCCAGTAGGAGGCCACACGCAAGTCCCTCGTACGTGCACAAAACGATAGCTACTCGCAACCAACTCGATTAGGGGTTGTCAATCCTTTCACGGTCACTTACGAGAGTGAGATCTGATAGAGATAATATTTTTGGTATTTTTGGTATAAAGATGCAAAGTAAAAAGTAAAAGCAAAGTAAAAACAAGGCAAGTAAATAAAGTGGTAGAGATTGATATGATGAGAATAGACCCGGGGGCCATAGGTTTCACTAGTGGCTTCTCTCAAGAGCATAAGTATTCTATGGTGGGTGAACAAATTACTGTTGAGCAATTGACAAAATTGAGCATAGTTATGAGGTTATCTAGGTATGATCATATATATAGGCATCACGTCCGAGACAAGTAGACCAAAGCGATTACGCATCTACTACTATTACTCCACTCATCGACCGCTATCCAAAGCATGCATCTAGAGTATTAAGTTAAAAAGCGAGTAATGCCTTAAGCAAGATGAGATGATGTAGAGGAATAAATTCATGCAATATGATAAATACCCCATCTTGTTATCCTCGATGGCAACAATACAATACTTGCCTTGCAACCCTTTACATCCTTTGGGTAAGGACACCGCAAGATTGAACCCAAAGCTAAGCACTTCTCCCATTGCAAGAACTACCAATCTAGTTGGCCAAACCAAACGGATAATTCGAAGAGACTTGCAAAGATAACTCAATCATACATAAAAGAATTCAGAGAAGATTCAAATATTATTCATAGATAAGCTGGATCATAAACCCACAATTCATCGGTCTCAACAAACACACTGCAAAAAGAAGATTACGTCAAATAGATCTCCACTAGAGAGGGGGAGAACATTGTATTGAGATCCAAAAAGAGAGAAGAAGCCATCTAGCTACTAGCTATGGACCCGAAGGTCTGAAGTAAACTACTCACACTTCGTAGGAGGGGCTATGGTGTTGATGTAGAAGCCCTTCGTGGTGGATGCCCCCTCCGGCGGAGCTCCGGAACAGGCCCCAAGATGGGATCTCGTGGATACAGGAAGTTGCGGTGGTGGAATTAGGTTTTTGGCTCCTGTTCTGATCGTTTGGGGATACGTAGGTATATATAGGAGGAAGAATGCGTCGGTGGAGCGTCGGGGCCCACGAGGTGAGGCGCGCCCTCCACCCTCGTGACCGCCTCTGGCACTTCTTGGAGTAGGGTCCAAGTCTCACGGATCACGTTCGTGAGAAAATCACGTTCGAAGGTTTCATTCCGTTTGGACTCCGTTTGATATTCCGTTTCTTGAAACACTGAAATACATAAAAACATCAATTACGGGCTGGGCCTCCGGTTAATAGGTTAGTCCCAAAAGTAATATAAAAGTGGAAAATAAAGCCCAGTATAGTCCAAAACAGTAGATAAAGTAGCATGGAGCAATAAAAAATTATAGATACGTTGGAGACGTATCAGCCCTCCCCCCTGCCCTGGCTAAGCAGAACAAGCCAGGCAAGGGAGGGCAGAGGCCTCAGGACTGTTTCCGATGTGGCTCGGTGGAGTGATGCCTACTACACAACCTTCTTCTTGTAGACGTTGTTGGGCCTCCAAGTGCAGAGGTTTGTAGGACAGTAGCAAATTTCCCTCAAGTGGATGACCTAAGGTTTATCAATCCGTGGGAGGAGTAGGATGAAGATGGTCTCTCTCAAACAACCTTGCAACCAAATAACAAAGAGTCTCTTGTGTCCCCAACACACCCAATACAATGGTAAATTGTATAGGTGCACTAGTTCGGCGAAGAGATGGTGATACAAGTGCAATATGGATGGTAGATATAGGTTTTTGTAAACTGAAAATATAAAAACAGCAAGGTAAAGTGGTAAAAGTGAGCACAAACGGTATTGCAATGCTAGGAAACAAGGCCTAGGGTTCATACTTTCACTAGTGCAAGTTCTCTCAACAATAATAACATAAATGGATCATATAACTATCCCTCAACATGCAACAAAGAGTCACTCCAAAGTCACTAATAGCGGAGAACAAACGAAGAGATTATGGTAGGGTACGAAACCACCTCAAAGCAATTCTTTCGGATAAATCTATAAAAGAGTTCGTACTAGAATAACACCTTAAGACACAAATCAACCAAAACCCTAATGTCACCTAGATACTCCATTGTCACCTCAAGTATCCGTGGGCATGATTATACGATATGCATCACACAATCTCAGATTTATCCAACCAACATAAAAGTACTTCAAAGAGTGCCCCAAAGTTTCTACCGGAGAGTCAAGAACGTGTGCCAACCCCTACGCATAGGTTCATGGGCGGAACCCGCAACTTGGTCACCAAAACATACATCAAGTGGCACATGATATCCCATTGTCATCACAGATAAGCACGGCAAGACATACATCAAGTGTTCTCATAAAAGACTCAATCCGATAAGATAACTTCAAAGGGGAAACTCAATTCATCACAAGAGAGTAGAGGGGGAGAAACATCATAAGATCCAACTAAAATAGCAAAGCTCGAGATACATCAAGATCGTGCCATAGAGGGAACACGAGAGAGAACACGAGAGAGAGAGAGAGAGATCAAACACATAGCTACTGGTACATACCCTCAGCCCCGAGGGTGAACTACTACCTCCTCGTCATGGAGAGCGCCGGGATGATGAAGATGGCCACAAGTGAGGGTTACCCCCTCCGGCAGGGTGCCGGAACAGGGTCCCGATTGGATTTTGGTGGCTACAGAGGCTTGCGGCGGCGGAACTCTCGATCTAATCTCTGTTCTGGAAGTTTTACGATACGTAGGTGTATATGGGTGCAAGGGGTACGTCGGTGGACCGAAGGGGGGGCCACGAGGCAGGGGGCGCGCCCCAGGGGGGTGGGCGCGCCCCCACCCTCATGAGCACCTCCCTTCTTTCCTGACGTGCACTCCAAGTCCATCGGGTGGCTTTCCTTCCAAAAATAACTTCTCCAGTTGATTTCGTTCCGTTTTGACTCCGTCTGATATTCCTTTTCCTCGAAACACTGAGATAGGCATAAAACAGCAAATCTGGGCTGGGCCTCCGGTTAATGGGTTAGCCCCAAAAATAATATAAAAGTGGATAATAAAGCCCAACATTGCCCAAATCAGTAGATAGTATAGCATGGAGCAATCAAAAATTATAGATACGTTGGAGACGTATCATGGAGCATTTCTCCCGCCAGTGCCGCGTACCACCGGAGGTCGTTGAAGCATACAAGGCTCGGAAGGCGCGTGAGACGCACCTCGCCTTGGTTTAGGAGGTAGCACCACCGGTGCACATGTCGGCACCGTGATGATCGCTACGCCCCCTGCTGCGCCCATAGAGGCGACCCCCGTGGTGCCCATCGCGGCAGCTTTGGCGGTCTCTACCGACGCCCACGTCGCCATGGAGGTTGACCACATGGTCGCCTCGGCGGCGCCCAAGAACTAGACATTGATGCTGCCTCCAAGATGATTTCTAAGGAGGATCAGCTCACTAGTATGGAGATTGCGGCTGAAGTGAATGGCTTCACCGAGTCCACTTAGCATACCTCTTTGGTTATCATGATTCTGTGATTTGCAATAAAATTGAATAAATTCGATTTGGTTGTAAGCTCTATGAGAGCATAAACTTATTCTTTACTTTGGCAATTGGATGACATTTATTTCATTCATTTATTCCATTATTTATACATGATAGCATGTTATGTTCTAAGATGTGTGCATTTATTTTTAATGTATTTTCTTCCTCATTACATTAATTAGATGTCATATTTTAGAACACGTGTGGCGCCCGAATGGAGGAAATGTGCCTTGCCGATAGCGCCACCACTCATACCATTTTACGAGAAACTAAGTACTTTGAGTCCATTAAAAAATCTCCGGGAAGTATTATGACAATCGCCGGCTGCGGTTCTCACATAGTTGGCTCGGACGAGCCACTATTATACTCCACTGGGGAACAACTTTGATCATTAATGATGCGTTGTTGTACCCGGAGTCGACTCGTACTCTTTTGAGCTTTAGAGACATCCGCGCTAATGGTTTCCATGCTGAGACCGATGATGAAAACGGCAAGGAGTGCCTACTCATCACAAAGCGGGATGCAGGTGGTAAACATGTTATCGAAAGGCTTCCTTCGTTTGACACAGGGCTATACTACACTAAGATAGTAGCACCGCCCATGTACACTACCCTCAAGACCGTCTTTAGAAGCTCTGAACTCTTCTGCCTTTGGCACGATAGGTTAGGCCACCCCGGACTTAGGATGATGAGAAATATAATTAACAAATCGCATGGCCATAATGTTAACGTGAAGAACTTCCCGAATTCCGATGATTTCGTGTGCTCCGCATGCGCTAAGGGGAAGTTAGTCATTAGGCCATCGCCCCTCAAGGTGAGGGATGAAATCCCCGCGTTCTTGGAACATATCCAAGGGGACATATGCGGTCCAATTCAGCCCCTCACGGGGCCGTTTTGGTACTTCATGGTGCTCATTGATGCTTCCTCTAAATGGTCCAATGTTTGCCTGCTGTCAACGCGGAACCATGCCTTTGCAAAATTGATCTCACAGATCATACAAATGAGGAATAATTTCTCGGATTATCGTATAAAGTCTATTCGAATGGACAACGCCGGAGAATTCACTTCAAAGGCGTTCGATGATTATTGCATGGCAATGGGAATCAAAGTTGAGCACTCGGTACCACATGTTCATACACAAAATGGACTTGCCGAGGCATTGATTAAAAGAATTAAATTCATTGCCCGACCGCTCCTTCAGGGTTGTAATTTACCAACTACACATGTTGGGGCCACGCGGTGTTACACGCGGGTAATCTCATCAACTTTCGACCGTCGGCCTACAACATCCACTCTCCTGTTCAACTTGCGCAAGGGTCGGCACCGAAAATTTCCCACCTTCGTAGGTTCGGTTGCCAAGTATATGTACCAATACCACCCCCTCAGCAATCGGCGATGGGCCCGCTCCGTAAGTCGGGGATATACGTTGGTTATGAGACTGTGTCCATAATCAGGTATCTGGACCCCATGACAGGTGACTGTCACACGGCTCGTTTTGCTGATTGCATTTTTGACGAGGATCTTTTCCTAACTTTAGGGGGAGAGAATCAACCCCTTGATGCTAAAAGTCAAGAAATCACGTGGCAAGCCACGGGGATCCATGCTCATGACCCGCGTACTGCTGAGACTGAGAGAGAAGTCCAAAAGATAATAGATTTGCAGTCTTTAGCAAATCAACTGCCCGACCACTTTAGTGACTTAAAGACTGTGACAAAATCGCATGTGCATGCGCGCAATGCACCGGAAAGGGTTGAAATACCAAAGAAAAATGATGGTATACCCGCTCCCGTCCAAAGGCCTAAAAGGACGAGAAATCCGGCTTTTCAAATCCCAAGTACTCGGGGACGCCTGACGAAAAAGGATAAGAGAGATTTATTACAGCCTGTCGCCAAAGTACCCCAAATTGAAACGGGGAGCCAGTCGAGACCTGGCACAAGTACGGAAAATTCAGTGCACGAAATTCCGGACTTAAACTTTCCCATAGGGGAAACACCCAGTGGAGATGTGAGCGCACACATCGGCACGAGAAATCTAAAGGACCTTGCTCCCATAATGGGAAATTTGGTAGAGCAAGTGTTTGCGCCGGATGCGCTCCATGACGAAATGGCCATAAATTATATTTATACGGGGGAGTCCTGGACCGAGCAACGGTGATTGTCGACATCAACTTTGCTACGAAAATTGCCTCAATCATAGATCTTGACCACGAGCCTAACACGCTCGCTGATTGCAAGAAAAGGTCGGATTGGGAAGATTGGCAGCAGGCAATTACTGCCGAATTATTATCTCTCAACAAAAGGAAGGTGTTCGGACCAGTTTGTCGAACTCCTCCCCACATTCACCCTGTTGGCCATTGGTGGGTTTTTGTTCGAAAGAGAGATGAAAATAATAAGGTAGTACGGTACAAAGAAAGGCTCGTCGCTCAAGGGTTCACTCAACGACCAGGTGTCGATTTTGAGGAGACTTATTTCCCGGTCATGGATGGAGTTACCTTTAGATACTTGATCTTGATGGCAGTAAACATGGGCTTGAAAATGAAACTAATGGATGTTGTCACTGCTTACCTGTATGGTAACTTGGATTCGAACATATACATGAAGGTTCGGAAAGGTATCCCTGTTAGAACCATGATAGAGCAAACAGGAGTCTATCGTTCAACTTCAAAAGGCACTTTATCTGGACTCGGTCGATGCAGTAAAATGTGGTACAATCACTTAAGAGATTTCTTTCATGAGAAGGGCTACACGAGCAATAAAGATTGCCCATGTGTTTTCATACGGCGATCCCAAGATGGATTCTGTATAATCTCGGTGTCGTGAGACGATTTAAACATAATCGGGTACACCCGAGGATATTGAGGAAGCGAGTTCCTACCTGATGTCGGAATTCGAGATGAAGGATTTGGGTAAAACTAAGTTCTGTCTAGGTCTGCAACTTGAACATTCCACTGATGGGATTCTAGTGCTCCAGTCGGCCTACACCTAGAAGGTGTTGGAAAGATTTGGATTTGATAAGGCATATCCTTCTAAGACCCCGATGGTCGGGAGGTCTGTACAGCCAGACAAGGACCCGTTCAGGCCAAAGGAAGAGGGGAGGAAACTCTGGACCAGAATTTCCTTACGAGTCTTGATTGGAGCACTCATGTATCTATAAACTGTACACGGCCGGACATTGTGTTCGCCGTCAGTTTGCTTGCGAGGTACAGTTCTGAACCTACCAAAAGACATTGGAAAGGTGTCAAGGACGTCTTCCGGTACCTGCAAGGGACCAAAGATCTTGACCTGTTTTATAAAAGGAATCAAGACCTATCTATTATAGGCTATGCCGATCTTTGGGTACCTATCGGACCCGCATGATTGCAAATCGCAGACTGGATATGTTTTCCTTTGTGGTGGAACTGCGTTTTCCTGGAAATCGTCCAAGCAAACTCTTGTGTCGACTTCCACGAACCACTCGGAAATCATGGCACCATTCGAAGCGTCAAAAGAATGTGTATCGCTTCGGCGGATGATCGGCCACATTCAGCAGACATGTGGGCTGAACACCATACAAACCCCTACCATTATCTATGAAGATAATGCGGCTTGTGTTGCACAAGTCCAGATGGCTTATGTGAAGAGTAACCTCACAGAGCATATTAGTCCCAAGTTCTTCTATGCACATGAGCTGCAGCAGTTGAACGAGGTGAGAGTTTTGCATACTAAGTCTTGTGACAATCTTGCTGATATGTTCACTAAATCATTACCGGCATCAACCTTAGAGAGGTGTGTGCGTGGAATCGATATGATGAGACTTAGAGATGCAAGGTTCAGGGGAGAAACTTCACAAACTCGTCGCTAAAATCTCAATCATGAAGATCGAGTACTCAACTTGATGGTTGAGTGGATTGTACTCTTTTTCCCTTGAGTGAGTTTTTCTGATGTTTCTCACACGAGGTTTTTGACGAGGCAATTCGTGCAATACAACAACGTATACTGTGTGCTCTTTCTTCATATTTTTTTCCATTGGATTTTTCGGAGTTTTGAGGCATGGATATACGGATAATTACCCAAGGAGGAGTGTTGGGAAACCGGGACCACCGAGGGGGTGGCGGCGGCCTCGTGCGTATCACACGGGGTAGCCTCTCCCGTTTCCCCCAGTTTACGTTAAATGGGTACTTATCCCTTGACCCCCTAGTCCCTATATAAAGTAACGAGGAGTCATCATTGTAACCCCCTGATCATTGATTAATAAAGCTGGTCTCCTCCATATCTCTTTGTGTCATTTACTTTCGCGTGTTCGACTACTTCGTCTACGACGCTCGCTCTCGCTCCGCAACCTCGGACCGGACTCGTCGGCGGAGTTGCGGAACAAAGAAATCTTGACACGCATGTTATCCTTTTCCAACACGACATAACAGGAGCAGAGAGAAGAGAGCGCGCGGGTGTGATTTTCGCTTCCGTTTCGAAATCGAAACCGCTAACGGGCCGGGCCGGGCCAGGCCGGGGCTATATACACTGGAGCCCTTCCTCCTGATCGATGAACGCGTACGGGGCTAGACAAAGCAATCTGATACCCCTCGAAGGAGCAGAGTCGGCGAGATTATCCATCGATGGCGGCGCTCCGGCACGCGGCGAGGAGGCTCTGCGAGCGGGCGCTCCAGCGAGGTGGACCGCAGGTGATTCCGTCTGGCCGCCGGTCATTGTTCATCTCCATCGGTGGCACGGTACGCGCTCTCCTCTCTCGTACCCTTCAATCCCTCTGCCCCCCACCTCCCTACCAGATCCGGCGGCCTACGGCAGCAATTTGGTCCTCCAGATGCTGCGCATATCTTAATTTTTCTCTTAGCTGAGCCCAAAAGAGTTCGAGAAATCTTGGATCTTTCGCCTAATTGGGAATTGAAAAAAAAAATAGAATTGGGCAGTTGGCAACTAGCAACGCCTATCGTGTGTTTGTACGGGGATTGTTTTTATATTTTTGTGGGAGGCACCAGTAAAATTTTCAACAGTCCTATCGGCTCTGCAAACAGTCCAACAGGAGCACCTAAAACCATCGGAAACTAACTCCTGACAATACTGTCAATACGCTCCTCCACGATGCCTCAACAAGTCCAGGTCTCTGCTTCTCTCTGTTTCCAAAGACTCGGCATTACGTTGCTTGCTTCCACACAAGTTCGACGCAACCAGGCTTTTCTTGGCTTTTCCTTATCCACCGGTGTTCCAACGAGTCTTGCTGTCTGGGCACCTGAGCGATGATTAAACCATGTCTATCTAGCGGCTACACAGTGCACGACTATGTCATGTGACCCACCATCTCGTTGTCATGGAGGCAGACATAAACATGCCGAGGTGTGAAGTTACAGTCCATCCCGGCGATCTGAGGACTAAGTCTTACTGGAAAGCCAACCAAGCAAAAAATCCCACTTGGCAAAGTAGTAGAGTAGCTTATAATGGTCAGAGATGTGAAGCTTCGAAGTGTTCCAAAGCAGATGAACCTCGAGCAGTGTCAATGTCTCCCTCCATCTATGATTGCTGAAAGCCTCATGAACTGTGTGATTATTAATGACTTGGATATGGTTGTCATTGTATAATCTCACACTGTGATGATGTAGTACTTCATTTTTCTGAATGCCCATTAATATTTGTTCTTGCATATGGCAGCCTAAACCTACGACTGTGGCGGCTCAGGAGGAGCTGAAAATGCAGTTCCAGAAAAAGAAAGAAGAGTTGTTCGATGTGGTGGTGGAGTTGTCAAGGACACGCACGTACCCAACTCTCTCCTGGGAGGCTCTCCAGGTTAATCAGCTCGCCACTCGACTTGTTGGAAAGGTGGAGCCTAGGCCTGGTGACTACTACTGGTATAGTGCCTGTCTCAAACATTCGGTTTATCTTTTTCTTTTGTTCTGTTTATACTACTGTAGATAATTGCTCGTGCATTGCAACGTAAGGTTGGATGAAGCCGTCTAAGAAAAGGAACCTTACATCTTTTCTTTAACTACTCCCTCCGTCTCATAATATAAGAGCGTTTTGAGATTTATTAAGAGTTTGTCTCTTGTCATCACTTGCAGGCGTAGTTATCGACTACAAGGCAGACTCAACACCTTCTTGGTTTCATACTGGTTTCTGCATTTTGTATATATGGAACACTTCTGGATACCCAAGAAGCTGAGAGAAGATGGCGCCACAAGCAACAACAGTGAAGCCAAGATCCTCCCCGACAGCGACGAGAACCAAATAAGGACATAACCAGCACCATTTAAGTAAAATAGTACTAAGACGTCTTGGCTAAATGTATCCTAGTCATTAGATTGTTTCCGTTGTTTGCTATAGGGTACTTGTTCTCGACCGAACCGGGCTGGGTTAGATGCTGAAAAATTCTGCAATTCTAGTTCTGTTTTTCATCTTCTGAAGTGGTAGTTTTGAAAAGAAAAAAAATCTGAAGTTCTAAATTTGGGGAAGGCATGTGCCAGGCGCCGGTCGACCGGCGCAATCGCTAGACCGGTCGACGCGTAACCGTTGGATTAAGCCAGCGTGCGCCGTTGGATGTCTTAACTCTGAATCATCTCCTTCCTCTCGCTTTAGTCAACGCAAACAGAAATCCCCTCCTTCCACTGCTTGTTGCAGCACCCTTCTGCTGAAGCTCGCGGTCGCCGCACGTTGGGTCCGGCGATTCATCGTCCAGCAAATTTTAGCTTCCAGCAAAACAACTTAGGCCCCGCTTGATAGCAAAGTACTAAAAAAACTACAGTATTAAAAACTACAGTAATTTAGTCAGTTGGTATGAAATATCGTGGTATTGGTATAGCAGAGTATTTTAAAATATTAACAATACAGAGAAGTTGTTTGACACAGCGTTGCAAAATTAGTTGTACTGCTGCTTCAAACACGCCCGTTTTTCTAGAGGAGCTAGCCATTGCATGTAGCGACCGGACAAAGAACGGCCATGCACACGGCCATAGAGCAGCTCATTTTTTCTATCTAGTTAGCCAGCTGGCCACTCCTTACCATCAACATGCATAACAACCGAAGCTTGCACAAACTAAACTCCACTGAACAGCCATGCTAAAAAAGGACGCTTGGGCAGAGCAACAGCCGCGGCGGGGTGTGGGAGCAAGGCGAGTTGTTGAGAATAGCGGGGGAGAGGATAACGGGGTGCCACATGCCGTTCTTTTCCGCTTATCTGTTTTTTCAAAAAAGGTCTGGGGCTCTTTTTTTAATATAGAGGAAAAACCATGGTTTAGTAAATACTGTAGTATTAAAAACGCAGTTTTGAAGGACAACCAAACACATCATTGTAAATAAAACTATGATAATTTTAAAAACTATAGTATTCTTAAAATACTTGAAAAATACTTTGCTACCAAACAGGGCCTGATCAGTGGTCGATTGTAGCAAAAAAGTAACTAAGTTCTAGCAAAAAATAATAATACACTGCTTCGAGCAAACAAACGTCTTCGGCGGCGAGGGCGCGACCAGTTCCAGCACATCGCGTGGCCGACTATAGCAATTACCATGCCGGTTCCAGCAAAATGGCTGGCCGGTTGCAGCACGGGCTATCGTCGGTTCCAGCACGGCCGCGCGCGAAGCTACGAGCGGTGGGGGTGCTTCTCCCGCTTCTACGACGGGGAGCGCAAGGTGCTGCAGCAGAGCCTCTTCGCCGACCGGAGTTGCCTGCAGCAGGGTACCGAGAGCAAAGCAAAAAACAACGGGGGTAGTGCCTGCAGTGGTGTTAGTTGCCTGCGGCGGCGGCCTCACCGTCATCGGGATGCTGAGAGCAACAGCGGTGGTGCTTGCCTGCAGCGGCGGCTGGGCCTGCGCTGGGAAGAAAGGGGATCAGAGAGGAGAAAGAATTGGTGTTGGCTGAATGGATGGATGAATAAAGGCAGTGCTTAAGCGGATCATGGGACCCGCCAGCCACAAGTTAGCGCGTGAGAGATAGCGCCCGTGCCTATTTTGTTGTGATCGTAGGATCTAGATCCAATGGCTCGTGCGCGACCGGCCACAGTATTAGCCGGTCGGCCGGCTCGTGACGTTTCTCTTTGTGGAAAGATGTTTTTCTTTTTGGACAATGGGCAGCTGCAGTACATTCATTCAGCAAATGTTTCAGTACAAATGATGGTCCTGATTACATCAGGTACAACATTAAACCAGCAGGACCCAGGGTCATGTTCTGCAGATCTAGCAAGAACATGAGCTGCCACATTACATGATCGGTTGACATGAGTGAACATACAAGATTTAAACTTAAACGAGTTTAAACGAGTGAGCCCGTGCCACTCCCAGATGGTCACCGATGACAACTTCGATACTCATACGACATGAGGTATGAGAAGATTGTTGCATCTGTATTGATCAGAACCGACCCATCCAACGGTGGCCACCACTTTGGGATTGATGCTTGGGCCTCACACCTAGTAAGGTGAGTCGATCTGAAATTATTTAGGATAACAAAATCAATATATGCATTAATCTTCCCAACTACACGTTGTGGGTGAATGAAACTCTCCCCAAACAGCAATCGTGAACACCATAAATTGGAAATCGGGAGCCTCATTGATCCATTCCAGTAGCCATTGACGGATATGTAAAAAGTTCTTCAGTTTTAAGGAAATATGATGACATTTCTTCAGTTCAGTCCAGATTTCTTTAATGTAATGATAGTGGAAGAAACAATGATCCACTGTCTCAAATCTATTGCATATGAGGCAATCAGACCTTGTTTGTATTGATCTTTTTTGAAGATTGTCACCTGTAGGTAGACAGTTTTGTGCCATTCTCCATAAGATGATTTTCATTTTGTCCGGGCATTTTACCTTCCAAAGCTTCTTCCATATTTTTCCATCAACTTCACTATTTGAGGTAGAATCTTTTCCATCTGCACTTCGCTCTTGCCAGTTGCCACGGCAATTGCGTTCTTGCAGAGTTGTAGCCTGACCTAACATTATAGTATCCACTTTTGGTAAAAGGCCAAGATACAAAGTCACTACATCCTTCTGAACTTAAAGGGATTTTGAGGACTATGTCTGCAATATCTTGTGCAAATATGTTCTTCACAGCCTTCTCATTCCAAAACCTTTCACCAGAAGATAAGAGGGTATGAATAGTCTGATTATCTAGCATTGGGATATTTGTAGATACTGTTCCAGAAGGTATTCCCGGGATCCAATTATCATTAGTCACGGATATTTGCTTGCCATCTCCTACCCTCCAAATCGAACCTCTTTTCAGAAGTTTTTTGCCAAAGCAGATGCTTCGCCATGTGTATGAGGCAGATCTTGGACAACCCGAGTTCCAAAAATACCCTTTAGGGAAGTATCTTCCTTTCATGACTCTATAGCATAGGGAATGGGTGTCCATAAGTAGGCGCCAACATTGTTTGGCCAACATGGCCTGACTGAACAGGACCATGTCCCTAAATCCCATCCCTCCCAAATATTTAGGAGTGGAAAGGCATTCCCAAGATCTCCAATGGAGTTTCCTCTTCCAATCTTCAATTCCCCACCAAAATTACAGATTGGTTTCCTCATATTATCACAGACTGTTGCTGGGATTTGGAAGCAGCTCATCACATAAGTTGGGATAGCTTGTGCTACAGATTTCAGGAGTACCTCCTTACCTGCTCATGATAAAGGTCTATCATTCCACCTATTTAACCTTCTCCACAGCCTAGTGAGACAGTTAAATTTAATCGTTGGAGATCGGCCTACCCAGGAAGGCATACCAAGATATGTAGCCTGAAGAGATTCATCGTAAACCTCCAATATGTTCTTGACTCTTTCTTTGACTTGATCATTATAATGATTCCCAAAGAAAATTGATGATTTTCGCAGATTAATTCGTTGGCCAGAGCCATTGCAATAAACATGTAGTGCTGCTTTCAGAGTGTAAGTACTTTTGGCATCTCCCTTCACAAAGAAAACACTGTCATCTGCAAATAACAGATGTGATATTGGTGGACCATTTCTTCCATTTTGTATGCCTTTGAGTTCCTTCAAAGCTTCTTTTTGTTGCAATAAGCATGATAAACCTTCAGCGCATATTAAGAATAAATATGAGCTAATGGGGTCACCCTGGCGAATTCCCCTAGTTGGTGTGAACGAATCAGTGAGGTTCCCATTAACTTTGACTGCATATCTTACTGAAGTGACACATCTCATAATAGACTCTGTTCATCTCGCACTGAATCCTAGTTTCAGTAACACACCCTTTAAATAACCCCATTCGACCCTATCATAAGCCTTGGTCATATCAATCTTAAGAGCATAATAAGGGGTCTTTGCTTTTTGCCTCTTGATGGTATGAAGGCATTCATAGGAAATAAGCACATTATCAGTTATTAGTCTCCCCGGGACAAAGGCACTTTGTTGTTCAGAAATTATTTCCGGCAGAAGACATTTAAGACGATTCGCTAAAACTTCAGAGTCAATTTTATAAATAACATTGCATAAGCTAATTGGTCTAAATCTAGATAGCGAATCAGGCATATTCACCTTGGGGATTAACACTAAGATGGTATCACTGAAGCCTTCAGGTATGTCATCTCCATATAGAAAACCTCTTACTGCTGAACATATGTCTTGCTCCAATATCTCCCGGTGTATTTGGTAGAAGATGGCAGGGAAACCATCAGGCCCAGGAGCTTTGATAGGCCCCATTTGAAACAGAGCAACTTTAATTTCCTCGTTAGGATACTCACGATTAAGAACTTCGTTCATTTGTCTGCTTACCTTAGTTGGAATGGCCTCTAGTAGAGCATCCATAGATTCACAAGGTTCAGAAGAAAAGAGTTTCAAGTAAAAGTCATGAACCATATTTTCAATACCTTTCCGGTCTTCACATAGTGAGCCATCAGATTTGCGAAGATGTGTTATCCTGTTTGTTCTTCTTCTCGCTGAGGCCCTCGCATGGAAAAAAGAAGTGTTGCGTTCTCCCTCCTTGAGCCATTCCACCCTTGACCTCTGACGGGCCATAATTTCTTATCTTTCAAACAGTTCGCATAATCTTCTTTCAATATTCCTATCTTCCTGGGCCATGTCAGTCCCATTATAACATGTTCGCAAGGCTGACAATCTCTTCTCCAACTTCTTGATCTCTTTCCTTACTGACCCAAAGGACTGCCTGCTCCATCTTTGTAACGTACTGGACAAGCCTTTATAGCTTTCCAAGTGTTGCTAATAGACACAGGGCTTCCGCTATGACCTTTCCATCCCTCCTCCACCATCACATCATAATCAGGAGCCCTCATCCAAGCAACTTCAGATTTGAAGCTATCTTGCAATGGTTGCCTACCATTCAGGTCACCTCCTTTTGCAATTTTGATTAGAACTGCATAGTAGTCTGAAGAAGTAGTGATAATATTCTCCACAATGCAGCCATCAAATGCTTGCAAAAAATCCCCATTCGCCACAGCTCTCTCAAGACTAACCTTATCTTGTGCCCGTCAACTTGTCTATTTGACCATGTGTATTTCAGTCCCATAAAACCCATATCCATTAACTCACAATCATCTAGACAGTTCCTAAACAGAGCCATCTGCCGTTCATCTCTTTCTCTGACTCCCAAGTGTTCTTCACCACTTAATACTTCATTAAAATCCCCAGCACATAACCACAGACCTATCCAATGAGATCGCAGAAATCGCATTTTATTCCAGAATTGATGCCTCAACTCTTTTCTCGACTCAACATAAACCAGTGTGGTATGCCAGACATCTCCATTTTCTGAGGTTACAACAATGTCGATCAGTTGTGTGGAGTAGGCCTGTAGTGAAACCTTCAAAGAGGAGGACCAATAAAGAGTCAACCCACCGCTCAATCCGTTACTACTTACTACAAAAGCACCTGAGAAACCAAGGGACCACATGAAATTCCAAGCTCTCGTGTCCCTCATCTTCGTCTCGGATAGGAAGAGGAGGTGATGTAGGGTAGAACCCTAGATGCACGATCTTTCATGATTGGAGGGGATCCTATGAAGAACATGAAGAACATGAGGACAAATCACGAGGGAAAACACGAGAGAATCACTCAAACCAACAAGATTCGATTACACATGTGCTAGATCCTCGAAACACAAAGAGATACACGATTCAAATCCAACAAAGGACGATACGAGTAGCTAGTTCATCTCCATGAGGAGGTATTGAGGGGTCTTCCCATGAAGGGGTCTTGAATCCAAAGTGGATCTTCTCCGAAGAGGGAACGGTCTCTCTCGGTGGAGTAGATCCGGATGGATGAGCAAAGCTCTATCTCACAAATGAGCTAAACCAATGCTGACCCTAACTAGGAGGAGGAGGAGGTCTATTTATAGTCTAAGTGCAAATGGGGCGAAGTGAAAGGGTACATGGGCATCGGTCCGAAGCTGTGCACAAACAGGCAGCGGACGTTCGGTCCTTACTGGTCGTCCGATGGCTCGCGAGAATGGCGAAGAAAGTCAATTTGTCCAAAGCACGGTGCCGACCTCCTTCTTTTATACTATACGAACGAGAATTCTCATTTCTTGTGAATGGGCCCAATTTCCCTTTTGTTACTGGTCGGGACGACCTAAATCCGATATCGGAGGGTCCGAACGTCCGGAAGGGTTCGGACTTCCGCTAATTTCGTTCTGTTGAAGTGGCACCGGACGTCCGGAGATGGTCGATCGTCCGATCGCCGGTCGTCCGGTTATTTCGGACTTCCGCTGATTCGGCTCGGGTGTGGAGGTGCCGGCCGTCCGGTGGGAGCCGGATGTTCGCTCGCTTGGGGGTGTGGTCGGTCGTCCAGTCCTGGATGGACGTCCGCTTGCTGTAGCTGACTATGGCTGGGACTTGGGCCGGCTGGGGCTTCAGGCGCCGGACGTCCGGTCCCCACCGGTCGTCCGGTGGCTGGAGCTTTAGGCGTCGGACGTCTGACGTCTTCCGGTCGTCCGGTGGCTGGAGCTTCTTCGGCAGCTCTTCTTCTTGTCCCTCATACTTGGTTCCCTCGTCGTCTTGTCCATTGGATGTAGCTGCTCCGTGGCCTTCCTCCAAGTACCTGATCACACATAGTGTTTCCACTTGAGGTAGTAGCCCTGCATGTCTCATGTGTAGAAAGTGGTAGTTCGGAGAGGAGCGAGGTCACCTTATCTTCGATGGCTTTTGCTCGAGCTCTTGTCCATTGGTCCAAGTGGTATGGTAGGAGATGTAGATGCGTCCATGGGGATGATCGTGGGATGCTCCGCATCATCTCCCCCCCTCCCCCCCCGGGAAAGTTCTGACCGTGGATCGAAAACTTCATCACCATGGTAGGGAAAGAGGTCCTTGACATTGAAGATGTTGCTCACATTGTACTTGTCGCGTGGGAGGTTGACCTTGTAAGTGTTGATGTTGTAGCTGCTAGCACCTTGAAGGGTCCATCGGCTCATGGTAGAAGTTTGGACTTGCGTTCGTTGGGGAAGCGTTCCTTGCGAAGGTGTAGCCACACAAGATCTCCAATGTTAAATATCATGGGTTGCTTGTTGACGTTGAGCTTGGTCGCGAGTCGTAGTACTTGGCGCTCGATGGTGTGCCTTGTATCTTCATGCATCTTCTTGACGTAGCTTGCTCGTGCACTCGCGTCCATATTGATGCGCTCTTGTAGTGGAAGAGGAAGAATGTCCAGTGGAGACAACGGGTTGAAACTGTAGACGACCTTGAAGGGCGACTTGCCGGTAGTGGAGTGTCTTGCACAATTGTAGGCGTACTCGGCGATGGGTAGGCACTCCTCCCACTCCTTGAAGTTCCTCTTGATCAACACGCGTAGTAGAGTGGAGAGTGTTCGGTTCATCACCTCCGTTTGGCCGTCGGTTTGAGGATGGTATGCCGAAGAGAACAAGAGCTTGATTCTGAGCTTGGCGCATAGAGTCTTCCAAAAGTAACTCAAGAACTTGACATCGCGGTCCGAGACAATCGTCTTTTGTACTCCATGAAGGCGCAAGATTTCCCTACAAAAAAGATTTGCAATATGTGAAGCAACATCTATCTTGTTGCATGGGATAAAATGAGCCATCTTAGAGAATCGGTCCACAACAACAAACATAGAATCCTTTCCATTTTGAGTTCTAGGCAAACCAAGTACAAAGTCCATGCTAATGTCTTCCCAAGGTTGATATGGAATAGGAAGTGGCATGTAAAGACCGTGGGATTGAGCATTTGACTTAGCTTTGCGACATGTCGGACATCGGTTGGTGAAGCGTGAGACGTCGCGGAACATCTTGGGCCAAAAATAGTTCTTTCAGAGCGTAGAGAATGTCTTGTTGCATCCAAAGTGTCCCATTAGTCCTCCTCCATGAGGTTCTTGCAGAAGTAACAAACGAAGAGAAGACTCGGGGATGCAAGTTTGTTAGCTCTCATAAGATAATCATCCTTGATGTAATAGCGTTCCCAAGATGTATGTGTCAAACACTTGGCATTAGGAATTGCAAAAGTAGGATCATGCACATAAAAGTCTTTTATATGCTCAAAGCCAATGACATTTAATTCAATTTTAGTAACAAGCATGCATATATGGGAAAGCACATCCGCCACAACATTTTCCTTACCTTTGATGTACTTGATGACATAAGGAAATGACTCAATGAATTCAATCCACTTAGCATGACGCGTGTTCAACTTAGTTTGACCCTTTAGGTACTTAAGCGTTTCATGATCGGTATGGATGATAAATTCATGAGGGCGAAGATAATGTTCCCATTCATGCAAAACTCGCACTAAAGCATATAACTCTTTGTCATAGATGGGATAATTGAGTTGTGCTCTGGAAAGTTTCTCACTAAAGTATGCTATGGGGCGCTTCTCTTACGTTAACACACCTCCTATGCCATTACCACTAGCATCACAATCAATTTCAAAAGGTTTGTCAAAGTTGGGTAATGCAAGCACGGGAGCATGAGTAAGCAAATTCTTAAGCTCATGAAATGCGGTATCTTGGGATGGTCCTCAAACAAATGGCGCATTTTTCTTACTCAAAGCATGCAAAGGTGAAGCAATGGTGCTAAAATCCTTCACAAATCTATGATAGAAACCGGCTAAACCAAGAAAACTACGCACTTGTTGCAACTTAGTTGGTTGGGTCCAAGTTTTAATAGCATTGATCTTAGATTCATCTACATGAACACCCTTAGAAGACACAACGAAACCCAAGAAAACAAGCTTATCAACACCAAAAGGCATTTGTCCATATTAGCATAAAGGCGCTCTTTCTAAGGGTTTGCAACACAGTTCTAAGATGGGTGACATGATCTTTGAGGATTTGCTAAAGACAAGAATATCGTCAAAAGTAGACCACAACAAATACACCAATATAGGGTCGAACAACAAAATGCATGACTCGCATGAAAGTACCGGGTGCTTCGGATAAACCCATTGGCATAACTAGCCATTCATATAAGCCAAATTTGGTCTTAAATGTGGTTTTCCATTCATCACCTTCTTGGCTGCGTATTTGATAATAGCCACTTTTAAGATCAATTTTAGAGAAAATTATGGCTCCGCTAAGTTCATCTAGCCTATCATCTAGGCGTGGAATGGGGTAATGATAACGCACGGTAATAGCATTGATAGGACGACAATCGGAACACATGCGATAGGTACCATCTTTCTTGGGAACAAGGATTACCGGGACGACACAAGGGCTCAAGCTTTCATGTACATGACCGTTGTCGATGAGGTGTTGTACTTAACATTGGATCTCCTTAGTGTCCTCCAGGTTGACGCGGTATGGAGCCTTGTTAGTTAGAGGTGCTCCGGGGATGAGGTCGATTCGGTGTTCGATGCCTCGTAGTGGAGGTAGACCCGGAGGTAGCTCGTTGGGGAAAACGTCTTGGAATTCCTGCAAAAGAGAAGAAAACACTAAAGGTGGATTGTGAGAGGTGTTAGTTCTTGTTGCCTCGTCCTTGCACAAAAGGACATAGTGCATAACAATTGATGGGTTCTCACACACTTCTCTCATCTCATGTTTGGTAGCAAATAGGACTAAGTTTTTCTTGTCGCTCATCATGGAGGCACTCGATTTTGGCTTGTGGCGCTCACTCTCTTTGTGGTGGTTCACTCTCTCACTATTCTCTCCATGGTGGGTGGCTTGCTTGTCGGCGATCACTTGACTTGGAGACATAGGTTGTAGCACATACTCCTTTCCTTTCATCTTGAAGCTATAGTGATTGGTACGCCCGTTGTGGATGACGCCTCGGTCAAATTGCCATGGACGTCCAAGAAAGAGGTGGCAAACGGACATTGGAATGACATCACACTCCAGAGTGTCTTCATAAGCTCCGATCTTGAAGGGAAATTGTACCATATGCTCGACTTGGATTGTGCCGGAATCACTTAACCATTGAACCATGTAGGGATGCGGGTGCTTCTTCTTGACCGATTGGATCTTGGAGCATAGTTCTTCACTTGCCAAGTTATGACAACTCCCTCCATCGATGATGACCTTCACGGACCTTCCATTGATGCCGGCCTTGGTGTGGAAGATTGATACGTCTCCAACGTATCTATAACTTTGATTGTTCCATGTTGTTATATTATCATTCTTGGATGTTTTACAATCATTTTATAGTAATTTTATAGTCATTTTTTATCATTTTGGGTACTAACCTATTGACATAGTGCCCAGTGCTAGTTGTTGTTTTCTGCATGTTTTTTACATTGCAGGAAATCAATATCGAACGGAGTGCAAATGCAACGCAACTCCTGGAGGATTTTTTTGGGCCAAAAGAAAGCCAATGGGCCAAGGAAGCACCTGAGGGGGCTGCTCGAGGTGAGCAGCACCCACCAGGTCGCGCCAAGAGGCCCAGGCGCGCACTGGGGGGTTGTGCCCACCTCGGATGCCCCCCGAACCGCCTCTTTGCTCTATAAATACCCAAACATTCCAGAAACCCTAGGGGAGTCGACGAAATATTGATTCAGCCGCCGCAGAGTCCAGAACCCTAGGGGAGTCGATGAAATATTGATCCAGCCGCCGCAGAGTCCAGAACCACAAGATCCAATCTAGACACCGTCATGGAGGGGTTGATCACTTCCATTGGTGCCTCTCCTATGATGCGTGAGTAGTTCTTTGTAGACCTACGGGTCCGTAGTTAGTAGCTAGATGGCTTTCTCTCTCTCTTGTTTATCAATACAGTGGTCTCTTGCAGATCCATATGATGTAAGTCTTTTGGCGGTGTGTTTGTTGGGATCCGATGAACTTTGAGTTTATGATCAGATCTATGTTTTTATCCATGAAAGTTATTTGAGTCTTCTTTGATATATTATATGCATGATTGCTTATAGCCTCGTATTTCTTCTCCGATATTTGGGTTTTGTTTGGCCAACTTGATCTATTTATCTTGCAATGTGAAGAGGTGCTTTGTAGTGGGTTCAATCTTACAGTGCTTGATCCCGTGATGTAAAGGAACCGACCGTATGTATCGTTGCTACTAAGGATAACAAGATGAGATCTATATTTTCCACAATAGATAAATGGATCTCGTCTACGTCATGTCATTGTTCTTATTGCATTACTCCGTTTTCTCATGAACTTAATACACTAGATGCATGCTGGATAGCGGTCGATGTGTGAGTAATAGTAGTAGATGCAAGCAGGAGTCGGTCTACTAATCTTGGACGTGATGCCTATATAATGATCATTGCCTGGATATCGTCATGATTATTTGAAGTTCTATCAATTTCCCAACATTAATTGTTTTCCCACCGTTTGCTATTTTTCTCGAGAGAAGCCACTAGTGAAACCTACGGCCCCCGGGTCTCTTTTCATCATATTTGCCTTTGCGATCTATTTTCTCTTGCATTTATTTTTAGATCTATTAAACCAAAAATACAAAAATACCTTGCTGCAATTTATTTGTTCCGTGACCTATTTATCCTATCTACCACTTTTTACCTCACGTTATTTGCCTACTTGAGGCGCTATACCCGAAAGGGGTTGACAACCCCTTTAACACGTCGGGTTGCGAGTATTTGTTATTTGTGTGCAGGTGCTATTTACGTGGTGTGAGGAGGTTCTTCTACTGGTTCGATAACCTTGGTCTCATCACTGAGGGAAATACCTACCGTCGGTATACTGCATCATCCCTTCCTCTTTGGGGAAATACCGCCGTAGTTCTAGCAGACATCAAAAGGAATTTCTGGTGCTGTTGCCGGGGAGGATCTTCAACATCAACCAGGTTCCTTATCACAATTCTCATCTCCTTGCAATTTACATTATTTTCCAATTGCCTCTCGTTTTCCTCTCCCCCACTACACAAAAATTTTCCACTTTATTCGCCCTCTTTTTCGTTCATCGTTTTTCTCGCCATGGCCGACCCTGAAAGGGCTAAGTGTTTTCTTCCAAGTTTTAATGCTTTGGATAGCCCCTCGGTCCTCTCTAAGGTCATAAACAATGATGCTATGGAAGGGTCTACCGGGGTTGTTAAAGAAAATCTTAACAATTGTGATGAAGATGATCCTGGAATTTTTCGCTATTTTCTTGATGAATCCTTGAAAGAGGCTTGGGATAGGCTGTTGAGAATTCGAGCTAGCTATGTGCCCCAATATCAGATAGAAATATACTTGAAGAGTTTTATGTTGGTTTACCTTCTTCCTTCAAGCAAGTTTTGGATTCTAATTTTGAAAATGGTTTTCTTGAAGGGGATGCCATTGATACTTGTGAAAAGATGTATTTGGGAACCCCAAAGGAGAAAATGTTGAATCAACTACCCTTATGCGTTTTTATCAAAATGAAATAATTAAAGAGATGAAGGCTAGTTTAGATACGAATTTTCGCAACGTGCTTAATATTTCCTCCGCTATAAACGGCCATGTGCTTTCACAAAATAGAAAATTAAATGCCATTGATAGGAAATTTTCCCTTTGCTTTCAATAGAACAAAGATGACAACACTTAGATCCTACGCGTTATGCCTAGCTAGGGGCGTAAAATGATAGCACTTGTTGGGAGGCAATCCAATGAATAAAAGTTATTTTTGCTTTTTGATTTCTGTTCTTGAGTGTTAGAACAATTATGCTACTGTTATGATTGTGTTTTTTGTGTTTTAGTTAGTGTTTGTGCCAAGCAATGCCTTTGGGAAGACTTGGGTGAAAGTTTATTTGATCTTGTTGAAAAACAGAAAATTTTGCGCTCACGAGATTCGTTGTCATTTTTTACACATGAGTGATTTTAAGTTGATTCTTTTTGAAGAGGATTAATAGACAAATTCCTCACGTCCACCAATTTATTTCATAATTTTTGGAGTTACAGAAGTATTCGAAAGTTTCAGATTGCTACACACTGTTCTGTTTTTGACAGATTCTGATTTCTTTGCGTTGTGTGCCTGTTTTGATGATTCTATGGTTTTCTTTGATGAGTTTTTTGCCATAGAAAAGTTGGAATACAGTAGATATAATGCAAAAACAAAATAATAATAGGTTTGCTACAATACTTATAGTAGTGGTTTGGTTTCTTATACTAATGGATCTCACGAAGGTTTTGTTTGAGTTTTGTGTGATTGAAGTTTTAAAGTTTTGGGTTATCTTATGATGGATGAAGGAATAAGGATAAGAAAAAGGCTAAGCTTGGGGATGCCCGTGGCATCCCAAGATAATATTCAAAGTAGTGGCAAACAACTAAGCTTGGGGATGCCCCTGAGTGGCATCCCCGCTTTCTTCTAACGACCATCGGTATTTTACTTAAACTATATTTTTATTCGTCACATGATATGACTTTTGCTTGGAGCGTCTTGTATGATATGAGTCTTTGCTTGTTTTTATTTGTGTTTGAAGTGTTGAATCCTTGCTGGACACACCCTGTTTAGAGAGCCAAAAATTATGCTATGCTTCACTTAAATTTTTAGAGCCATGGACTTGCTCTAGTACTTCACTTATATCTTTTTGAGCATGGTGTGCTTTGTTAATTTTGAAGAAATACTCTCATGCTTCACTTAGATTTATTTTGGAGTTAGTAAATTTTTAAGAAAATTCTCTCTTGCTTCACTTAGATTATTTTGAGAGAAAGAAAAATTATGTTCATGATCTTCACTTATATTTGTTCGAGCTTATCAAAAGCAACATAGGAAAATAGTTCCAAAGTGATAGATATACAAGGAGGATATAATAAAAAGTTTCATGAAGATCATTGGACAAAATAAACTTGATTATTAGTAATGGTTTTGAGATATGACGATATGATATGTGAGTCATGTTGATGAGTAATTATGCTTTAGTAAGAATATTGATGTTAAGGTTTGTGATTCCCTATGCAAGCACGAAAGTCAATAGTTGTGCAATGAAATTTATATCCTACTTATGGTGCATTATTCGGTGTTACTTATGCTTAATGCTTGGGTACGAGATTTTTTGCTTTTTGGTTGGTCGCTTCTCAATATTTTTGCTAGCCTTCATTTTGCACTAAGTATGATCACTACTTGTGCATCCAAAACCTTTTAAACCAGTTTTGCCATATGAGTCCACTATACCTACCTATATGCGGTATTTCCATACCGTTCTAAGCATATTTGCATGTGCCATCTCTAATGTTCAAAATAAATTTCTCTTTTGTGTGCTCTACTACGCGCAAAGCAGTAAAGGGTAGCCAATATTTTCCATGCTAGATGTGTTATTCTCACGATGAGTGTTTATTCACTTGTCATTGCATGAGAGTATGACAAAGGTACTAGGGATGCCCAGTCCCGAAATGAATAAATGAATTTACTTTATGTTGTCAAAAAATAAGTTCCTTGGAAAGTGTTGGTATGGAAGGCACCCGTGGATACGGCTAGCCATGGAAAGTGAAAGTTATGGTGGAAAAAGGAATAAACTTTATTTTCTGTTTGGGAACTGCCTATGATGTATCTAGCATGGAAAGTGTTGGATGCTCCAAGTTGTTTTTGTTGGTAGGAAAAGTATGCCTCTAAAAATTAATTTTATCTCTCAATTTAAGCTTTGAGCTCTGGCACCTCTACAAATCCCTACCTCCCTCCGCGAAGGGCCTTTCTTTTACTTATGCAATTTTTATTTTGAATTTGAGTCTCCATCTTCTCTTATAAAGCACCAACTAAGAGGCACTATGATCGTATTTGAGCATTGGGTGTAGCTAATATTCGAGTGTGTTTCATGAATGGATCAATGATTGAGCATGATGGGCTAGGGATAACTTGCTTTAGTGTTGATATTTTGAAAGACATGGTTGCTTGTTGGTATGGTTGAGTATTAAAGTCTTCATGTCAAAACTAGACTATTGCTTTGAATCATATAAAAGTCCATATGTCCATGCTATAAAGAAAAGAATGAGATGAACATGTTAAGCAGCATTCGACATAAAAAATTCTGTTTTTATCATGTACCTACTCGAGGACGAGCAGGAATTAAGCTTGGGGATGTTGATATACGTCTCCAACGTACTATAATTTTTTATTGTTCCATGCTATTATATTATCATTCTTGGATGTTTTACAATCATTTTATAGTCATTTTATATTATTTTTTGGTACTAACCTATTGACATAGTGCCCAGTGCTAGTTGCTGTTTTCTACATGTTTTTTACATCGCAGGAAATCAATATCAAACGGAGTCCAAATGAAACGCAACTCCTGCAGGATTTTTTTGGGCCAGAAGAAAGCCAATGGGCCAAGGAAGCACCTGAGGGGCTGCTTGAGGTAAGCAGCACCCACAAGGGCACGCCAGGAGGCCCAGGCGCGACCTGGGGGGTTGTGCCCACCTCGGGTGCCCCCCGAACCGTCTCTTTGATCTATAAATACCCAAATATTCGAGAAAGCCTAGGGGAGTCGACGATATATTGATCCAGCCATGGCAGAGTCCAGAACCACGAGATCCAATCAAGACACCGTCATGGAGGGGTTCACCACTTCCATTGGTGCCTCTCCTATGATGCGTGCGTAGTTTGGCGATGTGTTTGTTGGGACCCGATGAACTTTGAGTTTATGATCAGATCTATGTTTTTATCCATGAAAGTTATTTGAGTCTTCTTTAATCTCTTATATGCATGATTGCTTATAGCCTCGTATTTCTTCTGTTATATTTTGGTTTTGTTTGTCCAACTTGATCTATTTATCTTGCAATGGGAAGAGGTGCTTTGTAGTGGGTTCGATCTTACGGTGCTTGATCCCAGTGACAGAAAGGGAACCGACACGTATGTATCGTTGATACTAAGGATAACAAGATGATATCTATATCTGCCGCAATAGATAAACAGATCTCGTCTACATCATGTCATCGTTCTTATTGCGTTACTCCGTTTTCTCATGAACTTAATACACTAGATGCATGTTGGATAGAAGTCGATGTGTGGAGTAATAGTAGTAAATGTAGGCAGGAGTCGGTCTACTAATCTTGGACGTGATGCCTATATAATGATCATTGCTTGGATATCGTCATGATTATTTGAAGTTCTATCAATTGCCCAACAGTAATTGTTTTCCCACCCTTTGCTATTTTTCTCGAGAGAAGCCACTAGTGAAACCTCATTGGCCCCGGTCTCTTTTCATCATATTTGCCTTTGCGATCTATTTTCTCTTGCATTTATTTTCAGATCTATTAAACCAAAAATACAAAAATACCTTGCTGCAATTTATTTGTTCCGCGATCTATTTATCCTAACTACCACTTTTTACCTCGCGTTATTTGCCTACTTGAGGCGCCGTACCCGAAAGGGATTGACAACCCCTTTAACACGTCGGGTTGCGAGTATTTGTTATTTGTGTGCAACTGTTGTTTACATGGTGTGAGGTGGTTCTCCTACTGGTTTGATAACCTTGGTCTCATCACTGAGGGAAATACCTACCGTCGCCATACTGCATCATCCCTTCCTCTTTGGGGAAATACCGACATAGCTCTAGCAGACATCAAAGATATGGCATCTTTGGTCTTCATCTTGTTGACGTTGAGGAGTCAAGACCTTGGAGACAATGAGAGCGGGGCTCGAATCCTCACCACAAAAGACTTGATCATCTTCATCTTTGTTCACGCGCTAGTGCATGGGCACTTGCTCAAGGGTTTCCATCTCCTCTTCACTCATGGAGTCATATGTTCCGTCATCGTTGAGGATCATGGTGCGCTTGTTGGTACAATCAAAGGACTTGTTAGCCGACACATGTGAAGAACTTGATGGAGCTTATCTTGACGGTCTCATTGGTTGGAGTTGTGGATGATGAAGCTCCCGGCTTGAAGTTGCTTGTAGTAGGAGGACGACTTGAGGTTGTCGAAGTTTTCTTGTAACCCGACTTGTCGTCGTTGCTTCTAGATGGCTTGGTTGAGGTAGAAGGTGTTGGAGTTGTTGAAGCTTGGTTGTTGGAGAAGCCGTAGCTCCTGGAAGAGTACTTGGCATACTTGAAGTCATCTTGCACTTGATGTTCCGCTTTGGTAGCTTGGTGCACTAGCTCGATGAGGTTCGAGTATGGTTGGAAGTCGGCAATCTTCTTGATGGGATGATTGAGGCCATTCAAGAAACAGTCCATAGTTTGCTCATCATCTTCCATCCCATTGGATCTTATCATGGCAATCTCCATTTCCTTGTAGTATTCTTCAACGCCTTTTGTTTCTTGCTTGAGTAGTTGGAGTTTCTTGAAGAGGTCTCGGTTGTAGTAGTTTTTCACAAAGCGGGCTCGCATTACATCCTTCGTTTGATCCCATGTGGTGATTGGTGGTTCACCTCTTGCTTCTCGGCGCTCAAGGACTTGTTCCCACCATATGAGCACATAGTCTTGGAACTCAAGGGATGCCATGGCGATCTTCTTCTCTTCCTCATAGCTGTGCAAACGAAATATCTTGTCAACCTTCAATGCCCATGATAGGTATTCTTCGGGATCATTGCTTCCATTGAACGTGGGCATGGTGAACTTGAGCTTGCCGTAGCGTTGCTCTTCATGGTGTTGGGGTCGGGTATGATTATGACACCCTTGGCGTGGATGATTGTCAATCTCATGTTGCTCTTGGCATGGAGGATTTGCATAGTCATCATGCTCTTGGTTAACTTGAGGTTCTTGTCGAGGTTGTGGAGGAGCTTTGTCGAGCTTGTGGAGGAGCTTGAGGAACTTGTCGATGTACTCTTGCTTGGTAGTTTTGCTCTTGAATTTCTTCGCTAAGTGCTTCTTGGTGCTCACGGGTATTTTTCGGAGTACCAGAAAGTTATGGGAATTCGTATTGGGCCTTAATGGGCCATACAGGAAAGGAGAGAAAGGCCTCAAGGGTGGGCGCGCCCGTTCCCCACGGACTGGTCCGAATTGGACTAGGGAAAGGGGGCGCCCCCTTCCTTCCTTCTCCTTCTCCCTTCCCCTTTTCCTATTCCATGTGGGAGGTGGAATCCTACAAGGACTAGGGAGTCCTAGTAGGACTCCACACTTTGGGCGCGCCCTATGAGGGCCGGTCTCCTCCTCCCTCCATCCTTTATATACGTGGCCAGGGGGCAGCTCATAGACACACAAGTTGATCATTGATCATTAGCCGTTTGCGGTGCCCCCCTCCACTGTAATCCACCTCGGTCATATCGTAGCTGTGCTTAGGCGAAGCCCTGCGTCGGTAGCTTCATCAACACCATCATCACGCCGTCATGCTGACGGAACTCTCCCTCGAAGCTCTACTGGATCGTGAGTTCGTGGGACTCACCGAGCTGAATGTGTGCAGATCGCGGAGGTGCCTTACGTTCGGTACTTGGATCGGTCGATTGTGAATACATACGACTACTTCAACCGCGTTGTCATAACGCTTTCTCTTAAGGTCTACGAGGGTACGTGAACGACACTCTCCCCTATTATTGCCATGCATCACCATGATCTTGCGTGTGCGTAGGAATTTTTTTGAAATTACTACGTTCCCCAACAGTGGCATCCGAGCCAGGTTTTTGCGTAGATGTTATATGAACGAGTAGAACACAAATGAGTTGTGGGCGACACTAGTCATACTACTTACCAGCATGTCATACTTTGATTCAGCGGTATTGTTGGCTGAAGTGGCCCAGACCGACATTACGCGTACGCTTACGCGAGACTGGTTCTCCCGACGTGCTTCGCACAAAGGTGGCTGGCGGGTGTCAGTTTCTCTAACTTTAGTTGAATCGAGTGTGGCTACGCCCGGTCCTTGGTGAAGGTTAAAACAACACATACTTGACGAAAAATCGTTGTGGTTTTGATGCGTAGATAAGAACGGTTCTTGCTAAGCCCGTAGCAGCCACGTAAAACTTGCAACAACAAAGTAGAGGACGTCTAACTTGTTTTTGCAGGGTATGTTGTGATGTGATATGGTCAAGACGTGATGAGACATAAGTTGTTGTATGAGATGATCATGTTTTGTTGAAGTTATCGGCAACTGGCATAAGACTTATGGTTGTCTCTTTATTGCATAAGATGCTAGCGCCAAATAATTGCTTTACTTTATCGCTATGCGATAGCAATAGTTGCAAGAGCAATAGTTGGCGAGACGACCATGTGATGACACATTGATATAGATCAAGATGATGGAGATCATGGTGTCATGCCGGTGACGATGGAGATCATGATGATGTTTTGGAGATGGAGATCAAAGGCACAAGATGATGATGGCCATATCACATCATATATTTTGATTGCATGTGATGTTTATCTTTTGTACATCTTATTCTGCTTTGATTGACGGTAGCATTATAAGATGATCTCTCACTAAATTTCAAGGTACAAGTGTTCTACCTGAGTATGCACTGTTGCCAAAGTTCGTCGTGCCGAGACACCACGTGATGATCGGGTGTGATAAGCTCTACGTTCACATACAACGGGTGCAAGCCAGGTTTGCACGCAGGAATACTCGGGTTAAACTTGACGAGCCTAGCATATGCAGATATGGCCTCGGAACACTGAGACCGAAAGGTCGAGCGTGAATCATATAGTAGATATGATCAACATAGTGATGTTTACCATTGAAAACTACTCCATTTCACGTGATGATCATACATGGTTTAGTTGATTTGGATCACGTGATCACTTAGATCATTAGAGGGATGTCTATCTAAGTGGGAGTTCTTAAGTAATATGATTAATTGAACTTTAATTTATCATGAACTTAGTCCTGATAGTATTTTGCAAATAATGTTGTAGATCAATAGCTCGCGTTGTTGCTTCCCTATGTTTTATATGTGTTCCTAGAGAAAACTAAGTTGAAAGATGATAGTAGCAATGATGCGGACTGGGTCCGTGATTTGAGGTTTATCCTCATTGCTGCACAGAATAATTATGTCCTTGATGCACCGCTAGGTGACAGACCTATTGCAGGAGCAGATGCAGACGTTATGAACGTTTGGCTAGCTCAATATGATGACTACTTGATAGTTTAGTGCACCATGCTTAACGGCTTAGAATCGGGACTTCAAAGACGTTTTGAACATCATGGACCATATGAGATGTTCCAGGAGTTGAAGTTAATATTTCAAGCAAATACCCGAGTTGAGAGATATGAAGTCTCCAATAAATTCTATAGCTAAAATACGGAGAAGAATAGCTCAAGTAGTCAGCATGTGCTCAGATTGTCTGGGTACTACAATCGCTTGAATCAAGTGGGAGTTAATCTTCTAGATAAGATAGTGATTGACAGAGTTCTCTAGTCACCATCACCAAGTTAGTAGAACTTCGTGATGAACTATAGTATGCAAGGGATGACGAAAGCGATTCCGAGCTTTTCATGATGATGAAATCGACGAAGGTAGAAATCAAGAAAGAGCATCAAGTGTTGATGATTAACAAGACCACTAGTTTCAAGAAAAGGGCAAAGGGAAAGAAAGGGAACTTCATGTAGAATGGCACGCAAGTTGTCACTTCCATGAAGAAGCCCAAAGCTAGACTAAAGCCTGAAACCGAGTGCTTCTACTACAAATGAAATGGTCACTAGAAGCGGAAATGCCCTGGATATTTGGTGGATAAGAAGGATGGCAAAGTGAACAAGGGTATATTTGGTATACAGGTTATTGATGTATACCTTACTAGTGTTTATAGTAGCCCCTGGGTATTTGATACTTGTTCGGTTGCTAAAAAGTTTGTAACTCGAAACAGGAGTTACAGAATAAACAGAGACTAGTTGAGGGTGAAGTGACGATGTGTGTTGGAAGTGGTTCCAAGATTGATATGATCATCATCGCACACTCCCTATACTTTTAGGATTAGTGTTAAATCTAAATAAATGTTATTTGGTGTTTGCGTTGAGCATGAATATGATTTGATCATGTTTATTGCAATACGGTTATTCATTTAAAGTCAGAGAATAATTGTTGTTCTGTTTACATGAATAAAACCTTTGATGGTCATACACCCAATGAAAATAGTTTGTTGGATCTCAATCGTAGTGATACACATATTCATAATATTGATGCCAAAAGATGCAAAGTTGATAATGATAGTGCAACTTATTTGTGGCCTTGCCGTTAAGGTCATATCGATGTAAAGCGCATGAAGAAACTCCATAAAGATGGACTTTTGGAATCACTTGGTTATGAATCATTTGATGCTTACGAACCATGCCTTTTGGGCAAGATGACTAAAACTCCGTTCTCGGAACAATGGAACGATACTCTTGACTTGTGGAAATAATACATACTGATGTATGCGGTCCAATGAGTATTGATGCTCGTCGCGGGTATCGTTATTTTCTGACCTTCACAGATGATCTGAGCAGATATGAGTATATCTACTTAATGAAGCACAAGTCTGAAACATTTGAAAAGTTCAAAGAATTTCAGAGTGAAGTGGAGAATCATCGTAACAAGAAAATAAAGTTTATACAATCTGATCGTAGAGGAGAATATTTGAGTTACGAGTTTGGCCTTCATTTAAAAACAATGTGGAATAGTTTCACAGCTCACGCCACATGGAACACCACAGTGTAATGGTGCGTCCGAATGTCGTAATCGCACTTTATTGGATATGGTGCGATCTATGATGTATCTTACCGATTTAGCACTATCGTTTTGGGGTTATGCATTAGAGACAGTTGTATTCACTTTAAATAGGGCACCATCAAAATGCGTTGAGATGACGCCTTATGAACTGTGGTTTGGCAAGAAACCAAGGTTGTCATTTCTTAAATTTTGGTGCTGCGATGCTTATGTGAAAAAGTTTCAACCTGATAAGCTCGAACCCAAATCAGAGAAGTGCGTCTTCATAGAATACCCAAAGGAAACTGTTGGGTACACCTTCTATCACAGATCCTAAGGCAAGATATTCGTTGCTAAGATGGATCCTTTCTAGAGAAGGAGTTTCTCTCAAAAGAAGTGAGTGGGAGGAAAGTAGAGCTTGATAAGGTAATTGTACCTTCTCCCTAATTGGAAAGTAGTTCATCACATAAATCAGTTCTAGTGATTCCTACACCAATTAGTGAGGAAGCTAATGATGATGATCATGAAACTTCAGATTAAGTTACTACAGAACCTCGTAGGTCTTCCAAAGTACAGTCCGCACCAGAGTGGTACGGTAATCCTGTTCTGGAAGTCAGGTTACTAGACCATGATGAACCTACGAACTATGAGGAAGCGATGATGAGCCCAGATTCCACGAAATGGCTTGAAGGCCATGAAAACTGAGATGGGATCCATGTATGAGAACAAAGTGTGGACTTTGGTGGACTTGCCCGATGATCGGCAAGCCATAGAAAACAAATGGATCTTCAAGAGGAAGACAGACGCTGATAGTAGTGTTACTATCTACAAAGCTCAACTTGTCGCAAAAAAGTTTTTCGACAAGTTCAAGGTGTGAATACGATGAGATTTTCTCACTCGTATCGATGCTTAAGTCTGTCCGAATCATGTTAGCAATTGCCACATTTTATGAAATCTAGCAAATGGACGTCAAAACTGCATTCCTTAATGGATTTATTAAAGAAGAGTTGTATATGATGCAACCAGAAGGTTTTGTCAATCCTAAAGGTGCTAACAAAGTGTGCAAGCTCCAGTGATCCATCTATGGACTGGTGCAAGCATCTCGGAGTTGGAATATACGCTTTGATGAGTTGATCAAAGCATATAGTTTTATACAGACTTGCGGTGAAGCACATATTTACAGAAAGTGAGTGGGAGCACTACAGCCTTTCTGATAAGTATATGTGAATGACATATTGTTGATCAGAATTAATGTAGAATTTTCTGGAAAGCATAAAGGAGTGTTTGAAAGGAGTTTTTCAAAGAAAGACCTTGGTGAAGCTGCTTACACATTGAGCATCAAGATCTATAGAGATAGATCAAGACGCTTGATGAGATTTTTCAATGAGTACATACCTTGATAAGAGTTTGAAGTAGTTCAAAATGGAACAGTGAAAGAAGGAGTTCTTTCCTGTGTTGCAAGGTGTGAAGTTGAGTAAGACTGAAAACCCGACCAAGGCAGAAAATAGAAAGAGAACGAGAAGTCATGCCTCAGTCATAGGTTCTATAAAGTATGCTATGCTGTGTACCAGACCTATTGTATACCTTGCACTGAGTTTGGCAAGGGAGTACAATTTTGATCTAGGAGTAGATCACTGGACAACGATCAAGAATATCCTTAGTGAGGACTAAGGAAATGTTTCTCGATTATGGAGGTGATAAAAGAGTTCGTCATAAAGAGTTACATCGGTGCAAGCTTTTACACTGATCGAGATGACTCTAAGTCTCAATCTGGATACATATTGAAAGTGGGAGCAATTAGCAAGAGTAGCTCCGTGCAGAGCATTGTAGACATAGAATATTGGCAAAATACATACGGCTCTAAATGTGACAGACCCGTTGACTAAACTTCTCTCACGAGCAAAACATGATCATACCTTAGTACTCTTTGGGTGTTAATCACATAGCGATGTGAACTAGATTATTGACTCTAGTAAACCCTTCGGGTGTTGGTCACATGACGATGTGAACTATGGGTGTTAATCACATACAGATGTGAATATTGGTGTTAAATTACATTTTGATGTGAACTAGATTATTGACTCTAGTGCAAGTGGGAGTCTGAAGGAAATATGCCCTAGAGGCAATAATAAAGTTGTTATTTATATTTCCTTATATCATGATAAATGTTTATTATTCATGCTAGAATTGTATTAGCCAGAAACTTAGTACATGTGTGAATACATAGACAACTATAATATCACTAGTATGCCTCCACTTGACTAGCTCGTTGAATCAAAGATGGTTAAGTTTCCTAGCCATAGACATGAGTTGTCATTTGATTAACGGGATCACATCATTAGAGAATGATGTGATTGACTTGACCCATTCCGTTAGCTTAGCACTTGATCGTTTAGTTTGTTGGTATTGCTTTCTTCATGACTTATACATGTTCCTATGACTATGAGATTATGCAACTCCCGAATACCGGAGGAACACTTTGTATGCTACCAAACATCACAATGTAACTGGGTGATTATAAAGGTGCTCTACAGGTGTCTCCGATGGTACTTGTTGAGTTGGCATAGATCAAGATTAGGATTTGTCACTCCGATTGTCGGAGAGGTATCTACGGGCCCTCTTGGTTATGCGCATCACTATAAGCCTTGCAAGCAATGTGACTAATGAGTTAGTTGCAGGATGATGCATTATGGAACGAGTAAAGAGACTTGCCGATAACGAGATTGAACTAGGTATGGTGATACCGACGATCGGATCTCGGGCAAGTAACATACCGATGACAAAGGGAACAATGTATGTTGTTATGCGGTTTGACCATAAAGATCTTCATAGAATATGTAGGAGCCAATATGAGCATCCAGGTTCCGCTATTGGTTATTGACCGGAGACGTGTCTCGGTCATTGTCGGTGTCAAAACCGGCGGATCTCGGGTAGGGGGTCCCGAACTGTGCGTCTAGGCGGATGGTAACAGGAGACAAGGGACACGATGTTTTTACCCTGGTTGGGCCCTCTCGATGGAGGTAAAACCCTACTCCTGCTTGATTAATATTGATGATATGGGTAGTACAAGAGTGGATCTACCACGAGATCAGGGAGGCTAAACCCTAGAAGCTAGCCTATGGTATGATTGTTGTTCGTCCTATGGACTAAAGCCCTCCGGTTTATATAGACACCAGATAGGGTTAGGGTTACACAGAGTCGGTTACAATGGTAGGAGATCTACATATCCTTATCGCCAAGCTTGCCTTCCACGCCAAGGAAAGTCCCATCCGGACACGGGACAAAGTCTTCAATCTTGTATCTTCATAGTCCAGGAGTCCGACCAACGGTGATAGTTCGGCTATCCGGACACCCCCTAATCCAGGACTCCCTCAGTAGCCCCCGAACTAGGCTTCAATGGCGATGAGTCCGTAGCGTAGATTGTCTTGACATTGCGAAGCGGGTTCTTCTCCAAATTCCATATACTTGTCGAATAGTGTCCGGTTTCTGATAAATGCTGCGCTCCTAGGCTTCCACGCCCAATAATGGCCATCTTCCACGTGTTTGAATGAATGCGAAAAGCCGGGGTATTTTTACACTTATCCCCCTAGCTGCACAAATGAGCCGCCTATAAAAGGGGCGAGGATCTAGATTCGGGCCCTCTCGATGGAGGTAAAACCAGGTTCGGGCCCTCTTGATGGAGGTAAAACCCTACTCCTGCTTGATTAATATTGATGATATGGGTAGTACAAGAGTGGATCTACCACGAGATCAGAGAGGCTAAACCCTAGAATCTAGCCTATGGTATGATTGTTGTTAGATCCCTCTGGACTAAAGCCCTCCGGTTCATATAGACACCGAGATAGGGTTAGGGTTACACAGTCGGTTACAATGGTAGGAGATCTACATATGCTTATCGCCAAGCTTGCCTTCCACGCCAAGGAAAGTCCCATCCGGACACGGGACGAAGTCTTCAATCTTGTATCTTCATAGTCCAGGAGTCCGACCAACGGTGATAGTTCGGCTATCCGGACACCCCCTAATCCAGGACTCCCTCAGTAGCCCCCGAACTAGGCTTCAATGGCGATGAGTCCGGCGCGTAGATTGTCTTCGGCATTGCGAAGCGGGTTCTTCTCCAAATTCCATATACTTGTCGAATAGTGTCCGGTTTCTGATAAATGCTGCGCTCCTAGGCTTCCACGCCCAATAATGGCCATCTTCCACGTGTTTGAATGAATGCGAAAAGCCGGGGTATTTTTACACTTATCCCCCTAGCTGCACTAATGAGCCGCCTATAAAAGGGACGAGGATCTAGATCTGAGTCACACCATCCCCCCTCCGCGAGCTTTCATCTGAGCGCCTCTGACAAAAATCCATTCCATCATGGACAGTCGACGCAGCTCCTCCTCTCGCGCTCCTAGCCCTCAGCCTGGAAATTGGGAGAGATGCTCAGTCCCGCATAGCGAGCTAGTGACACTCCAAACCAAGGGATTTCTTCCCCGGCCTTCATGGTTCCGGTTCGAGCGGACTCGCCACCTATAAGGCGGAAAGCTTAACCGGAGAGTGTCCCCGATCCCTCCAAAGGAGAGCGGGTATGCTTTGTCTCTTATCTAGTAAGAGGACTCGGATTTCCAATTCATCCGCTTTCTCCGGGGACTCTTGGAGTTCTCTGACCTCCAGTTGCACCACCTTACGCTTGCCTCCATTTTGCACATCGCGGGCTTCGTGGCCCTTTGCGAACTGTTCTTGGGCGTCGAGGCTCATTTTGCGATGTGGAAGAGATTATTTTGCCTTGTACCCCGTTCTCATGAGGGGTCAATATATCAAGTGGCAGAGCCGAGCTATGGCGCATCGCCGGGACCGGATATCTATCCGGAACCCCGAAGAAGGCGTCTGAAGACTGGCCTTCGGAATGGTTTTATATAGAGGACGTCCCGCTGCCAGATCCTGTTCGGATCGGTCTGCCAGAGTTCAGCAATGCTCCTTTGAAGAAACGCCTGAGTTGGCGCCCGCGGAGCTCCCAGAGCAAAAGGCAGCGGGGCGTCCTTTACGATGAGCCGAATAAGATTGTTAGCTCATTCCGGACTAACCATGATCGGTGTCATGGCCACATGTATTATGCGGGGTGCAGCCGCTCCGAAGATAGGGGCCACCCCATGTGGGATTTCAACGGGAGGACGATGCCACCCGTCATGGCCGTGGGGCGGGATCGGTCACCGATCTGGTGAAGATCTTGTCCGTGCTGTACAAGGGAGAAGAGGAGGATTTTCTCGCGTCGGTCCATTGAACGGATTTTCTATGAACAATCCTCGAAGCTGGGTAAGCGGACATTTCTTTTTTGCACATCCGATCCGTATTCCCATGGTTAGGTATCTCATTTTGTGATTTTGACGCAGGAACTGCTCCAGGCCGTAAAAGACATAAACAGCCCGCCTCCACAACCCGAGGATCCGGAACGGCTCCTCGATCCAGCCTCCCAAGAGGATCCGGACATATTGGTGGAGCTGATTGATGGGGTATTTTACCAACTGAGCATCGATAATGCCTTGGTTGCCATTACGGCCGATTACCCCGGAATACTTCCAGCCTCACGTAATGGCGAGACCGAGGTCCCAATACTCGATAATGACCCATCCGTGCTTATTTTTGATCACCGTATACCAATGGTGTTTCGCAGGGGTGCCTTTGAGGCAGGAGGCCGAGCTCCGCGGCTAGCCAACAAGGGCAGCGGCCCGCAGTTAAAGAAGTGCGGTCCGGCTCGAACGCCGCCCATAGCGATATGGCGCATCACCATATTCCAGGATTGATTCCTGGAAGGCGTACTAACGCTGGTACTCTTTTCGGGAAAAAAGCTCGCCGGACTGTGTCGGAGAGGTTATAATCGACCCTCCGCTAGCCAGGCTCCAAAGCCGGGTCCAGAAGAGGAGGCGAGCACGAGGCGTGCGTCGGATGCTCCTCCGACAGAGGATGCCGATAGATTGTCCACCACCAACTCTGAGGTGGAGAGCGCCATGAATCACAGGCGCCGCCGGACAGTTCTTCGTGACGCATGTTTCTCCCAAGAGGCATTGAATGCCTTCAATTGGAGATCGCACCTCCGTGCCGCTCAAGATGGTCTAGCCAGAGCCACGGAGCGGTATGTAAAGGACATACATGTGAGGAAATTTGGCGGTTCTTTATGCCAAGTAGCTCCGAGACTTAAAATAGTTAGAATAACTGATTTAAGGATCATTTGTTATCTTGAGGATCTTACAAAAGAATACCCGACTGTCCAGAGCTTGAAGAATGCAAGGCCCAACTTGAGGCCGCACTAGCCGCCATGAGGGAGCCACAGAGACCCCCTCCGTAATATATGCTTCAAAAGATAAGTAGTTTGTGAAGTGCGGCGTGTGTGTAAATCTGACAATAATATTGTAGATGGCGCCGGACTAGATTCGGACAAGCAACAACTCTTGCGCTGGTTGAAGGCCGGTGAGAATGTGCTTACAAGGGTGAGGCAAGAGAAAAATAATCTCCAGGATGCCAACACCCAGCTGGGTGAGGAACTAAAGGATGTTCGTGCCCAGCTGTCTGACTCCGTGAAGGAGAATTGGTGACTTCGTCGCGGCATTTATAGTAAGTGCTTGAGCAAACTTTGAAAAAGAGTTCGGCGAGGAAGTCGACTAACAGAGTTATATCTGTAGGTATGCTCACGGGTCGTCCTGCAGAGGAAATGCCCGGTTCGACGGGTGACCTTCTTCCCGAGCTATTGCAACTGCACGAACGAGTTCAGCAGGTGATGAAAGGCGTCGCACAGGCCTTGTGGCCATCTATCTCCCTGCCCGAAGGATTTGGAGAGCTTGCAGAGAAGCTTCCGGGAGCACGGCGGCGCTTCCGACTATGGAAGATATTGGCCTATCGTCAAGGCGCCAGGGAGGCCTGGGCCATGGTGAAGAGGCGGTACACGAAGGCGGACCCAAACCACATGGCCGAGGTCGGACCTGTGGGGCCCGACGGGAAGGAGATCCCTGTGAGCTTAGTGTACGGCCAAGTAGAGTTGGCCGCAAAGTATTCCCAGCAGGACTGTAAACTAGACAGCCTGTTAGATGGTATTGAAGAGGAATACAATCAGTCAATTTGACTATGTAATTTAAAATGACATGTAAAATGCCTTCTAGCCCGATTGTAGATCGTTTGTCGTAGCGGACCTTTTCGCTTCAACCTCGGGACCCAATAGTCCGGAGTGTGTCCGAATAACCTCGTGGTTATGTAAAAACCGGGGCATGCGTGGAGACCAGGCGTAGGGGTCATGAGTGCTTTATCAGACAAGTGCCCAACTAGTTATGTTATATTACATGGTTAGCAAGAAACATATTCCAGGGAGAATAGTTCCGTTAGGGGTTCCTTTCCCTGGGAGGCATGCCCTAAAGTGCATGTCCGGACTGCGAAAAAAGCAGAAAAGCATCTGGGGGCAGATAAATGAAAAAATAAAATAAAAATCATCTTTTAGTTCACCGACCGAATATTCCCTTAAGAAAGCTAGCTTTCGGCTTCACCCAGTCTGAGGTACACGTCCGGCTGACCCGGCGGTAACAATCGCAGAGGTGCTCCCTTTACCACCTAGCCGAACAATCGGGAACGTAGGGGTAAGCACAGGAGCCAGGCAACCCAGCTTGGCCAAAACTTAAGTCATATCGATGCATATAATGGTGAATAAAAGGTACATGCGGAAGTGTGACACATGTGTTGGGCATAAAGCCCGTATAAATAAGCTTCTGTTAGAGAAGCCCCGGGGTATAATGAGCGGATAGCGCGTCAACTATGTGCGAACAATGCGCGAGCGAGCCTTTTTAACGGCTTTGGAAAAAGGAGGAAGAAGGAGAGAAATAAAAGACAGCTTAAAGTATAAAATATAGGCGGAGGAAGGAGGCGAACTCGAGAATCCGGCGCTAGGCGTAGAATCTTCGGAGGCGGGCTGCGTTCCATGGGTTCGGCTCGAGTCGGTTATCCGATGTGTTTCGCAGACGATGCAGCTCCGCCGGTCAGGACTTGGTCGATGATGAAGGGCCCTCCCATTTGGGCTTGAGTTTGTCCTTTTTCTTGTCTGGCGAGCGTAGAACTAGTTCGCCAACGTTGTAAGCTTTGGCCCGTGCTTCCTGCTTTGATATCTTCGAGCCTCTTTGTTGATAGAATGCGGAACGAGCTTTTGCCACGTCATGCTCCTCCTCCAAGGCGTCCAAACTGTCTTGCCGATCGAGCTCGGCTTTTCTTTCTTCGTACATGCGCACGCGAGGTGAGTCATGAATTATGTCACAGGGCAAAACTGCCTCTGCGCCGTATACCATAAAAAATGGTGTGAATCCGGTAGTGCGATTCGGTGTGGTCCGCAGCCCCGTAGTACGGAGTCGAGCTCCTCAACCCGTCGTGTTAGATTCCTTGAGGACCGCACTAGTCTGGGTTTAATGCCGCCCATGATTAGACCGTTTGCTCGCTCGACTTGACCGTTAGTTTGGGGGTGATAGGCTGAGCGTAGTCGAGCTTGATGCCCATGTTTTTGCACCAGAGTTTGACCTTGTCGGCCGTGAAGTTCGTGCCGTTATCGGTGATGATGATGTCGTGGGGGGCCCGTAACGGTGTACTACCCGATATGAAGTCTATCACCGGTCCGGATTCGCCGTCTTCTGAGCTTGGCCTCTATCCATTTGGTGAATTTATCCACCATGACCAATAGGTATTTCTGCTTGTGGGTTCCTCCTTTAAGGGGTCCAACCATGTCAAGCCCCCGGACCGTGAAGGGCCAGGTGATGGGTATAGTTTTGAGGGCGGTGGGTGGCATGTGGCTTTGATTAGCAAAGAGCTGGAAACCGACGCCTCGTTGGACTAAGTCCTGAGCATCTGCCCGGGCCGTCGGCCAATAAAATCCTGTACGGAAGGCCTTGCCTACAAGGGCCCGGGCTACGGCATGGCGCCCACCGAGTCCGGCATGAATTTCAGCCAGGAGATTTCGCCCTTCCTCTTCGGAGATACACCTTTGAAGGACTCCGGTTGTGCTTTTATTATAAAGCTCTCCCTCATGGACCTTATAGGCTTTAGACCGCCGCACTATGCAGCGGGCCTCGTTTTGGTCTTCGGGAAGCTCCTGCCTAGTTACGTAGGCTGGGAATGGTTCTGTCCACGGGGCAATGACTGCCATTATTGCGTGGGCTGACGATGTTATTTCATTGGTGGAACCACCAACTATGTCGGAATGTTCGGTGTGGGGCAGTGTGGTTGGGTCCGGGTTGTTATTTCCGGACTCTCCCTCCCATAATACGGATGGCTTGAAAAGCCTCTCTAGGAAGATGTTGGGGGGGACGGCATCGCGCTTTGCGCCAATGCGTGCCAACACGTCCGCTGCCTGGTTGTTATCCCGGGCTATATGGTGAAATTCGAGCCCCTCAAACCGAGCTGACATTTTTAGGACGGCATTGCGATAAGCTACCATTTTCGGATCATTGGCATCAAAGTCCCCATTTATTTGGGATATCGTGAGGTTCGAATCCCCGCGCACGTCTAGGCGTTGAATACCCATGGAGACTGCCATCCGGATACCATGTAGAAGGGCCTCATATTCGGCTGCGTTCTTGGAGTCCGTGTACATTATTTGAAGTACGTATTGGACTGTATCTCCGGTTGGGGACGTCAGAACGACGCCAGCCCCCAGGCCGGCCAACATTTTGGAGCCGTCGAAGTGCATGATCCAGTTGGAATATGCGCCCGTACTCTTTAGGAGTTCGGCTTCAATCCATTCGGCGGCGAAGTCGGCAAAACTTCGACTTAATAGCTAAATGCGTGGCTTGTAGGTTATGTCGAGCGGGAGGAGCTCAATGGCCCATTTAGCGATCCGGCCCGTTTGTCGCGGTTGTTTATAATGTCATTAAGAGGTACTTGAGGCTATTGTTATCGAACACTCTTGAAAGTAGTGTCGCAGCTTCCGGGATGCCATGAACACCGCGTATGCTATCTTTTGATAATGCGGTACCGTGACTTGCATGGAGTTAGGGACGGTGGACACGTAGTAAACTGGTTTTTGGAGAGGGAACTTGTGTCCGCCATTTCTCGTTCGACAACGAGCACCGCGCTCACAACTTGATGGGTTGCTGCGATGTATAATAGCATTGGTTCGCCCATGTTGGGCGCGGCCAAGACCGGATTTGTTGCCAATATGGCTTTGATTTCTTTGAGTCCGGCCGTGGCGGCATTCGTCCACTTGAAGTGTTCGGTCTTGGAGGAGGCGATAAAGGGTAATGCCTTTTCTCCTAAGCGGGAGATAAAGCAGCTTAGAGCCGCCACGCATCCAGTCAATTTTGTATTTGTTTGAGGTCTTTGGGGATATCCAATTGTGACAGAGCTCGGATCTTGGCTGGGTTTGCTTGATTCCTCTACGGATACAATGAAGCCCAAGAGCTTTCCGGTGATGCATGAAAATGCATTTTCGGGTTGAGCTTGATGTCATATGTTTGGAGATTATCGAATGTGAGTCTCAAGTAAATCGACTACGGTTTCGACATGCTTGGATTTGTGACCACATCGTCTCGTATGCCTTCACTGTTTTGCCGATCTGGTTTGCCGGACATGTCCGAATCATGCGCTGATATGTTGCGCCGGCGTTTTTGAGCCCAAAGGGCATTGTGTTGAAGCAGAATGGGCCGTATGGAGTGATGAATGCCGTTGTGGCTTGGTCTGGCTCTGCCATGGTATGCGTCGAGGAAACACAATGAATTGTGTCCTGCGGTAGCGTCGATAATTTGATCGATGCGGGGGAGGGGGAAGGGATCCTTTGGGCAAGCCTTGTTAAGGTCCTTAAAATCGACACATAGGCGCCCGGATTTGTCCTTCTTTGGTACCATTACCAGGTTTGCTAGCCAGTCCGGATTTTTAATGTCTCTGATGAATCCGGCCTCCAATAGTTTGGCTAGCTCCTCTCCCATGGCCTGTCTATTGGGTTTGGAGAAAGCAGAAGAGCTTGTTTGGTGGCTTGAATCCTTTTAGGATATTTAGGCTGTGCTCGGCCAGCGGCGTGGGATTCTGGCATGTCTAAAGGGTGCGAGCAAAAATGTCCCAATTTTCGGCGTAGGAATTCTCGTAGTCTGGCGTCCACATCGAGGTTTAATTGTGCCCCGATGGAGGCCGTTTTGTAGGGTCCGTTGAGCCATCCCTCCAAAGACGGTTCCATGCCCTTTGGGAGGTTTTTGCTTTTTGGTATGTAACCCAGGTGCCTGGTGATGATGCACCCTTTTATTTCGGACTAGGGTCGTATTCGGGGCCGGATTATCCCAAAATTTGATTTCGGTTTTCTAGGCGCTCTCCATCGCGCAGTACTTTCGTACTATGGACGCCAAGTCAGCGAAGCATGTAATTTCACGATGACTTATGGCGTTTAGGATTCCCTTGTCCATGCAATTATTGCAGAAGAATGAGATTGAGTCCTCCTCGCGGCAATCCTTTATCCTGTCCATAACCAGGAGGAATCTGGCCCAGTAATGATGTCTTTGTTTCACGGGCTCTTGCCGAGTTTGGGATAGATCGCTTATGTTTGGGTGGTAGGTGGAATTAAATTCGAACCCCGTCCGATCTAAGATTCGAGGGCCAAGAAGTTTCTGAACTTGGAAGCTTGGGTTCTTGGAGGTTGTCCAATGAATCTAGCCCACGCCTGACTTCAAGTTCAGGGCTTGAGTGGTGTCCTCCTCCTGGGAATCCGGCATGGAGGGGTCAGGAATCCGGACATAGCTAGTCCTTAAGGTAGGAGAAGAGTCGCCGAATTGTTCCTCTACCATATAGCGTGGTGGGTAGCACAGGGAGAGTTGATCTCTCTCGAGATCGGTTTTAGGCCCAATCGATCGTGATGCATGGCGACTCCCAGGGCGGCGATGCGATCCAAGAGCTCGTTTAAGGAAGAGAGCTCCATCGGATCTAACTGCTCGTCGAGTTCCAAGTTAACGTGAAGATTGCTTTCGATGACCCGAGAAGTCATCTTCGGCGCGGCGGCAGAACAGGCGGTCATAAGAAAACCGCCTAGCCGGAGAGTTTGGTCGGTGGCCAAAGCTCCTTTAGCAACGGTGCCATCTTTAAAGACGGGATGAGGCATCCTTCACGGCCGACGGCATAGAGGAACTCTCAATGAAAGCACCAATGTCGATTGTCAAAACCGGCGGATCTCGGGTAGGGGGTCCCGAACTGTGCGTCTAGGCGGATGGTAACAGGAGACAACGGACATGATGTTTTTACCCAGGTTCGGGCCCTCTCGATGGAGGTAAAGCCCTACTCCTGCTTGATTAATATTGATGATATGGGTAGTACAAGAGTGGATCTACCACGAGATCAGAGAGGCTAAACCCTAGAGGCTAGCCTATGGTATGATTGTTGTTAGATCCCTGGGACTAAAACCCTCCGGTTTATATAGACACCAGATAGGGTTAGGGTTACACATAGTCGGTTACAATGGTAGGAGATCTACATATCCTGATCGCCAAGCTTGCCTTCCACGCCAAGGAAAGTCCCATCCGGACACGGGACGAAGTCTTCAATCTTGTATCTTCATAGTCCAGGAGTCCGGCCAACGGTGATAGTTCGGCTATCCGGACACCCCCTAACCAGGACTTCCTCAGTCATGTCTACATAGTTCTCAAACCCGCAGGGTCCGCACGCTTAATGTTCGGTGACGATTTATATTATGAGTTATGTGATTTTATGACTGAATTTTGTTCCAAGTCCCGAATAAGATCGGGGACATGACGAGGAGTCTCGAAATGATCGAGCCATTAAGATCGATATATTGGAAGGCTATATTTGGACATCGGAAAGGTTCCGAGTGATTCGGGTATTTTTGAGTACCGAGAGTTACGTGAATTCGTATTGGGCCTTAATGGGCCATACAGAAAGGAGAAAGGGCCTCAAGGGTGGCTGCACCTCCCCATGGACTGGTCCGAATTGGACTAGGGAGGGCCCCTTCCTTCCTTCTCCTTCTCCCTTCCTTTTCCTACTCCATGTGGGAGCTGGAATCCTACTAGGACTAGGGAGTCCTAGTAGGACTCCACACTTTGGGCGCACCCTATGAGGGCCGGCCTCCTCCTCCCTCCCTCCTTTATATACAAGGGCAAGGGGGCACCCTAGAACACACAAGTTGATCATTGATCTATTAGCCGTGTGCGGTGCCCCCTCCACCATAATCCACCTCGGTCATATCGTAGCGGTGCTTAGGCGAAGCCCTGCGTCAGTAGCTTCATCAACATCGTCATTGCCGTCATGCTGACGAAACTCTCCCTTGAAGCTCTACTGGATCGTGAGTTCATGGGACGTCACCGACCTGAACGTGTGCAGATCACGGAGGTGTCGTACGTTTGGTACTAGAATCAGTTGATCGTGAAGACGTACGACTACATCAACCGCGTTGTCATAACGCTTCCGCTTACGGTCTACGAGGGTAGATGGACAAGACTCTCCCCTCTCGTTGCTATGCATCACCATGATCTTGCGTGTGCGTAGGAATTTTTTTAGAAATTACTACGTTTCCCAACAGTGCCATCAGAGACAGGTTTATGCGTAGATGTTATCTGCACGAGTAGAACACAAGTGAGTTGAGGGCGATAATAGTCATACTGCTTACCAGCATGTCATACTTTGATTCGGCGGTATTGTTGGATGAAGTGGCCCGGACCGACATTACGCGTACGCTTACGCGAGACTAGTTCTACCGACGTGCTTTGCACACAGGTGGATGGCGGGTGTCAGTTTGTCGAACTTTAGTTGAATCGAGTGTGGCTACGCCCGGTCCTTGTTGAAGGTTAAAACAGCACATACTTGACAAAAAATCCTTGTGGTTTTGGTGCGCAGGTAAGAACGGTTCTTGCTCAGCCCGTAGCAGCCATGTAAAACTTGCAAAAACAAAGTAGAGGACGTCTAACTTGTTTTTGCAGGGCATATTGTGATGTGATATGGTCAAGACGTGATGAGATATAAGTTGTTGTATGAGATGATCATGTTTTGTTGAAGTTATCAGCAACTGGCAGAAGCCTTATGGTTGTCTCTTTATTGCATAAAGATGCAAGCGCCAAATAATTCCTTTACTTTATCGCTATGCGATAGCAATAGTTGCAAGAGCAATAGTTGGCGTGACGACCATGTGACGACACATTGATATAGATCAAGATGATGGAGATCATGGTGTCATGCCGGTGACGATGGAGATCACGACGATGCTTTGGAGATGGAGATCAAAGGCACAAGATGATGATGGCCATATCATGTCTAATATTTTGATTGCATGTGATGTTTATCTTTTATACTTCTTATTTTTCTTAGTTCGACGGTAGCTTTATAAGATGATCCCTTACTAAAACTTCAAGGTATAAGTGTTCTCCCTGAGTATGCACCATTGCCAATGTTTGTCGTGCCGAGACACCACGTGATGATCGGGTGTGATAAGCTCAACGTTCACCTACAACGGCTGCAAGCCAATTTTGCTACACGAAATACTCGGGTTAAACTTGACGAGCCTAGCATATGCAGATATGGCCATGGAACACTGAGACCGAAAGGTCGAGCGTGAATCATATAGTAGATATGATCAACATAGTGATGTTCACCATTGAAAACTTCTCCATCTCACATGATGATCGGACATGGTTTAGTTGATTTGGATCACGTGATCATTTAGATGACTAGAGGGATGTCTATCTAAGTGGGAGTTCTTAAGTAATATGATTAATTGAACTTTAATTTATCATGAACTTAGTCCTGATAGTATTTTGCAAATTATGTTGTAGATCAATAGCTCGCGTTGTTGGTTCCCTATGTTTTTGTATGTGTTGCTAGAGAAAACTAAGTTGAAAGATGATAGTAGCAATGATGCGGACTGGGTCCGTGATCTGAGGTTTATCCTCATTGCTGCACAGAAGAATTATGTCCTTGATGCACCGCTAGGTGAAAGACCTATTGCAGGAGCAGAGATGTTATGAACGTTTGGCTAAGCTCAAGATGATGACTACTTGATAGTTTAGTGCACCATGCTTTACGACTTAGAATCGGGACTTCAAAGACGTTTTGAAAGTCATGGACCATATGAGATGTTCCAGGAGTTGAAGTTAATATTTCAAGCAAATACCCAAGTTGAGAGATGAAGTCTCCAACAAGTTCTATAGCTAAAGATGGAGGAGAATAGCTCAAGTAGTCAGCATGTGCTCAGATTGTCTGGGTACTACAATCGCTTGAATCAAGTGGGAGTTAATCTTCCAGATAAGCCAGTGATTGACAGAGTTCTCTAGTCACCATCACCAAGTTAGTAGAACTTCGCGATGAACTATAGTATGCAATGATGACAAAAATGATTCCCGAGCTTTTCATGATGATGAAATCGATGAAGGTAGAAATCAAGAGGATCAAGTGTTGATGATTAACAAGACCACTAGTTTCAAGAAAAGGGCAAAGGGAAAGAAAGGGAACTTCATGTAGAATGGCAAGCAAGTTGTCATTTCCGTGAAGAAGCCCAAAGCTAGACTAAAGCCTGAAACTGAGTGCTTCTACTGCAAAGGAAATGGTCATTGGAAGCGGAAATGCCCTGAATATTTGGTGGATAAGAAGGATGGCAAAGTGAACAAGGGTATATTTGATATACAGGTTATTGATGTGTACCTTACTAGTGTTTATAGTAGCCCCTGGGTATTTGATACTTGTTAGGTTGCTAAAAATTAGTAACTTTCGAAGCAGGAGTTCTGAGAATAAACAGAGACTAGTTGAGGGTGAAGTGATGATGTGTGTTGGAAGTGGTTCCGAGATTGATATGATCATCATCGCACACTCCCTATACTTTCGGGATTAGTGTTAAACCTAAATAAATGTTATTTGGCGTTTGCGTTGAGCATGAATATGATTTGATCATGTTTATTGTAATACTGATTTATTCATTTAAAGTCGAGAGAATAATTGTTGTTACATTTACATGAATAAAACCTTTGATGGTCATACACCCAATGAAAATAGTTTGTTGGATCTCGATCGTAGTGATACACATATTCATAATATTGATGCCAAAAATGCAAAGTTGATAATGATAGTGCAACTTATTTGTGGCACTTTGCCGTTTAGGTCATATCGGTGTAAAGCGGCGTGAAGAAATTCCGTAAACATGGATTTTTGGAATCACTTGGTTATGAATCATTTGATGCTTGCGAACCGTGCCTTTTGGGCAAGATGACTAAAACTCCGTTCTGCGGAACAATGGAGCGAGCTCTTGACTTGTTGGAAATAATACATACCGATGTATGCGGTCCAATGAGTGTTGATGCTCGTGGCAGGTATCGTTATTTTCTGACCTTCAAAGATGATTTGAGCAGATATGAGTATATCTACTTAATGAAGCACAAGTCTGAAACTTTTAAAAAGTTCAAAGAATTTCAGAGTGAAGTGGAGAATCATCGTAACAAGAAAATAAAGTTTCTACAATCTGATCATAGAGGTGAATATTTGAGTTATGAGTTTGCCCTTCATTTAAAACCAATGTAGAATAGTTTCACAGCTCACGCCACATGGAACACCACAGCGTAATGGTGTGTCCGAACATCGCCGCACTTTATTGGATATGGTGCGATCTATGATGTATCTTACCGATTTACCACTATCGTTTTGGGGTTATCCATTAGAGACAGCTGCATTCACTTTAAATAGGGCACCATCAATATCCGTTGAGACGACGCCTTATGAACTGTGGTTTGGCAAGAAACCAAAGTTGTCGTTTCTTAAAGTTTGGGGCTGCGATGCTTATGTGAAAAAGTTTCAACCTGATAAGCTCGAACCCAAATCGGACAAGTGTGTTTTCATAGAATACCCAAAAGAAACTATTGGGTACACCTTCTATCACAGATCCGAAGGCAAGATATTCGTTGCTAAGATGGATCCTTTCTAGAGAAGGAGTTTCTCTCGAAAGAAGTGAGTGGGAGGAAAGTAGAACTTGATGAGGTAACTGTACGTACTCCCTTATTAGAAAGTAGTCCATCACAGAAATCAGTTCCTATGATCCCTACACCAATTAGTGAGGAAGTTGATGATATTGATCATGTAACTTCATATCAAGTAACTACTAAACCTCGTAGGTCATCCAGAATAAGATCCACATCGAGTGAATGCGGTAATCCTGTCCTGGAGGTCAGATTTCGCGAAATGGCTTGAGGCCATGAAATCTGAGATGGGATCCATGTATAGGAACAAAGTGTGGACTTTGGTGGACTTGCCCGATGGTCGGCAAGACATAGAAAATAAATGGATCTTCAAGAGGAAGACAGACGCTGATAGTAGTATTACTATCTACAAAGCTCGATTTGTCGCAATTTTTTTTTCGACAAGTTCAAGGTGTTGAATACGATGAGATTTTCTCACTTGTATCGATGCTTAAGTCTGTCTGAATCATGTTAGCAATTGCCACATTTTATGAAATCTGGCAAATGGATGTCAAAACTACATTCCTTAATGGATTTATTAAAGAAGAGTTGTATATGATGCAACCAAAAGATTTTGTCAATCCTAAAGGTGCTAACAAAGTGTGCAAGCTCCAATGATCCATCTATGGACTGGTGCAAGCATCTCGGAGTTGGAATATACGCTTTGATAAGTTGATCAAAGCATATAGTTTTATACAGACTTGCGGTGAAGCCTGTATTTACAGGAAAGTGAGTGGGAGCACTACATCCTTTCTGATAAGTATATGTGAATGATATATTGTTGATCAGAAATAATGTAGAATTTTTTGGAAAGCATAAAGGAGTGTTTGAAAGGAGTTTTTCAAAGAAAGACCTCGGTGAAGCTGCTTACACATTGAGCATCAAGATCTATAGAGATAGATCAAGACGCTTGATAAGATTTTTAAACGAGTACATACCTTGATAAGATTTTGAAGTAGTTCAAAATGAAACAGTCAAAGAAGGAGTTCTTGCCTGTGTTGCAAGGTGTGAAGTTGAGTAAGACTCAAAACCCGACCATGACAGAAAATAGAAAGAGATTGAAAAGTCATTCCCTATGCCTCAGTCATAGGTTCTATAAAGTATGCTATGCTGTGTACCAGACCTATTGTATACCTTGCTCTGAGTTTGGCAAGGGAGTATAATTTTGATCTAGGAGTAGATCACTGGACAGCGGTCAAGAATATCCTTAGTGAGGACTAAGGAAATGTGTCTCGACGATGGGGGTGATAAAGAGTTCGTCGTAAAGAGTTACGTCACGCAAGCTTTTACACCGATCCAGATGACTCTAAGTCTCAATCTGGATACATATTGAAAGTGGGAGCAATTAGCTATAGTAGCTCCGTGCAAAGCATTGTAGACATAGAATATTTGCAAAATACATACGGCTCTGAATGTGACAGACCCGTTGACTAAACTCCTCTCACGAGCAAAACATGATCATACCTTAGTACTCTTTGGGTGTTAATCACATAGCGATGTGAACTAGATTATTGACTCTAGTAAACCCTTCGGGTGTTGGTCACATGACGATGTGAACTATGGGTGTTAATCACATACAGATGTGAATATTGGTGTTAAATCACATGGTGATGTGAACTAGATTATTGGCTCTAGTGCAAGTGGGAGACTGAAGGAAATATGCCCTAGAGGCAATAATAAAGTTGTTATTTATATTTCCTTATATCATGATAAATGTTTATTATTCATGCCAGAATTATATTAACCGGAAACTTAGTACACGTGTGAATACATAGACAACCATAATATCACTACTATGCCTCTACTTGACTAGCTCATTGAATCAAACATGGTTAAGTTTCCTAGCCATAGACATGAGTTGTCATTTGATTAACGGGATCACATCATTAGAGAATGATGTGATTGACTTGACCCATTCTGTTATCTTAGCACTTGATCGTTTAGTTTGTTGCTATTGCTTTCTTCATGACTTATACATGTTCCTATGACTATGAGATTATGCAACTCCCGAATCTTGGAGGAACACTTTGTGTGCTACCAAAGCGTCCTAGCGTAATCGGGTTATTATAAAGGTGCTCTCTGGTGTCGCCGATGGTACTTGTTGAGTTGGCATAGATCGAGATTAGGATTTGTCACTCCGATTGTCGAGAGGCATCTTTAGAGCCCTCTTGGTAATGCACATCACTATAAGCCTTGCAAGCAATGTGACTAATGAGTTAGTTGCGGGATGATGCATTACGGAGCGAGTAAAGAGACTTGCCGTAGCGAGATTTAAATAGGTATGGTGATACCGACGATCGAATCTCGGGCAAGTAACATACCGATGACAAAGGGAACAACTTATGTTGTTATCGGTTTGGTGATAAAGATCTTCGTAGAATATGTAGGTGCCAATATGAGCATCCAGGTTCTGCTATTGGTTATTGACCGGAGACGTGTCTCGGTCATGTCTACATAGTTCTCGAACCCGTAGGGTCCGCGTCGTTCGGTGACGATTTATATTATGAGTTATGTGATTTGATGACCGAAGTTTGTTCGGAGTCCCGGATGAGATCAGGGACATGACGAGGAGTCTCTAAATGATCGAGCCGTAAAGATCGATATATTGGAAGGCTATATTCGGACATTGAAAAGTTTCCGAGTGATTCAGGTATTTTTCGGAGTACTGGAGAGTTACGGGAATTCGTATTTGGTCTTAATGGGCCATACGGGAAAGGAGAGAAAAGGCCTCATGGGTGGCCGCACCCCTCCCCATGGACTGGTCCGAATTGGACTAGGGAGGGGGGCGCCCCTTTCCTTCCTTCTCCTTCTCCCTTCCTCTTTTCCTACTCCATGTGCGAGGTGGAATCCTACTAGGACTAGGGAGTCCTAGTAGGACTCCACACTTTAGGCGCACCCTATGAGGGCCGGCCTCCTCCTCCTCCCTCCTTTATATCTGAGGGCAAGGGGCACCCTAGCACACAAAAGTTGATCATTGATCTATTAGACGTGTGCGGTGCTCCCCTCCACCATAATCCACCTCGGTCATATCATAGCGGTGCTTAGGCGAAGCCCTGCGTCGGTAGCTTCATCAACACCGTCATCACGCCGTCGTGCTGATGGAACTCTCCCTCGAAGCTCTACTGGATCGTGAGTTCGTGGGACGTCACCCAGCTGAACGTGTGCATATCGTGGAGGTGTCTTACGTTCGATACTAGGATCGGTCGATCGTGAAGACATACGACTACATCAACCGCGTTGTCATAACTCTTCCGCTTATGGTCTACAAGGGTACGTGGACGGCACTCTCCCCTCTCGTTGCTATGCATCACCATGATCTTGCGTGTGCGTAGGATTTTTTTTTTGAAATTACTACGTTCCCCAACAGTTGGTACAATCAAAGGACTTGTTGCATCGGCCGCCGCATGTGAAGAACTTGATGGAGCTTGTCTTGACGGTCACATTGGTTGGATTTGTAGATGATGAAGCTCCTGGCTTGAAGTTTCTTGTAGTAGGAGGACGGCTTGAGGTTGTCGAAGTTTTCTTGTAACTTGACTTGTCGTCGTTGCTTGTAGATGGCTTGGTTGAGGTAGAAGGTGTTGGAATTGTTGAAGCTTGGTTGTTGGAGAAGCCGTAGCTCTTGGAAAAGCACTTGGCATACTTGAAGTCATCTTGCACTTGACGTTCCGCTTTGGTAGCTTAGTGCACTAGCTCGATGAGGTTCGAGTATGGTTGGAAGTCGACAATCTTCTTGATGGGATGATTGAGGCCATTCAAGAAAGCAGACCATAGTTTGCTCATCATCTTCGTGACATTGGCTCTTATCATGGCAATCTCCATTTCCTTGTAGTATTCTTCAACGCTTTTTGTTCCTTGCTTGAGTAGTTGGAGTTTCTTGAAGAGGTCTCGGTTGTAGTAGGTTGGCACAAAGCGGGCTCGCATGATGTGGTGATTGGCACCTCTTGCTTCTCGGCGCTCAAGGACTTGTTCCCACCATATGAGCACATAGTCTTGGAACTCAAGGGATGCCATGGTGATCTTCTTCTCTTCTTCATAGTTGTGCAAACGAAAGATCTTGTCGAGCTTCAATGCCCATGATAGGTATTCCTCGGGATCATTGCTTCTTCCATTGAACTTGGGCATGGTGAACTTGAGCTTGCCGTAGCGTTGCTCATCATTGTGTTGGGGTCGGGGATGATGATGATGCCCTTGACGTGGATGATTGTCAACCTCATGTTGCTCTTGGCATGGAGGATTTGCATAGTCATCATGCTCTTGGTGAACTTGATGTTCTTGTCGAGGTTGTGGAGGAGCTTTGTCGAGCTTGTGGGGGAGCTTGAGGAACTTGTCGATGTACTCTTGCTTGGTAGTTTCGCTCTTGAATTTCTTCGCGAAGTGCTTCTTGGTGCTCACAATTTTGTCGGTTGCGCGGGGCTACGGCTCGACTTGACTCTCGGAGGGCATGTTGTGCCTCAAGTGCTTGAGCTTCACGTAGTTGTTGTTCTCAATGTTGTGCCTCGGCATCTTGTGCGTCTTGGCGTTGGCGCGCTCTCTCTTCCTCTTGGTGACGTTGACGTTGCCTTTCTTGTGCTTGTGCAAGAGTAGCTTGGTTTTGGCGATGACGATGTGCTTGCTGCGAATTACTCTTGTGGATGATTGCCATGTAGAGGATTGCGATTTGCTTGGCGGTCTTGGTGCGGCTCGGCGTAGAGTGTTTGATGTCGGTGTACTTGAGCACGAGAGGGTGTCGTCGAGTGTCGAGTCGAGCGGCTCCATCTTGAGTAGGACGAAGTGGTAGAAGAGCGGTTTATCAACAAGGCACAAATCTCGTCCATTCTTGCATCGTTCTCTTGTTTGTGTGCGTCGAGCTTGTTGTCGAAGTAGTCTCATGTTCGTTGCTCGGAGAGTCGCAAGTCGATGGCGAGATTGTCGATCTTGATGCGCTCATTGCTTGTTGTTCTTGATGCAAAGCTCTTTGTGCGCCGAAGAGGTGGCTCTTGGTGACATAGGATGACATGTCATCGTCTTGCTCCATGAAGAGTGGGTTGGTAGAAGAACTTGGCCTATCCATCATTCCAAGCAAATTGTAACACCCCGGATGTAACTTTCCATATTTGTAACTCCAACTCTTGCCATTTTCGGCATTGTGATATGATATTCCCTCCGTGGTTGGGTTTTTGTCTTTCGTTTTGCATTTTGTCCATGTCATGCATTTCATATCATGTCATCATGTGCATCTCATTTGCATACGTGTTCGTCTCATGATTCCGAGCATTTTCCCGTTGTCCGTTTTGCAATCCGGCACTCCTATGTCCCCGGCGTCCCCTTTTACATTTTTCCGTGGCCGGGTACTAAACTTTCTCGGAATGGACCGAGGTTTGTCAAGTGGCCTTGGTACACCACCCGTAGACCACCTGTCAAGTTTGGTCATTTGGAGCTCGTTTGGTACTCAGCGGTTAACCGCACTCTATAAAGGCCTCTTTTTAAGTTGCAGCCCAACACCCCTTCAAAACAGCCCAATAACCCATCTAAGTCACTTCCATGCTCTCCGTCGTCGGATCGAGGATCATGTGGTAAAACCGCACCCCATTTGGACACTCTTAGCTCCCTCTACCTATATATATGCATCTCCCCCTCCAAATCCGGATGAAACCCTAGCATTTTTCCCTCTTCGCGCCGCCGGACGAAATCCGGACGGCCGGACACGTCCGCCCGTCGCGCGGGACGAACCGCGGCCTGCGTGGTGGGCCGCGCCCGCCGCCGCCCGGCCGCGCCAGACGCCCGTCCCGGCCCCGCGGCCAGCGCCGTCGCCTCTCGCGCCCGCCCGCCCGCCGCCCTTGTATCCGGCCAACAGCGCCGTCGTCGCCGGCCACCGCGCCGCCCGGTCCCGCCTCGGCCTCGCCCGCCCAGCGCCTCCCGCCGCCCGCGCGCCCGGCAACCCCTCCTCCTCCTCCCGGCCTCTCCTCCCTCTCCCGAGCTCCAGCTCCGGCGAGCAGCGACAACCGCCTCGGTTCGCGTTGATCCGGCCAGATCCGATCAGCGGTTGACTTCTCCCCCCTCCCCCGAAATCCTCAAGTCCTTTTCTGTCAGATATTTTGTTGCATTTTCTTCATGCCATAACTCTGCACCCGTTGCTTCGTTTGGGGTGTATAGCATATCGGAATGTTCGCCTCGATGAGTAGATCATTTCATCTCATTGCATAATTTTCATTTGAGCTCATCTTGATGCCCGATATGCTGGTGGAAGAGGGCTATGTGATGTTAGTTTCAGATTCTTATTAGAACATGCACTTTTGTCATTTTTTCCATGATTGATGTGTGCACCCTATGATCTTGAGCCCTACATGTGTTTTGTAATATGCCATGCCATCTTTACAGGGGTGTAAGCCATGTATTTTTGTGATCTCTGTGGTGACTAGCACAAGCATGCAAACTAGGCTTCATGATGTTGCTGATTTCAGCCCCTTTTTGCTGATATTTTTATGCCATGTTAACTTGATGCTACCGAGAGATCCATGCATATTTTGAGATACTTCACTAAGGATTTTTTGAACATATGGTTATGCTCTATCCATCCATGCCCTTGTTTGCAATTATGGAGTCCCATAGCTTGAGTCAATAGAGCTCTACTTTTGCTATAAAATGTTTCCTGGCAGATTGTTTACATGTTATTCAATTTTGCCAAGGTTGTTGTACTTGATCCATGTATGATATGATGTTGTTCTTGCCATGTATATCTTCTATGCCATGTCTTCTTGATGTATGTATGCTTAGTTTATCATGAAATGCTCTGTAGTGAGTGCATCGAGCTCTTAAACATGCCTACTTGTTATCTGTTTTTGTCATGCCCTGTTGCTGAATCTGTTAAAGAAACTTGCTATGTTTACATGGGTGCTATTGTATTTTCTGATCCCTTTTGGCTCATGGTCAGTAAGGGACTTTTGTTCTATGCTTTGTGTAGATTCATTCCGTGCCTTTTTTTGCTATTATAAGTTCCTGTAGCATGCTGTTTTCTTGCTCTGAACATTGCTTCCTGATGCTGATTCTGCCATGCTCAGTATTCATCTTTTGTCAAGCATCTTGAGTAGATCACTGCCATATGCTTTTCTGGTACGTTTGGGTGCAGTAGCTTAATTTTTTGTTGCTTTCTAAGTGGTATCATGCTGTTAATGGCAGATTTGTGCCATTCTTGTTTTGCTTGTCATTTGCAAACCGTGCATTCGATTCCGGTGATCTTTATATCGATTTCAACCGAAATCTTCTCACCTTTCCAGCGGCATACTTGGTTTGCCAGGTTGATGCCTGGTTCATCATTTTCCTTCCGGAGCAAGCATCGCATTGCATATCACATCTCGCATATCATGCCATGTATTGCATCATGTTGTTTGTGCATTGCAAGTGATTTATCGTGGTTCCGTTGTTTGTGTTCTTGCTTTGGGTAGAGCCGGAGGCGAGTGCGTGAACGAGGAACCTGTTGAGAACGCTTACGAGGATCAAGATTTCGACAACTCTGAGAACTTTGCAGGCAAGATGACCATACCCTCGAAATCACTTCTATCTTTGCTTGCTAGATGCTCGCTCTTTTTCTATGCCTATGCTATGATGCCTATCACTTGCTTATCATGCCACCCATATTGCCATGTCAAACCTCTAACCATCCTTTCCTAGCAAACCGTTGATTGGCTATGTTACCGCTTTGCTCGGCCCTCTTATAAGCGTTGCTAGTGGCAGGTGAAGATGAAGTATGTTCCTTGTGGGAACATGGAGATGTTGTTCCTTGTTGGAACATGTTTACTTGTTGGGGATATCACAATATATCTTCTATAATTAATGCATCTATATATTTGGTAAAGGGTGGAAGGCTCGGCCTTATGCACAGTGTTTTGTTCCACTCTTGCCACCCTATTTTCCGTCATACCGGTGTTATGTTCCTTGATTTGGCGTTCCTTACGGTTGGGTGATTTATGGGACCCCTTGACGATTCGCTTTGAATAAGACTCCTCCGGAAGGCCCAACTTTGGTTTTACCATTTGCCACCTAAGCCTTTTCCCCGGGTTTTCGCGAGCCCGAGGTCATCTTTATTTTAACCCGGGACCGGTGCTCCTTGAGTGCTGGCCCAACTGAAGCGATGTCCGGCGCCCCTGAGCAATCCGGTCTATGCCAACCCGACGTCTTGCCCATCCGGTGTGCCCTGAGAACGAGATATGTGCAGCTCCTATCGGGATTTGTCGGCACATTCGGGCGGCTTTGCTGGTCTTGTTTTATTGCTGCCGAAATGTCTTGTAGTCCGGGATTCCGAGACTGATCGGGTCTTCCCGGTAGAAGGAATATGCTTCGTTGACCGTGAGAGCTTATAATGGGCTAAGTTGGGACACCCCTGCAGGGTATTATCTTTCGAAAGCCGTGCCCGCGGTTATGAGGCAGATGGGAATTTGTTAATGTCTGGTTGTAGAAAACCCGAAGTTGACCTTGATTAAAATACACATCAACCGCGTGTGTAACCGTGATGGTCTCTTCTCGGTGGAGTCCGGGAAGTGAACACGGTGTTGGAGTTATGCTTGACGTAAGTAGTTCAGGATCACTTCTTGATCGCTACTAGCTTCACGACCGCGCTTTGCTTCTCTTCTCGCTCTCTTTTGCGAATGTAGCCACCATATATGCTGAGTAAACTTGCTGCAGCTCCACCTCACAACTCTGTCCTTCCTATAAGCTTAAATAGTCTTGATCTCATGGTGTGAGATTGCTGAGTCCCCGTGACTCACAGATTCTACCAAAACAGTTGCAGGTGTCGTGATGCCGGTGCAGATGGCATAACCGAGCTCAAGTGGGAGTTCGATGAGGCGTGAGTCGTTACTATGTGTCTTTTCACGATGATCGATAGTGGTGCCCAGTTGGGACGATCGGGGATCTGTGTTGCATTTGGGGTATCTTCTTTATTTTGGTTCCGTGGTCGGACCTTGAGTGTAATCTGAATGATGGATGTTTATTTATGTATTGTGTGAAGTGGCATTTGTAAGCCAACTATGTATCTCTTTCCCTTATGTATTACATGGGTTGTGTGAAGATTACCTCACTTGCGACATTGCTTTCAATGCGGTTATGCCTCTAAGTCGTGCTTGACACGTGGGAGATATAAGCCGCATCGAGGCGTTACAAGTTGGTAATCGAGCCATCCCGACTTAGGAGCCCCCGATTGATTGTTTCTTTGGCGTTGTTGAGTCTAAAACAAAAATGTTTCGATTATTAGTATTATATATATCGGAGTAGGATTCTTTTTACTCCCAGTCCTTAAATCGCTCTGGTGAGGTCTCCTGACGTAGAAGTTTTGACTCTCCTCTCCTCAAATTTCACTAAAAAAATTTAGGATCACGCTGGTATCTTGGGATCGTTCGATGGTTTTGTGGCGAGAACATTGTTCTTGGTGCCTCGACATTTAGGGGTTGTGGCGGTGTCCGGGGAGTTGAGCTCCGAGGTGTTGTCGTCACAATTTTATCGTTGCAGTTCTGGAATACACGAGTTTTGCCGACATCAAAAATCTCTTTTGTGCAGTTGTTGGTGAGATAACCCGATAACCCGATCTTTGAGGCGAGCTCGGAGTATTGCCATGACTTCGTATAACGGATGCTTTTTGAAGGTCGAGGTACCACGATTTCGAAGGTTTCTTGGTTATGTGTTGACGGATGGATACATTTGGATCTAGGTATTGTTAGTTTGGGTGATATATTTTGTGTCCCTGTATCCCCAACACCAGATTGCATAACCAGAAAGTTTCAGGAGTTTATAGGTGGGATTCAAGTAGCTCTTAGCATTTCTTCCCGCAGATATTTGGTTGTGATTGGGTAATCCTTACCACTTATTTGTTCCAGTCATACCTTGTTATTTTTTTCATCAACCTTTTTCAAGTGGCTTCTCACCTTAATGGACGTGTGATGTTAACTTTGGAATTCATTCGTTCATCCTTGTTCGAATGTTTATTGTGAAGACTATATGTTGCAATTTCTATCCGTTGACTCAACTTGTCTATCTGTCTATCAAAGTGCTAACAGATGTCACCCTCTTCAGGATGGCTCCATGTAGCGTGCGAATCCGTGTCGCCTTTGATGAGAGTCGATTGAACCCTCCACCTCCACCTCCGCCTCCGGAGGCATGGCAACTATTATGGCAGCCACCAATGCCAATGCTCGAGATGATTTTGCAACTCTTGCAGAAGCGTACCCAAGGGCAAGGCAATCAAGGAAATCAAGGCCAAGGCAACAACCAGCCGCACTTTGCTACCCTCAATCGGTTCCTCGCTAATCAGCGAAGTCTTTCGGTTTACGTAGCCGAGGCCACAGAGCGCGACGATTGGCTTGTGGACATCTGCAAACATTTTGAATGTAGCAATGTCGGACACGAGGACTTTGTCAAGTTTGCTTCGTTTCAACTCAAGGACCAAGCTGCTGAGTGGTTCCAGCAATACAAAGGTTCGAGGAGGAGGTCGTGTCATTACAGGATGAGTTCCACGAGACTTCAAAGCTCACCACATTCGAGAAGTGTTGTTGAGAGCAAGCGTGAGGAGTTCCGCAATCTCAAGCAAGGCAACATGTCTGTGTATCAATACAATATCCAGTTCGAAACTCGCTTCGCTTCGCTAAGCAAGGCGTCCACGATGAAAAGAGGATGATCTATCAATTCAGAGGTGGTCTCGGAGAAGATCTGCAATTAGCTCTCGTGCTTTTTGAGCGAGAAAAGTATGATGAATTCTACAACATGGCACCGAAGCAAGAAGCTACCCAGCTCAAATGTGAGGCTTCTAAGAAGAGAATCGAGGATGCAGTTCAGTCTTCTTCTTCCTCTCAAGTGGCAGCTAAGCAGCTAAGTTCTACCTTCCTCCTCCTCCGTTAAAATCGGCCTTATTAGCGAGAAGAACTCAGGTGGTCGTGGATCTTCCACCCGCCCAACCCAGGCTATCGAACAAGTCTAATTCTCAAGCTCCAAGGTCAAATGCTCCTTATCATCGTCCGCTCTCGGAGGTGACTTGCAACAAATGTCGGCGAAAGGTCACTATGCGAACAAGTGCTTCAACGAGGCGCCTTCCGCCTCCTCCTCCTGTGAAATCTTCCAGCAATGCGGTGGTCAAGCATAATCCCAAGTGCGCAAAGGTGAACATGATGAATGCAGCATAGCGAAGGTTTCTTATGATGTGATTATGGGTAATCTCTCGATTAATGATATTCCTGCAAAAGTCTTATTTGATACTGGTGCATCTATTTCTTTCATATCAAGACCTTTTGCATCCATGAACAATTTGCATACTGTCGATCTGCCTAAGCCGATAGTGGTTTCCTCTCCGGGTTTGTTCATGAATACAAAAATGATGGCTCTGGATGTTTCTATCAAGATGGGCAACTATAGATTTCTTTCTTCTCCAATGGTTCTTGGTGACTCGGATATTGATCTTATTCTTGGGATGGACTGGCTTTCTCAGCACAAAGCTCGACTTGATTGTGCTGCCAGAAATTTAATTGACTCACTCTTCTAATGATGTGATCATCTATGCGCTTCGTGATGAAACCATTCGGTTGTTTTCTCTCAATGAGAAGGGCGAATTGGATGCTATCTCTCGATTCCAGTCGTTTGTGAGTACCAAGATGTCTTTCCAGAAGAGCTTCCAGGAATGCCTCCTCACCGGCCAGTTGAGTTCGTTATCGATCTTGAGCCTGGCACTGAACCCGTTTGCAAGCGTCCATACAAGCTTGGACCTAATGAGCTGAAGGAATTGAAGAAGCAGCTCGATGAACAAGAGAGTCTGGGTTTGATCAGACCGAGTTCATCTCCTTGGGGTTGTGGTGTTCTTTTTATCCAGAAGAAGGATGGCACGGACCGACTTTGTGTCGATTACCGTCCATTGAATAAGAAGACTATCAAGAACAAGTATCCACTTCCCAACATCAATGAGCTTTTCGAGCAACTCAAAGGTGCTAAAGTGTTCTCCAAGCTTGACCTTTGTATGGGTTATCATCAGTTCGCATTCGTGAACAAGATATTCCCAAGGCGACATTCAGAACAAGCTTGGTTCTTATGAATATCTTGTCATGTCTTTCGGCCTTGTCAATGCTCCTCCAACATTCTCTCGAATGATGAACTTCATCTTCAACCCCTACACCAATGAATTCGTCTTGGTCTATCTTGATGATATTTTGGTCTTCTCCAAGAATAAGAAGGATCATGCCAAACATTTGCGATTGGTGCTCGACAAGCTCGTAGAGCATCAATTCTATCTGAGTTTTCCAAATGTGAATTTTGGCTTGATGAAGTTCTTTACCTTGGTCATATCATCTCCGCCAAGGGCATCGCTGTTAATCCGAGAAGGTGTCTGCGGTTGTGAATTGGGAACCTCCTCGGAATGTCAAGCGGCTTAGCGATTTTCTTGGACTTGCAAGCTATTGCGAAGATTCGTTGAGAATTTCTCCAAGATTGCAAAGCCTCTTTCCAACCTCCTCCGAAGCACGTGAAGTATGTACGGTCTCCTGAGTGTGGCGTTGCTTTCAATACTCTCAAAGAGAAACTTCGTCACAGCTCATGTCTTGACTCCTCTGATGAATCCAAGCCATTCGAAGTTTTCTGCGATGCTTCTCTTCAAGGTCTCGGTCTTTGTGTTAATGCAAGAGAAGAGAGTTGTGGCCTATACCTCTCGTCAGCTGAAGCCCAACGAAAAGAACTACCCCACTCACGATCTTGAGTTGGCGGAAGTTGTCCATGCTTTGATAACATGGAGACATCTCTTGTTGGGAAGGAAAGTGGACATATTCACCGATCACAAGAGTCTCAAGTATATCTTCACTCAACCCAACCTCAACCTCAGGCAAACTCGATGGGTCGAAATGATTCAAGAGTACAACCCAAGTATTGAATATACTCAAGGCAAGGCCAATGTGATTGCAGATGCTTTGAGCGGGAAGGCTTCTTTTAGCAGTTTAATCCTCAAGCCCTTCCAACCGGATCTCTGTGAAGCTTTCCATAAGCTGAATCTTCAAGTTGTTCCTCAAGGCTTTCTTGCCAACCTCATAGTCTCTCCTACTTTGGAAGACCAAATTCGTGAGGCTCAACTCCTGGATACCATGGTGAAAAAGGTGAAGCGTGGTATCGACAAGGGCATTTCCAAGTACAAGTGCTTCCACATTGATGACAAAGATACTCTTTTCTTGAGGACGGACTGTGGTTCCTAAGGGTGATCTCTGAGTCATTATGAGCGAGGCGCACAATCCGCTTCTATCCATTCATCACGGAAGTACGAAGATGTACCATGACCTCAAGCGATCGTATTGGTGGACTCGAATGAAGCGAGAAATTGCTCAATTCGTGAATGAGTGTGATGTCTGCAGAAGAGTGAAAGCAGAACACCAACGACCAGCTGGTCTCCTCCAACCTCTTGCTATTCCAGAATGGAAGTTTGATCATATTGAGATGGACTTTGTGACTGGATTTCCTAAGTCCAAGCGTGGAAGTGATGCTATCTTCGTTGTCATTGACAAGCTTACTAAAGTGGCTCATTTTCTTCCTATCAAGGAATCTATCACAGCAGCTCAGTTGGCAGAGTTATACACCTCCAGGATTGTCTCCTTGCATGGCATTCCACAAGTGATCTCTTAAGACCGTGGCAGCATCTTTACCTCCAAGTTTTGGGATTCTTTTCAGAAGGCCATGGGCACCAACATTCGTTTCAGCACAGCTTTCCATCCTCAAACAAGTGGCCAAGTCGAGCGAGTCAATCAAATCCTTGAAGATATGCTCAGGGCTTGTGTCATTTCCTTCGGTATGAAATGGGAAGATTGTCTTCCATATGCCGAGTTCTCCTACAACAACAGCTTCCAAGCGAGTTCAGGCAAGGCCCCATTCGAAATTCTCTATGGCGAAAGTGTCGTACTCCTCTCAATTGGTTCGAGACAATTGAGCGCCAACTTCTTGGCAACGACTTGATCCTGAAGCAGAAGAAATGTGCAAAGTCATTCGTGAGAATCTCAAAGCCGCATAATCGCGCGGAAAACTATTATGATGACAAGCACCATGATGTGGCTTTTGAAATCGGAGACCATGTCTACCTCCGCGTCTCTCCAATGAAAGGCACTTTCGTCGCCCGGTATCAAAGGGAAGCTTGCCCCTAGATACGTGGGTCCTTTCAAGATCATTGGCAAAAGAGGCGATCTCGCCTATCAACTTGAGCTTCCGTCCAACTTCGCGAGCGTGCACGATGTGTTTCACGTGTCACAGCCTTCGCAAGTGCTTCAAGACTCCTGGCGCACTATCAACTTTGAAGAAATTGACCTCCAAGAAGATCTCTCTTATCATGAGCACCCGTTGCTATTCTGGAAGAAACCGAGCGCCAAGACTCGCAACAAGTCAATCAAATTCCTGAAAGTGAAGTGGTCACACCATTCCGACCGAGAAGCCACACAGGGCCGAGGATCACCTCCGTTCGAATATCCGGAGTTCTTTCAGTCCTAGATCTCGGGGCGAGATCCTCTTGTAGTGGTGGAGTGTTGTGACACCCCGGATGTAACTTTCCATATTTGTAACTCCAACTCTTGCCATTTTCGGCATTGTGATATGATATTCCCTCCGTGGTTGGGTTTTTGTCTTTCGTTTTGCATTTTGTCCATGTCATGCATTTCATATCATGTCATCATGTGCATCTCATTTGCATACGTGTTCGTCTCATGATTCCGAGCATTTTCCCCGTTGTCCGTTTTGCAATCCGGCACTCCTATGTCCCCCAGCGTCCCCTTTTACATTTTTCCGTGAGCAGGTACTAAAATTTCTCGGAATGGACCGAGGTTTGTCAAGTGGCCTTGGTACACCACGGTAGACCACTGTCAAGTTACGGGTCATTCGGAGCTCGTTTGGTACTCCAACGGTTAACCGCACTCTCGCAAAGGCCTCTTTTAAGTTGCAGCCCAACACCCCTTCAAAACAACCCAATAACCCATCTAAGTCACTTCCATGCTCTCCGTCGTCGGATCACGATCGTGTGGGCAAAAACCGCACCCCATTTGGACACTCCTAGCTCCCTCTACCTATATATATGCATCTCCCCCTCCAAATCCGGATGAAACCATAGCATTTTTTCCCTCTCCGCGCGCGGGCGAAATCCAGACGGCGGACAAATCCGCCGCCGCGTCAGACGAACATGCCGCTGCAGTGGCGGGCCGCGCCCAATCGCCCGCCCGGCCGCGCCGAACCCAGGCCCGTCTCCGGCCCCGCCCAGCGCCGTCGCCTCTCGCGCCCGCAGCCCGCCGCCTTGCCAGCCTTTCGGCCGCCGTCGCGCCACCCCGCCCGCGCCGCCGGTCCCCGCCTCGGCCTCACGCCGCGTCGGCGCCTCCCGCCGCCGCCCCCGGCAGCCCCTCCTCCTCCGCCCGGCCTCTCCTCCCTCTCCCCGAGCTCCAGCTCCGGCGAGCAGCGACAGCCGCCTCGGTTCAGCGTTGATCCGGCGGATCCGATCAGCGGTTGACTCCCCGAAATCCTCGTCCTTTTCTGTCAGATATTTTGTTGCATTTTCTTCATGCCATAACTCTGCACCCGTTGCTCCGTTTGGGGTGTATAGCATATCGGAATGTTCGCCTCGATGAGTAGATCATTTCATCTCATTGCATAATTTTCATTTGAGCTCGTCTTGATGCCCGATATGCTGGTGGAAGAGGGCTATGTGATGTTAGTTTCAGATTCTTATCAGAACATGCACTTTTGTCATTTTTTCCATGATTGATGTGTGCACCCTATGATCTTGAGCCCTACATGTGTTTTGTAATATGCCATGCCATCTTTACAGGGGTGTATGCCATGTATTTTTGTGATCTCTGTGGTGACTAGCACAAGCATGCAAACTAGGCTTCATGATGTTGCTGATTTCAGCCCCTGTTTTGCTGATATTTTTATGCCATGTTAACTTGATGCTACCGAGAGATCCATGCATATTTTGAGATTCTTCACTAAGGATTTTTTGAACATATGGTTATGCTCTATCCATCCATGCCCTTGTTTGCAATTATGGAGTAACATATCTTGATTCAATCGAGCTCTACTTTTGCTATAAAATGTTTCCTGGCAGATTGTTTACATGTTATTCAATTTTGCCAAGGTTGTTGTACTTGATCCATGTATGATATGATGTTGTTCTTGCCATGTATATCTTCTATGCCATGTCTTCTTGATGTATGTATGTTTAGTTTATCATGAAATGCTCTGTAGTGAGTGCATCGAGCTCTTAAACATGCCTACTTGTTATCTGTTTTTGTCATGCCCTGTTGCTGAATCTGTTAAAGAAACTTGCTATGTTTACATGGGTGCTATTGTATTTTCTGATCCCTTTTGGCTCATGGTCAGTAAGGGACTTTTGTTCTATGCTTTGAGTAGATTCATGCCATGCCTTGTTTTGCTATTATAAGTTCATGTAGCATGCTGTTTGCTTGCTCTGAACATTGCTTCCTGATGCTGATTCTGCCATGTTCAGTATTTCACTGTCTGTGAAGCTGATATATTTTGTACTTTCGCCATGCTTGTTTGGACCTGTTATGGTGTGATTTAGCCGTAGCTCAGTGTTCATATTTTGTCAAGCATCTTGATTAGATCACTGCCATATGCTTTTCTGGTACGTTTGGGTGCAGTAGCTTAATTTTTTGTTGCTTACTAAGTGGTATCATGCTGTTAATGGCAGATTTGTGCCATTCTTGTTTTGCTTGTCATTTGCAAACCGTGCATCCGATTCCGGTGATCTTTATATCGATTTCAACCGAAATCTTCTCACCTTTCCAGCGGCATACTTGGTTTGCCAGGTTGATGCCTGGTTCATCATTTTCCTTCCGGAGCAAGCATACGCATTGCATATCACATCTCGCATATCATGCCATGTATTGCATCATGTTGTTTGTGCATTGCACCGTGATTTATCGTGGTTCCGTTGTTTGTGTTCTTGCTTTGGGTAGAGCCGGGAGACGAGTACGTGAACGAGGAACCTGTTGAGAACGCTTACGAGGATCAAGCTTTCGACAACTCTGAGAACTTTGCAGGCAAGATGACCATACCCTCGAAATCACTTCTATCTTTGCTTGCTAGATGCTCGCTCTTTTTCTATGCCTATGCTATGATGCCTATCATTTGCTTATCATGCCACCCATATTGCCATGTCAAACCTCTAACCATCCTTTCCTAGCAAACCGTTGATTGGCTATGTTACCGCTTTGCTCAGCCCCTCTTATAGCGTTGCTAGTGGCAGGTGAAGATGAAGTATGTTCCTTGTGGGAACATGGAGATGTTGTTCCTTGTTGGAACATGTTTACTTGTTGGGGATATCACAATATATCTTCTATAATTAATGCATCTATATATTTGGTAAAGGGTGGAAGGCTCGGCCTTATGCCTGGTGTTTTGTTCCACTCTTGCCACCCTATTTTCCGTCATACCGGTGTTATGTTCCTTGATTTCGCGTTCCTTACGGTTGGGTGATTTATGGGACCCCTTGACAGTTCGCTTTGAATAAGACTCCTCCGGAAGGCCCAACTTTGGTTTTACCATTTGCCACCTAAGCCTTTTCCCCGGGTTTTCGCGAGCCCGAGGGTCATCTTTATTTTAACCCCGGACCGGTGCTCCTTGAGTCTTGGCCCAACTGAAGCGATGTCCGGCGCCCTGAGCAATCCAGGTCTATGCCAACCCGACGTCTTGCCCATCCGGTGTGCCACGAGAGCGAGATATGTGCAGCTCCTATCGGGATTTGTCGGCACATTCGGGCGGCTTCGCTGGTCTGGTTTTATTGCTGCCGAAATGTCTTGTAGTCAGGGATTCCTAGACTGAGCGGGTCTTACCGGTAGAAGGAATATCCTTCGTTGACCGTGAGAGCTTATAATGGGCTAAGTTGGGACACCCTGCAGGTATTATCTTTCGAAAGCCGTGCCCGCGGTTATGAGGCAGATGGGAATTTGTTAATGTCTGGTTGTCGAAAACCCGAAGTTGACCTTGATTAAAATACACATCAACCGCGTGTGTAACCGTGATGGTCTCTTCTCGGCGGAGTCCGGGAAGTGAACACGGTGTTGGAGTTATGCTTGACATAAGTAGTTCAGGATCACTTCTTGATCGCTACTAGCTTCACGACCGCGCTTTGCTTCTCTTCTCGCTCTCTTTTGCGAATGTAGCCACCATATATGCTAGTAAACGCTTGCTGCAGCTCCACCTCACAACTCTGTCCTTCCTATAAGCTTAAATAGTCTTGATCTACGGGTGTGAGATTGCTTTGAGTCCCGTGACTCACAGATTCTACCAAAACAGTTGCAGTGCCGACGATGCGGTCTGAGATGGCGCAACCGAGCTCAAGTGGGAGTTCGATGAGGAACATGGTCGTTACTATGTGTCTTTTCACGATGATCGATGGTGGTGCCCGATTGGGGACGATCGGGGATCTGTGTTGCATTTGGGGTATCTTCTTTATTTTGGTTCCGTAGTCGGACCTTGAGTGTAATCTGAATGATGGATGTTTATTTATGTATTGTGTGAAGTGGCATTGTAAGCCAACTATGTATCTCTTCCCCTTATGTATTACATGGGTTGTGTGAAGATTACCTCACTTGCGACATTGCTTTCAATGCGGTTATGCCTCTAAGTCGTGCTTCGACACGTGGGAGATATAGCCGCATCGAGGGCGTTACACAAATGTGTGAGTGGGAGAAACAGAATAACTTATACCAAATGTACCTTGACCGATGTTGAAGATGGATCAATGATCACTCAAATGTGGAACAAGGAAATAGCACAATTGGTACCAATTCTTGTCGGTTCTCACACCTACGCAAGTAAAATCTTATGGTGGAGCTCGGTTAGGATGGTGGCACAAAATTTCATGCAATTGTTAGTGAGCCTCGGTAATGTTGGAAAAGATTCACAAATTTGCAAATGCAACAAATAGACCAATAGCAAGATATGGTACAAGGAAACATGCACGCAAATAGATAAGCGGGGTCGTGCAACCAAGGAATGAGCCAAAATGTGGAATCCACGAAAATGCTCTTGTTGCACAACACTACGAGAGATGCTATACGATTGCACAATAGGCGGATACAGAACTTGTGCACAACCAACTGAGCAAAAATACAACGACTTCTATCCCAAGTATGCTATATGTATGGTATTCCGATGGTATGATCCAAGACAATCTTAATGTAGTATGACGCTATGGTTCTTGCTTATAAGCCCTTTGCTTATCTTTCCTTGTTGCTTAAAAGCTTGTTTGGCTCTTTCTCTTTTGAGCTCTTTTCTCATGCAAAACTTGACGAACCAAGATAGCAATTGTGTATATGCGATGACAACTTTGTGACACAAGAGATGATACCAAGATATGCACCAAAATGATATGATATGTATGCTATGGGAAGTATGATCACTAATGTGCACAAGTCACGTTGTCGGCAATACTCAGAGGCTAGTCTCGATAGGCAAGATACGCAAAATTGGGCTATGGTGGTTATCAATGCAATGGCAAGGAGTAGACAAAGATGTTGTCGAGGTTACCATCGGGGTAGTCGTTTGTAAGCAAGGACGGATGATGATGAAGTGGTCAATGTCGATGACGACCTTGTGGCGAAGATGAGCGGTGGTGATGTCGATGTCGAATCGTACCTATATAGCCGAAACACAATAGGACACGGGAACCACAACTCAAATTCTCAAAAGAAAACATGTCAAAATTGTCGGAGTTGATAGTGGGTAAGCGATGGTGGTGCTTGCGGAAAGTGGTGGAGGTATCGAAGTGCGTGTCACGGTGGTGAAGATGGAGAAGTGGTGGTGGCCGAACTAAACTTTTTCAGTTTCTTCAGGAAACAGCGGATGTCCGGTGGTGGAGCGGTCGTCGGACGGCCGGTAGCTAGCGGACGTCCGGTGCCTGGGCGATTTCAGGCACGGGATTAACAGCTAAGGTTCGACGTGGAGGTGTAAAAATTGGTCAAATCCAAGCGATTTTGTGGATGGAAATTGTCGTGGAATTGTCACGGCAGATGTCCTCATGAAAGGACTTAGTCGCAGGGCCATCGTACGGGTTAACCTAGAGGGGTTAAAGCGGACACAAAGACACGGGAGTTATACTAGTTCGGCCCCTTCGATAAAGGTAAAAGCCTACGTCTAGTTGAGATGGGATTGATGTGATTTCGGCGCCTAGGGAGCAATAGCTTCGCCTCGGCCTCGAATCCTCTGTCCTTAACTCGGCCCCAGATTGACTTGAACCGGTTCATGTGAATCTTCAACATCTCCGTAAACCGCCATTTGCTTGAACCGCCGTGACGTCATCCTCCGACCACATAGCAGGGTGCCTTGGCGTCGGCTTTAATAAAGAAATCCAAACAGTAAGATTCCCTTTCATTTAATGCTATCCGGAAATCGAGGCGACCGCTTGCGCCGTCCGCCGCTTTGACTCCTCGATTCTCGCGCTTTGTTAACTGCCCGGTCCCTTATAAATAGACCGGCAGGCCCTTTCTCTTCTTCTTCCGCTCTTCTTCTTCTTAGCGACGTTACGGCTCTGAAGCTCCGCCCGCTGCCGACCTTCGACCGCGTCGCGTCAGCCCAGGCCGCGCCATACTGGCCCGGACAAGAAGCTCTTTTAGCGCTCCTCCGCCGCTCGGCGTACCAGGTAAGGCTCCTCTTCGAACCCTAGATCCGCATCTGAAGGTCCCTGTTCCTCCTGTAGTTCATAGGTGTTCATCGTAGTGTCCTTATACCTGTCACCGCCATGGCCGTATGATTGACCGTAGTCCACATCCTGCAGCGACCGCCCGCCATCGGTTTTACTCCTTGTTCATCCTTTATTTTGCCCAGATCTTCTTGTTTAGGGCCTTACGAACATTCCTGCCCTCTCTGAGGCTTGCTAGGTCATAAAGATTTTCTTCTTGAACCTTCGGTAGATCTAAATCACTTCCATCCGCGTGTGAAACCTGTTTCTGTCCATACTTAGTAAATTTTTTAGGCCTGTCTCTTTTGGCGGTTTAACTTTTTGATAACTAACCCATCACTCCATTAGTCCTCAGTTAAACCGGAATCGGAAACTGGCTGCCGAATTGCCGGTTTAACATTGTACAATGTGCCTGAACCGTTTAACGGTGAAACGTTTTTCCCTTTCGCAGTTTTGATCTTCCGGAATGGCCCCGCAATTCGCAGCGTGCAATTGGGTCCGGTCTAAGGCCACCGAGACGCAACTCAATCGGATACGTCGCCACCGGCACTTTGGCTGCTAAAAATGTCCTCCACTGGCGGGTTCCGGATGGCGAATGCCCTCCCACTCCGCAAGAAGGAGAAGTAATTGTATTTGTGCAGCACATAGACCGGGGATTCTGCCCACCCGGATCAAAATTCTTAGGGATGTCCTTGCCAGATTTCAACTCCATCCACAGGATATTGGTCCCAACTCCGTGTCAAACATATGCAACTTTCAAGTGTTCTGTGAAATCTACCTTCAAGAAGAACCCTCTGTGGAGCTGTTCCGGGATTTCTTTCACTTGAACCGTCAGACGGAATTTTACGATGGTCCCAACACGTAGCTGGGCGGCGTTTCAATCCGGAAAGAGGAAGGAAGCGGATTTTCCCCACGCCAAACACCACAGCCATCCAAAAGATTGGAACCAAACCTGGTTCTACTGCCGAACACTTGCTCACCTTAGCGAGAATCCTTCTTGGGTTACCGTCCTCACCGGCTCAGCAATAATCATCCGCTGCCTTTACGCTTAACCGCCGCGGAACGGAAGAACTTTGCACCTCGGATCATTAAACTCCGGGCTCTAATGGCCAATGGACTAACTGGTGTGGACCTTGTGCGATCTTTGGGTTTCTTGGGGCATCTTGCCCTTAAGCCGCCCGGCCGGATTGATGCACGAATATCTTGGCAGCCTCAAAGACCCTCAAAGGCGTCACGAATTACCAATAACTGAACTTGAGGTCACGAGAGGCGATAAAGAGGATGCTTGATGAACCAATCTCCGTCAAGCATCCTAACGGGTTGGCTCCATTCGTGTTGCCAACCAACCGCTGTGATGAGCTCTGCTCACCGCATTTTGGGCCTTTAATACTTTGTTGACATTCATTAATCCTTGTTTACCTCGTAGGCTAACAGCTCCTTCTGGAGGCGGACCAAACCGGCCCGAGCTCCGCGTATAAAGTCCAAGGCTACCAAAAAGGCTGGGAAGAAAACCGCCGGGTCTTCTGATCCGCCGGAAGATGAAGAATCCGAAGCTGAGGTAAAACTTGATATCCTTACGAGGGAGCCGCCGTAAACCGGCTCTCCACCTTGTGTTTCTTCTTACTTATAGTTTGTCCCTTTTTATTCTTCCCTTTACTGACAAATTTAATTCCCAGGATGATGCTGAAGCCAGCCATGCCGACCATGTTGAGGTAATCCTTCTTTCTTCCGACTCCGACCTCGTGCCGTTTAAAAGAATTAAATCGCGCCCGTTCGGAAAGTGAAAAATCTCATTCCTATGCTTATTTGAAGACACAGTAGGCTGAAGGGCGCCCGTACAACCCGACACGATGGTCAACAGATTCTCTCCTCCGGTTTACCGGATACACCAACCCGGGCGTCGTCCGGTGACTTGTTCTCCTGAAAAACGTTATCCCTTAAAGGGTTTCTTCCGATGTCCTCTCAATCAATCGACCCGAATTATCGGGCCTCTTCCAACTCCTCTGGCGGTTCATCAACCACGCATAGCGCCTCCGCTTAAAGTTGCTGCGGGGTAAGTATCATACCTCTGTCCCGCCAATTCGATTGTATAGTTGCGTTGGTCGATTTATCTTACTCTAATTACGAACTGCAGCACCGGGCTCGCTTGAGTAAAAAGCAAAAACTCTTGAGCCCTCTGCGGAATCTTGATCCGGAGAAGACCCGAGCAGCAGGCGAAAATCCTGAAGTCGCTAAGAATAGCTCTGGCGAGTTGTACCGAGACGATATTGCTGATCCGCGGAAACTGAACCGAGGCCCAAGTGGAAACCTCGCATCCTGCTCCACCGAGTCCGACCACGAGTGGGTCGTAATTATTGAACCGCCGAGCGAGCATGAAGGCACCAAGCCCAAAGAAGACCGCCAATCCGCCAGCCCGGCCAAAAATGATGATGTTATTGTGGCCAGACGCGGCTACACCACCCCTAGCCAACCGGTCGCTTTAGCAAAACACAGCGCCAAGGGAGAGTCTGCCACTATGAGTAAAGATAAGGGAAAACTGATCATCGACTTATGACAATTTCTGCCCAAGAACTTCACTCCGGCTTTACGAACCGGCTCTACACAAGCCGTGACCTTGAAGCCGGATGCAAATCGCATGAAGGATCGCTATGAGGTAAGGATTTATGCCTGTCTTGTACCTTTGCTGCGTAGTAGCCCCCAAGGGTCGGTTTAACTTGTCATAGTCAAATCGGCACTTAACTTCGTAAAGAAACCATACACCTTGAACTGCAGTACTGTAGCCCCCAAGGGTCGGTTTAACTTAGCATAGTTAAACCGGGACTTAATTTCTGTATCCCATACCGAACTGAGATCAATTAGCCATTAGCCCCCAAGTGCCAAGTTGAATACTTGTATTGAGCTTGGGACTTTATAATAACACAACTAACGTGCTCCCTTTGTTATCAGAGTGAGATATACCAGCAAACCGTGCAACTCAAGGACCTTGTGCCAACTTGGAAACTCAACAAGCAGAGACCACCAAGGCCAAGGATGAATTGAGAACTGCCTTGGCCACTATGGAGCAATTTGAAGGAGGGATATACGTCCGGCGGGCCAAATGGGACACCGAGAAAGCCGGTTTGACAAAATGGGCAGAAGATGCTGAATCGGCTCTTAAACCGGTGACCGAAGAGCTTACCAGACTGAAGCGCCAAGTTCATGCCATGACCTCTGTCATCTTTGGTAAGAAAATTTGCACTGAATACACCTATTTTAATATTGCCGCCGGTTTAACTTGAGCTGTCTGAACCTGGTGCAGGCAAGCGTATTGCTCATCTGGGCTCGGCGTGCGAGAAGAAGCTCAAGGCCGCTTACACCTGATTGAGCAGTCAGTATACGGCGCCCAATGAGTCATATGTGCCACATCGCATGCGACAACACAGCTCCGTCCTTGATCAAAGACACCTTTGGACCCGGCTGTCCATGATTCCGCGCAGCTTGAAGAGTTGAAACGGTCCGCGGCCCGGCCGGCACTCTCATCGCTCGACTCGCGCCAAAGGCGTGGATAGCAGACCTTGATCCGGTGACATAGCCAAGGGTTTCCCAGCGCTCAAGAGAACGGTGAAGCCTTTGATAATGGCGCTCTGAAGCGAGTAACAAAGGAGATCGTCCTTTGGCGAGTCAATCGGCAGCGGTTAAGCCAACTGGCGGTTTACCGCTCTTTTATGATGCAAACAACAAGCGGGTGGAGTTTGTCATTCCGTAAGTCTGAGCCTTGTTCCTCCAATCCGTAAGCACACTTATGCCCCTGACGTTGATCCGGCTGAGCTTATAAGTGAAGAGGCTGTCTTTCAGGCCTTAACCCGGATTGACTGGTCTACCAATGACTTCCGGGCCTTGGGTGATGAAGAGGAAGAAGCATCAGAAGCTGCTGGCCATAACGCCATGCGAACCACTGGGCCTTGGAAGGCTTTGTAATAGAATAGCTAGCACTTTGTTCTTGAACATGCCTTTATACCCTCTGTCTGTAATTTTTGCGCGGCGGTGCTGATACTTTCAATGTATTGAAACCTTCAATGTATTTTGCCTGCAATCACAAATTCTTAAACCGCCACGGCGGCTTGCATCTCTAGCCGGCTTGGGACGCCTATATGTTTACATAAGTATTGAGGTATATGATCAAAACTTTGTGATACCAAAAAATACACCCTTGTTGTCGGGCATGCAGTTAGCCTAGCCAAACTTGGGCGGAGGTTGTATAAACCATTACCGTCAAAGGAGAACAACTCCTGTGTGTATAATACCGGTTTACCGTGTAAACCGTGTCGGGTCATGACAAGCCCCTGTTACTCCATAATGGGGCGTTAACGAGAAAAAATCAAAGCTGGAAAAAATCGCCGGATTAAGAAGGCAAACAAAAGTCAAATAACTGGTATGCAAACCATATGGAAGCAAAGGCAATGATAAAAACCGTTTGCAAGAAGAGGCTTTATTGAACTCGATCGAGATGGTGTTACCATGGTGAGACAGGACCAAGCTCCCTATAAGGTGTAGCGATGGTTCAAGTCAGCCAGTCCCCAAGCGAAATCGTGGCATTATGCCGATCAAGTGGCATTGCAATGGTTCGGGTTCGACCAAGCCCCCAAGTGATTCTATGGCCTTAGGCCGACCAAGAGGCGTGGATCGGTTCAGACGTGACCATGTCCCCAAAGCGATCTGGTGGCTTTAAGCCCGTCAAAAGGTGTTGCATTGGTTCGGACACGACCAAGCCCCCAAGTGACAAAAACTTATGAAAAGCAAGACCAAGGGTTAAACCGGAGGCTGCTTTACGACAACATCTCCATGTACCCAAACCGGACTTTTTGAGCAGATACCCCGCTTTGGCGAGGATCCGGTTTATTGCTTTTATTCATAATATATACATTGTCTTAATATGTACATAAGTGGAGCCGATGGCTCGTATAATAAGGCGAAGATGAGTTATGTTCCACGGCCTGTTGGTCTCCTCCTACGGCGTGCGTGAGTCCTTTCGCTCTCGAACATCAATCGATAGTATGACCCGTTGTGCAGATTCTTGCTGACCACAAAGGCCCTTCCCAAGGTGGGGATAGCTTGTGCATATTTTTCTGGTCTTGAATGAGCGAAGCACCAAGTCTCCTTCTGAAAGGTTCTGGTTTTAACCCCGATCGTGATACCGACGAAGATCCTCATGGTAAACCGCCCGAACGAGCAGCCGCCATATCTCGCTCTTCATCCGGTCGATCCAACGCGTCTGCCGTGCAGCCTCGCTTCTCTGCCTCAACATAAGCTGCCACCCAAAGTGAGTCGTGGACGGATATCGGCGCGGGACCGCCTCCGCTCCATAGACCATAAAAAACGGTGTGTATCCAGTAGATCTGTTGGGGGTAGTGTTGATGCTCCATATCACCGATGGAAGCTCTTCCACCCAACAACCCGGCGTCCTTTCTAAAGGGACCATAAGCCGGGGTTTGATACCTTTCAAGATCTCCTGATTAGCTCGTTCCGCTTGATCATTGGACTGCGGGTGGGCCCTTTGAAGAAAGCGTCAAGCCGGATGTGCTCTCGCTCACAAAACGCCTTCATGACTCCCTTGGACAAATTGGTGCCATTGTCCGTGATGATACTGTGGAAACCCAAACCGAAAATCACCTTTTGATGGGCCCGAACCGCCCGTGGCCGCATCACACTTGCTAACGCTCTGCCTCCACCCACTTTGTAAATTTGTCGACCGCCACCAACAGTGGGTCTTCTTGTCCTTGGATCTTTTGAAAGGTCCGACCATATCCAACCCCAAGTCGCATAAGCGGCCGTGTAATTGGAATCATCCTCAATTCTTGGGCGGTACATGAGCACGTCTGGAAAACTTTTGGCAACCATTACGTCGGACCAGATCTTACGCATCAGCATGGGCGATCAACCAATAGAAACCGTGGCGGGCGCTTTGGCCACCAAGGACTTTGAACGGCATGGTGACCACGGTCCCCTTCATGGATCTCTCGCAATATCTCACAACCCTCCTCGGGGGACACACAACGCTGAAAGCATACGACACCTTTGCAATGATGCAACTCGCCATTAACAATGGTCATAAACTTAGACCGCCCGAACTATCTGCCGGGCCAACGTCTCATCTTCGGTAACTCGCCCGGTTCATGTATGCCAAATAAGGGAGCGTCAATCCGGAATGACATGCAAGGCTGCCACCAAGCGAGCCTCCGGATCAGGAATAGCCAAATCAACTTCATCAGAAGCTTAAGCGGCGGATTGTGCGATTACATCAAGGAAGGCGTTGGGCGGGACTGGTTTACGTTGAGAGCCCAGCCGGCTTAAAGCATCGACCGCTTCGTTCTTCCGACGATCCACATGGTCCACGATATCCTTTAAAGTGCCTGCGACAACATCCACCTCCCGACGGTATGCAGCCATGAGTGGATCTTTGGAATCCCAAGTACCTGATACTTGCTGGGCCACCAAGTCCGAGTCACCAAAGCATTTAACCCGGCTGAGATTCATTTCCTTGGCCATCCGGAGACCATGGAGCAAAGCTTCATACTCAGCTGCATTGTTAGTACAAGGGAACATTAAGCGGAGAACGTAATGTAACTTGTCACCGCGGGGAAGTTAATACGACTCCAGCCCCGAGCCCTCCAATTGCTGGACCCATCAAAGTGGATGGTCCAATAGGTATGATCCGCTTTTCTTCAGCGCTTGCAACTCCGTCCAATCATTAATGAAATCCACAAGTGCACGAGATTTTCTTGCCGTCCGAGGCACATACCTTAAACCGTGCGGCCCCAGCTCTATAGCCCACTTAGCAATCCGCCGATCGCCTCTCGGTTACGTATGATGTCACCCAAGGGAGCTGAATCGACCACCGTGATGGGGTGCCCACGAAATATTGCTTTAGCTTCCGGCTTGCCATAAAAACCCATATACCAGCTTACGCCAATGTGGATATCTACTGCTTAGACTCAATGAGGACCTCGTGATGTAATAAACCGGCCGTTGAACCGGATACTCCTTCCCTGCCTCCTTCCGCTCCACCACGATGGCCACGCTAACTGCCCTGGCATTAGCAGCAACATATAACAGCAGCGGCTCTTTGTCAATGGGAGCGGCGAGAACCGGCGGGTTGGCCAACTGCCGCTTCAAATCCTCCAATGCTTCATCAGCGGCTGAACTCCAGACAAACTGATCCGTCTTCTTCAGCATCTGGTACAAAGGAATGGCCTTCTCGCCTAGGCGGCTGATAAACCGGCTTAGCGCAGCAATCCGGCCTGCCAAACGCTGGACATCATTGATGCACTTTGGCTTGGCCAAGGAGGTGATAGCCGTAATTTTTTCCGGATTAGCTTCGATCCCCCTATTGGATACGAGAAAGCCCAATAACTTGCCTGCCGGAACACCAAAGACGCACTTGGCCGGGTTGAGCATCATCTTGTACACCCGCAAGTTGTCAAAAGTTTCCTTTAAATCCTCAATCAACGTTTCCTTCTGCCTTGACTTCACCACGATATCATCCACATAAGCGTGTACGTTACGGCCGATCTGTTCGTGCAAGCAATTCTGTACGCAACGCTGATAAGTTGCTTGGCGCTCTTGAGCCCAAAAGGCATAGATACATAGCGAAGGCTCCAAAAGGGGTGATAAACGCCGTCTTCTCCTGGTCCTTAACCGCCATCTTAATCTGGTGATAACCAAATACGCATCAAAAAGCTCAAACGCTCACAACCCGCCGTAGCATCAATAATCTGGTCAATGCGGGGGAGGGCGAAAGGATCTGTTGGACAAGCTTTGTTAAGATCTGTGTAATCCACACACATGCGCCAAGTGCCATTCTTCTTAAGGACCAACACCGGATTAGCAAGCCACTCTGGATGAAAGACTTCAACGATAAACCCTGCCGCTAAGAGCCTAGCAACTTCCTCTCCAATGGCCTTGCGCCTTTCCTCATTAAACCGCGAAGAAACCGCTTTACCGGGTCTGCATTTTGGGGTCAACATTAAGAGTGTGCTCAGCGAGTTCCCTCGGTACACACGGCATGTCAAGGCTTCCATGCAAACATGTCCCGATTCTCACGGATGAACTCGATGAGCGCGCTTTCCTATTTAGGATCCAAGTTGGCACTGATGGTGAACTGCTTGGACGAATCGCCGGGCACAAAATCAACAAGTTTCGTCTCAGCCGCCGATTTGAACTTCAAATCCGGATCGTGCTCTGTAGTTGGCTTCTTTAAAGGGTCATATCCGCGGGTCAACATTGTCTTTATAATACTTTAGCTCTTCAGTGGCACAAACCGACTCTGCATAAGCCGCATCACCTTCCTCGCACTCCAAAGCGATCCGGCGGCTCCCATGAACCGTTATCGTCCCTTTGTGACCCGGCATTTTCAGCTGCAAATAAACATAACAGGGTCGTGCCATAAACTTAGCATAAGCCGGCCGCCCGAAGAGGGCGTGGTAAGGGCTTTGAATTTTCACCACCTCAAACGTCAATGTTTCCGATCTGGAGTCATGTTCGTCCCTAAAGGCCACTTCCAGAGCTATCTTACCGATCGGGTATGCCGACTTGCCAGGCACCACACCGTGAAACACTGTGCTGGACGGCCTAAGAAGCCTATCCGTTAACCCCATACGCCGGAAGGTCTCGTAGTACGTGATGTTGATGCTGCTCCCTCCATCCATAAGCACCTTGGTAAACTTGTATCCTCCTACCGAGGCGCCACCACTGGGCTAATCGGCCGGATTGTAAACCGGGAGGATGGTCCTCTCTGCTCCATACGATAGGTTGCTCGACCAGCGTAGGTAATGCGGCAGCCGGTTCAACAACACCGACCGCCCGCTTAAGTTTTCGGTCTCGTCTGTCCAAGCTGGTGGTAAAGACGTGGTCGCATCCACCGTTCAACTGCTTTGGGTTAATTTGGTAACCCGACTGCTGCTGTTGTTGATTGTAACCCCCTTGGTTCTGATTGTTCTGATTGTTCTGATTACTCTGATTGCCTTGCCCGCCCGGATTACCACCGAACCCTGGGCCGGAATTTCCTCCACCGTAACCCGGGGCGGACCCTGAACGCCGCCGGGCCCTTGATCATACCGGAAAGAGTTAGAGTTTTGAACTCCTGCATAATATAACAATCCTTCCAAAGGTGGTTTGCCGGTGCCTCCTTCGTCCCATGCTTCGGACAAGGTTGATTCAATATGTAATTCAGACGATCCGGATTGTGACCGCCCCGGTTTGATTGTTTACCCTTGCGTCGCTGACCCTTGTCCTGCGCGTTGGTGTTGGCTACAAAGCTCATGTTATCGTTTGCTTTACGCTTGTTCCCTCCATTGCCTGCCGAATGATGCTGCTGGCCTCTGGAGTTGCTGTTCTGTTTTCCCTTCCCCACTTCGTCATCCTCAGACTCGGGATCCTTGGTACTATCATAATCAGCATACTTTACCAAAACGCCCATTAGAGTGCCCATGTCATTGCAAAAGCGCTTCATGCGACTCCAGCTTCAATTTCAACGGTTCAAACCGGCAATTGGCTTCAAGGTTAAGATCGCGGAATCGGGGTTGATCCGGTCTGAAGAATGTAAAACTTCCGAACGCTGGCGCCCAATGGGTTGTGGATTCTCCCTCCGCTGGACACAAGCCGCTAAATCCACCACAGACATGGGCTGCTTACAGGTGTCTTTGAAATTTTGAATGAACCGGGTCCATATCGGGTCCATGAACTGATCGAGTTAGGCGGCAAGTTCTTCAACCAAGTCCGGGCCGTACCTTCCAACATCATTGTGAAATACTTCGCTGCGCAGTTTCATCCACATCCAAAGCATCTCCATGGCCATCTCATAGCTTTCTATCCATGCTTCGGAGCCAAATCGGCGGTATAATTGGGCACCTCGCGTGGCCCTTTGAAGTCCTTGGGCAAGCGCCGTTGCAAAGCGGGACGAGGCAAGGCACCCCAAAGAGCCGACGTGACCCCTGGTTCGAAGATGGTCAGACGAACCGGCGCGAGCTGATGATCCTCGGGTCGCTAACTCGGCCTCCCTACGCATTCTCGGGCGCGGTCCACTACCACTTGAGCATCTTGAAGCCACCGCCCGGGTTGTTGCCGCGAGGCCGGACCACGCTGCGCATTGCTTGACACGGCGGTTCATCGCGCGCCGGCTATAGCTCCGGCTTGGGCGGGGGTAGAGTGGATCCGATCCCGACCGTATGAATACGCTTCTGTTGAGCCGGCCGTCTGAGGAGCTCCTTAACCCGGCGTGTCTCTACCGCTGTGGTGAATCACCTTCAATTGAATCGCCTCCAACCGTGCCGCAGCCGCAACAAGGTTATCCATCGGGTTGGAGTAGTGACCGGAGGTGTCTGCCGCGATGCAGGGCGCGCCGGTATGATGGCGAGGCAGATCTATCACACGGGCTGACCGGCGCGGCCGTCCGGGTGTTTCCGGCCGTTTACCACCGCGGCGGATTATGGTCCCTGCCCTCGGGTATTGAAAAGCTCTCTTCCTCGAAAACCCGAAGGTAAACGGATCTGTACTTCCTTTTCATGACTTCATGTGGCGCTCACGATCCGGCGCGAGCCTATAAGCTGCGCATCCAAAGCGGCCCGTTCGCCGCCATCCTCACGTCCGCGGCTGCCAGTCCGCTTTAGCTTTAGTGATATGTTCCCTCACCTTTGCAATCTCCGCATTGTGCAGGTCCTGATCCGGCGGATTAGCCTCGCCATGAGCACAGCCAATGCGTCAAAGCTCGATAAAACTTGAGCGGTGGGCGCCGCAGGCCTCCTTCCCGGCTGCCATCACATTGTTGAACCGGCGGCCGGGCGCCAGCGGTCAAGAGTGAAGCGCCGCTTGCCTACCGCCATGAAGATTCCAACCCGGTTGGGTAGATCAAAGGGTCCGAATACTCTCACCGTCGGAACAGCCCCGATCTGGCCATCTTGCAGGTGGTACATGACTCGGTTTCTCCGGTGACGACTCGTCGCCCAGAGTAGACAACGGTTTCGCCGCTAGATGCTGATCCGTCCTCGTAGTCTCCGTGGACGACTCCCACGAAAGCACGCCTGACCGCCGGTTTAGCCAGGGCAGGACTCTTCTTCACCCGCTGAGCCGTCTCGACGAGGTCGGTGCAGATGTCCGGCCCAGGCCCTGGCTCGCCGATCTTGCCGATGAACACGTGTATGCCGCCAAAGGGGACCCGGTATCCGTACTCAACCGAGCCGCCTCGGGGCCCCGATCCGCATCGTTGATGTAGAGCTTGCCGCGACGACTCTTAGTCATCCGGCCCACAGCATAGCCTTCGAGTCCTTCGAACTTGCCCTCTAAGATCATCAAACCATCGTGCAATAGCCCCACGGTGGGCCCCATGGGGGAAAGCTAGATCCACTCGTGGCAAAGAAAATCCATGGATCAAATCCAACAAAACTTTATCACAACCAACAAATCACAAAACATTTTGGGGCTATTTTTGGTGGGGATTTTAGAAATTGGGGAAGAACACAACAAAATCAAGGTAGAAAACAAAAGGGTAGGGGCTCCAAATACATGATCAATGTGGCTCATGATACCAAGATGATGTAGGGTAGAACCCTAGATGCCCGATCTTTCACGATTGGATGGGATCCTATGAAGAACACAAAGAACACGCGGAGAAATCACAAGGGGAAACACGAGAGAATCACTCAAACCAACAAGATTTGATTACACATGTGCTATATCCTCGAAACACAAAGAGATACATGATTCAAATCCAATAAAGGACGATACAAGTAGCTAGGTCATCTCCATGTGGAGGTCTTGAGGGGTCTTCCCATGAAGGGGTCTTGAATCCAAAGTGGATCTTCTTCGAAGAGGGAATGGTTTGTCTCGGTAGAGTAGATCCGGATGGATGAGCTATTCTCACAAATGAGCTAAACCAATGCTGACCCTAACTAGGAGGAGGAGGAGGTCTATTTATAGTCTAAGTGCAAATGGGGGGTGAAGTGAAAGGGTACATGGGCATCGGCCCGAAAGTGTGCACAGACAGGCAGCGGACTTCCGGTCCGTACGATCGTCCGGTGGCTCGCGAGGGTCTGGATGTCCAGTAGGGTTTAGACTTCCGCTAATTTCGTTCTGTTGAAGTAGCACCGGACGTCCAGAGACAGTCGGTCGTCCGGTCATTTCAGACTTCCGCTGATTTGGCTCGGGTGTGGAGGTGCCAGTCGTCCGGTGGGGGCCAGACATCCGCTCACTGGGAGGTGTGGCCGTTCGTCCGTCCACGTTTGCTCGCTGTAGCTGGCGATGGCTGGGACTTGGGCCTGCTGGGGCTTCAGGCGCCGGACATCCGGTCCCGAATGGTCGTCCGGTGTCTAGAGCTTCAGGCGCCGGACGTCCGACGTCCTCCGGTCGTCCGGTGGATGGAGCTTCCTCGACAGCTCTTCTTCCCGTCCCTCATACTTGGTGCCCTCGCCATCTTGTCCATTGGATGTAGCTGCTCCGTGGCCTTCCTCCAAGTACCTGATCACACATAATGTTTCCACTTGAGGTAGTAGCCCTGCATGTCTCATGTGTAGAAAGTGGTAGTTCGGAGAGGAGCGATGTCACCTTATCTTCGATGGCTTTTGCTCGAGCTCTTGTCCATTGGTCCAAGTGGTATGGTAGGAGATGTAGATGCGTCCATGGGGATGATCGTGGGATGCTCCGCATCATCTCCCCCAAGCATGGCATGTCGGCCAGCTCACTCGAGGTCTCCAACAACGGCGCGACACCAGACTCCACGTCGGTGCAAGTCGGCCTGACCATGGAGCAGGCGTAGGCACACCACGACTCTGCAATGGCGGAGGAGGAGCAACCTGCGTCGGTTCCTATGTCGGTGTTTTGGAAGCGCATGAGGAGCAGAGGTACAACTCGTTTCTCCTCGAGCAGCACCGACTGGCGGAGGGCCAAACCTATGGCAAGTGAGGCCATGGCGGCGGCAAACTTGAAGTTCATTGCGGAGCAGCGCGCACTCTACAAGGCCGCATGCGCCGCTCACAACGAAGTTCTAGCATAGCCGGACGCGGACCCGTCTGCCAGCTACGTGTCCTACGCTTCGCCGTCCAACTTTCAGGAACGCACGTGGCAGGTGGACAGTGACGGACCGTCCATGTCCGTCATCGACCTCATGTCCACCGGCGACGATGACGGATAGGTTGCGGACTCCTCCGAGGATAAGTAGGTCATGAGAGGCGGCAGGGCGTTGTGTCGCATGTGGGTCGGTCCATCTCCCATGTTCTAATCTTCCTCGCCGGAGACCGCAGCTTCACTTTATCGGTCTTGAACCCCACCCCGTGCATGAAGATGACAGATAGAGAACATGGTCGCCGATGCGGAATACAAAGGAAGTGGACAACGGTCGTCGTCGTAGGATAGGTTTAGGGTCAAAACGTTCTTTTTTAATGTTTGAAATGTAATAAAAATCCATCGTGTTTGCTTGAATCTTGTCGAGTATATAAAAGTCGGCCGTGTTTGCATGAATTTCGTTCGGTTAGTTGAAATGTGTTTGAAAATGTTGAATGGCCGCCTCCGACATCCGTGTTCGTAGACAAATATCAAAGCAAATTTCCGGGTAAGCCTTGAAGATGCCGTTATAACGTATCTAAATTCATCTGGATTGTTCGTTCATTTTTATTTTATTTTGTGCCTTCTTCCGATAAGATTCATGTGTTGTTCAGAGACATCTGTGATCTACACTAACCTCAAAAACAATTTTCTCATATGTAAAGAAAGCCTATTTCTCCAGTTCGTTCTCTCCCATTTAGATTGTCGACCGCGGCAGCCGCCTCCGACGTCTTGCTAGGTTGAAGAAGATTCCATTGCAATGTCCTCCCACGAGCTACCGCCGTACCGATCTCCTACCGTGTGATGCTACCGCCAGTAACACTACCCCATGCCTGCACGTCGGCGTTGTCAAGTTTCAATCTTGCCTGATGTATGCACCATCAAGAGTATTATTATGTAAATATATTCAAATTCATTGTCCGTTTATTTCCCCCTTCTCCTATAATACACACTAGAAAACATGTTTTGCGTTGCAACAGAAGAAAAAACACTCACGCACCCAACATGACTCAAGAACTATGCAGGTCCACATCCTCTTGTTTTTTGTTTTTTTTGCGGGAACACATCCTCTATTTCATCCTAGTGCCCCAACCATGTATATGTTTATCCTGTTTCCACCCTCACTAATTATGGTTGTGGTGTCCACTTGATCATAATGCGCCTGAACATGGTCAGTGCCAAGGCGATGAGTTCAGACATCACACAATACACCTGTCATTAAACCATGCCAGCTGGTGCCGATCCTAAGGATCTATGTCCCCCATCAGGGCGGCGCCTAAAGATCTCTGTCCCCCAGGTACTGCCAATTCTCCCTCCCCATGTTCGATTGGTTCTACCTTCTCTGCCAGATTCCCATCGTCTTAATATTCTTTTCGATATTAGTGTTTCTATTGATTGCAATGCTGGTTCTCGTGCTTCTCTGATTTCTTTGATTCGCTTAAACGAGGACGCTCAGGCTGCTATTGCCAAAATTAAGGAGACGGCAGTCGGGAAGGTGCCAATCTCGAATGTGGTTGCTAGTGTTCCGTCGGGGGAAGGTTGTGGTCTTCCTCCGACAACGACCAAAAAGGGGCGGTCTAATAGAGCTAAAACCCGCGTGGCCCCGGGCAGGTCGAGTCTTCGTATCAAAACATTTCTTTCAAATGAAAGCTTCATTCTGGAACATCAGAGGTTTTGGCACTAGGGGGCGCCGAGACAAAATTCGTGATTTTGGTGAGAGATGCTAATGTTGATCTGGTTTGCCTCATTGAAACCTTTAAAACCTCTTTTTCTAACAATGAGTTGTCTCCAATAGCTGGTGCTAATCGTTTTGTGTGGCGATGTTTGCCAGCTTCTAGGCATTCGGGTGGCATTCTTATTGGTGCGAAGCTTGATTATTTTGACTTTGTGGCATTTGATCACAGGATCTTTTGGGCAAGCATGATGGTGTTTCACAAGAGCCTTAATACTTTGTGGGAGATTATGGTGGTCTACGGCCCGGCTGACCTCTCTCTCTCTCTCTCTCCTCTCTTTTTTTGGATGAGATCACTGTCAAGATTGACTCGTGTGATCTTCTGCTGGTGATCAGTGGTGACTTTAATCTTCTTAGGTTCCCTGGTGAAAAGAATAATTGTAATTTCTCCCGGCCTTTGGCGGATGCATTTAATGATTTCATTGCGGGATGTGCCCTCCACGAAATTCCTAGGGCTGGATCGCGATTCGCTTGGTCTAACCACCAAGCTCCGATTCGCTCTATTTTGGATCGTGTTCTTATTTCGTTTGCATGGGATTCTTTCTTCCCTCGTGGCTCCCTTTCTGCCTTACCCCAGGTTGGGTTGGATCATTCTCCTCTCATCCTGGATTTGGGTGTTTCTTCCTCGGCTAAAGTTTCCAGATTCCAATTTGATGCGTCTTGGCTTTGGTTGAGGGTTTTTGTGACTTGGTTGATGGGAAGATCACCTCCCTCCTTAACTCTAGAGTTCGGTCGTTTGGTCCTATGGATGATTGGCAGTTTTTTTCTTACCAACTTCGTAGATTCCTTAAATGTTGGGGCCACAATCGGGAGGCAGAGGCCCGCAAAAGCAAGCGTGAGTTGATGGCAGATTTCGTTGCTGGACGCAAAGGCTGACGCCTTCGGGCTCTCTGCTGCGGGATGGCAACAACGGTATGATTGTGAGGCCCTTCTCATGCAGCTCCACCGGCAGGCTGAGATCTATTGGAGGCAGTGTGGCACGATCAATTGGACCCTAAAAGGGGATTCTCTCACTGCCTCTTTTTTTGCCATTGTCAATGGCCGTCGTCTTAGATGCTTGACTGATAATTTTATAATTGATGGTGTTTGAGTGGATGAACCTGTTGAAATATGAGATGGGCCTAGAGCCCATATGACAATTTCAGATTTAATCTCTAAGGGCCCATGTAGGTGGCATGACAAGGTGGTGGGAAGTTTAGTCCCACCTTGGAAGTGGAAGGAGAGTTGGAGTGGTTTATAAGGGACTCTCTCCCTCATGCTATTGGAGCTTGAGAAGAGATGAAGCCCTCGCGCACTCCTCCTCCTCCGCTCGCCTCGCCACGCCACGCCACGCCTCGCCTCGTCACGACGCGCCGCGCCGCGCCGCGGGATTGAGCCGAGCCGAGCTCACTCCTAACCCTAACCCCCACGAAAACAAAACGCATCTCCGCCTCCACGCCCGCATTGTTCCTCTGCTGCTGCTGCCGCCGGCGACTCCGTCCCGTTCACCGCGTACACGGTTGACGGGAGAGCAGGCCTCCGAAACCACGCCTCTCCGGATCCTGTACGGGGAGAGGGGCGATTAGGTTTTTGGGTAGCGACTACGCGACTGCTCGCTTCTGTTCATCTACGTCCGCACCACCATGTCGACCGACGCCGAACGTGCCGCAGCTGAGAAGGCCGCCGAGGATGTCGCGGCTGCTGTCACCGTCACCGACACCGCATGGCCGATTGGAGGGTATACATCGCTTATCCCTCTCGTGTTTCTTTCTGTTGTACCAGTACTAGCGATATGCGTAGAAGTTTCTACTATATGCGTAGTACATGCTTTGTTAGATCGTAATCAGTATGTTATCAATGCTGTTCATGTCATGCTCATGATTTATTCATGGATTAATTTAATCGGAAAACTGCCTATTTTCTTATCACTCCAAAAACCTAATGTGTGTAGGAGTTTTTCGAATTCTGGTTTTGCTGCTGCACTGAAACCGTCACCGTTTACGGGACGCATTTTTGCGTTGGCAGACTAAAACCACCTTATGGCTCACGGCCATGAACGTGTTCTGGGTCGCCGTGTGACTCCCACAGAACGATCGCTCTGAACAGGACAAAGGCGTTTAAGGAGGCCACTGTGGTGTTCCTCGGGCAGTTCTGGCGTGATTGGAGATAAGCTGGTTGATGCATATTTACATGTGCGGTCTGCCAAGGACTTGTGGGAGGCGCTCGAATCTAAGTTCGGGGCTGCCGACGCTGGGAGCGAGATGTATATTATAGAGCAGTTCCACGATTACAAGATGGTTGAAAACCGTCCTGTATTGGAGCAGGCTCATGAGATAATATGCATTGTTAAGGAGCTTGAGCTTCTTAAGTGCGAGTTACCGGGCAAGTTTGTCGCGGGCTGCATAATCGCTAAGCTTCCCAATTCCTGGAGGAACTTTGCCACCACTCAAAACATCGAGGCGTGAATTCTCTGTGGAGGATGTCATTGGCCATCTGAGTGTTGAGCAGAATTCAAGGGAACTCGCACGGAAAAGGGGTCGAAGGAACTTATGTGGCCAATATGGTGCATCAGAAGAACTCCAGTTCCCACAAGCCCAAGGGAAAGAACGGTGTCCAACAGAGTGCCGACTTTAAGAAGAAGGGTAAGAAGACCTTCAAGAAGAACAAGAAGGATGAGGGCTGCTTTACTTGTGGTTCATTGGAACATTGGGCCAACAAGTGCCCAAACAAGTACAAGAAGCAAGGGCAGGACTCCAAGTCTGTCAATATGATTGTGAGCAACAATGAGAGTGGTGCATCCGGTGCGGTAATTTATTTGCTGTATTTTCGGTTTGGTCGTCCACCGATTGGTGGGTCGACACAGGTGCAGGTGTTCATGTGTGTGCTGACATTTCATTGTTTTCTTCTTACCAGGCCACAGGTCACGGGTCCGTACTGATGGGGAATGGCGCGAGTGCTTCTGTTCTTGGTGCTGGCACGGTCGATCTGAAGTTTACTTCGGGCAGGATCGTGCAGCTGAAGAACGTGCAGCATGTCCCCGCCATCAAGAAGAACCTAGTTAGTGGCTCCCTTCTATGTAGAGAAGGGTTTAAGTTGGTATTCGAGTCTAATAAATTAGTTGTTACGAAATATGGACTATTTGTTGGAAAGGGTTATGAATGCGGAGGCATGTTCCGCCTTTCTCTTGCAGATCTATGTAATAAAGTCGTGAACAATATTCATTTGAGTGTTAATGAATCTGAAGTATGGCATTCACGTCTTTGTCACATTAGTTTCGTGTTATGACGCGGCTAGCAAAATCGAATTTAATCCCGAGTTTCACTTTAGCCAAAGGTTCTAAGTGCCATTCGTGTGTACAATCTAAACAACCTCGCAAGCCTCACAAGGCAGCAGAGGAGAGACACTTGGCGCCATTGGAACTCATACATTCTGATCTTTGTGAGATGAATGGTGTGTTGACTAAAGGTGGAAAGAAATATTTCATGACTTTGATAGATGATTCCACTAGATATTGCTATGTGTATCTGTTAAATACTAAAGATGAGGCTCTACACTACTTCAAAATCTATAAGGCGTAAGTTGAGAATCAACTTGAAAAGAAAATTAAACGAGTCCGGTCGGATCGTGGTGGAGAGTACTTCTCGAAAGAGTTTGATGCCTTCATGCGGAACACGGTATTATTCACGAGAGGACGCCTCCCTACTCACCCCAGTCAAACGGGGTTGCCGAGCGGAAAAACCGTACTCGACTGATTTGGTTAACGCCATGTTAGATACGCCGGGTTTATCCAAGGCATGGTGGGGAGGCTATAATGACATCATGTCATGTCCTGAATAAAGTTCCGACAAAGGATAACGAGATCACTCCTTATGAGAAGTGGACCAAGAGAAGGACAACACTCTCGTACTTACGTACTTGGGGCTGCTTGGCGAAAGTTAATGTGCCGATCCCCAAAAAGCGTAAGCTTGGACCAAAGACTGTGGACTGTGTTAATTTGGGCTACGCTATGAATAGTGTTGGCTATAGATTTCTAGTAGTGAAATCTGAGGTACGACATGAAGGTCGGTACAATTATGGAGTCTAAAGACGCTACATTCTTTGAGGACATTTTCCCCATGAGAGATGTACAAAGCACTTCTAGACAGGAATCTGAGGAGACTTCGAACCTGCCATTCGATGGAATATTATAATCAAACACATAATGAAAATCCTGAGGAGGATAATGAGGAATCCCTTGGTAGGGGCAAGAGACAAAGGATCTGTAAAGACCTTTGGTGATGATTTCTTCATATACCTCGTGGAGGATAATCCCACTTCTATTTCGTAAGCATATGCATCTCCGTGTCGACTCATCGAAGGATGCGGTCCGTGGCGAGATGGATTCCATCATGGCTAACGGGACTTGGGAGCTTCTTGAACGCCCTTATGGTTGCAAACCATTGGGATGCAAGTGGGTGTTCAAGAAGAAGCTTAGGCCCCGACGGTACAATAGAAAAGTACAAGGCTAGGCTTAGGCCAAGGGCTACGCCCGAAAAGAAGAAGAAGATTTCTTCGACACTTATTCACCGTGGCGTGACCGACCACCATTCGAGTATTACTTTCGTTGGCGGCCTCACACGGTCTTCTCATTCATCGATGGATGTTAAGACGGCTTTCTGAACGGAGAGCTAAAGGAGGAAATCTATATGCAACAGCCGATGGCTTTGTGATGGATGGTCAGGAAGGAAAGGTGTGTAAGTTGGTGAAATCTTTGTATGGCCTGAGACAAGCGCCTAAGCAATGGCATGACAAGTTTAATGAAACGTTGACATCTGTTGGCTTTGTTGTTAATGAGGCCGACAAATGTGTATACTATCGCTATGGTGGGGGCGAAGGAGTTATACTGTGTTTGTATGTTGATGACATACCGATATTTGGGACTAATCTCAAGTTGATCGAGGAGGTTAAGTCTTTCCTGTCTCAGAACTTTGAGATGAAGGATCTTGGAGTGGCTGATGTTATCTTGAACATCAAGCTATTGAGAGATGATGAGGCTGGGATTACACTTCTGCAATCCCATTATGTTGAGAAGGTGTTGAGTCGTTTTGGATATTCGGACTGCAAACCATCTCAAACACCATATGATTCTAGTGTGCTGATTCGAAAGTCAAACAGCACAGCTATAGATCAATTGAGATACTCTCAGATTGTTGGTTCACTCCAAAGATTCAGCGAGCTTAACGAGGCTCGACATCGCATTTGCTATTAGTAAACTGAGCCGATTTGTTTCCAAACCGGGTGATGTACATTGGCGTGCTCTTGAGAGAGTTATGCGTTATCCGAAAGGTACTATGAACTATGGACTTCATTATACCGGATAGGTGGATACCCGTCAGTACTTGAATGGTACAGTGATGCGAATTGGATCTCTGATGCCAATGAGATAAAGGCCACAACTGGGTATATGTTTACTCTTGGAGGTGGCACTGTTTCCTGAAGTCTTGCAAGCAAACGATCTTAACGAGATCGACAATGGAAGCAGAATTAACAGCATTAGACACGTCTGGTGGCGAAGCGTAATGGCTTCGAGATCTATTGATGGACTTGCCGGTGGTTGAGAAGCGGTTCCGCCATCCTTATGAACTGTGACAATCAAACATTTATTGTCAAGGTGAAGAGTTCAAAGGACAACATGAAGTCCAACAAACACATAAGAATGAGATTGAAAGCTGTCGTAAAATTGAGAAACTCCGGAGTGATAGCGTTGGATTATATCCAAACGGCTAAGAATCGCAGATCCCTTCACTAAAGGGCTATCACGTGTTGTGATAGATAGCGCATCAAGGGAGATGGGTATGAGACCCACATGAGTTGCCATGGTAGTAACCCAACCTATGTGATCGGAGATCCCGTGAAGTAGGACCTGGGAAAACAAGCCAGTGGTGAACTGAGGAAAGTAATTTTACTAACCCACTCCGTTGAAGATGCAATACTTTCAGAAACTGTATGGAAGGATGACTACAGTCTTAATGTGTTCCAAGGCTTATATGCATAAGCAAGATGCTATCCTACAGAGCGATCTTTGGAGGAACACACCTATATGAGCCCGACAGCTGGTCACAGTCTATGAGATTGGGGTGATCTCTAGCAAGTTCATGAACAGGCCAGGAGTGTGACTAATATGCTCCACCCGAGGGGTCAGCCTTCGGCAGCCTCGTATCAGTGAGACTTGTGGTGAAACTTCTTGACGCCAAACTGACAATTCAAGGCATAGTCCATTGTTCAGTTGTGAAGAAGTGTAACTACTTGGTCTAGGTGGAGCTCAACCTTAATCGGTCTCCACTGAGATGCTGGTATATTAAAACAGTGTTTGGAACAAAGGGCAAACTGGGCCCCTGAGATCTGGTGGGGGATTGTTGAAATATGAGATGGGCCTAGAGCCCATATGACAATTTCAGATTTAATCTCTAAGGGCCCATGTAGGTGGCATGACAAGGTGGTGGGAAGTTTAGTCCCACCTTGGAAGTGGAAGGAGAGTTGGAGTGGTTTATAAGGGACTCTCTCCCTCATGTTATTGGAGCTTGAGAAGAGATGAAGCCCTCAAGACTCCTCCTCCTCCGCCTCGCCACGACGCACCGCGGGTTGCGGGATTGAGCCGAGCCGAGCTCACTCCTATGCGCTTCTTTTTGCCGGTTAGGAACGGAGAGTCTTTGACAGGTGGGGCCACGATCTGAGACGTCGGATCATGGGCTACCGACTTGGACGAGGGTTCAGCCCACGTCTCTCCACGCGCGGCCGCCCATATATATGTGGGGCGCTGCCAACCCTAACCCCCACGAAAACAAAACGCATCTCCGCCTCCACGCCCGCATTGTTCCTCTGCTGCTGCTGCCGCCGGCGACTCCGTCCCGTTCACCGCGTACACGGTTGACGGGAGAGCAGGCCTCCGAAACCACGCCTCTCCGGATCCTGTACGGGGAGAGGGGCGATTAGGTTTTTGGGTAGCGACTACGCGACTGTCCGCACCACCATGTCGACCGACGCCGAACGTGCCGCCGCCGAGAAGGCCTAGGCCGACAAGAAGGCCGCCGAGGATGTCGCGGCTGCCGTCACCGCCACCGACACCGCATGGCCGATTGGAGGGTATACATCGCTTATCCCTCTCGTGTTTCTTTTTTCATTGTAGCAAGATTAGCGATATGCGTAGAAGTTTCTACTATATGCGTAGTACATGCTTTGTTAGATCGTAATCAGTATGTTATCAATGCTATTCATGTCATGCTCATGATTTATTCATGGATTAATTTAATCGGAAAACTGCCTATTTTCTTATCAGAACCCTCGTCTAATTCTTGACCATGTGCATAATTTTTTTGTTGCTATGCTTGTTGTCAGGCCTGCTTCTGGTCTTATTATTTCTCCCAATCTTTGGGATCAGAGCAAGCGTGTGTCAGTGGAGGACAACCTGGCCCTCTTGGTACCTCTCGTCTGTGGAGGAGATTGAATTGGTTATTAAATCTATCAACGTGAATTCTGCTTGGTCCGGATGGTTTCTCAATCGCGTTCTTCCGCGATTTTGGCAACCCTTGCATTCTTTAGTTTGTGTGGTTATTCAACGTTTCTGTTTGGGGACATTAGACATTTCTAGACTTAACTATGCCATCCTATATCTTATTCCTAAAGTCAAGGGAGCTGATACGATCTCCCAGTTTCGACCGATTGCTCTCATCAATAATTTTGCCAAGTTCCCTGCTAAAGGGTTTGCAACGAGACTGTCTCCTATTGCTCATCGGACTATTAGCCCTACCCAATATGATTTCATTAATGGTAGATACATCCTGGATGGTATTCTCTATTTGCATGAGATCGTGCATGATCTTAGGATGAGAGGGACTCGTGCTCTTATTCTCAAGCTCAATTTTGAGAAGGCCTATGACTCGGTTAGCTCAGATTTTCTTCGACAAGTTCTCCTTGCCAAGGGGTTTGAGGCTTCATATGTTCATAGACTGATGCGGCTTGTCTCCGGTGGGCATATTGCGGTTATAGGGAATGGTTCCTTCAGTAAATACTTTGCCAATGGTCGGGACCTGAGGCAAGGTGCTCCGGTTTCGCCTCTTTTCTTCAATTTTGTGGCAGATACCTTATCATGTATGTTGGATCGGGTTGCCTCTACTGATCGCATCTCCCATGTTATTTCTGACCTTCTCCCGCAGGGTATTACTCATGTTCAATATGCTGATGACACTATTATTATGGTGGAGCTAAACAACGCCTGTCTTGCCAATCTTAAGTTTATCTTGCTGTGTTTTGAGACCTTGTCGGGGCTCATAATCAATTTTTCCAAGAGTGAGGTGATTGTGACTGGGGTGGCTAAGGACGAAGCATTGAGGGCTTCTCATATCCTTAATTGTAGTCTTAGTACCTTCCCTTTTAAATATCTGGACCTCCCTATATCTCATTTTTTTCATCTATGCGCGAAGGAATTCCAGCCTCTGGTCTCTAAAGTAGGCAATACGGCGATGCCTTGGCGCGGCAGGTATAACACGTCGGCTGGGAAGGTCTACCTCAGTAATGCGTGCCTATCTTCTCTGGCCATGTTCACTATGGGCTTCTATAGACTATCTAAGGGCACGCATGAGGGGTTTGACAAGCATAGAGGTGCTTTTTTTGGAATGCTTCTCATAATAATCGTAAATATAGGTTTGTCAAATGGAATATCATTTGTAGATCTAAAAACCTTGGGGGCTGAGGATTTTGAACACCATGATCATGAATAAATGTCTCAATATAAAATGGTGGTGGAAGATCATTGATACGTCCATTTTGTATCATGTTTTCCTACTGTTATTTATGTTGTTCTATTGTATAATAATGTTTTTTGGAGTAATTCTAATGCCTTTTCTCTCATAATATGCAAGGTATACACAAAGGGGGAGAATTTTGGCAGCTGGAAATCTGGGCCTGAAAAAGCTACGTCAAGCTACCTATTCTGCACAACTCCAAATGAGCTGCAACTTCCCAAGGATTTTTTATGGAGTAAATAAGAATTTTTGGAGCCAATAAGTACCAGAGGTGGCCCACCAGGTGGGCACAACCCACCTGGGCACGCCAGGGAGCCCTGGCACGCCCTGGTGGGTTGTGCTCACCGAGGCCCACCTCCGGTGCTCCTCTTCTGGTATATAAGTCATTTTGACCTAGAAAAAATAAGGAGAGGACTTTCAGGACGAAACGCCGCCGTCTCGAGGCGGAACTTGGGCAGGAGCACTTTTTCCCTCCGGCAGAGCGATTCCGCCGGGGGAACTTCCCTCTCGAAGGGGGAAATCATCATCATCATCATGACCAAAAACTATCCCATCTTGGGGAGGGCTATCTGCATCAACATCTTCAACAGCACCAACTCCTCTCAAACCCTAGTTCATCTCTTGTGTTCAATCTTTGTACCGGAACTATAGATTGGTGCTTGTGTGTGACTGGTAGTGTTGATTACATCTTGTAGTTGATTACTATATGGTTTATTTGGTGGAAGATTATATGTTCAAATCCATTATGCTATTTAATACCCCTTTGATCTCGAGCATGATTATCATTTGTGAGTAGTTACTTTTGTTCTTCAGGTCACGGGAGAAATCATGTTGCAAGTAATCATGTGAACTTGATATGTGTTTGATATTTTGATGATATGTATGTTGTGATTCCTTTAGTGGTGTCATGTGAATGTCGACTACATGACACTTCACCATATTTGGGCCTAAGGGAATGCATTGTGGATTAGTTATTATATGATGGGTTGCGAGAGTGACAGAAGCTTAAACCCCAGTTTATGCGCTATTCCGTAAGGGACCGATTGGATCCAAAAGTTTAATGCTATGGTTAGAATTTATTCTTAATACTTTTCTCGTAGTTGCGGATGCTTGCGAGAGGGTAATCATAAGTAGGAGGTTTTTTTAAGTAAGAACAACACCTAAGCACCGGTCCACCCACATACCAAATGATCAAAGTAGCGAACACGAATTAAGCCAACATGATGAAAGTGACTAGATGAAATTCCCGTGTACCCTCAAGAACACTTTGCTTATCATAAGAGACCGTTTTGGCATGTCCTTTGCCTCAAAAGGATTGGGCTACCTTGCTTCACTTTTGTTACTACTATCGTTACTTGCTCGTTACAAATTATCTTGCTATCAAACTACTCCGCTACTTACAATTTTAGCACTTGCAGACATTACCTTGCTTAAAACCACTTGTCATTTCCTTTTGCTCCTCGTTGGGTTCGACACTCTTACTTATCGAAAAGGCTAAAATTGACCCCATATACTTGTGGGTCAAGGCTATTTTCTGGCACCGTTGCCGGGGAGTGGAGCGCTCTTGGTAAGTGGAAATTGGTAGGGGAACATTATTACTACGTGCTGAAATTTATTGTCACTTGCTACTATGGAAAACAATCCTTTAAGGGGTTTGTTTGGGGTATCTTCACCTCGATCGGAACCACAATTAGTTGCCCCTCAACATACTGCACCTACTAAAAATATTGAATATGAAATTCCTTCGGGTATGGTAGAACAACTGCTAGCTAATCCTTATACAGGAGATGGAACCGAACATCCTGATATGTGCTTAATATATGTGGATGAAATTTGTGGATTGTTTAAGCTTGCAGGTTTCCTCGGAGATGAAGCTAAGAAGAAGGTTTTCCCTTTATCTTTGAAGGGAAAAGCATTGACATGGTATAGGCTATGCGATGGTATTGTATCTTGGAACTGGAATCGGTTGAAATTAGAATTTTCATCAAAAAACTTATCCTATGCATCTAGTTCATCGTGATTGGAATTATATATATAATTTTTGGCCTCGTGAAGGAGAAAGTATCGATCTAGCTTGGGGGAGGCTTAAGTCAATGTTATATTCATGCCCCAATCATGAGCTCTCAAGAGAAATTATTATTCAGAATTTTTATGCTCGGCTTTCTCGCAATGATCAATCCATGCTCGATACTTCGTGTATTGGTTCCTTTCTGAGGAAGACTATTGAATTCCGATGGGATATTTTAGAAAGAATTAAACGCAACTCTGAAGATTGGGAACTCGATGAAGGTAAAGAGTCAGGTATTGAACCTAAGTTTGATTGTGTTAAATCTTTTATGAATACCGATGCTTTTCAAAAATTTAGCACTAAATATGGACTTGACTCTAAGATAGTAGCTTCCTTTTGTGAATCTTTTGCTACTCATGTTGATCTCCCTAAGGAGAACTGGTTCAAATATTACCCACCTATTAAAGAAGAAATTAAAGAACCGGTAAAAGCTAAAGAAGAAACTATCATTTACAATGTTGATCCAGTTGTTCCCACTGCTTATATTGAAAAACCACCTTTCCCTGTTAAGATGAAGGAACATATTAAAGCTTCAACTATGGTTAAAAAAGTTATGTTAGAACACCCAAACTAGCTGAACAAATCATAGTTTAACCTAGTGTTGCTATGATTAAAGATCTCTTAGTCAATAATATTGATGGGCATGTTATTTACTTCTGTGATGAAGCTTCTAGAATTGCCAAACCTAATGAAAATGATAAACATAGACCAGTTGTTGGCATGCCTGTTGTCTCAGTTAAAATAGGAGATCATAGTTATCATGGGCTATGTGACCTAGGTGCTAGTGTGAGTGCTATTCCTTTTACCTTATATGAAGAAATTAAGAATGAAATAGCACCTGCTGAAATAGAAGACATAGATGTCACTATTAAACTTGCCAATAGAGATACTATATCACAAATGGGATTCTTCGAGATGTTGAAGTCTTGTGTGGGAAAATAATATACCCTACTGATTTTCTTGTTCTTGGCTCCCCACAAGACGACTTTTGTTCCATTATCTTTGGTAGACCTTTCTTGAACACCCTCAATGCCAGAATAGATTGTAAGAAACAAACTGTCGGTGTTAGCTTTGGAGATGAATCTCATGAATTTAATTTTTCCAAGTTTAGTAGACAACCTCATAAGAAATATTTACCTAGTAAGCATGAAATTATCGGTCTTGCTTCTATTGTTGTACCTCCTATTGATCCTTTAGAACAATATTTGCTAGACCATGAAAATGATTTGCATATGTGTGAAAGAAATGAAATAGATAGAATCTTTTTCGAACAACAACCTCTGCTTAAACACAATTTGCCTATTCAAACGCTAGGAGGTCCTCCTCCACCTAAAGGTGATCCTGTGTTTGAATTAAAATAATTGCCAGACACTTTGAAATATGCTTATCTTGATGAGAAAAAGATATATCATGTTATTATTACTGTTAACCTTTCAGAACATGAAGAAGCAAGATTATTGAAAGTTCTAAGGAAGCACAGAGCTGCTATCGGATATACTCTTGATGATCTTAAGGGCATTAGTCCCACTCTATGTCAGCACAAGATTAATATGGAACCTGATGCTAAACCAGTTGTTGATCACCAACGTCGGTTAAATCTGAAGATGAAAGAAGTGGTAAGAACAGAAATATTGAAACTTCTGGAAGCAGGAATAATCTATCCTATAGCTGATAGTAGATGGGTAAGTCATGTTCAATGTGTCACTAAGAAGGGAGGTATTATTGTTGTTCCTAATGATAAGAATGAGCTCATTCCACAAAGAATTGTCACATGCTATAGGATGGTAATTGATTATAGAAAATTAAACAAAGCAACTAGAAAAGATCATTACCCTCTGCCATTTATTGATCAAAATTTAGAAAGATTATCTAAGCACACACATTTTTGCTTCCTTGATGGATATTTTGGTTTTTCACAAATACCTGTTTCACAACCTGATCAAGAAAAGACCACTTTTCCTTGTCCTTTTGGAACTTATGCTTATAGACGTATGCCTATGGATGACAATAATAAGGTATAGGGTAACGGAGCATGATCTATCGAGATGCATATGGGTGACACGGTGGTTTTAGCGAGTTCGGGCCTCTCACGGTGGAGATAACAACCCTACGTCTCGTGCTCCGGAGAGGCTTTGTTTTATCTGAGTATATATCCAGAGATTACAATGTATGTGTATGAGAGAGGAACGGATCCCCATGCCTGAGCTAAGTCCTGAGACTAATGGTGAAAAGAGAGAGAGATGTGGAAGAAAAAAAAGAGCCCCCTCGTCTAGTGGTGGGGTGGCTTATATAGAGTGTGCCACCCCCTCACCTCCTATGTTACAAAGTGGAGCATCAATGCCATAATACCTGCCCACTACAAAACTGTCATGCTGACTATTGGTCTTCGCATATCCGAGTGAGTTACACTGCCGAGTGGAATGAGCTCGTCGAGTGGAGTGTTGTGCTCCGAGTGGTCGCTGTCCCGAAAGTGACTTTCAAGTTGCTGCGTCAGACGGGCGATCTCGCCCAGGGGCCCAGTACAAAGTGTATGGTGTCCATGGGTAGGGTCTTTAGGTCAGGCCTGTTACCCTACCCCTAATACATGTCCTCGTCATTAGCCCCCGAATCGGTCGAGGTTGAGCGGGTCGAGTTGAGGTGAATTCCCAGATGAGTCGAGTGCTACGGAGGCACTTATGAACTTCCTCTGGTCACCCGGTGGTCTTATCTCCACGTGTTGCCTTGACGGATTCCAGACTGCATGGTGTCCGAGTGAAATGAGCTCAATCGGGTCCACGGAGGAGCGTTGAACTCATGTTATAGCAATTTTTTTGGAGTGATTTGGAGCTGGTCCTGCATCGAGTAACTGATTACTCGGAATTCTTCACGCCTGGAACGTGTCTTTTTTTTGTTTAGCCTTCACTCGGACCGGGCAGACCGTTCCGAGTGGATACCATTCCAGTGGGGGCACGCTGAGTGCACCCAGTGTAATCTCCGAGACCGCCGCTGATCAAGGGCGGCAAGCGGAGTCTTAGAGCCTGTATTTTTTGTGGTTCATCACTCGGACTGGTCAGCCGCACGGAGTGGAGATTACTCCGGTGGGGGCACGCTGAGTGCACCCACTGGTGTAGTCCCCGAGACCGCCCGCCGATCGCGGGGCACGGAGGAGGTCTGAGAAAACTAAAAGTCTTCTTAGCTGGTACCAGTCGAACTTGTTCCTCTCCGACTCGGAGGTCAAGTAGTACTTGAGGATCTGGTATTGGTCTAGCTTGTTTCTCCTCGACTCAGAAGTCGAGTAGTACTTGAGTGATCTGGAGGTAGCCCCCGAGTGATGCTCGAAAGAGGTAAGCTCGCTACAGAATGTGATATGAGGTATGATCATATGAGTAACCTAGTCGTTCCCATGTTGGGGGTGTAGAGGTGAGGACATGTCCAACTGATGGTGATGCACAGGGCAGCCGAGGGGCGAGGACGTGTATAACCGAGTGGCGACGCGTGGGGCGGCCGAGTGGTGAAGACGTGCAAAACCGAGTGGCGACGCGCGGGGCGGCCGAGTGGTGAAGACGTGCAGAACCGAGTGGCGACGTGCGGGGCGGCCGAGTGGCGACGCGCGAGGCGGCCGAGTGGTGAAGACGTGCAGAGCCGAGTGGCGACGTGCGGGGCGGCCGAGTGGTGAAGACGCGCACAACCGAGTGGCGACGCGCGGGGCGGCCGAGTGGTGAAGACGCGCGGGACGGTCGAGGCGTGAAGATGTGCACAACCGAGTGACGACGTGCGGGGCGGCCGAGTGGTGAAGACGTGCAAAACCGAGTGGCGACGCGCGGGGCGGCCGAGTGGTGAAGACGCGCACAACCGAGTGGAGACGGGCGGGGCGGCCGAGTGGTGAAGACGCCGCACAACCGGTGGTGACGCGCTGGGCGGCCGAGTGGTGAAGACGTGCACAACCGGTGGCGACGCGGGACGGTCGAGGCGTGAAGATGTGCACAACCGAAAGTGATGACGCGTGCGGGCGGCCGAGTGGTGAAGACGTGCAAAACCGGTGGCGACAAGGCGGCCGAGTGGTGAAGACGCGGACGGTCGAGGCGTGAAGATGTGCACAACCGAAAGTGACGACATGCGGGCGGCCGAGTGGTGAAGACGTGCAAAACCGAAAGTGGCGACGCTGGGCGGCCGAAAGTGATGAAGACGCTGGACGTTCGAGGCGTGAAGATGTGCACAACCGAGTGACGACGTGCGGGGCGGCCGAGTGGTGAAGACGCAAAACCGAGTGGCGGGCGGGCGGGCGCCGAGTGGTGAAGACGCGCACAACCGAGTGTCGACGCGCGGGGGCGGCCAAGTGGTGAAGACGCGCACAACCGAGTGGCGACGCGCGGGGCGGCCGAGTGGTGAAGACGCGCACAACCGAGTGGCGACGCTGGACGGTCGAGGGCGTGAAGATGTGCACAACCGAGTGACGACGCGGCGGGCGGCCGAGTGGTGAAGACGCAAAACCGAGTGGCGACAGCTGGGCGGCCGAGTGATGAAGACGCGCGGGACGGTCGAGGCGTGAAGATGTGCACAACCGAGTGACGATGTGCGGGGCGGCCGAGTGGTGAAGACGTGCAAAACCGAGTGGCGACGCGCGGGGCGGCCGAGTGGTGAAGACGTGCAGAACCGAGTGGCGACACGCGGGACGGTCGAGGTGTGAAGATGTGCACAACCGAGTGACGACGTGCGGGGCGGCCGAGTGGTGAAGACGCGCACAACCGAGTGGTGACACGTGGGGCGGCCGAGTGGTGAAGACGTGCACAACCGAGTGGCGACGCGCGGGATGGTCGAGGCGTGAAGATGTGCACAACCGAGTGATGCTATGCGAGGTGGCCGAGTGAAGGACTAAGTGTCCAGCCAAGTGGCAAAAATGGTACTTGAAGGAGTTAGCCAGATGCTTTAGTAGCTGATGTAACGACAAGGTCGGTGTAGTGTGGCTGTGGCGCAACAAGACCGGTGCGACAACTGAATTTGAGTAGGAACGAAGATGGCACGCAGAGTGTCTGGGTGATTATGAAATTTGTCAAAGTGACGGATCGAATGTACTTGTTGAAGTGAAGGGTCTGATTGGTGATGAAGTACTCGACCACTTAGGAGAGTGTCATTCCAAATGAGATGCAGCCGAGCATACTATAGGCTTCGACAACGGACATGTCGGAATACGAGAAATATAGTTTTGAATGGATGATTTGCAATTCATCGAGTCGGACTTGGGTAAAGATGAGGAGAAGCTTCCGAGTGATGCTCGAAAGAGGCAAACTTGCAAAAGAGTGGAGTGTGAAGTTTAATTGCGAAAGAGACTTATCTGTCTCATGCTCGACGAGGTCTATATCATTGATACGATGAAGAGAGTTCCACAGAGGGGTTGGCCGGATGTGTTTGAAGTCAACAGAGCGACAAGGTCGGTGTTGTGGTGCGCTGGGACCGGTATGGTGACCAAGTGCGAGCAGCGATGAAGTTGGCACATAGGGCCGGTGAGTGATCGCGTAACTTGTGTAAACAATGGCACAAGCCAATGAAATACTTTCTGGAGGAAATTTGATGTGTGCTTGAAATGATTTGTGTGAATAACACCCATAGACACCGCTGGGAGTGCAAGGGGCTTGCTGGTTAACCATCAAGAGTCTGAAGAAGCGAAGGATCCGTTCGAACTTGTCGAGCGACGGACCCGATCGAACTCATTGGAATCTTGGCTCGGATAAAACAGAAGTGTAGTGTTTCGACCGAGTTGCAGCCCAGAGGACCGATGCAAACTCAAAATGAAGAACGACACATGGTGTTCGTGAATGATGTATGCGGAAAAATGGAAGTTGGACTTGGGAGTCACATAACCAAGATTAAGCAAGTATGTGAAAATCAGCAACCGAGCGTAGAGGTACGCTCGGTGGCGTGGCCTCCGAGTGAACATGATGTGTGAATTACGGAATACTCGGGAAGACGAAAATAACATAATGTAAAATGACTTAGCTGTCTGAAGGCGCGCGGGGCGGTCGAGTGATGATGAGGTGACCAACCGATGGCAACGCGCGGGGCAGCCGAGTGGTGATGAGGTGACCAACCGAGTGGCGACGCACGGGGCGACTGAGTGGTGATGAGGTGACCAACCGAGTGGCGATGCACGGGGCGACCGAGTGGTGATGAGGTGACCAACCGATAGCAACGCGCGGGGCGGCCGAGTGGTTATGAGGTGACCAGCCGAGAGGCGACGCGCGGAGCGGCCGAGTGGTGATGAGGTGACCGACCGAGTGGCGACGCGCGGAGCGGCCGAGTGGTTATGAGGTGACCAACCGAGTGGCGACGCGCGGAGCGGCCGAGTGGTTATGAGGTGACCAACCGAGTGGCGACGCGCGGAGCGGCCGAGTGGTTATGAGGTGACCAACCGAGTGGCGACGCGCGGGGCGGCCCAGTGGTTATGAGGTGACCAACCTGGTGGCGACGCGCGGAGCGGCCGAGTGTAGTAGACGCATCCCGCGGCATGGCGACACACGGGGCGGCCAAATGATGAAGATGCTTGCCGCGGAGTGACGGCTATGCTGGGCGTCCCGAAAGAAGTAGACCCGCCCCGCTGGAGTGGCGACGCCTGGGCGGCCGAAAGTGAAGTAGACCCGTTCAGCGGAATGGCGACTTCATGGGCGTCCGAGTGAGTGGACGCGTCATGCGGAGTGACGATCTTGTGGGCGTCCGAGTGACTTAGCGGCATCCCATGGAGTGACGATGCGTGGGGCGTCAGGGCGATGTAGACGCGTGCCGTGGAGTGGCGACGTGCGGGACATCCGAGTAGTGAAGACGCGTCTGGCCAAGTGACGAGTGACGATGCATGGGGTGGCCGAGTCGGACAAGTTGATGAAGGCATGTCCAGCTGAGCTATGGTGTGCGGGGCAGCTGAGTGATGAGAACATGCCCAATCGAGTGGCTATGCATAGTGTGGTCGAGTCGGACAGGTTGATGAAGATGCTCTCAGCCGAGCGGTGTCGTGTGGGGCGACCGAGTGGACAAGTTAATGAAGACGCGTCCAACTGAGCAGCGACATGCGGGGCGGCCGAGCGGGCATGTTGATGAAGACGTGCCCCACTGAGCAACGGTGCACGGGCAGCTGAGTGATGAAGATGTGTTCAGCTGAGCGACGATGCGTAGGCAGCCGACTGAGCTAGGGTCCATGGCCTAGTGAACTTGAGTCTGCATCCGAATGGATTCATCTGTGTGAACTCTGGACCAACCGGGTTCGCAGTTGTCCGAGTGGAAGATCCATCAGGTGACCCAAGTGATGGTGGCATGACCAGCTGAGCGACTTGGTGTGCAGGCGGCTGAGTCACTATATTCGCCTGAACGAAACGTCCGTCCGAGTGGACTGCTATCGGTGGACAACGACAGGACCAGTGACCCTGCAAGTTAGTAGCAAGTATAGCCACGAATATTCTTTTGCCGTCTCAGCACTTTCCTGCAAGTTAGCAAGTATAGCCAGCATAGCCACGGAGTTAACGGCATGCATGCATGCACTAATTAGCTAGCACCAGAGCAATGTACTTATGACCGCAGTAATTATGTAACTGACGATTGTAAATCCTCACCAATTGGCTGCTTAATGAGGCGATAAAGCGGAGCCAACGGGGTTGCCTGTTGGTGGGAATCACCCTTCAGTTTCCTTTTTTTCCCTGCATGCAGTTAATTGATCATGGAAGTTAGCGTATTATGCATGCACTTACGAGAGAGTTTAGGAGGCATTGACTCCTTTGACCCTGAACGGCCAGGTTGCAGGTTGCGGGTCGTGGCTGTTTAGTAGGTCGCCGCCCGCGCCGCCTCCGCCCGCTGGAGACCGTCGCCGGCGATGGCGCCAGAGGAAGGAGCGGCAGCGCTGCGCCTTCTCGAACTGCGCTTCCACCGCGGAGGCCGAGAACACGAGGTGGGGTCGGCAGCCGTGCGTGGGGGCTCATCGACAAGGTTGAAGACGACGATGAAGCGGACGACGCCGGCGACCGTGCGTGACGACGATGAGGCGGACGGCACCGGCGGCCACGCGTGGAGGCTCAACGACGACGTCGCAGACGAGGCGCAATCGGTTGTGCCGAGGTCGTTGACAACGACAACGGAAACGGCGCCGATGGCCGCACATGCACTCGGCTGTACTGAGGTTGGAGACGACGACGGGGTGGACGGCGCCGGTGGCCGTGCGCAGAGGTGCAACCGGTTTCTTGTAAGTGTTTGGATTGATGCATGTTTCTTTCAGCGGGAATCGATCTGCCGCCGGTGGTTGTAAAATAACCATCTGCATCATGGCTCGATAGACGCCATGCCCCACGGTGGGCGCCAACTGTCGTGGGAACGATTCCGACAATAATAAGGTATAGGGTAACGGAGCATGATCTATCGAGATGCATATGGGTGACACGGTGGTTTTAGCGAGTTCGGGCCTCTCACGGTGGAGATAACAACCCTACGTCTCGTGCTCCGGAGAGGCTTTGTTTTATCTGAGTATATATCCAGAGATTACAATGTATGTGTGTGAGAGAGGAACGGATCCCCATGCCTGAGCTAAATCCTGAGACTAATGGTGAAAGAGAGAGAGAGGTGGAAGAAAAAAAAGAGCCCCCTCGTCTAGTGGTGGGGGGTGGCTTATATAGAGTGCGCCACCCCCTCACCTCCTATGTTACAAAGTGGAGCATCAATGCCATAATACCTGCCCACTACAAAACCGTCATGCTGACTATTGGTCTTCGTGATATCCGAGTGAGTTACACCGCCGAGTGGAATGAGCTCTCGTCGAGTGGAGTGCTCAGGTTCGAGTGGTCGCTGCCGTCCGAGTGACTTTCAAGTTGCATGCGTCTGACGCCGGCGATCTGGCCCAGGGGCCCAGTACAAAGTGTATGGTGTCCATGGGTAGGGTCTTTAGGTCAGGCCTGTTACCCTACCCCTAATACATGTCCTCGTCAGATAGTAGATGGGTAAGTCATGTTCAATGTGTCACTAAGAAGGGAGGTATTATTGTTGTTCCTAATGATAAGAATGAGCTCATTCCACAAAGAATTGTCACATGCTATAGGATGGTAATTGATTATCAAAAATTAAACAAAGCAACTAGAAAAGATCATTACCCTCTGCCATTTATTGATCAAATGTTAGAAAGATTATCTAAGCACACACATTTTTGCTTCCTTGATGGATATTCTGGTTTTTCACAAATACCTGTTTCACAACCTGATCAAGAAAAGACCACTTTTCCTTGTCCTTTTGGAACTTATGCTTATAGACGTATGCCTTTTGGTTTATGTAATGCACCTGCAACTTTTCAAAGATGTATGTCTGCTATATTCTCTGATTTTTGTGAAAAGATTGTTGAGGTTTTCATGGATCACTTTTCCGTTTATGGGAAGTTTTGTGATGATTGTTTAAGCAATCTTGATCGAGTTTTGCAGAGATGTGAACAAACAAATCTTGTCTTGAATTGGGAGAAGTGCCACTTTATGGTTAATAAAGGTATTGTTTTGGGCCATAAATTTCCTGAAAGAGGCATTGAAGTGGACCAGGCCAAGGTTGATGCAATTGAGAAAATGTCATGTCCTAAAGATATCAAAGGTATTCGTAGTTTCTTTGGTCATGCTGGTTTCTATAGGAGGTTTATCAAAGACTTCTCTAAAATTTCTAGGCCTCTTATGGATCTTTTGCAAAAGGATATTCCTTTTGTTTTTGATGATGATTGCTTGGAAGCCTTTGAAACACTAAATAAAGCCTTAATTATTGCACATGTTATTCAACCACCTGATTGGAACATGCCTTTTGAGATTATGTGTGATGCTAGTGATTATGCTGTTGGTGTTGTTCTAGGACAGAGGGTTGATAAGAAAATGAATGTTATCCATTATGCTAGTAAAACTCTAGACAATGCTCAACGAAATTATGCTACTACTGAAAAAGAATTCCTAGCAGTGGTGTTTTCTTGTGATAAATTTAGATCCTACATTGTTGATTCTAAAGTGATTGTTCACACCGATCATGCTGCTATAAAATATCTTATGAAAAGAAAGATGCTAAACCTAGACTCATTAGGTGGGTTCTTCTGCTACAAGAATTTGATTTGCATATGACTGATAGGAAAGGGGCAGAGAACCCCGTAGCTGATAACTTGTCTAGGCTTGAAAATATTCTTGATGACCCAGAACCTATTAATGATAGCTTTCCTTATGAACATTGAGCTGCAATAAATCTTTCTAATAGTACACCTTGGTATGCTGACTATGCTAATTATATTGTTGCTAAATACATACCACCTAGCTTCACATACCAACAAAAGAAAAGAAAAATCTTCTATGATTTAAGACATTACTTTTGGGATGACCCACATCTTTATAAAGAAGGAGTAGATGGTATTATTAGACGTTGTGTACCTGAGCATGAACAGGAACAAATCCTACAGAAATGTCACTCTGAAGCTTATGCAGGACATCACGCGGGAAACAGAACCGCGCATAAGGTATTGCAATCTGGTTTTTATTGGCCTACTCTCTTCAAGGATGCTCGTAAGTTTGTCTCATCTTGTGATGGATGTCAAAGAATAGGTAATATCGGTAAGTGTCAAGAAATGCCTATGAATTATTCACTTGCTGTTGAACCATTTGATGTTTGGGGATTTGATTTCATGGGACCTTTTCCTTCCTCTAATGGGTATATACATATTTTGGTATTTGTTGATTATGTTACTAAGTGGGTAGAAGTTATTCAAACCAGTAGTGCAGATCAAAACACTTATATTAAAATGCTTAAGGAAGTTATTTTCCCAAGGTTTGGAGTCCCTAGATATTTAATGACTGATGGTGTCTCACACTTTATTCATGGTGCTTTCCATAAAATGCTTGCTAAGTATGATGTTAACCATAGAATTGCATCACCTTATCATCCTCGGTCTAGTGCTCAAGTTGAACTTAGCAATAGAGAAATAAAATTAATTTTACAAAAGACTGTCAATAGGTCCCGGGAGAATTGGTCTAAGAAACTAGATGATGCACTTTGGGCTTATAGAACAAAATATAAAAATCCTATGGGTATGTCTCCTTATAAAATGGTTTATGGAAAAGCTTGTAATTTTCCTCCTGAGCTAGAACATAAAGCATATTGGGCAATTAAAGAACTCAACTATGATTTCAAACTTGCTGGAGAAAAGAGGTTATTTGATATTAGCTAATTAGATGAATGGAGAACCCAGGCTTATGAAAATGCGAAGTTATTAAAAGAAAAGGTTAAAAGATGGCATCACAAAAGAATCCAAAAGCGTGAGTTTAAAGTTGGAGAATATATTTTGTACAACTCTCATTTCAGATTCTTTGCAGGAAAACTCCTCTCCAAATGGGAAGGACCCTATGTTATCGAGGAGGTCTATCGATCCGGAGCTATCAAAATAAGTAATGCCGAAGGTACTAACCCAACGGTTGACAATGGGCAACGAATAAAACACTATATCTCAGGTACGCCCATCAATGTTGAAAAGCAATATTATCCAAACTTTGACTCCGAAAGAACACATAAAGGAAACCTTTCAGAACACTCCAGAATCATGAAAAAAGGGAGGTACGTGATACGGTAAGTAAACGGACTCCGAAAAATCTGCAAAAATATTTTTTGTCAGTTTTGGAATATTTAAAAATTAGAAAAATAAGAAACTTCCAGGAAAGTGACCCTGGTGGGCATGATACACCAAGGCGCGCCTGGCATGCTAGGCGTGCCTCGGTGGGTTGTGCCCACCTCTGGTACTTTCTGGACTCTGTTTTTCCTCCGTTCTGCTTGTTCCCCAAGATAAAAAAAATCTTTATATACCTCCTGAATCTGTTGACCTCCATATCACGGAGAAATCTCCTGTTTTCTTTTCACGTTGTTTTTCTGTCAGATCCGTTGAGCCAGGCATCATGTCTTCTTCTTCTTCTAACCATATGGAAGAGGATGCTTGGTTGATGAAGATCGAGCTAAAGCGGGAAGACCCCGTTGGAGCAGCTAAGGAGGACAAAAGCAAGGAGGCCACCGGAGATCAAGTGCTGATGGCCGAGAAAGCCTTGCCCGCCGATGAGGAAGAGGAAGATATCCTTAAACCCTACTATGCTCATCTTACCCCCACTGAGATTGCAGCCTTCAAGATCATTGAAACGTTTCGTATACAAAATAAGTATCTCACTCGTGAAAATATTCTGCATCTGGAGCACATTGCTTCCCTTTGGAGCGTCATCGGAAGATTGGAGAGTCTCTTGGTCTAGGGCTGGCTCTGGCCCAGGGCAAGAGGGGCGATGGCCTGGGGCCCGGCCAAAATAGGGGCCCATATAATCTGGTACAACATATAGGGCAATGTAAAGGAAAAAAGGAGAAAAGGCCCATCTATCACATAGGCATAGCCAGCCCGGGCAAGGCATCAAGCAGCAAGTGCACAACACAACCAGGGCCTGAATACAGCGGAAGAAGGAACGCCCATGTTCAAAAGGTTGATGCTTCGTTGTCTCAAAAGAAAAAAAAGGTTGACGCTTCGTTTTCTGTCGAGCGAATGACTTTGCCTCAAATAATGCATGGAAGTCTCGTTTCTCATGAAGTCATAATTACCGGAGGCTTGGAGGTCTGGTTTGTTAGCATGCTATTTCTCTTTCCTTTTATGCGTTGTAGCTTCTATGATACTTGGTTTGGAACACATGCAAGCAATATTATCAGATATTTAATTCTAATGAAAAATTATTAGTCTTTGTGACTTCATAATAATTGTATCCTTTCATGTATCAAATGGGATTTTTCCCTCTATTGGGGCCATTAGTGGAGTCCGCCCTGGGGCCTTTGAAATCCCAGAGCCGGCCCTGTCTTGGTCCTTAAGAACCGGATCGCTTCTACTTCATCACCACCACCTCCTTCTTCACCACCAAAAGAAAACTGAGTATCGGGTATGGGCACTCCCCTTTGCTTTCGCCAAGCTTGGGGGAGGTGCCCCGGTATCGTATCATCTCCAGTATCTTTTGCCTTTACTTTCTTAGTTCGATCCATGGTTATCTTTTGCTATTAGATGAATAAAAGTTTATTTCGATCATTTCTTTTCGAAAGTTTGCTTAGTGATCGATCTTTGTAATCGTAAAGTAGATATATAATAAAGTTTAGTTTGAGTTTTACCTTCTTTACTTTCTTGTTTCAATAAAAAGAAAGGAAATAATGAAAAGATCATATGCTAATCTTATGGTAAGTGATGACATTACACAAGGAAAAGTATAAATAGTAAATTTTATTGTAGATTGACAAACATAGCATTAGTCAATGATGCAACTCATGAAAGAATTAATAAGGGAAGAGAAGATTCACATGCAAATACACTATCCTGGAAATCTTTTGTGATTTTGAGAACCCATCAAAATATTATATGCCAAAATTGTTGACGTTGGACAAGGAAGACAACGTAATGATTTATGTTTGTTCATATTCACATAGAAGTTATATTGTCATAGATCCTTCAACATGTGGTGCTTGCCCCTATCGTTGCTAGCCAAAAACTCCGCATCAAGTAGAGATACTACTTGTGCATCCAAAACCCTTAAACCCAAATCTTGTTTGAGAGTCCACGATACCTACCTATGGATTGAGTAAGATCCTTCAAGTAAGTTTTCATCGGTGCAAAAAGGGCAATAAAATTGCTTCTAAAAGTGTGAGATCATTTAGTGTAAGGGAAAATTGAGTGTTGTACGAACTTGTGATGGCGAAGAATAAGAGCGACAGACTCCATAATAAAGGTTGACATCACAAGGGGCAATATAACGTAGCGTTCTCTTGCACTAAGGGGTTGAGCATACAAACAAAAAGCGCATGGAAACCTCTGCTTCCCTCTACGAAGGGCCTATCTTTTACTTTCACGTATTTACTTTCATGCAAGAGTCAAAGTTCTTCTCTCTATTCCTTTTTTTATTTTCTCCTTTGGCAAGCATCATGTGGTGTGGAAAGATCTAGGCACATATATCCAGTTGAATATGGGTAGCATGAGTTATTATTGTTGGCATCACCATTGAGGTGAATGCGTTGGGAGGCGAAACTATAAACCCCTATATTTCTATGTGTCCGGTTGAAACGTTTTGCTCATGTGTACGCGGTGAGTGTTAACAATCATAGAAGACTAAATGATGGTTGAGTATGTGGACTTGCCTAAAGGCTCCGATACGTGACCCTTCCTGAAAATATGATGAATTGTAGTTGCAAAGTTGACTAAGAACATAGTTTGTTGGTTTCCAATAGAGTTTATGCTTTATACTTCAATGTTGTGATGAATTGTCACTTGTTCATGAGAAGTCTATGATAAAGTTTTATGTTAAAAAAAATTGATGTTATAATAAGTTACATGATGCTGCTATGTCTGTATTTTTGTTTTTATCGACACCTCTCTCTCTTTAAGCATGTGGACATGTTTTTCGATTTCGGTTTCCGCTTGAGGACAAGCAAGGTCTAAGCTTGGGGGAGTTGATACATCCATTTTGCATCATGTTTTCCTACTGTTATTTATGTTGTTTTATTGTGTAATAATGCTTTTTGGAATAATTATAATGCCTTTTCTCTCATAATATGCAAGGTATACACAAAGGGGGAGAATTCTGGCAGTTGGAAATCTGGGCCTGAAAAAGCTACATCAAGCTACCTATTCTTCACAACTCCAAATGAGCTTAAACTTCACGGGGATTTTTTATGGAATAAATAAGAATTTTTGGAGTCAATAAGTACCAAAGGGGGCCCACCAGGTGGGCACAACCCACCTGGGCGCGCCAGAGAGCCCAGGCGCGCCCTGGTGGGTTGTGCTCACCCAGGCCCACCTCTGGTGCCCCTCTTCTGGTGTATAAGTCATTTTGACCAATAAAAAATTAGGAGAGGACTTTCGGGACGAAGCGCCGCCGTCTCGAGGCGGAACTTGGGCAGAGCACTTTGCCCTCCCGTGAGCGATTCCGCCGGGAACTTCTCCTGAGGGGGAAATCATTGTCATCATCATCACCAACAACTCTCCCATCTTGGGGAGGGCTACATTCATCAACATCTTCAATAGCACCAACTCCTCTCAAACCCTAGTTCATCTCTTGTGTTCAATCTTTATACCTGAACTATAGATTGGTGCTTGTGGGTGACTAGTAGTGTTGATTACATCTTGTAGTTGATTACTATATAGTTTATTTGGTGGAAGATTATATGTTCAGGTCCATTATGCTATTTAATACCCCTCTGATCTTGAGCATGACTATCATCTGTCAGTAGTTACTTTTGTTCTTGAGGTCACGGGAGAAATCATGTTGCAAGTAATCATGTGAACTTGCTATGTGTTTGATATTTTGACGATATGTATGTTCTGATTCCCTTAGTGGTGTCATGTGAACGTCGACTACATGACACTTCACCATATTTGGGCCTAAGGGAATGCATTGTGAAGTAGTTATTAGATGATGGGTTGCGAGAGTGACAGAAGCTTAAACCCCAGTTTATGCGCTATTTCGTAAGGGACCGATTGGATCCAAAAGTTTAATGCTATGGTTAGAATTTATTCTTAATACTTTTCTCGTAGTTGAGGATGCTTGCGAGAGGGTTAATCATAAGTAGGAGGTTTGTTCAAGTAAGAACAGCACCTAAGCACCGGTCCACCCACATATACCAAATTATGAAAGTAGCGAACAGGAATTAAGCCAACATGATGAAAAAGTGACTAGATGAAATTCCCGTGTACCCTCAAGAACACTTTTCTTATCATAAGAGACCATTTTGGCATGTCCTTTGCCTCAAAAGGATTGGGCTACCTTGATGCACTTTTGTTACAACTATCGTTACTTGCTCATTACAAATTATCTTGCTATCAAACTACTCCGCTACTTACAATTTTAGCACTTGCAGACATTGCTTTGCTGAAAACCACTTGTCATTTTCTTCTGCTCCTCGTTGGTTTCGACACTCTTACTTATCTAAAAGGCTACAATTGACCACATATACTTGTGGGTCATCAATCATGATGGTCGCTCCTGGCACCCTTTGGTTTGACCTTCTGAAATCTAAATACTTCCCATCTGGTAGCCCCATGTTTGCCTCGGCGGTACGGGGATCCCAGTTTTTGAAAGACTTGGTAAGAATGGGTGATGTGTTTTGTGAGTATGTTAAGTTTGTTGTTAGGAACGGGGCCTCTACTCGCTTTTGGTTGGATTGGTGGACTGGCGACTCCACTTTAGCCTCTTCCTTTCCTATTTTTGTTTTCCTACTGCTCCAACCCTGAGATCTCAATCTCTGAGCTCTCTCATAATAATTGGGATCTGGGCCTCTGGAGGTCCCTTTCTCCCGAAGAGTTGGGGGACTGGCATCGCCTTGCTGCTTTTTTCCCTATGCTGTTGAAGAAGGAGGATTCGGTAGCTTGGCCTCATGTGGCATCTGGGAAGTTTACCGCTATTCTAGGATTATCTCCGGGACCCCTACATCCAAGTTTAAGCAGATCTGGGCGGCCAAGATCCCTCCCTCCCCCTCCCCCCCCCCCCCCCCAACATTAAAATCTTCCTCTGGCAGACCTTTAGGGGCCGGCTGCCTTCCGCTGATCAGATTCGGAAGAGGAATGGACCTGGCTCTGCAAATTGTGCCGTGTGTTATGTGCCGGAAGACTCCAATCATATATTTTTTGGTTGTGTGTTGGCCAAGTTGGCTTGGGGTTGTGTTCCCTCCTGGTTGAGTGTTACTTGGGCTCCCGATTCATTTTCGGGTGTGCGTTTGTTGGTTGCTAACCTTCAGGGTGTTTCTAAGAGAACGTTTTGGGCTGGGCTTGGTGCTTTATGTTGGTCTCTATGGACAACTAGGAACAAACCAGCTGATGTTCTGTTTAAAATGACTATCTTCTTGCAGTAGTGGAAATTATTGATTAAGCAAGCAGATCGGGCTGATATGGAGGTGCTGATCAACAAAGTTCGGGCGTCTGCCAATCTGTTATCATCTCCTGTTGGCGAGACCCCCTAATGGCGATGTGATCGATCCTCTTAGCTGTAGGTTGTTAACCTGCGTGCCAATGGTTGTTGGCCTAACACTTTGGTTTCGTTCTGTTTGGTCTGGCTGTCTTGTCTGACACCCTGCCCTTGTGAATTTATTTATACGAAAACACTAACGCCCATACATGTGGCAACATTGCAACTCGCCCACACGTCTGGATCACCATCCAGTTAAGTTTACACGAATCTTGACACACCGAGTCAGATTTCGCGTGCCATGTAGGACAAGGCCGGTGTGTGGGCATTGGAGAGGTCGCCCACACGCCCCACAACACGCGTTTGCCAGCTGTGTTGTGTGGGCGAACTAGTTTCTGCCCACACAGCCATCACCTAGTCCACGTGCGTGTGGGCGAACTGCTTTTCGCCCACACGACAGTCATACGTTGTTGGATAGCAACTGCAGTTGCGCGTACATGGCAACTAGGTAAACACACATGGCAACTATGATTCGTTTGCTAGACGGCAAATCGCAGCTATGCGCCAGACGTGACAATCAGGTAAACATACATGGCAACTGTGATTAACCACACGTGGCAACTAGGTAAACACACATGGCAACTATTGTTTGACCATATGTGGCAAGTAGTTAATCACACACGACAACTATGGTTTGATTAGACGCGGCAACTACCATAAATTAGACATGACAACTATAGTTAACCAAAACAGAGAGGGTTGCCATGCTTTTACAACAATATTTGCCATCCCCGATAACTATATCTGCCATCCCGAATGGCAACTAAATCGTCATCCGCGGGTACCTATTGTAGCTGTGCCAGGACGTGTGGGCATATTTGCTTCGTGCCACACACGCTGGATGGGGATGAGTAGTACTTGTTGGGCGTGTGGCAGGAAGTAGCTGCGCCCACACGTGTGGGCAATTCTACTGTTCGCCAACACACAGCCCATGTGTGCTGCCCCCGCTCATACCACACACGGTGTGTGGGCGAATGCCTATTATGCCACACGTGTGGTGGATATCGGCGTCCTATTTATAAAGTCGGGTGTATGCTTTTTTCCTTAAAAAACATGAAGAACTGTAATCCTTTTTATTTTGTCCGTGAACCCTGAATTATCGTGCCTAAGATGCCAGTATGGTCACCGCGGGCTGAGAGCGGCTCCTGGCCGCGGTGGCTTACCACGGGAGGCACCCGTGGCCGACGCAAGTTGTCTGATCTGCCCAAATGGCTTGCGCCCGGGCGAGCCGGCAGGCGACTACACGCTTCTAACTTGGTCACAAATGCCTCAGGGTTAGATTGATCATTGATGCCTCAGAAGTAGCGGGCAGAGAAGCAACAGCAAGATCAAGCAGGGAGCAAAAGAAGGGCAAACTAGCTCAACATAATTCTGAGCTCAGTTTTTGTTAGCTTTGTTTGGATTAGCTGCCCTAGCTTTTTCTTTTTGTGCTGGAAGAGGTATCTTTTTTTTTTTTGACGGGCTGGAAGGTATCATTTTTACAATGTAAGTACTAGAGAATGATTTATAGAATCCAAGCCACCATTTTGATCAAACTTAATGTTTGAGTTGAGCTTGATTTCTTTGGTTCAAACCTTGCTGCGCTCTACTTGTGTCACCAAACCATTCCTCAATTCCCAATTCTCAGCACACTATAACTGGCCAATAGGAATGTGCCGCGATGTTGTGTTCTTTAACTTGGCCATAGGAGGCCTGCTGTGTACTACGATAAGAGGCACACCTGACACCCCATCTCTCAATGCCGGAATAAACTAGGAACAGGGAATGGACATTATCCCCGCAAAGAGCATAGTGAGCATACAGCGACTAAATTAACCAGACCAACGACCCAAAAGCTTAACAGGACAAGCAAACATGCCAAAATCAACAGCAAAAAAGCTTAATTAGCAGTTCTGCCCACTTCAAGTTCCACACCCGCAGGCGGTACAGAAGAAAGCAAAATGATCATAAACGCCTGCTGCTTCATCAGGCAATAGCATCAACAGCACAGAAGCTTAATCAGCAGTTCTGCCAACTTCAAGATCCACACCCGCAGGAGGTACAGAAGAAAGCAAAATGATAATAGACGTCTACTGTTTCTATTACTTCCCAACAATGCTTGAGACAAAAGCAAGTCTACTCGAAGTTCTTACCACTAGCCTGAGGCTCGGGGGTCTCGTCCAGTGAGAGCTGTCCCAGCTTGGAGAAATCAGGGCGGTAGTCTTTGACCTGCTTGTAGGCTTCATCCAGCCCCATGCTGTAGCACCATCCGATTGTAGTAGTCGCGATAAAGCTTCCTAGGTTGATGTCCTTCCACCAACCCCGTTTCACCGTCGGCTGGACCTCCTTGGCGACCTCGGAAGCCGTGTGGAAGGCTGGCGGAAGCAAGACTTGAGGTATGGCCGGCGGCTGCGATGGCAGAAGCAGCTCGGGAAGGAGCTGATCGGGCATGGGGAGCTGGGGAGCAATTGTAACAAGATGGGGCAAGATTGCCTTCAGTTGAGGTGACCCGACATCGACCGGAGAGCTCAGGATTTCTGCAATATTGTTGATCGACATCACCTGGCCATGTTTGGCCATTTCCCTGTTGATGAGGCGAGCTGCCACTGCAATGATCTGCCCCCTCGGACCTCCACCACCGCCGACCCCCATGAACGCCCTCATGTGGCTGTTGCTCCCATCTCCCTTCTCCTTGCTAGGAGCAGGGCCTTCTTGCTGGTTGCTGCGCATCAAAGACAGTCGACACAGTCAGATACTAGTAGGAGAAGCGGCACTACCAACCAAGAAACTATTCTGTTTTATTTTTGTTCAACAAAGGACAGGCGCTCAAAGCGCCAATTTCATTTCAAATCAACCTCAAGTACATGACACAACAAAAGATTACAACTTCTGGGCAATGCAATCAAGCAGTAACAGATATTGCAAGAATGACAGCTAATTTGCTATGAGCTTGACTGAAACATTTACAGACAGGTTCCACATTGAAAGTAAGAACATGATGAGTACAATAGCAGGCTACACCTAGAATAACTGAAGCAGAAACAGATATTGCAAGGACAGCTAAATTGCATATGAGCTTGACTGAAACATCTAAAGACACGTTTGCACATTGAAAGTAAGAACCTGATGAGTAACATAGCAGGCTACACCTAAAATAACTGAAGAAAACTGCACTGTGTAGCTGAAGAAATGAGCAAGATGCTGCCTGATCAGCCATCTAGATCAGACCGTGACAGGTTCCACATTGAAAGTAAGAACCTAATGAGTACCATAGCAGGCTACACCTAAAATAACTGCACTGTGTGGCTCAAGAAATGAGCAAGATGCTGCCTGATCAGCCATCTAGATCAGACAGACCATGATGATGTGTCAAATTGTACATGTAAAAACATGACTTCCAGCAAGTGAAGACTTGCTGTAAATTAATCAAATTCACATCCGCCACAACAAGCTGGAGAGCTGCAGTTTCATCGACAGCAGAAACTTTTTTCTGTTTTCTACATGTTATAAGAAATAGGAGCAGTAGATGCCAAACTACCTTGGGTTTGCTTAATTTAGCATAACCACACTGTTACTGTAGATGACCAATAGTACTAACTATGGCAACTTCGTATGGCAAGACGGACAGGCAATTTGTAATGCAACCAAGAAATGGCACTAGTACTCACATGTTGGATGGTTCAACGCACTCCCAGGAAAAGACGTAGAAGTCTGTCGGGGACGCTGCGAAGGAGGTGGCAGCCTTGGCGAAGGAAGCGGCGGAGACCGCATCGGCGCGAGCGGCGGAGGCCAGCGCCTGCTTGTCGGCGATGCCGAGCAGGACCTTAGCAGCGGTTGCAGTGGCGGCTGCGACTTGGGCGCTGGTGTGGCCGTCCTTCTCGAGCAGATCCACGAGCGCATTGGTGGCTGAAGATGCGTCTGCCAGTGCGGCCTTGGCGACGGCGTGAGTGACGACGGCGAGCGTCTTCTTGGCGACGGCGACCTCCTCGGCGGCGGAGGAGAGCTGCTCGGCGGCGAGCTTGGTGCCGCGCGCCGCGTCGGCCTCGGCCTGCTCTCCCTTCCCCTTCAGCTTGGCCTCATTGGTCGCCGCGGCCTCGAGACGCAGCGCCGCCGCCGTGCACCGGGACGCCGCCGCATCGACGGCGGCGAGCAGGTGCCGCACCTGACGGTCGTCGGACGCGAAGAACTTGAAGGGTGTGGGTGTAGCCATGGTGGGTGGTGGTGACGGCGGGATCTGGTGGCGGGCGAGGCGGGGCGAGGTGGGGTTTTGGAGGGCGGCGGCGGCGGCGGAATGGGGAGAGGAGGGTGGGGGGGCGCTAGGGTTCTACCGATGATTTTATAGGCAGGTCTGTCCGTCTGTGAGGTGAGGTGAGGTGAGATGGGATGCGCCGGAGCGGGGTGGAGACGGGTTTTGAAGGCTGCCGGGACGCGCCGGAGCGGGGTGGAGACGGGTTTTGAAGGCTGCCGGGACGCGCCGGAGCGGGGTGGAGACGGGTTTTGAAGGCTGCCGGGACGCGCCGGAGCGGGGTGGAGACGGGTTTTGAAGGCTGCCGGGATGCGCCGGAGCGGGGCGGAGACGCCTTTCGCTGCGGTAGAAGGCGGGCGCGCGTGCGTCCCTGCCCAGACGGATCGCTCGTCTGCGTCGCCGGAGCGAAGCTTTGGTTTGGTGTGTCGATTTCCCGTGCGTCAGGATTTGCGGCTTGGTTGGCGGCACGGCTGGGTGTGGATCTCATCTTGCGGGCGGTGGGCGGGCGGCCGGCCGGTCCGCCACGGCGACGGGCGCCGGCCGCCCGGTAGCGTCCGGCTGGCGGCGAGCCGGACCGGTGGCGCCGGCATAACAGCCAAACGGAGACACGCCGGAGTCCGGCGACTCAGGCGCAAGCGCAAGCACGATATACAAGCACGATATACAACTAGTACTACTCCGCTTTGCAGATTGGGACTCGTTGTGTGTTGGGGGAAGGAGGCCTTTAATGTACAGACGACAGAGGCAAGCTATCCGCTACGCATCCACGAGGGGAGGGGCCAATCAGTCAGACGTTTCCATCCAAAACTCCTCAAACTGATTACATAGTATAGCAGTAATAATTAATTCCTCCTCCCTCATTGGCTGGCATGGCATTAATCACGGGCTAAAAATTAAAGATATGGCCGCTCGTTGGCTGCCCTGATTTTACGGGGGAGGGGTCCCACCATGCATGCATCGCTGAGAGTCGTCAACTGCATAAATAAAATGGAGCGATTTTACTTATTTATTATTAGTATTATTGATATAAAAGACGAGTCTGCACTGCAGTAATAGTAAAAATATTATAAAGCAGCAAAAATATCCAGCCAAATCCTACTGGTACAACAAACAGCACAGCGCAGCGCTTGTGTTGTTGTGGTGAGCAAGAGGGGAGCAGCGAGCTCCACCCAATGTCCAGGTCCAGCCACGCGCTCTGCTAGTGCTGGCATGTCGACACTCCTCTTGGGCCTGCCACTCTATACTCCAAATTATCACAAATTAATAATACTAGGGTAGTACATGTCCAAAGCCTGTGCGCACCGGACCCAAGATGTCGACACTCACTCTGGACCGGACCTACTACCTAGACTTAAAGAAATATAATCACCAGTATAGTACTACTACTAGATGCGCGCACGGCGCACCCAAGCTGTCAACACTATGAAACATCACTAGTAGATGCTAGCAGTAGCACAGGTACTAGTACAGCCTAACAATTTATGCAATGCCCTTTGGAAAAAACACATGAGCAGTTTTAGGCCAACTCCACCATGCGACCCTAAACAGACGTCCGTTTTATCCGGATTTCGTCCGTTTGGGGTGCCGATGGGTGGCAAACGGACGTCCGTTTTATCCGGATTTCGTCCGTTTGGGGTGCCGATGGGTGGCAAAACGGACATGTGTGTCCGATTTGCGTTTGAAGCGCCCACGCTGTAGAATACCCCATCTTGTCCGTCTCCCAGTACGTTTGCCACGCCCTAGAGCCTACGCCGCCTCGCCGCCACGCCACGTCGGTCGCGTCCGCTCGCCGCAGCTCGCGCCGCGCCGTCTGCGGACGTCGCTCGGCCGCTGCCCGAAGCTTCGTTACCGCACCTCGTCAGCGCCTTGGCCTCGCCCGCTTCGTTCTGCCGCGCACGGCACGCCTTGGCCTCGCCCGGCCTCGCCACGAGCCTCCTCAGCTTTCTTGCCCCGCTCGCGCTGCTGCGGTCACCTCGGCGACCTCCGTGCATGCCCGCTTCGCTCTCGCGTCCATTGCTGCTTCACACCATCCCCGTCGCCACTGCAGCTCTGGCCCATCGGCTCGCCTGACGCCAGCGCCGCTCGCCACTGACGCCTTGCAGATGCCGCCGCGCTCTTCGCTTCATAGCCACACAGATGCTGCCCGCCGCCACTGCTGCTCACACAGCCCGCTGGCCACATAGCCCTCATGACAGATGTTGGCTGGCCATGACCTAACTTCATGCCTGGCCGCCCAAGGCCACATGGCCGCCGCCTGTGGACTCGCCCCATCTTTTCCGTCTCTGTTGGTCTCGGGTGGAGAGAGAGGATGGTAGGTGGGGTGGGCCACGTGAGAGAGAAGAGGAGAGAGGATGACAGGCGGGCCAGGGTCACATGCAAAAGGGACAAGGCCGGACGAGGATGACCCAGAAAACGTCCGCCTGTGTCCGCTTTGGACCCAAACCCAGCTCAAATTTGCGCCCAGGATGGGCGAGACGGATAATAAACGGACGCTTTTTACAGAGGGAAAATTTTGTTTTTGCCACTCTAAATTTTGCCAATTTTCCTTATGCCACTCTAGATTTTGACATTTTACTTTTGCCACTCTTCGTTTTTGACAATTATCACAATCGCCATTCCCGTGGCAAATGCAAAATTTTCAGAGTGGCAATTGTGATAATTATCAAAAGCTAAGTGTGGCAAAAATGAAATAAAATTATTTTGCTTTTGCCACAAAATGGCAATTGTGATAATTGTCAAAAACAAAGATTGGCAAAAGTGAAATGTCAAAATCTAGAGTGGCATAAGGAAAATTGGCAAAATCTAGAGTGGCAAAAACAAAATTTTCCCTTTTTACAGATGGGGTCGTGCGGTGGGCCGTCTCATATGTCCGTTTTATCCTAAACGGACGCACCCGGACAAGATAGGGTCGCGCGGTGGAGTTGGCCTTAGAACTTGCATGAGTTGAATGGATGTATCAGAATACTACCCTCCCAAAAAAAGTTGGTTTTATACATAACAAATTGCCAGCATCCGGAATACCAAAGGAAGAATGAATGAAGTAGTAGTACCAACACTTTTGAGGCAAGGCAAACAAACAACTTACTACAACCCAGGGGGCCTTGAGCTTGCTCCTCCCATTCAAGCTTGGCACCGAGGATCTTGATGCAGCGCTTCATGTGAGTGACAAACTGCTTCTTGTCAAAAGCAGGTCGCTCCTACACAGGGCAATGAGCACTTGGCACAATGATCAAGTGCATACTGTATATATAGATAGTAGGCCAAGAACATCAGAGGAAGCAACCTGAAGACGGAAGGTGTCAACCACCTTCACAGCTTGGCCATCGACACCCTTTGTTTGTCGGATCACCACCACCCTCAGCAGAGGGGTTGGCACCAATGTCCGCGTCGAATGCTTCTTGAACGACCACTACAAGCATTCAAAACCTTATAAATTACTCTCTCCATGAAGAAACTCCGAAGAAATATAAGAGTGTTTAGATTACTACTTTAGTGATCTAAATGCTCTTATATTTCTTTACATAGGGAGTATCAAATAAAAACATCTGCACCAGGTTGTTCAGATATGAACAATTAAAATATGTGTATGCACATGTTGGTAGCAGATCCACCAGACCATCCAGTATTCACAGATATTGTACGCTACTTGCATCTATAGGCTAATAATATTAATAATATCTTTTTTGCTTTTCGACATAAAAACATAACAATCGATCAACCTAGAACCCATGCGTAGTTTTAACGTTAGAAGTGTCGACGCTGCACGATATAACACGCCATGAGAGCAGATACAAGCCTGGTAAACTGGATGACTACTATGATAGTCAATCTTTCCCATGGCAGCAAGATGAGCGATCCTGATCCAGGTCATGTATTTTGACAAATTTGATGAGGTCGAATTAACTAACTAGCACGTGATCTACAGCGCTAACCTAACTAGGCACCGTACACACAGCATCTGGAGAGTAGAACGCTTACTTGGCCATCGACTTCCCAGAGAACGCCCTTCTCCAGCTCCATGTACGGGAACGAATCCAACAGGAGCTCGTCACCTGCCACACATAAACACAGCAGATTCAGTCAAATCCATCGTGCAACCACAAATCTTAACCCAAAACAGTTCTAATGTTAGAGCATGCTTGTTCCTTTGATAAAACAATTGAGTTGATGCAGCACAACGCTTCATGCTTATTCTACCAGCTACCGTTTGACAACCAAGTAACATTCTTTGCACATATTTGCTACCTCCATCCAGTGATGTGTGTCCATCTAAAAAGAGAAAATCAACGAATAAGAACTTAGCATGATAAACAGCAAGGTCAGGTTTAGTGTTTTATGTATGATTTTTTGCAATCGTGCATGGAAAGTGAGATTTTCATTCAAATGGGCAGGAGTTTGACAAGCATCCCGAAAATGCTTTTCAAGAGAAGCGAGAGACAATTCTGAATGCAACTCCAATGTTCATCAGGGATAAAATATAAACAGTACAAAACCAAATGCAAGTTGGCAAATACTCACTTCAACATCTGGCTCTACAAGATGAGGAGTAAATTTTTCCTTCAGCTCTGAATTGTTCTTCGCTAGTTACAACCTGAATGCCATAGACATTAGTATGTTACGTAAATTGCATCCCTAGTTAGTTTCCAGCTACTGTTCACAATTTTCACCTTGATGAGATCGAAACATGGTCTTCATCAGGAAGAATCTTCTTTACAAGCCTTCTTGGAAACCCATCTGTGACAGGAGCTTTCGAGTTTAAGTAATCAACTCTAGGCACGTTGATAGGAATCTTGAACATAATCCCATCAGCAACAGCCCATGCAAGAAAAAAGCCAGGCAGAGTACTTGGAGCAAGCAAGAAAAAAGTAAAATTTGAAAAAATACATGCCTGTCAATGTGATCTAAAGAGGGACAATTGTTTGAATAAAAATGTAGGCCGATTCCCACCATTGCCATGTAACTGACATTTCTTGCAGCCAACCTGATAGAAACAGAAGGAAACATGAGCATTGATTGGCCATCAGTATTGTGCTTGGTTTACTTGGCTTAGTCTCAATAGCATTAGTAGCTCTAGCACAACAAAAGAAAAATAGATGAGTCCAAATAACATAAGGTGTGTCTATCTAATCCATACAAGACATAGAGGGCCCATTGCTTGAAACAATATACTAAAAGAAATTGTTTCCAATGACATCTGGAACACTGAAACCTGGTGCAGCTATCATAGCACCACAGTAAGAGTCCAACTACTTTATATGATGTCTTGATCTCATAGGCAGGCACTAGCTAACAAGAATGACCAGCAGGACTGCTTTGGCCAATATCGCCTTGACTCGGCATATGGACTTACAAGCTGAAGCTAAAGGCCAGGGAGACACACTCTGTTGCTAAGTTAATTCAATGACTTAAATTGCACCTCCCACATAGGAGCGGCAGACTGAAACACCAGCCAGGAAAGTCTCTGCAACCCAAAGGGACCAGGCCCATCTCTCCTCAACTATGAAAGGGGAAGAACTCAGGAACAGGGTTTTGAAATCTGAAGAGTTGAATATCACAGAAAATGGTGCAGATAATTAACAGGAACAAGAAAAAAAATGTATATTATCTTTTGCATTGCTGCAGGAATGGTTATGATCTTCTGAATAGCCAAGCTTAGGCGCTGCTTGTAGTGAGACCAGTCAAGAATAAATCAGATGTTTGCTTCCGTGGAGACTTTGCGCCATTTTCATAAATGAACTTTGCAATTTCTGTCAAATACAAGGATAGCGAGAGACTGTAAGTAAGTTGAACAGTTTGGGAGATACCAAAGTAGCAGTTTGCATGAAAAGTAGTACCAGTATCTGTCTCAAAAACAGCCACCAGAACAGCACACTCGCTCACTAGAGGGGCCTACATGATTTGGGAAAGACAACATAACCATAGACACATTAAATACAATAATTCAAACGGCTCAAAATTATAGGAGCAAATTGTTGGCATCACATGAATGAGGATACTCTGCCCATATGCTGAAAGGGTCACATAATTTATTGGCAAATATAAGAATTTATAAGCTATGGGGTAAAACATCTTCAGTACTTACTTGTGACTCTCGAGCAACTATATATTGGCAGTGCATTCCGTCTTTAACCATTGAAACTCCCAGGAACTCTGCAAGTGTTTTTGCTGTAGTTCTAGTTACAGCACATGGCTTCTGTTCTCCATAGTCAACTAGGGATTTACTCATTATGTTTGACTCCCATATGAACCCAAGCAACTCACTGTCAGAGATATCAATTCCTTGATCCTGCAACAGACAAATATTGTTAGATAATAGTGCATGGGTTTCACAATGCAAATGAGTTTGTTACGACTTAAAAGCATGCGATTGTGAATTTTACAAACCACCTACGTCCAATCGGTCTAACCAGCGGTTAGCAACAGATGCATATACAAAGGGCCCACCCGTCAGCGTGCGCACACACTTCTGTCTCTCGCTCGTACAATCTGTCGAGCACCTTGTGTGCATGCCCGTCGCCAAGACAGCGACTGGCGTTCCTGAGCTCTGGAGCGTCAGCCGTGAAGGCGTCGGCCCAGGAAGGCGGGAAGCTCTGGGTGCGTCAGAGCGCCGTCGCCGGGGCACGCGCGCGTCCTTAGACCTCCACGAGCTCCCTGCGTCTCCCAGCTCTCCGCTCCCCGCCCACACGGCACGGACCTAGCCTGCGGCATCCTCGGCGCGGCTGACTTGCTCGAGACGGCCTTGCTGCGCGCGGCGTGGCCTGGGATCAAGATTCGGGCGATTCTGACGCGCACCGCTGCCGGGGCCGGACTGCGCCTGGCACAGAGCAACGCCCGCCCATGGCTCCTCCATGTGTCGAGCTGCGCATGCCGTCGCGCAGATGCCGGGCCAGCTTCCTAGCTGCTGCTGCTGCTGCGTGCTCGGTACGTGCCCAACACAGGAGCTCACCCTAAGCTCGAATCAGAGGGGCGCCGAGGCGGGGGAGGAGGAGGTTGGCGACGAGGCAGTTTTCGGTGACGGCGGCGGCGGTGCAAGGTTGCGATGACGGCCCCTCTCGGAATAAATTGGGGTGGGGAACGAAGGAGAGGGGCTGGGAGATGCTACTAGCAGCCGGAATTGGATGGAGATGCGCGACGAGCTCGGAATCGTCCGAGGCTCGGCGGCAGCTACCATCGTCGGAAGCGGGGAAGAAAGGCTCCTCCGGTGCGCGGGTGCTCCTCGAGCCGGTCACCTCGCGGAATGCGGATGTGTGTGCCTGCCGCCGTTCGCCGGCGACTGCAGCAACTGAGTAGCACCAGTGGCGTGCGCCCGCTAGGTGTTCGGCGGAATGGCAACACCACTCAGGGAGGCTGCTGCTACACCGGGCCTGCGGGGGCTCGAGACAGGCCCTCGCAGGGTCCGCGCCAAGTAGGAAATGGCTCTTTCTTTTTTAGGGAAAAAAGGGAGGAGATAACTCGGTTCATCTCACAGAAAAAAAGGAAATAATTTTCTTAGCTTTTTTTTGCAATCTCATGAAGCTTTTATTAAGTCGTCACAATGATTACGGTGACGAACATAACATCATCGAGTTTGCCTGCCAAACATGGCATGCTTCGCTAAATTGTGAACCTCAAAATTCGAGTTTCTAAACTCATGGAAAAAATTACACAAAGTAAAAAACACTAAAATGCTACTATATGATTTCGTGTATGATAGCTCCATAGCTCGCCGAGCTTCGATGCTTTATGTCATCAACCACCGTCTTGCAGTCTGAGGCAACATGTAGCTTGAGTAGAAGCCAACGCTAATGCCTCACTAACCACCAAAGCCTCCAAGGTGGGAGGGTTTGTTATGCCTCCGAAAACAATAACCGATGCTCCTAAAAAAGCTCCTTCCTGATCACTACTCCTCGTCACAACAACTCCAACGCCCGAGCTATGCGCCTGCATCAACGTTGAACTTTGCTAGGCCCGTTGGCAGCGGAAGTCATTGTGTCGGTCGATCCGATGGGGCACTCGCGTTGGTATGTCCAAAGCTTGAATATCTTATAGATAAGATGATATAAAGTGATGCGTTGAGATGGGACTCTGAAAAATGTCCTCATAGATAGCTTTCCTTCTTGCACATCATACTGCAAAAGAGTGACCATGGCACGGATAAATTCCCCATATGACAGTGTTTCATGCAAAGAAAAATTTAATTTGTTGGATTTGTGTCATGGTTCAGGCACACTTATTCCACCGTCTCCTCCTTTGACAAGGCTCACACACTTCTAGCCATTAAGCAATCCATTAACGCATGCCGTTGATACGTCTCCGTCGTATCTATAATTTTTTATTGTTCCATGCCAATATTATTCACTTTCATATACTTTTTGGCAACTTTTTATATTATTTTTGGGACTAACATATTGATCCGTGCTCAGTGCGGTTCACATGCATTGCATGTTTTATGTTTCGCAGAATATCCATATCAAACAGAGTCCAAACGGCATAAAAACGGACGGATCTTATTTTTGGAAAATATGGAAAATTCCGGAAGAAAAATCCACGCGAGACGGTGCCCGAGTTGGTCACGAGGCAGGGGGGCGCCCCCCTGGGCGCGCCGCCTACCCTCGTGAGCCCACCGTATAGGCGGTTGATGCTCTTCTTTGCCGCAAGAAATAATATTCGGAAAAAAATCACGGCGAAGGTTTCAGGCCAATCGGAGTTACGGATCTCCATATATACGCCGAAATGGTGAAACAGAGCCGTAATGTAATGCGTAAACAGAGAGATAGATCCAATCTCGGAGGGGCTCTCGCCCCTCCCAAGCCATGGGAGCCAAGGACCAGAGGGGAAGCCCTTCTCCCATCTAGGGAGGAGGTCAAGGAAGAAGAAGAAGGAGGGGGGCTCTCTCGCCCTCGCTTCCGGTGGCACCGGAGCGCTGCCGGGGGACATCATCATCACCGCGATCTTCACCAACACCTCCATCATCTTCACCAACACCTCCATCACCTTCCCCCTTCTATATTCAGCGGTCCACTCTCCCGCAACCCCCTGTATTGAACATGGTGCTTTATGCTTCATATTATTATCCAATGATGTGTTGCCATCCTATGATGTCTGAGTAGATTTTCGTTGTCCTATTGGTGGTCGATGAATTGCTATGATTGATTTAATTTGCTTCTGGTTATGTTGTTGTCCTTTGGTGCCCATCATATGAGCGCGCGTGTGGATCACACCATAGGGTTAGTTGTATGTTGATAGGACTATATATTGGAGGGCAAGAGTGTAAGCTTCAACCTAGCATAGAAATTGATGCATACGGGATTGAAGAGGGACCAATATATCTTAATGCTATGGTTGGGTTTTACCTTAATGAACGTTAGTAGTTGCGGATGCTTGCTAATAGTTCCAATTATAAGTGCATAGAATTCCAAGTAAGGGATGACATGCTAGCAGTAGCCTCTCCCACATAAAACTTGCTATCGGTCTAGTAAAGTAGTCAATTGCTTAAGGGACAATTTCACCACACCTACCATCACTTTTCCACACTCGCTATATTTACTTTAGTTGTGTCTTTACCTTAGCAGCCCCTAGTTTTATTTTCGTGCTCTTTACTTTCTTGCAAGCTTATCCAAAAACACCTACAAAGTACTTCTAGTTTCTTACTTGTTCTAGGTAAAGCGAACGCCAAGCGTCATGAGAGTTGTATCGCTGGTCGATAGAACTTGAGGGAATATTTGTTCTACCTTTAGCTCCTCGTTGGGTTCGACACTCTTACTTATTGAAAACTGTTGCGATCCCCTATACTTGTGGGTTATCAAGACCTTTTTCTGGCGCCGTTGCCGGGGAGCAATAGTGTGGGGTGAATATTCTCGTGTGTGCTTGTTTGCTTTATCATTAAGTAATTTTTATTTGCTGTTCTTAGTTGTTCTCTATCTTTAGTTATGGATATGGAACACGAAATACCAAAAAAATTAGGTGTATTTGCCACTCATGGAGATGGGGAACCTCCTAAAACCCTCGATGCTGGTTATGTGAAAGATATTATGTACTACTTTAATAATCCTGAGAAAACCCCATTCAATTATGTAATAGAAGTAACGTTGGATCAACGTGAATACTTTAGGGATTATCGCTTGACACAAAAAGGAAAACTATTATGGGATCAAATTCATATATTGAAGTGGTATGCTTGGCAACTATGCGTGGAATATGATTATACTTGTTGCTCTAGGATGAATTCTCCACACCTTCCATTTTCATGCAAATTTAATGATAATGAAACCTTAGCTTCTTATGCTAGAGGTATATATGATTACTATGATGTGGAACAAATAGAAGAATTTGTTGCTTTTATGGGTGCTTATGAAATTGAAGCTATGTGTAAAGAGTTTGAGGATTTTGATGATGTTGTTTATAGATCTGAAAATTTAGCTATCCTCAAATATTGCTATGAGAATTATAAATAAAATTATGAAATTAATGCACTTATTAAGAAAGTCTCCGCTGTCCAAGAAGAGACTAATATTTTGCAGGAAGCTATGGAAGAAGAAATTGATGAAACTGTGAGCTCATTAGATGAAAAAGATGATGAGGAGAGCGAAGAACAAAAGGAGGAAGAGCGGATTAGCTACCCGTGCCCACCTTCTAATGAGAGTAACGCTCCAACTCATACATTATTTAATTCCCCTTCGTGCTTACCGAAGGATGATTGCTATGATGACTGCTATGATCCCGTTGATTCTCTTGAAATATCCCTTTTTGATGATGCTTGCTATGCTTGTGGCCAAGATGCCAATATGAATTATGATTATGGAGATGAACTTGCTATAGTTCCTTATGTTAAACATGAAATTGTTGCTATTACACCCACGCATGATAGTCCTATTCTCTTTTTGAATTCTCCTGATTACACTATATCGAAGAAGTTTGTGCTTATTAAGGATTATATTGATGGGTTGCCTTTTACCGTTGCACATGATGATTTTGATAGATGTAATATGCATGTGCTTGCTGCTCCTACTTGCAATTATTATGAGAGAGGAACTATATCTCCACCTCTCTATGTTTCCAACACAATAAATTGCAAGAAACTGTTTATACTATGCATTGGCCTTTACTTTGTGTGCATGAATTGTTCTTTTATGACATGCCGATGCATAGGAAGAGAGTTAGACTTCGTCATTACATGATATATGTTACTTTGTGCTCACTACTAAATTACAAATCATTGTTAATTAAAATTGGCTTTGATATACCTTGGGATCCGGGTGGATCCATTACTTGAGCACTATATGCCTAGCTTAATGGCTTTAAAGAAAGCGCTGCCAGGGAGACAACCCGGAAGTTTTAGAGAGTCATTTATTTCTGTGAGTGCTTTCATATAGTTTAAAAACGACAAAAATAAAGAGGGGAACCCAAAACTTTGTCAAAAAGGAAAGTGAAAGTGGGAAAGACAAGCATTGTTGAAGTGGGAGAGCTCCTTGAACTTTGTTCATGCTCACGGCAACTTTGTGAATCTTGATTACAGAAACTTTTCAACAAAAATAATTATCCCCTTGTACAATTCCATTGTATTATAAAAATAATGTGCCAAGGCTTGCCTTTAGGATGTTTACAATACTTGTTGGTTTGTGCGGTGCAGGACAGAAACTTTGGCTGTAGTGCGAGAATTTTAATTTTTTACTGGAACCTCAAATGGTTCTGATTCTTTTTGCACTGTCTTGCTGTACAAATTGTTTATTTTTCCTAATTTTGGCAGAATGTTTCAAGTACCAAAAGTATGGTGAATGTTCAGATTGCTACAGACTGTTCTGTTTTAGACAGATTCTGTTTTTGATGCATAGTCTGCTTGTTTTGATGAAACTATTAATTTATATCAGTGGATTAAGCCATGAAAGAGTTATATTACAGTAGACACAATGCAAAAACAAAATATGAATTGTTTTGCAACAGTGCTTAGAGTAGTGATTTGCTTTATTATACTAACGGATCTTACCGAGTTTTCTGTTGAAGTTTTGTGTGGATGAAGTGTTTGATTGAGAAGGTTTCGATGTGAGAAGAAGGAAGAGAGGCAAGAGTTCAAGATTGGGGATGCCCGAGGCACCCCAAGTAAATATTCAAGGAGACTCAAGCGTCTAAGCTTGGGGATGCTGGGAAGGCATCCCCTCTTTCTTCAACAAATATCGGTATGTTTTCGGATTCGTTTCATTCATGTGATATGTGCAAATCTTGGAGCGTCTTTTGCATTTAGGTTTTTATTTTTCTTTTATGCACCATGCTGGTATGAGATGGTCCTTGGTTGATTTATAGAATGCTCTATGCACTTCACTTAAATCTTTTGAGTATGGCTTTATAGAATGCTTCATGTGCTTCACTTATATCATTTGAAGTTTGGATTGCATGTTTCTCTTTACATAGACAACCGCCATTTATAGAATGCTCTTTTGCCTCACTTATATATGTTAGAGCTTGGGCATATCTTTTGTAGAAAGAATTAAAACTCTCTTGCTTCACTTATATCTATTTAGAGAGATGACAGGAACTGGTCATTCACATGGTTAGTCATTAAACCCTACATAAAACTTGTAGATCGCTGAATATGATATGTTTGATTCCTTGCAATAGTTTTGCGATATAAAGATGGTGATATTAGAGTCATGCTAGTTGAGTAATTGTGAAATTGAGAAATACTTGTGTTGAGGTTCGCAAGTCCCGTAGCATGCACGTATGGTGAACCGTTATGTAACGAAGTCGGAGCATGAGGTGTTTATTGATTGTCTTCCTTATGAGTGGTCGGGGACGAGCGATGGTCTTTTCCTACCAATCTATCCCCCTAGGAGCATGCGCGTAGTACTTTGTTTCGATGACTAATAGATTTTTGTAATAAGTATGTGAGTTCTTTATGACTAATGGTGAGACCATGGATTATACGCACTCTCACCCTTCCATCATTGCTAGCCTCTTGATGCCGTGCATTGCCCTTTCTCACCTCGAGAGTTGGTGCAAACTTCGCCGGTGCATCCAAACCCCGTGATACGATACGCTCTGTCACACATAAGCCTCATCATATATTCCTCAAAACAGCCACCATACCTACCTACCATGGCATTTCCATAGCCATTCCGAGATATATTGCCGTGCAACTTCCATCATCATCATATACATGACTTGAGCATTTATTGTCATATTTGCTTTGCATGATCGTAAGATAGCTAACATGATGTTTTCATGGCTTGTTCGTTTTTTGATGTCATTGCTACGCTAGATCATTGCACATCCCGGTACACCGCCGGCGGCATCCATATAGAGTCATATCTTTGTTCTAGTATCGAGTTGTAAGTAAATAAAAGTGTGATGATCATCATTATTAGAGCATTGCCCCATCACAAAAAAAGAGGCCAAAGAAGCCTAAATAAAAAAATGGGGCCAAAGAAGCCCGCAAAAAAAGAAAAAGAAAAAAGGGGCAATGTTATTATCTCTTTTTCCACACTTGTGCTTCTTTTTCCACACTTGTGCTTCAAAGTAGCACCATGTTCTTCATGTAGTGAGTCTCATATCTTGTGCTTCAAAGTAGCACCATGTTCTTCATATAGATTGTCTCCTATGTTGTCACTTTCATATACTAGTGGGAATTTTCATTATAGAACTTGGCTTGTATATTCCAACGATGGGCTTCCTCAAATGCCCTAGGTCTTCATGAGCAAGCAAGTTGGATGCACACCCACTTAGTTTCTTTTGTTGAGCTTTCATACACTTATAGCTCTTAGTGCATCCGTTGCATGGCAATCCCTACTCCTCGCATTGACATCAATTGATGGGCATCTCCATAGCCCGTTGATTAGCCACGTTGATGTGAGACTTTCTCTCTTTTTTTGTCTTCTCCACATAACCCCAATCATCATATTCTATTCCACCTATAGTGCTATGTCCATGGCTCATGCTCATGTATTGCGTGAAAGTTGAAAAGGTTTGAGAACGTCAAAAGTATGAAACAATTGCTTGGCTTGTCATCGGGGTTGTCCATGATGTGAATGCTTTGTCTGGTGAAGACGGAGCATAGCCAGACTATATGATTTGTAGGGATGAGCTTTCTTTGGCTTTGTTATTTCAATAAGACATAATTGCTTGGTTGGTATGCTTGAAGTGTTATTGTTTTTATGTCAAATGATAGACTATTGCTTTGAATCACTCGTGTCTTAATATTCATGCCATGATTAGACATATGATCAAGATTATGCTAGGTAGCATTCCACATCAAAAATTATTCTTTTTTATCATTTACCTACTCGAGGACGAGCAGGAATTAAGCTTGGGGATGCTGATACGTCTCCGTCATTGTTCCATGCCAATATTATTCACTTTCATATACTTTTTGGCAACTTTTTATATCATTTTTGGGACTAACATATTGATCCAGTGCCCAGTGCCAGTTCATGTTTCGCAGAATATCCATATCAAACGGAGTCCAAACGGGATAAAAACGGACAGAGCTTATTTTTGGAAAATATGGAAAATTCCAGAAGAAAAATCCACGCGAGACGGTGCCCGAGGTGGTCACGAGGCAGGGGGCGCGCCCCCCCTGGGCGCGCCGCCTACCCTCGTGAGCCCACCGTAAGGCGGTTGATGCTCTTCTTTTGCCGCAAGAAAGATAATATTCGGAAAAAAATCACGGCGAAGGTTTCAGGCCAATCGGAGTTACGGATCTCCATATATACGCGAAACGGTGAAACAGAGCCAGAAGAGAACGCAGAAACAGGGAGATAGATCCAATATCGGAAGGGCTCTCGCCCCTCCCAAGCCATGGGAGCCAAGGACCAGAGGGTAAACCCTTCTCCCATCTAGGGAGGAGGTCAAGGAAGAAGAAGAAGGAGGGGGGCTCTCTCCCCCTCGCTTCCGGTGGCGCCGGAGCGCTGCCGGGGGACATCATCATCACCGCGATCTTCACCAACACCTCCATCATCTTCACCAATATATCTTAATGCTATGGTTGGGTTTTACCTTAATGAACGTTAGTAGTTGCGGATGCTTGCTAATAGTTCCAATCATAAGTGCATAGAATTCCAAGTAAGGGATGACATGCTAGCAGTGGCCTCTCCCACATAAAACTTGCTATCGGTCTAGTAAAGTAGTCAATTGCTTAAGGAACAATTTCGCCACACCTACCATCACTTTTCCACACTCGCTATATTTACTTTAGTTGTGTCTTTACCTTAGCAGCCCCTAGTTTTATTTTCGTGCTCTTTACTTTCTTTGCAAGCTTATCCAAAAACACCTACAAAGTACTTCTAGTTTCTTACTTGTTCTAGGTAAAGACGCCATGGCGTATGTGAGAGTTGTATCGGTGGTCGATAGAACTTGAGGGAATATTTATTCTACCTTTAGCTACTCGTTGGGTTCGACACTCTTACTTATCAAAAACTGTTACGATCCTCTATACTTGTGGGTTATCAGCCGTCAAGAGTTTCCGCGCCACACAAAACATAGATAGCCAAGGTGGTGGCCATGGCGTTTGCTCCTTCACCCGATGGAAGTGCGGTTTTCTGATAATGGCGCCCTCTTCTAGTGCGGGACCTTTTCCCTTCACCAAGTCTCTCCCATTGTTCAACTTAATCTGCTCCAAAGATGACACATAACTCAGCAGAAACTTACGTGTTGCCTCAAGAGGAGCCAGGACTTTATCATGCAAAGTGTCGTTCCTTATCTGCCAATACTCCATATAATCATCAGGACCCTTGTCCGTTCTTCCTCCATATAAGCAGGTCGAACAACCACTCAACTCCAATGTTCAAAATTGTCTCCTTCGTTGGGACCTTCCAAACCTCACCCATGGCATCCCACACAGCCCTCGCCGCCAAACACGCAATAACAACATGAAAACTGTCCTCGTTAGTGCACCCACATCATTGGCATTGGTCAACAATCTCCAAGTGCCTATGCTTCTTAACTTGGCGGGTAGGTAAACCTTCCCATAACAATTTCCATGCATCAATTTTCACCTTTTGCGGCACGTTGATCTTCCAAAACATGCGCCATACACGCCGCTCCCCATCAGGCATTGTGCTCGTTGCAACACCACCTTGTTCTTGGATGTGATGTGAGACTGCTAGGTGGTATGAAATACGAACAGTAAATCGACCATTCTTTTCTGGATACCATGCCGGAAAATCTTCCGTTAGTCTCGGAGACACCTTTATTTTCAGAATCTCATTAATGCATGCCTCAATGAAGTGCTCATTCAGCCTCTCCTCATTCCAGGACCCATCCGGCAATAGGAACTGCTCCACCCTACTGGACGTCGTGACCCACCTCCCGGTATCCACGGATCCCGCCACACCCTTACATTTTTTCCATTGCCAATCCTCCATATCATACCTTTCTTCAAAAGCTCTAGGCCATGTTCTATCCCCCTCCACACAGGAGACACATTACCTGGGAATACGTTGTCCAGTAAGTTACCCTGTCGATAGCACTTTGCTTTCATCAATCCCGCACATAGACTATAGTCTTTCTAGCAATCTCCAAGCTTGCCTCGCTAGGAGAGCTTGGTTAAACATCCTCATGTCCCGAAAGCCAAGACCCCCCTGATTCTTTGGGCGTATCATTTTTTTCCCATGCAATCTAATGGGTCTTATACCTTCCATTCTCCACTCCCCACCAATAACTGTGAATCATATAAGTAAGATTGTCGTAAGTTGATGCCGGCAATTTAAAGACGCTCATTATATAAGTCGGAATTGCCTGACATGGAAGGCCGCTGAGGCAGCATGGGTAGGCTGAAGTATACGCACAAAAAGTACCGAGATGACGTCGGAGTGGCTTGTCCCATTCGCAACCACCTCACCATGGATTGAGTGGGGCTACCGAAGGGTGAGCATGGCCATGCGGGGCAATGGCGGTCGGGAGAAGTGGGACGGTCGCATGTCCTCCCCTCCGCCTCCCACCAGTAGGAGATGGTGAGCACCAACGCCAGTCAGAGTAGCTCGGGTCGGCACTGCTCAGAGGGGCGGTGACGCCATCTCGGCAGCCCACAAGTGCAATGCAGGTGGTGGGTGGTCTTGGGCCCGCCGCTAGAGCAAGTCGCCGGTAAGAAGCAGCATCAAAATATGCGCTGGCGGCGGGTAATAGCGGCAGCAATCCATAGCGGCAGGTGTATGCTGGCAAAAGAGGTGCGGCAGGGGAGGAGAGAAGGTGGACGAGGGGTGGATGGGAACCTGACAGGTGGGCACTCATTTAACTTAATAGCCAATGTCATTTATGTTGACCATATAGTGCCATGTGGACCTGACGAGCAGACCTGGTATGTCAAAAATTGGATTGATTTGCCTCAAATTGGTCATGAGTGTTTATTGAGAAAATTAGTAAGAAAATAGGTAGATTTTTGGGGCTCCCGTGGAATGTGGTAGCAAATCTGGAACTGAACTTAGAACATGGTGTCTGGGTCAAATAGGCGGCCTTGCCCACATACGAGCAAAGAAGCAAGATCTATTATTCTTTGTGTTTAAAAAATGTTTAAAAGTTTAAAAATTATTCACATTTTTTAAAAAGAATGAAAAAAACTTGTGAGAACTTTTAAATTTTTCAAAAAATGTTCACTTTAAATAATGTGTTTTTGTTTTCTGAAGAAAGAAATATAAAAGCGACTAGAGACGAAAATCATCTGCTAAATTAGACTAGCCCACTGCAGCGTCTCGTTAATGGGCCTGCCCAGTCGAGGACTGTGATATGTACTACAATATGTGTTTATGCATCCTATGATTTTTTTTCCACAAAAAGAAATGTATCCTATGATTTTGATCCTTCTAGTTCTTGCCCCCTATCACTATTTCCTTGCTTCGTCCATGTGCGCGCTTCGCCGTGTGGTTCTCCACTCGTCGGATTTACTTATTTTTCTCTAGAAAGATATTGTTGTCAGTTGTTTCGCTTTGATTTTATTTGCATTGCCTTGGGTTTTAATCATGTCCTGGCAATGTTTTTTTTGTTCGTATATAGTCTTGGGCTGCTATGGGAGACTGCAGGTGTCGATTGTGTGAGCACCTATTCCATGTTAAAACCATCATAAGATGTCCACTATTTTTGAACTGGATTTTAAAAAATGTGTATAAATAAACAAACCATGATTTAAAAAATACATTAATTTTTTCAAAAAATATTAATGGATTTCAAAAGTGTTTGTGTATTTGAAAAAAGGTTCATAAATTTGAAAATTTTCACAGACTTCAAAATGTCTTGTAATTTAAAAATATTCACAAATTTATTCATTAATTTTAATTATTTATGGACCTTTTTTGAAAATATTAATGATTTTAAATTTCAAGAATTTTAATTAATCTTCATGTATGAAAATGTAAAAAAATGAATAAAAATAAAAAGGAGAAGGAAGATGAAAAAATAATAAAAACTTAAAACAAAAAGGAATAAGAATAATGATGATGATAAATAGGTAAAAAAACTATTAAACCCAATAGAGAAACTACAGGAAAAATAAAAAAGGCAATAACTTCTAGAACCTTTTCAGAACCAAGATAATTTATCGGTGCATTACGACTATACACTCAACCAGGAACTCACGCCCTTGCAAGCGAGGCCATCGCCCTCCATAACTCACGACGCACCGGGACGCCTGAAATCGAAAGAGCATATTATTTAAATAGCTAGATATGTAGATTGCGTTTAGCCATATGTTCTTACAGACCATGGTAGTAGGCATTGCGTACTGAAAAGCAACCACGCTTGTGGGTGCCAAGCAAGGACATCAGAGTCTAACCTGCTCGAGGCCTTGATCTGAAGGATGAAATCAATATCCGGTTGATAGAAGTACTGCTTGAGCAGAGTAAGGTTCCACGTACCATTCAGGTTGAGCAGTTCAAAGACCCACTTCATTGATGATCATGTGAAGGATCAGATGACGGTCGGTCTAGATCCTGATATGGAAAAATGACGCGCCAGCCAAAGTCCGTGTCTTTGCTTGGCAAGAGGCTCATGAGGCCCTTACTACACAAGCAACCAAGACGTACATGCACCTAGAAGTGGACTCCACGTGCTTGTTATGTGGTCAGGCAAAGGAAGACGCACCACGCCCTTGTCATCTGCCCTCATGCAGCGGCCCTCTGGGAGGCTATGCGAGAGCACTGGGCGTTACCGACCCCTGCTGATCTGCATGATGCTGAGCCAGAGTGGCTATTCCGCCTGCTTGATAAATTGCCGGAAGTTCAGAAGCTTGCTTCCTTGATGATCATGTGGAGGATTTGGTATGCAAGAAATGAGGTCACACATTATAAACCCCCGATCCCGATTGAGGCCTCGCAACATTTCCTCTCGAGTTATATCACTTCCCTACTTGCAATACAACATCATCCCGAAGCTGATGTTACGAAGGGTAAGCAGGTGATCGATTACTTGGGAAGCACGTCAAAGTACAGACATGAAACAACAGTGACGCCGCAATGGAAGGCCGCTGATGTGAATTATGCTAAGTTGAATATAGATGATGCTTTTTTGAAAGAGGATGGTACAACCGGGGCTGGGATGATCCTGCAGGATCACGAAGGAGCAGTCATCTTTGCCGCGATGCGGGTGCTCTTTAATTGTGGTGATCCTCTGGAAGCGGAGATGGCAGCCATGGACGAAGGGCTTCGACTTGCGCTCCACTGGTCCAACTTGTCGTTGGTTGTGGAGACGGACTGCGCTGAGTTGTTGAAGATGGTGCAGTCTAAGGATGTTGAGTGCTCGAGGTATGCGAACCAGGTCAATGAGATCAGAAGGATTCTGACTCATGAAAGGAACATTAGTCTAGCTAAAATCAGCATACATGCATATGTAGCGAGTCACACCCTTGCTTGTATGGGACGCTCGCAACAGCGCACGGCCTGTTGGCTTTGAAACTCCCCTGTGAAAATAGCTAGCATTGTAATCTCTGAATGTAAACATCATGACTGATGAATGAAAAGTTCATTTCCCGCAAAAAAAAAAGATAGATATGTAGATCTTACTAACCACCTACACTGGCAGCGTGTGATCCTTTTATCAATAACGTCAAGGCTATCAGGCTGAAAGAAAGATGGGGCACATTTTGGCTCAAGAAAGATTTTTTTTTTTTGACTTGGGCTCAAGAAAGATGATGGGTGAGGGTGGGGCAAAGAATAACACCTACACTGCACTGAGAGGGTAGCCCCTATTCGGCGCTTCAGGCGCCAGGGAAGCTCCCTGGCGCCCTCGCCCGAAGCTGGTGGGCTGGCCACTGTAGATTTCACATTTTATTTTCCTGTGGTCGAATAAAAAAAGGAAAAAAAATCACAAAAAGCGAAAAAGTGAAAAAGATACGTGAATCCAAAAAAGTTCATGGATTTTGAAAAAAGATCATGATTTTTTTAAGTTGACACGGAACCATCATTGGGTGTCATTTACACAGCTGCCGACACAGAGCTCGCCCAAGGCAAGGCACCGTCGACACACAACCCGTTCAAGGGAGTACGTTGTCTATTCCACCGCGGAACTCACCCAAGGCGAGATGTCGTCTACACTACACTACCGCGACACGAAGCTCACGCTAGGCAGGGCGTCATCTACACCATCGCTGACATAGAGCCCATCCAAGGCGGGATGACGTCTAGGTTATCGCCGACATGATCCATCGTTGGGTGTCATTTACATCTCTATCGGGACATAGACCATCCAAGGTGGGGATGGTGCGTCGCGGAGCTCACCCAAGTCGAGGCGGGGAGCCGTCTACACCTCACTACATGGAGCCCGTCCAAGCCGGGACAACGTCTACATTGTCCCTAACACGATCCATTGTTGGGCGTCATCCCGGCTCGACAAGGTTGCTGGCTACATCATCACAATGTCTTCACCACCAATCATCATCGACCAAGCCATGCTGCGCAGTCTCATCATGTCGACCTTGTGTTGCCACTTATTGAGCAGGTGACATTGCCCACATCCGCTTGATCCAACATCCACATTGACGCACATCCTCAACATCCTCCTAGCACCAAGACATGCGGGGATATACTCCGCTGACATTTCATTCTCTGATGAAGCAAACTATCACTTGTTGCGCGGACAAGGCAAATGCAATTCATCTAGTCCGACGCCAACAAGCAAACATCATTAGGTCAGTGATTGACGATCGAGTTGAAGGCCGTCCACATCATCATCAAACACCGACAAGGCGGAGAGTTGCGGGTGAGCATAGCCTGAGCGACGGGCATTCTGCTCTCCTCTTCACTTCACCGCCACAACACCATCGTCTACGCTAAGCATACTGAGAAGAAGAAATCCGAATGTAGCAGCTTAATTGGAGATGGTATGCAACTTCAACCCGTGGACGCGAATAATCAAGAGCCTTTCAAGTCCCAGTGAAGCAGAACACACGGTTGCCCAACTCATATCGACCAAGGCCATGGAGGGCATTTGTTAAGGGACTGTGCTTTATTTCTCCAAAATACGAATTTCCCTATATTTGATCCGTGCACTTAAGTACTAAAACGTCTACATTATTTCATTTTATGTTCGTGTCAAACACTAGTATTTGCATTGTTCGATTTCATGTACTCCTTAAAAGCTACTCCCTCCATTCGGAAATACTTGTCGAAGAAAAGGATATAAATGGATGTATGTAGAACTAAATACATCTAGATACATCCATTCCCAGGACAAGTATTTCCGGACGGAGGGCCCTTTGTTCATAAAAATATAAGGTGTTCTAACTTTTTCTAAACCGGATATATATAGATACGTTTCAATGTGTTGGTTCACTCATTTCAGTCTGCATGCAGTTCATGCTCAAATATTCAAAACATCTTACATTTATAAATGAAGTGAAGGGAGTAAGAATTAGCCATGACAAGCTTTCTCTTTTGGACCAAAAAAGACGGATGCGTCTGCGGCTTTAACCCTCCGGGAACATGGTGCCATGAGTACTGTCAGACTGCCTGCACCTCCGTTCTGTAACACTGTCGCGCCCACTTTGCGGCTAAGCTCCTGCAGCAGGCTGCAGTTCACGCCGGACCGACACCGGCCGGACAAGTCGGAAAGCACCCCGGGAGTGGTGTTCAGTCCTTTAATTTGGTTCAAACGAGGTGCCCAAAATCGCTTGCTCTCTCTTTTCCGCCGGGAGGCCAGGAGCTATGTGCTCCGAGTCTCTACTCTAGACTATACTAGAGGAGTACTACTACTAATAATTTTATTGATTAATTCCCGGGCAAAGGATATTTTTTCTATTATTCCAATTCTTATTTATTGATTATCTAATTTATTTAGATCCATATCCATTTTCATTTGCAAATACAAACCCTCTTTCATTTATTTTTTTACTTTTGCGCTAAGGATAAGGGAACTTTCTCTATTCGTTTTCACTGGGCCAGTTTGTGTTTGTTTGGCTTAACTAAAGATGGGAGATAGATTGAGATTCATAATAACAAAACCATCCGCCGATCGCGGGTTCCTCCCGCCTTATCCGTGCTCTTTGTACTTTACTTTTGTAGGTCTTTGCCTTTCTGTGCCCTGCATCTCTCTACATATACATGATCCCAACCGGTAACCTTTGCTTTTGTTCCTCTCTTTTCCGCTCGGAGCCTTGGTGATCACGGCCTATTTATTTGGTTGTGGTTTCATCACTTGCATAAACATGCTCGAGGTGAGATGCATTTTCTTTATCCTTTTATACATATCAACAGTACCACACACACACACACACGCATGTGTGATAATCAATTGCATAAATAGTGCTAGTACTAAGCAAATGAGGATACTAATCAAGACCGTAAGAGGAAGGCTTTCCCGCGGAAAATAATACGTAACAATAATAATAGGCTCGTTTACCCAGGTTACAAAGGAACGGCAGACAAGACAAGAGGGTATTCAGCAACGACGATCGATCGACGACAGTGTGCATGCGTCTATTCCGGCTGACCGGCCGACCGTCCCCGTTCCCGGCGCATCCTACGCTAGTGCTGCACACAAAAGGTTGCGGCGCGCGGACTTGGTGCCGGATGGAAGGAACCACTGCTAGTGCTGCCAAAATCAGCGGCCTGATTAACTGAGCCCGCCCCGCCGCGCCGCGCCGTCAACTTTTTTTGTTTACACACATGATGAACCAGGGAAAAGGGTAAAATGGTGAGATCCCAGGGTAAAAAACAAACAGAATCACACGACTTCCAAGCTAAATTAGAGAACAAACATGCAAACAAAAATGGGAAAGATCATGTGTAAAACTGTATCTATTCCCACGTACCGCGTCTCTGCTGCCGTGCATTGCATATTCAATTCCTGCTAGCTGCTCCCATGCATGCATGTCGGACGTGCTTGTAAAGCTCTCCTCTCCGTAATAAACAGGAGGATTCCTCTAGTACGTGATTAGGAGGGCCTAAGTCACATGACCATCAGCTTAAAAAAGAAGTCACACATGACCATCTTTTATGGACATCCCAATGCCACTCTCAAGCTTTACCCCAAAGAAAAAGAGAAGTAGTGAGACTGTGAGAGATGATAAAGCTACCTGTGGCAAGATGTCATGGGTGTATATATAAGAGGCGCCCTTTTGAGCTATATTCCACAATTCGCTCCAAGGCCAACCAGCCATAGCCCTCCCCTGCTATTTCACACACCTTCTTGGTGCAGTGCAATGGCCAGGAACAGCAGTGCCGCTCATGTCGTCGCTGCTGCCATCTTCGGTCTCATGGCACTCGCGTCAATGGCGAAGCTTGCTTCTGGACATGACTACGCCATGGCATTGAAGAAGAGCCTCCTCTACTTCGAGGCTCAGCGATCCGGCGCGCTCCCTCCTGACCAGAGGGTCACCTGGAGAGCCAGCTCCGGCCTCTTTGATGGCAAGGCCAACGGAGTACGTAAATTGTTTTTTACCCACTCCATCCGTTTCAAAATTATTGAAGTTTTAGGTTTGTCCAAGTTCTGCCAACTCTTGAAATATGTGGTAAGGTCTACAACGCCAAATACACATATATAGCACAAATAGTTATTTCATAAACAATCTCATGGGACTAGTTTGGTGTTCTAGTATTTTTCTGTAGACTTGGTCAAACTTAAAAAAGTTTGAACGTAGGACAAACCAAGAACTTCAATTGTTTTTTTAAAGAGGTATACTAGTACATAGTAGCACTGACAAAATGTAATGCCATTTGTTTATGCTCCTTCCCTTCCTGCATGTGTGTGTAACGAACTTGATGAACCCACTACCATTGCCATGCTTCCGCCTGATGGGAGTGTCCGCGCCATCTATTATATATCGTTTCAGGTCGATCTTGTGGGAGGGTATTACGACGCAGGGGACAACGTCAAGTTCGGGCTGCCCATGGCGTTCACGGTGACCATGATGTCCTGGAGCATCCTCGAGTACGGCAAGCAGATGGCCGCCTCCGGCGAGCTCAAGAACGCCATGGACGCCGTCAAGTGGGGCACCGACTACTTCATCAAGGCGCACCCCGAGCCCGACGTGCTGTACGGCGAGGTCGGCGACGGCGACACGGATCACACCTGCTGGCAGCGGCCCGAGGACATGACGACGAGCCGCCAGGCGTTCCGCGTTGATCCTCAGAATCCCGGGTCGGACCTGGCCGGAGAGACTGCCGCGGCAATGGCCGCCGCGTCGATGGTCTTCCGCACCACTTATCCGGGTTACGCCAACCTGCTCCTTGAACATTCTAAGCAGGTGGGTATATTTTGGCCCGATTCCACAGCCTGATCTGACTGAACTTGAGGAAATCTGACAAGAACTGCATATATAGGTTTACAATTGCTTTGTCTGATTCCTTGATATGCTCGCTCTCAGCTGTTCGAATTCGCCGACAAGTACCGGGGGAAGTACGACGCCAGCATCACCGTGGCGCGGAACTACTACGGGTCATTCAGCGGATACGGGGTAATAAGCAACTCTCTCTCTCTCTCAAACGAGATGCGGACATCAGAATCAGATGGTGAGAGAGACGCATGCATTCTGACATTCCTTTCAACAATGTGATGATGGTGCGGTGCAGGATGAGCTGCTCTGGGCGGCGGCGTGGCTGTTCGAGGCGACGGAGGAGCCGTTCTACCTCGAGTACCTCGCGCGCAACGGCGACGCTCTGGGCGGCACGGGCTGGTCCATCAACCAGTTCGGCTGGGACGTCAAGTACCCCGGTGTGCAAGTGCTGGCAGCCAAGTTCCTGCTTCAGGGCAGAGCCGGCGAGCACGCGGAGGCGCTGCAGCGGTACCGGCAGAACGCCGAGTTCTTCGTGTGCTCCTGCGTCGGCAAGGGCGCCGCCAACGTCCCGAGGACCCCCGGCGGCGTCATGTACCACCAGAGGTGGAACAACCTCCAGTTCGTCACCAGCGCCTCCTTCTTGCTGACGGTGTACGCCGACTACGCCACGGTGGCCGGCAGGGGCGCCGTGCGCTGCCCCGCCGGCGCCGTGCAGCCCTTCGAGATCCTCGCGTTCGTCAAGTCTCAGGCAAGTAATCTCGACAGTCTCAACATTCCAATTCTGCCATGGCTGCTGTTTACTTTCAGAAACAACAGCATTTTGAACTTTCTATCCGGCAAATTCCAGGTGAACTACATCCTGGGCGACAACCCGAGGGCGACGAGCTACATGGTCGGGTACGGGCAGAACTACCCGCGGCAGGTGCACCACCGGGGCGCCTCCATCGTGTCGGTGAGGACCGACCCGTCCTTCGTGAGCTGCCAGGAGGGCTACTCCAGCTGGTACAACAAGCAGGCCGTGAACCCCAACGTTCTCGACGGCGCCATCGTCGGGGGCCCCGACGAGTACGACGACTTCGCCGACGAGAGGAACAACTACGAGCAGACGGAGGCGGCCACCTACAACAGCGCGCCGCTGCTCGGCGTCCTCGCCCGCCTCGCCGGCGCCTGCGGCGGGCTGGACGAGTACCAGTCGCTCCCGCAGGTGGCTGCTGCAAACCGCACGTCACGGCCGGCTCATCGCCGGCATCCTCACCTTGAGGTCGAGCAGGACGTGACGAGGACATGGGCGATCAGGCGCAGGACCTACCACAGGTACTCGGTCACGGTGACCAACAGGTCCCGGAAGACGGTGCGGGGGCTCCACCTCGGCGTCTCGGAGCTCGACGGCCGGCTCTGGGGGCTCGACAAGGCGCGGTACGGGTACGTTCCCCGGAGGTGGCTGCGGGCGCTGCGCCCCGGGAGGAGCGTCAGGTTTGGGTACGTGCAGCCCGGCCCTCCGGCCAACGTGTGGGTCACCGGATACAAGCTGGTGTGAGTGAACCCTTTCCATGTTTGAGGTCCTGGCCAAGGATAATCCAGAGTTTTTGGTGGGTTTGTTGTGTGCGTGCTAGGCGCGAGTTAGTGATGGGATCATTGGAAGGGATGGGAGGAAGGAGTGAAGAGATTAAAAATGCCATGGTGCTCATCCTCTTCCTTCCCAGAGGGTTTGGTTAGGCCAGAGAGGAATTTGGATTTTAGAGTGATGAGATGTAACGCTCATCCTTCTTACTTTTGATTTTCTTTTTTTATAAAAGATGCAAGGCATTACCTACCCCAGCTTTAAGTTAATAAAAGCTCTAAATGCCCTAAATTACTGGCTGTCAGTGTTGTCCTATCATTTGAGCTGCATTCTTCAGTCAATGCCCTGAAACACTGACTGTTTGGTTGTGCCCAAGAGAACAAGGTCTGAGTAGAACTAGATAGGACAACACTGACTGTCTGCTAAGAAAAAACCTACAACACCGACTGCTGTCTAAAAAGAGAGAGCCCCAACTATGTGAGCTACGGTTTTCAGATCTAAGAACAATGAGAAGCATGATCAGATTAGTCCAGCGTTTTGATCATACTGAAGAATGACTAGTAATTTTAAAAAGGAATCATGGCAATCAATTTTTATTCAGTCATAGTGCAGGTAACTGAGAGATGACTAACCAACTGCCAATGCAGAAAAAGAGGGAGCAGCAGGAGCAGTGCTTCTTCGACGCTGTGCCCTCTTCGACGTTTCATGTGGCACCACCACATGTGGACCTCAAGTTAGACTTGCTTGATGAAAAATAAAAAAACGGGCGGATGAAAAGCCTGCGTACAAAGCAGCGTTGGTAAGGCCAACACAGGGATACAGAGAAGATAGCCTTGGGAAATGAAAGAACAACACACTGATAGGCAAAAAGAGTAAGAAGGGGACTGAGAGGAACACTGAATATGACTGAAGAAATAACACCGAGTATAACTAAATAATTTACACTGAATATGACATATGACCGAAGAAATAACACTGAATATGACTGAAGAAAAATTGATAAACTGAAGAAATAACACTGGATATGACTGAAGATAAATTGATAAACTGAAGAAATAAATAACACTGAGTAAGAGAAAACTTCCACAATTTCCTGTGAGCTGCAGCCTCCTCTTCTAGTATATATATATATACAACATAAAGGATACAAGCTGGTGTGAACTCTGCCGTGTTTGCGGTCCTAGGATAATCCAGAGTTTTTGGTGTGTGTGTTAGGTGTGAATTAGTGATGGGATCACTGGGATGGGAGGAAGGAATGAAGAGATAAAAAATGTCATTGTGCTCATCCTCTTCCTCCCGAGACTGTCTGGCTAGGCCAGAGAGGAATTTGGATTTTAGGGGCATGGAGATGTAATGTTCATCCTTCTTACCTTTTCAAGTTAATAAAACTCCAAATGCCCAATGGATACAAGGTGCCGAAGAGAAGAACATAAGAAGAGCTAGGAGTGCTGTTTCAGAGCTGAGAAGCTAAGAAGGTACACCATGTGAACTGCAGGCAGTTTCAGAGCTAAAGAAAATGTGCAGTTTGTCCTGAAGAGAAAGAAAAACTGCTTAGCTACGACACTGACTGCTGTCCAAAAGATGATCCCAACTACGTGTGCTACAGTTTTCAGATCTAATAAGATGATCAGATTAATCCATCATATTGATCATACTGAAGAATGACTAATGATTTAAAATTGAATAGTGACAAACAAGCCAAAAAAATAAAAAGAGTGCAACCAACTGAGACATGACTAAGAAAGGAAATGACTAACCAACTGGCAATGTAGAAAAGGAGGGAGCAGCAGGAGCAATGCCTCTTCGATGATAGAGCCATATGGGTCATCCTTGATGCTGCTGTTAATCACCTCGGTCCTGGGGACAATCCGACTCAACATCGACATGTTCGATATCCAGTCAGTAGCACGCGATAAGCAATCTTACTCCACAATCCACATTGTCCATTTGAAATAACATTTTGGCCATGTTCACTTTCCTCACATGCTGAAAAAAAAACATTGCTCAAAGAGGCACACGAGGCGGGGCGTATCTCACGAGTTGTTTCACTATAATTACGTAAAATGAAACCTCATTTCCTATAAAATGGAAAATTATCTTGTACAGATGAAGAATATAGGTAGAATGAGATTTTTTGTTGTCTTGATATTCTGAATAGATCCTGTTGCTCAAATTGCCACTCTGCGGAAGAATGCTACTAGTAATCAGCGTCATGGTAATCCTCATAGGCTCCACCACCACCGTCATCAACGTAGCCATCGTTGTTGTAATCAGCATCGTGACCATAATCATAACTCGCATCAAATGTTTCACCATAACCAGTATCCTCTTCATAATGCTCGTCGAAGTGCATGTCATCTTTGCCATTTGCTTTCCCATCTTCGCCTTCAATCTGCACGCAGAATCTCAGTAAGCATTTGAATGGCAGGAAATATAATAAGTAAACAAGATATTCCTCTTATTAGTTCGGATGAGATGGGGTAAGAGTTGGGCTGGATAAAAAAAGAACATTGCATGAAAATTTTAGGATACATCAAGCTCCAGTGAACATAAAAGGCAAAAACATACCTTGTACAATCCACTAACAGCTTCAACATTGACTTTAGACCCCAGTCCCTGCAAAAGGAGCAATGTTACATACTAAATGTTAGCTCGTTTGAGCGCAAAGTTTAACATGTAACTATAATAGTCACACGGCAACGTATATTTTGGATGTCTATGGCTGCACAAAATGTCCAGTACCTTCCGTTTCAACATGTTGTATGTTGCTTCTGCTGGTGTTTCAGCGGGTGTGGAGTTCTTGTCTTCATTACGTTTTCGTTTCTACATTAAAGAAAACATGCCTGGCTAATCACGAACTGTACCAAAAATAGTTTTGAGGAAGATGTGTGCAGAGGACACTTGGGCTACACTAAAACATTTCATACCTTCTGTCGTCCCTCTCCAACAGATACACCACTAGCTGCCAATTCAGCCGCTAAAGCTTCCTTTGCAGCTTGTTCCTGTAAAAGAGGTCAGCAGATATTTACACCCACTTGTCAGAACAAGAAACCGCCTCATGATGATAAGTACCTCTAGGTATTCTTTGTTCATTTCCTCCCAGATAATCTTTTTGTTTTGTGTTTCTTCTTCATTGTGAAGATACCCGTCAACCTGCAAATTTACCAAATATTAATTACAGGAAATCAGAAAAAACGGCCCTATCTCAGGCTCTAACTAGGGATGCGATAATTAGTCTATTACAACATCTCATGGATAAAAGTACCTCCGCATCATCAATATCAGAAAGATTTTCTGCATCAGAACCAGTTTTACCATTTTCACCTAAGGATGCAACACGGCATCCAGAAAGTTGATTAGCCATTTGCTTGTCAATACAAACTAAAAGGCAAAATGACAATGAAATTATTGTAGAGTACTAACAATATTAATGAGAAAGTCGGTCCCTATTTTAGGTCTTCGTGCGGGGTGTGGAAGGGGGGCCCGTCTCCCCCTCCTCTTTAACCCTTCGGTTGACGCCCAGGCGGCTACCTTGGAGAAGGCTAAGATAGCCAGCCACATCAATGGTGCTACTAACAGTATGCGGATGAAACCATGATCATGGTGGAGGGGTCAAACTAGATATTACCAATCTTAAGTTCCTCATCCTCTGCTTTGAGGCCATGTCGGACCTCAAGATCAACTTCAGTAAAAGCAAGGTTGTGGTCCTGGGGTACCTGCCCAAGTAGCAGCAGCGGATTGCAAACAACCTTAATTGCAAGTTCTCTTTCCCAATCACCTACCTGAGGATGCCGACCCTGATCGGGGACTTTGACCCACTTGTGGGGCGGTCAAGGCCAAGGCGTAGTTGTGGCATGGGAGGTTCACCCCCAACGGGAGCAAATCCGTGCTCATAGACTCCTCTCTAGCCTCCCCATGTATATGAACGGGTTGTATATTCTTCCAGAGGGAGTGCATAGCGCCTTCGACAAGGATCTATCACGCTGCTTGACAGGCGGCCAATGGGCGCCAAAAGTACCATATGGTATAGTAGGCTGATATCTGCTTCCCTAAGGACCAGAGGGGCCTGGGTATTCTAGCGTCACATCACATGAATGTGGCCCTCATGTTGCGATGGGTGTGGCGGATTCTTAGGGGGAGGCCTATGGTTGCAGCTTATCGAGCGGGTCTTTCTGCGGCGTGCTTCTGGCTCAGTGTTTAAATTTTTGGCCTTCTTGCAGCAGTGGCAGCGGGACAAGGAACGGCTAGGGGCATGATTGATGATCTTCTAGTGGCAGGCCGCCAACCCGCTTCGTTCCCTAGCCGTTAAACCTTTGGCTCCGATGAGTCTTCTATTGCTTTTGCTTTTGCTTTTGGGCATGTCTGTGTTGTTGCCCGAGCAAAGCTCTTATATTCTTTCATGCACTTTGCACTTCTTGTATGTACGTGGTGGTTGCATTATTTATAGTGGAGCGAAAGCCTATTTCAATAATCATATTACAGGAACCAACAAACCTTCCACTTCCGAAGTCTTTGAAATCAACAAAATCATTTGCAATTTGGCTGGAAGCAATTGTCAAGATTTGCCTTCAGACTTCTGCTCAAAAAGGAAACTTGAATCACCAAACAAACAACCACACATCAAGCACACTGAATGAATTATAAGAGAAAGAACAAATGCAGCTGTAGTAAAGAGATAAAATATATACATGACATTAGCGCGAGACAAAAAATTCCGAAGTTAAGCACTATAAAATAGATTATGCTGGTAAAAATGTTCCATTAGAAGATTGCAGCAACGAGACAGGTAGTCTGGTGCAGCCCAGTATTGAATGTAATGGGTATATTTTGTTCCCATCTTGCAAACATCCTTTGAGTACATCAGAAGATGGAGTAAAAAATATAAACAAAGAGAAGCAGCTTCAGCACTAGTAGATAATTTGAGATACCTATCTGCAACCAGTTTTGTGGGGTAGAAAGGAAAACTCTGATATTACTTAGAAACCTCAGTTTGAAGTTCAGGAATATAATCTAGGTGTAAAAGTGAAAGTGTAAAACAATATGCAGATCAAACCTGAATGTTTCTTTTAACAAAAATAAGACAAGTCATCAATGTAATTAATAAACAGCAAATGATATAGAAACTACAAAACCAGATTTACCAGGGGTTTGTGCAGTCAACTGATGAAAAACAATCTTCACTTTGCATGAATGATGAAAATAATTCAAAATTAGTTAACAATAAGTGTAATTGCTTAATTGAGAATTATAGTTCGGAAAGAAAGAATCTCAGATTATCAGATAAATGGGGTAAGAAGCATGGATTTATGTATGTTCAGGAACCGTTACCTTCCCAGGGCTCATGATGTTATCTTCAAAATCAGAATTATGTAACTCACATATTGCCTCGTCCACAGCAGCTTCCTTGGCTCTTTTAGCAGCATCCAATCTTTGTTTTTCAGCTCGCTGGAAAGCTGGAGGGTCAGCACCACCCTCCAGTCCACCTGACAGTTCAGTGAACTGAGCAATCAAGTCATGTCAGTAGTAGTGACTGAAATATCAAAACCAATGCATTGCGAACATAGTAAAAGTGAGTTACATTGTCGTAGCATTCCTCACAAAGCCCATGAGAAAAATGCTCAGCACCCTTATCCTTGTGCTCGCAAAGGACTTCTCCAGACTTGGCTAAACATTTTGAAACCGGCTCTTCATCAGCCTTTGCCAAAAAATCTTCGATCTGTCATAGGGGCATGAAGACACAAATTATAACTAAGCAGTGGTATACCATAAATGAAGTTCTTACAAAAAAAGTTGTAGACAAAATAAATGAACTATAAATGGAGTTGATGACTTCAATGTTGAAACCCCCTCCTGTCATAATCCTGATGGACAATTGCATTTGCAGAGTCTATAGTAAACAGCATGGTCTTGGAGCATAAATGTCATCAATTCATCCAAGATCAGCTAGAAACATAACTATAAGCACTAGGTGTCTGCCAGAAAAGTGTTGTGTGAAGGGCAAGGAGTGGCAAAAGAAAGAGATTCATCAACTATGTAATCTTACAAGTATCAGTATCAAACAGAGGTTGGTGTTCACAAAGAGCAGCAAAAGAAAGAAACTCGTGATTTTATTTATTTTTCATCAAAAAAAAGAACAGAGCTTGCTGTTCACAATGCATCGCATTTAAGTTGGCATGATATCATCTTCATACAGGTCAAGACAGATAATATATGTTTGTAGTAGATATCATAGAAGTATATAGACATGAAAGGGGAAGCCAGATGCTCTAGGAGATAAACAGGAATATCACCTGAAACTAGCTATCTGAAAAGACAAAAGGAAGTAAACACATGTGTAGTTGACACAGAAATGCATTACTAAATGATGTTTTAGCATGATACACAACGTCCAATTCTAGATTTTAGCTGGATGATAGTTTGGGCATCTCCAATTCGGACCCCGATCCGGACATCTATAGTCCAACGTGGACCCCCACTTTGGGCCGTACGCGTCTGGATGTCCGAAATCCCCAAGCCCGGCCCCAAATCGAGGTGTAGAGTAGGGGAGCCCGGAGTCCCGGACGTCCGCCACGTCGGACTCCAACAGGTCGGACCCCTCTTTTTTCAGACGCCGCCGTTCTCTGTCTCTGCTCTCGGAGCCGGACGCTGTACCCCCCACCCCCCCATGCCGCTCGGGCCTTGCTGGAGCTCGGCAAGATCCACCTGCCGCCTCTGCTGACGTGGTCCATGGCAGAACTACACACGGCAAGTGTTCAGTCAAATGCCATAGTGCATTCTTTTAAGTTCGTTTACTTTGAAGGAAAAACGATGGACTCGGAGGAGTACTTCTACAACGAGTTCATGGGTTGGTCTTCGTCGGATGAGGATGATGATGAAACAGCGATAATGATGGCAGTTCTTCAAGAAATAGAGAATGCGGAGGAGCATGTTCTCAACTTCAAGGGTCAATGTCGGGACATTGAGTTTTCGATCGGCGTCGGGCAAGGGGCCATGTGTTGATCTATAGATGAGTACTTAGCCCCCGATGTGTTATTCAAGCGCTTTTTTCATCGTCGCTACCGAATGCGCAGGTCATTGTTCTTGCGCATCATGGATGATGTCAAGGCTTATGATGATTACTTCAAGTTGAAGAGGGATGCCCTCGGCGTGCTTGGGTTCTCTGGTCTCCAGAAGTGCACAACTACTATGGTATGGCACAGACACAGACTAGTGGAGTGAGTACCTCCAGATGTCTGAGAGCACACATGCTTGGAAGTAATGGTTAGATTTGCTAGTGCAAAGGTGAAGATGTTTGGACCAGAGTTCTTGAGAGAACCAAATGTCGAGGACACTTGGAGGCTTTTGGCACTTGAAGAATCAAGAAGGTTTCCAGGTATGCATGCACTGGAAATGGGAGAACTGCCCCTATGCTCAACAAGGGCAAAGCAAGGCCATGTTAAAACTCCCACCATCATTCTTGAAGCAGTTGCAACACAAGACTCTGGATTTGGCACTCTTTCTTTGGCATGCAAGGGTCTCACAATAACATCAACATGCTCCAACGGTCACCATTGTTTGCAAGGCTGTGTGAGGAGCCAAGAGCCAAGCTTTTTCCGTTGCCTGGTCTGATACGTCCCTTGAATATCATGATTGTTAATTAGTATGAACAGGTCAGACACTGCAAGCCAGAAAGCTCCCCCCAATTTCTCGATTTTAAGCAGTTCTAAGGTAGTCTCCTTCTAGTTACAATTTGCCCTTGTCTGTCACTATAGATGTTCTAGCTTTAGTCTTTAGTCATGCATTTCGAATGCTCGCAATATTCTAGAGTGCAACTATACCATCATGGGCATGACTACAACATGGGCTGCTAACTTGTCGATGGACGATAGTATCTATCCTCCGTGGTTGACGTTTGTCAAGACCATCTCCAATCCAATAGGTACCAAGAAATCTCACTTTGCTACAAGACAATGTGCTAAAAAGGATGTGGAGAGGGCATTTGGAGTGTTTCAAGCATGTTTTGCATTTGTTCTCGGACCTGCTAAACAGTGGGATCCACAGACATTATGGGAGGTGATGACATATATTGTGCGATCCACAATCATGTTGTGCACAATATGATTGTCGATGATGAGGGAGAGAATGTTCTCAATGTTCTGGATTTCAAACATATGTGTGAATCTGTCTAGCTTCCACATCAAGAGGCGGCAACGTTTGGGAATTTTCTGTAGATGGATCATCAGATTCACAACCGAGCAAATCATACGCAGCTTCTAAATGATCTAGTGGAGCATTTGTGGGTGTTTCACTCAAACAATTAGAGCATGTGGCCAGATAAATTGAATTTAAGTTTAAACTATTTTATTTGAAAACTTTATGTTTGGATTGTAATATTATACTCCCTCTGTAAACTAATATAAGAGTGTTTAGATCACTATTTTAGTGATCTAAACGCTCTTATATTAGTTTACGGAGGGAGTATATTTGAATTATTGTTGCATTGGAATATTTTTTTTGAAAATTGATGCATTGTAGTATTTATCTTTGATTACTTGACTTTATAGAGGTGGGGAGGGGGGAGGCAGATGAGTAGGCGATAGTTAGACTGTCCATGGACAATTAGGGGCATTTGATTGAGGTTTACCCTAATAGATGCTCTTACACCCATCAATGGAGAGGCACATCAAAAAATCCTACGTACCTTACCCTTGCCTCTATATGAACACCCGAAAAACTCGAAGTCCCTCTGATGTCGTAACTCCCCTCCTATGACCACCACCGCATTCCCTCCTCTCCTTCCATCACTAAATCATCCTCGGATGCACGACATCTAGCGGTGCAGCAGTCCCCTCCCTGGGCCGTAGCGCACAGGGATTTGGTGTAGTGGCAGTGCCAGCATCCTTTCCTCTACCGGCTATGTCAGGATCCCGCGATGCTACCCTATATCCCCTCCCAATTTCTGGTGTGGTTGGCCATGGCGATGGTGGCACCCATTGGATCCCGTTGCACCTACACCAGAGCCCGCCGCTCACTAGCGAAACCTCTCACCGCTGGGCCAGCCAAGGTAACTACCTAGGCTTGTCCTTGTTTCGGGTCTGTGCCGGCCAGCCGTTCACCACCGGAGCCTCCACCGCTAGGCCAACGAAGGTACTACCTAGGCTTCTCCTTGTTTCAGGCTTTCAGCTATGGCCGGCCATCAAGCCGCAGCTCTACAGTGGTTCCCGAACATTGAGCCGAGGCATCTGTGGTTCCGTCCATCAAGCTGACGCATTTCTAGGGTTTCGTAATAAACTTGATTTTTTTTTTTGGCAAGCATGAAGCAATAATAAGCAAGGCAAAGATACAATAGCCTAGCTAGATAGATTAGTATGACATGTAGGATAGCTAGATGTCTATAGATTAGTGCACTATTTTTCTAGAATCCCTGCAGGATTTAAGTAAATGAGTGGCACAGCCTCCAATGTGTGTGGCTGCGGAACTTTAGAGAATAATGAAGGGGAGATGCAAGAGGTGTTGAAGGATGTCTTTGACATCAATGTGTTTGAACCCTTCTTGTCATTGTCCTGCTCCGGTCTTTCTAGAAGTAACACAATAAGCACACACACACACACCATAGTCTGCTAGGATTGTACTCATTTACTTCAATCCTAGAATGAATTTTTGAAAAATCATAGTATAATGGATGAAACGTATTGATGAACATTTGTAAGAATTTTTCCTTAAGATGAATGTGGAACATGCAACGTGTAATGTAATGATCTGTTGTGCAATGCATATACTCCGTGTTGTGGTGTATGTGCAATATAATTGCATATGAATTGTGTGCAATGATAATTTAAAAAACTGAAGAACTTAACACTGGCCAGCAACAGAAAAACATCAGGTAAACACGACACTGATGAGTAGTCTTGTTAGTCCCGCCACTGGAAGTGCCCATCAGTGGGACTCACCCTCCACCAACAGGAGGACGAACACACCACTGAAGCTTGGACGTTGATGGCTGCCCTACCCACAGTGGAGGGGTTCAAGCGCCCGTAAGTGTAGTGCCTTTCTGTTCTACTTGTGTCTCTGCACTGTAGGTGTTTGCCTATGTTTACTTTACTGTAGCATAGGTTAGACAAACTTGTGTCTTCGTACTTTGTAAACAGTCTATATAGGTTTTAATGGAGTGATGACTGGGAGTGGTTATATTTTCATCAGATGGCTTACGAAAGTGATTGAGGTTCAGAAAAACGTAAGACAATTAACAATAGAAAGCCCACATTTGGCTATTTCATGAGGAGCACATACATACCGTTAAGCTACCCGAATCTGTATTTTCAAACTCTATCAAGCGCTTAAATAGTGTTGCCTCACAGACATGCACAACAGCAGCCTGAAAAAGATAAAACATAATTAGTAACATTTCATATTCAAGCCTACATTACACATATCTGGCACTTCCTACATTACACAATGCTACTGCGCTACCAACATACAATAGCACCACCAAAACGTCACAAAAAATTCTGCTACAGTTTTAGAACATTGACAAAAGATGCACCTACCAAGTAACAAGATTTCAAAATCCAAACTCAATGCACACTTGAGAAACAAAAAAAAAAGGCAATGTGCACTGTACTAGCTGATTTCAAATTATGCTAGTAATAGTAGCTACTATTCACATGATTTCTCCTTTTTGTTTCCAGATGTGTGGATCCCATGCTGATTTTCGAAACATGTCTTATCAATGTTGTAAATATGTTTCAGAAATTTCCATGCTATTTGTGTGCCATGTTCGCCGGTTGCACAGGAACAAGCAAAAGAATGGGACACATCATATATGTTCTCATTAGTGCTGCATGTGCACAATAATGCCAAAACTACAAAGAATTACATCAAGGACAAAATTCGTAAATAAGTAGATCCATCAGGAGCATCCGGGCTTACAATATCCGCCTTGTTGTACATATATCCATGAGAAAGTGCGGCTATATATAATGCTGCACCGCATAAACCACTTGGCTTCCTCCCAGTCTGCGACATAGGACAAGCTATTACAACCTTACAAAAGAACCTAAATAAGAAACTAGAATGATGAGGATACTAGCCTGCATCCAGTCTCGCTTCATGCTAGCTACAATGCGTAAAGCTGTGTCCGAGACAGCATTGTCCCTTTTTCCCAATAAACCTACATATTAACAATGATGAAGCAAAATCACAAATAATTAATAGCACATTGATTCTCTTTGCTAGCCGATGTAAACGTCTAGCCTTCCCTATGAAGGCTATATGCTTGGCAGAACTCGAAATCCTTGACAGGCACAGAAAATCTTGACCATTAAGGCGAGCAAACATAGGTCCCATGATTTAAGTATACATTATTTTGAATATGCGACCATCCACCATAGAGTTTGAAATTGATAGTATGATTAACAGTTGTTATACTTCTTGGAGAAAGGCGCATCCATTTATATCTTCAATGCAAAAGAAGCAAACATCTAGACTTCATAACCTTTGCTTCCTTATCACAAACACACTCAAGAAATCCAAACTAGAAGGTATACCCCACAAAGAACTACCTTATCACAAACAGAAGACACGTGAAAAATTGTAAATGCTTTGATATTCATTAATGTTCAAGTATGTAACTAGAAGTTTTGTGTATCTTATATAAGATAAGAATGCACATGTATGTCAACTTACGTTCGGCAAAACGATGGATGAAAAGGCTAGGATCTACAAGCTTTTGAACAATTGGGTGTTCTCCGAGTAGCAAAACTTGGCAAAGCTGCAGAAAAACAGCACCTAGGACATATCTGAAACATAAATCAAGATGAGCCCTTTCAACAAAGACTGCAAGATGAAGGGCATGAGAATGTGAGTACTTACACACTTATATGCAAATAGTCCGAGAAATCAATAAGAAGGTAGGGTTTTTCACTTCGCCTGACAAAACAATTAGTTGAATATGGACATTAGTATTACCGAAATAGCTTGAAGATGCCAAACGACAATCATTGTACAGGGAGCAAACACCAACACAAGCATGAAAGGGCGACGCAGGGACAAGAAAAACTGAAGAAGAAAACAGAAAAATGACTGTTTGGACAGCGATAAATGAAACATGAGTGTGTCGTGCCTTCTATTGGGCATGATCCAAGTACAAGGTGCCACTTTGAATGCTAATTCCTATCATACAAAAACGATATGCTAATTAGAATTATAATAGGCATGTACTATGGAGTATGGAAGTGCATTTCCTGATGATTCTATCAGAAACAGTTTTATGTGGACAGGGTAGGCACCCACTCTTCTATATATTGACGGCCTAAGTTAAAAATATTTAACCAGAATAGATGAGACTTATCTTGAACTTGCAGTGTGTTACGGCAATTGTTGAACTTCAGAAATAAATAAGTACCCCTGATGAACAGTAAATTCGAAAAAATACTAGAAAATAAAAAATCTGAATTTATTTTTATACCGCGTATGAAGTTTCACAAAGCAATATTAAAAACACTGTTTGATGAATAGTAAGGTCCCGATTGTATTTTCTACACTAAGAATACCACGGGTGTCATTTCTTCACGAAATTTCATACGTGAGTAGAATGGTCAACCAAGTTTGATACCCCAAAATTTCAGGATTTGTGAACTTTTCTAGTATTTTTTCAAATTTACTATTCATGTGGGTGCGCATGGAACCATGTTCACCTTTGTATTTTCGATGTACTTAGAAGAATTTTTCATGCGTATCTCTGTAGAAGCTTAGCTTGATCATAGCCATCTTAGTTTCATTTCTTGCTCTTTGATGAACTTCTCAATATGACACTCTACTGAAGGCACACTTCTGCAGGTTTTCACTAGGAAATTGGGCATCCTTGGTTTGCAAGCCAATATTTAGCAATGGCAACTTTTTCAAGGTTGGCAAGGCAATTTGGTAGCAAATTTTCGAAGCAGCCCCTAAATGAGCCCCAGCAGTGGTCCAATCATAACAAATACAACATAGAATACACAGAGGTCAACCTCGGATGATTGCCAACCTCGGATGTGCTACCGTCGCGCTACCGGTCACCTACCTCGGCATACCCCTCACGACGCGTCGCCCTTCCGCGGGGCAGCTGCAACCCCTCGTCGACAGGGTCGCTGGGCACCTACCCACCTGGAAAGTTTGGCTCATGAACCGGGCCGGCAGGCTGGCGCTTGTCAAGTCCGTCCTATGCGCCATCCCGGTGCACCAGCTGCTTGCGTTTGCACCCCCGAAGAAGACGCTACAGCAGCTCGCGAAGATTCAAAGAGGCTTCCTCTGGGCCGGGTGAGCCGCCGCCAACGGGCGATCGCCACGTGAACTGGCGTCAAGTCACTCGCCCTAGCTCTGGGCGGCCTTGGGGTTTGTGACCTGGAGCGAGCCGGCCTCGCTCAGACCGAGGTGGCTCGCTCTCACGCGACGGACGCCGACCGCGCTGGCAAGGCTTGGACCTTCAGTTTTCCAGCAGCGAAGCGCGCCTGTTTCTTGCCTCCACCTGCATGTCCATCGGAAACGACACGACTGCTCGTGCAGGAAGATCGATGGCTCAATGGGCGCTCGGTTGGCGAGCTCATGCCGCTGCTATACAAATGCATTCCCACGCGCCGGCGCAAGGTCAGAACGGTGGCGGAAGGCCTCCACGGCAACTCCTGGGCCCACGACATCCAAGGCGTCCTTGGCATCCACGAGATTGGTCAGTACCTACAACTCTGGCATCTGGCGCAGCAGCTCACACTCAGCGATGCCCCTGATCGGCTGATCTGGAAGTGGACGGCGAGCGGCACATACACGGCGCAGTCCTGCTACGAGGCCACCTTCCAGGGATCCTTACACTCCTACTCCTGGAAGCTGATTTGGAAGGCGTGGGCTCCCCCTCGGGTTAAGTTTTTCCGTTGGCTTGCCGACCTGGATCGCTGTTGGACTGCCGACCGACTGGCACACCACGGATTGCAACACCATCCGCGCTGCCTGCTTTGCGACCAGGCGCCGGAAACGATGCGACACCTTATGCTAGACTGCCCCTTTTCCAGGCAGGCTTGGCATGAGACCCTGGCCTGGCTGCGCATACCAGCGCCGCCCCCCTCCCAGGAAGCAACTCTCAAGGAGTGGTGGCAGCACGCCAAGGCTGGCACGCCGCACGCACAACGCAAGGCCCTACATTCCGTAGCACTCCTTGTGCCATGGTTGGTCTGGAAGCACAGGAACAACTGCGTTTTCGACAATACGACGCCCTCCCTTGGCACGCTGATGGACCGGATCAAGGAGGAGGCCGCCTGCTGGGCTAGCGCCGGAGCGACAGGTCTTAGAGTAGTCCTGCCCCCTTCATGGGATGTGCACTGAGCACTGTACTTGCCCGCCGCTTATTCGTCCTAGGACGACTGTAACCGACTCCCTATCTTTTCAATGAAATGAAACGCAAAGGTCTTTTGCGTTTTCTCGAAAAAAAATACACAGAGGTCCACCTGAAGTGGAAAGGGAGAAGGTCATGTTTGAACAAGAAATATTTCCAATGGATAGGAAGGCTTTCAATAAAGCAAGGGACTAAGTAGGTGATAGCTTACCGGCAAGCAATGTAAAGACAAGAAGCTGCGACATGAGTTGTTCGGCGGCCCCTAGTAAAGTTATTGTCAAGAGCTAGCTACATAAAAAAGGATAAATATCAACATATGGAAAATACCCTACCAGCTTTACAAAGGAAAATGTTTGTGTGATAACAAGGATGCATACTTTATAAAAGTTATGAGCAGTGCAAATGATATCATCACCACCACTCACATGCAGCCCATGGACAATCTGCCAGATCTCATCTCTCCCTGGTGAAATAAACCATAACATAATTGCCCCGGCGAGATGCATACTAATATGATAAAAAGGAATGTGGTGAAAGAAATACCTTTCTCTTCAGTTCTTTCACGGGATAGTGAACCGCCCTTCGCAATGCCTATAATGTGTCCACTAAGCCGACTCTATGCACATTAAAAAAAATCAACCCAACAGGGTACACATCCAAATCAAGAAACTAAATATAAGTTAAGTGTGGTAGCAATACCAACCTGTCCCGAGGAGTCCTTGAAAAAAGTAGGCTCCTCAGTATACATATCCTGATCAATAACCTTGCCGCACATTCCACAACATCTGACATCAACATGGCAAATAACATAAGGACACAGGTGCAGAAGTGCTTCAGCTGTGTTCACATAATTCTATTCTGAACAACTAATACTCCCTCCATCCAAAATCGCAATTATAAGTAAGTATTTTTTTATACGAGTGTGATGACAGTATAAAATTTTATGTCACATGACACTTTCTTTTAACAAATCAAAACATGCCTTGCATTTTGGAACGGGGGGAGTAGATTAGAAGAATAGTGAAAAGCGAGGAAATGAAGGTCTCACGTGAACCCGTTGTCAGGATCCTTTACATATGGGCAATCATCATCACAGTGCGAACAGTAAACCATTGCCGAAGAGAAGTTGGCTGAGGAGGATGATCCAACTCAGATCAGCCTGCAGAAGTTCATTGTATAATTCTGTTTAGTTCCAAGAATATAAAAATATTCTTCAGAGTGGGCACAAAGATGCAAACCAACTAATAGAACACCTCGATTCTCACTATGTTTCTGTCCAACATAAGTCTAAATAACACAGACAGTGTAAACATTTACAATTAGAATGTGAGGGTTGCCTACTTATCTGTGGTGCGTGCTCATCTCTGGTGGCGAAACAGGGGAGCCTGGACATGGGCTCGTTGGGGACATAGCACATGAACCTTCTTTTACAGTCCAATTATAGATATCAAAACGTGCAAGCAATCAAATCTGGATTTCGAGCACTAAACTTTCCATTCAATAAGACCACTTTAAAAAGGTTTCAACTCTTGACATTAAAATTTTGACCCGAAAGAAGCAAAACAGAACAGGCACTCACTCTCAGTGTGAAACCAAAGGTTGTGCCCAGTTATGGTTATTGACTAAGAACATGACGACTTGCTCCTCAGTCGATACTCAAATGTGTAGTGTCAAGAATTCTCTCAAATTTCATTATTAAATAGTCAGTGCTCTTACTAGCCCACTACACAACTGGGGCCTAGGAACTTGTACCCTCATTTTCTTATTAGACCAGATCGACAGGCATACAAAGCATCCAATGCAGTAGCCCAAAACAGCATTCAGCATAATTAATATTTTTCATTCCTACAATCACCCTATGCCCATGTACAGAAGTACTGGTGGCAAATACAGGGTACAAGCTGAGATTTGCATCCTCAAGAACAGAAGAAGTATTCCGGAAACTGCGGATTGACTGGAAACAGTCCTAGCTTCAGATTCCCGATCTTCATGATATATAACACGAATATCCCCGCAAGAAAAAACTAACATAGGATGCAAATTTGACAAAAGGGCGAAATAATAAAAATGATAAATTAGGCCAGTTCCATCTCCGACTCGAGATGACCGATCAACATTTTGCCCAAGTGAAGCAAGACATTATGTGCGCAAATAAAAATCCGTCCGTCCGTAAACCGCCGCGACCGATCTACACAGAGCAACCTCCTAGGGTCTAGGGTTTATCATCGCGTGGGGATTTCGGGTCACATACATACCTTTCTTCCGCGAGGGGGGCAGGGGAGGGTATGGAGGAACGAGGAAGGACGGACGGCCCAGAGAGAGCGGGCGCGGTGGGTGGGTGGACGCGGGATGCGCGGGCGGCGGCGCGATCGACGGGTGCGGCGGCGGCGGCGCGATCCTCGAGTGGGTTCGAAGCCGTCCTTCCTTTTGATCAGGGCCCAAATCCCGGCCGGATAACGCTTCGTGTTACCAAGATCTCGAGGCTTCCACGTGGGCCGCGCCGTTGTCTCTCCCGCAGCGACACGAAAGAACCGCTCGTAAATTGGCTACCTCATCACTGTTCTGCTGGTTTTTATATTTCTGAAATGAAAAATAATTTATTTAAGTTTTAGAAATGTTCATCGCATGCTTAAGATGTTTGTGCAGTGTAAAAAGGTTTGCGCGACTTCTTGAAATATTTATAGCATTCAACCAAATGTGTGTGAGATTTAAAAACGTTCATGCGTTTCAAATATGATAACGACATATAAAAAAATATTTATACAATGTCAAAAAACATTCGGTAATCTAGAAAAAATAATTCGTACCATTACAATATTCATGACACATAAAAATATATTCATGCATTCCATTAATATTTTTTGTGACATTTAAAAAGATGATAATACAATGTAAAAAATTGTACATTATTTAGAAAAAAATTCATACTAGCATTAAAAAATATGTTCATGACATTAAAAAATGTTCATGCATTTCAAAATTATGCTCGTGGCCCTTTTAAAAAAATGATAATGCAATGTAATAATACGTTTGGATCATTTTTAAAAAAATGTTTTATATGATTCAAAAAAATGTTTGGCGTGCATTTGAAATTTTTAAGATTTATTTGAGAAAAAAATTCAACATGTATTTAGAAAATGTTCAGCATGTATCAAAAAAATGTTAAAATGTTACGTATGGTGTGTATTGAAAATCTTCAATATGTCTTTGAAAAAAAAGGCAAAAGGCAACAAATATTTAAAAAATATATGAAAAAAAGATGAAAACCGATAAAAGAACACATATGAAGGGAGAAGAAGAAAACACACAAAAGGTTCTAAAACCGGACTAAATCGGTCCATAGAACCTGTCCCAAACCGCTCCAGGGAGCTACAGCATTGGGCCGGCCCCTTAGCAGATCGTTAGAGGCGAGACGGGAGTACGTCTCACAATAAGAGAGATAGCCCTCGTGTTCCATGTACGCCTCCTGAAAAGTAATGTTTGAGGCGAGACGGGAGATCGTCAGAGGCGAGACGGCATCAGGCTTGAAGAATGACACATTTTTGGTCTTTGGGTCGAACTCGATAACTTAGAACGGTAAAACTAACACTCTAGGAGGCCTTTCATGCTTCAGCCTCCCAAGCCATCCATTTCTTGAGCAGGATATCGTTGGTCGTTGGATGGGATTGAATTTCTGTTAAGCATGACGACAACCACAACCTGAGTTGTCTGTCCTAATGGACGGTTGTTATTGTGGCATTTTTGGTGCTTCTCATTTAATGAGTCCGGTATTGGCCGTTTTGCATGATTTAGCACCCACATTGTAATTCCAAAAAAGTAGTGACGTTGCATCAGTTTAGATAGGCAGCAACGACCCTTTACATTGTCGTGTGTCATTATGGCGGCATGGGCGATTGGAATGGAACCGTCATCCCGGTCCTTCTTAGGTCTTCGCAAATGTCGCCTCCATTTCCCTTGCTCGTAGACCTTTTTGGTGTCATTGCCAGTCGCCTCGATTGCGCGATCATGTATTCGCCTACCGTGCCAATTAGTCTACATCATGCTAACCCCACATATAGACACTACGGCCGGGGCACTGGTGAAAATTTGATCAACTCCAAGAGACGTCTACGGTCTCTTCTTCCTCTTCATTGCACCATGTTGATCCAGAGGTGGTAGTGAGTTTCTTTGCAAGCTCTCCTTGCCGCCACTTCATCCTCCCCCCTAAACAATACGCCTATATAGCTCTATCCTCTACCTGCACTTGTTTTGAGTGATTCAGGTTTCATGGTATTTGTGAATTCATTGGCACAATTTTTTTTTGTAAAATGTGGAGATGATTATGTGCTATTTGGTCATCATCAAGAGAGGTAAAGCTTATTAGCTAGGTAGTTTTTTGTATATCCAAATATTTCACGCCAGCTCCTTAGGGAAGGTGTTTGAGTTGTATTGGAAGAACCAAAGAGATACATAGTTCTATCATTCTGTCTTGGTGCCTGATTCTAAATAATGCTTACTCCCTCCATCCATATATATAGGGCCTAATATGTTTTTCGAGGTAGCCTTTGATCAATGATAAAATTATTAGTATATGAGATGTATGATATAAAAGTTATATCACCAAAAACTCCTTTCACATACAAATTCGATGATATGCTTTGTGTAACATGCATGTCATATATTATTGTGCTAACCCGTGGTCAAAGGTAACCTCGAAAAACGTATTAGGCCCTATATAAGTGGAAAGAGGGAGTATGTGTGTATGTACTCTTGTAATTCATGTAATTACCTTGCATGATTCCCTTTTTTTGTATAATTGTGTCCAGCTATTAGTGAAGATCTGTATCATATTGATGAATGTCATACCAAGTGTGCTCCTTTGGGGTCTATTTTGACTAGCTTGATTTTGCCACTTTACTATCATAGTAACTTCATTGAAAATTTGTATCTTCGTGTTGCTATAAGGTCCCTTCGTTGAGAGCATTTTGCTTCAAACCAAGTGCTACTCAAATAGACGTTGAGTTTAATTTTTAGATAAGAACAATTCTCAAATTGATTGAATGTGCACACATTGTTACTTTTCCGATACGATATTCAATATGTTTTAGTCATGCATGAATATTTCTTCGACAGGATATTCAATATGTGTTACCATGTTGGAATATTTTTGCATATGAGTATCTAATTCTGAATATGTAGGTTTGATTTCCCTATTCGTAAACTGAGTGTCAACTACCAACATGCTAATTTAGGGCTTCAGGTTGGTTGTTCTCTCTCTTAATACTGATCGCCTACAGACTATAGGTACATGAAAAAAATAGAATTGCATTTTCTGTTTTGACATTTTGGGTGTCTCATTTCTTCTATTGCATAGTCGGAAGTAAGAAGCTACCCTTGTAAGTTTGTTCAACCATTATATCACTGCATCATGGTGCTTTGCAATTGCAGATTCTATGGGACCATAGGATTCATATTCAAGTGGTCTTTTTTGGCTTACCATCATCGATTTTGAATAATCCTATTTCAATATTAGCTTACCCCTCCTTTTAAAGTATCATGTCATGCATTAAAGGACTTATATTTTGCAGTTCGCCGCTAAAATTGTTACTTGTGTGTTTGTGTTTTTTTTTGTTCTTATTGTGGTCGATGAGATTTGACTTGGCAATGGAGGATCCCAAGCCGTTGGTGCAAAACATGTCCTTTAGAAATGCCAACAGTGACTCGATGGCGTGGGAGGATGGTAAATACTCCGGCTTTTCACCCCGGCCAATACTCAACGTCACCAAATCCGAACATGCATGCGGACATTTATGAGTCATATCTGTCTAGTCCGGTTGTAGATGCTCTAACCTGTTTAGTTTGATGAGTTAAACAAATCGCTTGCAAAATTAACTTTATTTCTTGATTACCTAATTCTACTTGGCCGCTAGACTGATACTCTATGATTTACATCATATTTCTTGTTTTATCTATATCTATATCTATACCAATATAAAAAGACCTAAAGGGGCATATCTAATTAATCTCGGCCATCAAATCATGTCAATTCAACAACCTATACTACTTCAATGCCGAGCGCTCAACGCGTTTAGCGTGCAGTTAATTTCATGCCAAATATAGTGCTAATCACATAATAACACGCAGACAATATCTTATTTAATATTCGCATGCACTTAATATACTTTCAAATTAACGTGCATTGCATTGCATGCGCACATTGACTAGTTTTATTTAAAAGGATAGCAAGTCCAGTGGGTAGCCAGCCGCCTGGATCGAAAAGGAAAATAGAAAATGCACCGCTCGGGCGACTTTCGCCTGACCAAACTCCACGCACGACTCGACGACACCCGAATTAAATTCGCGGCCGGCACCCGCACAGAAACCACGTGCGGATATAGTAAACAAAAGCGGACGAACGAACGAACAAACAAATCCGGCCTGCCGAACCGCGGAACCGCCCACGCAACCGCGCCCCGCCCCGCCCCGCCCGGTCGCTGAGCGCCGGGCCCCACCTGCCAGACCCGGAGCAAACGACGCGAGCTCCCTCCCTCCCTCCCTCCCTCCCACCATCGCGTAGCTTCCTCCCATCTCCCTCCTCCGACTCCCCTCCACGCGCCCGAACTAACCAACTAGAGCGAGCTCCCCTCCCCGCCCCGCCCCGCCCCGCCGCCGGCGACCGGAGGCTCCCCCGCGCGCGCGCCCGCCCCGCCGTCGCCTCCCCGGCCCCTGCCTCCACCCCGTGGCCCGTCGCCGGCGAGCCGCCGGCCGCGAGGAAGGAGGCAGGCGCGGCGCTCGGCTCACCACTGGTTCGGGGCTCCTGATCTGCTTTCTGTTTTGATTTGTTTTCCCCCGGGCGCCGGGTTCAGGATTTTTACAGTTACACTTGGACGCGGGCTGATAGGATTTGGATCTGCGCGGACGGGAGTTTTAGGGAGGGAGGGAGGGAGCAGATTTAGGAATCCGCATGATTGATTGGCTGACGATTAGGGGGAGAGAAGCTGGACGATTACCGGAATGGTATCGAGGTCGCCCGCCCCTGTAGCTAGATCCCGTCGCCTGGGGAGAGGAGGGGTGGTCGGATCGCTCCTCTGCCTTGACCCCGGAGAACCGCCTCCGCCGCTTGGGGCTGCGAGAGGAGGGCAGTTGGGCTGCTTGATTCGAGCCAAATAAGCACGGGGCTGATTCTGAATTCCTAATAGCTACAGTACTGTAGACAGACATGAATTCGGGTTATGGTTCAGATGTTTTTCGACCAACCTATTAGAACATTCCATATCCCCACCCGTACGATTTATGTGCCCTCGAGCAGCCCAAAATGGCCCGAAACGTAGTGGTTTAGCTACGCCGCACTGATATGGTGACATGGATACAAGGACGTGGGATGTGGCGAGTACTTAATGAAGTGCCCTGTAGTAGAAATAGAATAATTGGATGCGTGAGAGATCAAAATACTGCCCCATTTGTTGCTTCCATTCCTCCTTTTCCGGGTTCTTTGATGATGGAATGATCATCGATTTCCTCAATCATCATGGTACCTTTAAGTTGTAGAAAGAGCCCATAGAGGATATTTCTGATTGACAATACCAGCCCCATTCTCTTCAATATCAACACTGCTACTGTTGTTTATACTCCCACCAACTGAAGATTGGCTGCCTGCAGATGCCATGTCGGTATGTCACTCCCTAGCCAGCACAGCAGCAACATCACTAGGTCAGCAGTAGCAAGCAGGAGCATTATACAGCAAAGCATAGTGGTGACTCTGTACGGCAGCAAGCCGAATCCAGGCGGCAACGGTGGGGGCGCGCTCGTGCAGTCGCCCAGTTGCTCTTGATCCAATCAGCCTGCCCCGGTCAATTGAGCGAATAGAGCAAGTGAGAGAGAGAGAGAGAGAGAGAGAGAGAGAGAGAGAGCTCGCTGTTAGGTTTAGGAGTGGGCATCTACTGGGCTTACCATGTCCCCGACGTGTCAGCAGCGTGCCGATGGCCATATCGTCTTCCCATGTCACTCTGGAGATACGCGTATCTGGCGTATTGGCTGCGTATTGTAACGGGCACGCCAGACCTGGCCGTATTGGTGCTTCATAGTCGTTTAGCATCTATTCTTATGATGGATTGTTATATTTTTGTGCTTCTACATACACTTACTTCTTTATTGTCATGGACAGACATGATGGCATACTTACTATAATATTGTTACGTTGCAGAGATGACTGCTTAAATGGGATAATTATAACACAAGGCAGTCTGGTGGTATATACCGAAGAATCAGGTTTTAACCATACGATCACCAGAAACTAGAAATGGAGGATGGCCTTGAGCTTAGTTTAGGCCTCTCTTTGGGTGGTGGGTCTTCTGGGAAGTCTAAGGCAAGAGATGCTTCTCTAGAGCCTAAAGCAGAACCTCAAGTGGAAGAGAGCAGTAGCAAAGGTGTCTCGCAACCTCCCGATGCTCCTTTTGCACATTACTATCAAGCAACTGCTGAGAACCAGGAACACAGTAGCAAGCAGAGGCATAGCCCTGCTACCCCGCCGTTTGGAAACTTCTGGGGACAACACGGTGGCTCCTCTGCTCCAGTGGCAGATGTTTCCAGTGAACTAATAGCCCACCAATCTCAGCTTCCCCAGTATCAGGAGGGACGGACTCCAAATAATATTGGAAATAATTTGGAGGAAAACATGCCAGTCTCAAGTAAACGAAAGCTGCTTTCTGAAGAGACAAGTTTTCAGAAGAAGCATCATTCTGCTGCTGACCAGCCTGATGCATTCAGTAAGAGCTCTGAGGGAGGTGTGAAAAATGCACCGATTTCAATTAGCACGGATGATGGTTCAACCGGTGAAAATGAGGATGTTGCAGACTCGGAAGCAGAAGGCTCAAACTCTTGGTTGGTTGCACAGCGTGAAGACAGTGCCAAGGGCTCTGTGGTAAACAGAGGATCCGATATAAAGAGATCCAGTGATGACGCTACAGGTGGATTTCAAGGAAAGAGGCAACCGAGCTTTTCAGGAAGTGAATCTAGCTCTGGAAAGTTGCCGCATGGAAATCCCTTACAAGCATCGAATGTAGTGACTGCGCAATATCAAGGCCAGACTCAGGTTTCAGCACCCCTGGGCATAACTAATGCACCCAATTTTCCTCCAATGTATACAGTGCAATTGAGGCCACCCGTAAACAATGGACCTGCTGTCCAGACGATGGGTGGTGCCTCCCAGGTTTCTTTTGGTTACCCAACAGGTCAGCTACCAATACTTGAAACAAGCTCTTCATGGGCATTTGGTACTCCGCCTCAGGCTATTTCTTCCTTTGCTGCAAAGCAAGCCGAACGAGCAGGAGCCAAACAAGCCGATGATGGAAAGAAACCTCAAGGTTAGTTCACCTCGTAATACTCTAATTATGTGCAAATAAATATAGGAAAAGGTCATGTTGCTACGGTACTCTATTATATGCCGTAAAATAACTCCTATATGTGTCTACCTCTCTAAATGACATCTGGATTTGTTAGGTTAGGTAAGAACACTGAGTTGAAATACTTGGTATGGATATTTCAGTGAAGAGTTTTAGTCTACTGTCCAGTCCCAAATGTCCTTGTTTATTAGTTTATCCTTCAGTTTGGTATGACAGAAGCAATCTGGAGGTGTGTAGTTAGCTCGTCTAATTCAGAACCACTTTAATTACTACTCCCTCCGATCCAAAATAAATGTCGCAGTTTTGAACAACCTTAGTTCAACACAGCGACACTTATTATGGATCGGAGGGAGTATCTGTGAGCAGCACTGTCACTTCTTGATATGCAAGTGCTTTCCTGTAATCTAGTAAGGTAAAATGAACATAGTTGAAAAGTAATTCCTCATTAAGCTTCTTGTGTGCACAGCTATACCTTCTGTTCGTTTAAAATTTGGAAAGTTAATCGTTTCCCTTTCTCTTCTTTATGAACTGCAGAGGCTGGCGCGTCCTCCTCTGCTCTTTTGGAGGATGGTAAGGTTGTCGAGAAGGTATTGCCTCTCATGGGCTCGGGCTCTGGCATAAGGCCGGGCATCGCCCCGAATGTCAAATTCGGAGGGTCTGGATCGTACCCTGATCTTCCCTGGGTATCCACAACCGGGACTGGACCAAATGGTAGGACCATATCAGGCGTAACATACAACTTCGGCAGAAACGAAGTGAAGATCGTGTGTGCTTGCCATGGCACACACATGACCCCTGAGGAGTTCACGCGACACGCTAGCGTGGACGCCACAGGCCAGGAGAACAATGCTACCATGTCGGTGTTTCCTGTCGGGAATCAAGCAGCCTCAGCCCAAAACTAATTCGGTGGCCTGCGTTCCGGTTTCATAGTGTGCTTGATGTTCCCTTTGTGTCCATATCATCAGTTCAGTATATTGTTGCTCTGTTGATTCAAACCCTATTGATATACATTATGTAGACATGTGTCATGTTGTAACTTTGGCTCCATTGTTGTGAACGAAACTGATGTATTTATTATAGCTCCTTTTGTGTCTTCAAGGCAGAATAATACTCCCTCTTGTTTTTATTCAACTACTACAGCCAGCACAATGGTGCGATGGAGCTGCGTTGACGATGCAGGCAGAATGATAGCAGCATACATATGCTTTCTTCTACTCCCTCCATCCCAAAATTCTTGTCTTAGATTAGTCTAGATATGGATTGTCTTAGATTAGTCTAGATATGGATGTATCTAATGTAAAACTCGACTTGATACATCCGTATTTAGACAAATTTAAGACAAGAATTTTGGGACGGAGGGAGTATAAGAATTTTCAGTCAAACAAAATTTCCATCATCCATCATAAAAGAGATAGAAATGCTTTCACAACATGTCAACCTGGGGACGTATGTACCATGCTCCGCCTGCTATTTTAGTTAAATTTGCACCATGTTAAAACATTTTCAAAAGTACAGCATTGATACCAAGTTCAGCATCGAAGTTTCACACAATCAAGATGTCATCTCCTGTGCGCTACATCATTTACGTTAGGAGGGGAGGGAAAATGATGGTCCAGCTATCTTTGACAGGTTCAGTGTCATTTTTCTCTCAATGCTAGCTCTGCTAGGCAGATAAGCCATCAATCAGCGTTACATAACAGACCCGCCTTCAAGTGCTACAGGCTCTCATTTAATGGCCTCCGCCTGCTAGGTTTAACTAGCCTCGCTGACACTCCAGCTGCTTCGTGTTCTCCAATAGCACCTGTTTCAGCATCGCAGCACAACCAATCAGCATTCAGGTTCCATACAAATGGGAGATCATTGGTGTACACAACAATAAGGTTTCAGTGTGTCCAATGGTACGACGACAAGTTTGGAGAAGATGTAATTGAGCAAGGGCAGCCGAGAATAAAGAACGGTTCTTAACCTCTCGGATGTAGGTTGCAATCGCTTTGCACCCTTCAGTTGCAAGGTCCATCACAGTCTCAAATGTGTCCATTGGTAGTTTCGCGTCCATCTGAAAATCGCCTTTTGAGCATTAGTGTTGCTGTGAATGAATGATGTCGTGCAGCAAACTAATAAGCACATAAGAAATGTGTCGCATCAGAAAGTTTCTGCTGCAGATGAGACGTGGGCTAGGGAGGCCCTGAAATTTGGAGCAATCAAAGTTTATGATCGTTTTGTAACCTGCAGAAGAGTCACTTTGTCCATCTTTGCAAGAATGCCAACGGTGACATCCGCGCCTCCAGCGCTGTCTTCTATATAATTCAGATCTGAAATAACATATTAGAATGGTTGAGGCCTCTTTGTCTGAGATGGTTCTTAGCTTTGTCATAGATGCGAGAACAGAAAATAGGCCCCATACCAAGCAAAGGAGTAGAACACAGATACCCAGCACTGCAAGAAGTGACTATGTCTCGCATTGGAATCCCAGCATCTGCAAGTGCTAGTGTTGCAGCATTGATGCATGCAGACCTGGTTCCTGTTATACACAGTCATGATGATCAAGATAGAAATTGAAGTCATTTTAAGTACCACTCATGCTACAATCGTTTTCAAAATAGGCAAAAATAATAGTAAGTCACAACAGGACTGGGTAATGGAAACAAGAAAATGCATGTGTACTAAGTAAAATATTTAAACGGCCTCTAGACAAAAAAATGTTGTGTTGTGTCCCTTTGGTTTGGCAAAAGAAGTAAAGTTGGTTCTATTTGTGCATGCTGATTAGAGATAGATCTGAAATATTCAAATATAGTGCACTTACCACCATCAGCTTGAAGAACTTGGACAAATATGTCAATCTGCAAAACAAACACAGTAAGAATTCAAAGTGGGTCCTGTTTATAATTCACGATAGAGGTTTCTTGCAGTGCAACTGATTAGATGACTCACCTGTGAGTGTGGCATTAAATGTGTTAATATGCTTGCCTCCATTGTTTGTCGAATAACAAGAGAAATTTCTGTTGATCGCCTGTCACAAAGTTATAGATTCACCTTATTACTACATTGTTGTGCAGGAAGTAAAACAGCAAGTAGCCTACAACTGATGCATCATGTTATTCCCTTTGCATGCTGTGTGTTCAGTTGTTCACCACAAAACACTGACATAAATCAACTAAGCTACACATTAGCACTGTCTGTTTTATTTCACATGAGGAAATTCCTGAACTTCTACTTTAATTGCATTGCAATATTTGATCATGTTACAGGCCTAAAAAGCTCTTGAGATGACAACACCCTTAGCTCTGAGTACCTTTCCCCTTTAAGAACAAATCAGACATAGCTAAAAAATAACACTGTCCCCAATCTAGATAACAATAATGACATCAAATATTTGAAAAAAAAAACATAACATGGAGAATAAGCCTGGAATAACGGTATGAAAATATGTCATGACAAAAGTGTGTACTGATAATAAATGAATCCACCATAGTCAGCGTTTCTTCTTCCTTAAGCTGGAACATACCTGTCACCTTTTGGCTTTCTCCTTCGATCCCCAGTGCTAAATTCTGCCATTCTATACTCACAACGCACCTGCAGACACATTTCCCATGAGCGCATTCTAACAAGAGAACCTTTAGTCTTGATGCGCTTGGACTAATAAACTCACCAAAGCCTCTTTACCATTTTGTTGCTGACTCCTGTTTTGGATCTGAATGAGTAAAACAAGCAAAAATAACATTAGTCTTAAGCTGGGATTTGTTAGCCATTCATATTGAGGAATACTAACTGGTATGAAAAGGCAATATCATAGCTACACAAGGAAGAGCCGCCCTAGGTCCTGTGAGAAAACACTCCATGTTCTACTGGCACTCAAACAGATGACTCAAGCAACCGCTCTGGTGAGCCGAGTCTCAACCCTTGATGCTGCCTCGTCGCCGATGGCTCCAATGGCAGGGGCTTGACTGATCTGGTGCTTTACTGGAAATGTGGTGTGGATTGTCCTTTGCATGTAATAGTCAGATCAGGGCTGTGCGTTGGACAGAAACTTGGAGATGGTTGAAACTTTTTAGTTCATTTCAGTAGTTTGCTTTTACTGCTTTCTGAACTTGGCGTGGATGCCTTGTACTGAACCTGCTATGCGGGCTTCTAAAAGTGTTCTACTGCCACCATTGACCCTACCGGTTTCCAAGAACATGTTATTTGCAGTACCCAAAACACCAGAAGGATGTCATTCTGCAGTAGCATCCGCAACATGACAAGACTGCTGTGCCGTTTCAGTGCTCCATGCCATCTAATTCCGAAAATTAACTAGAAAGCTCACGATAGATCCGTCCATAGACAAAGATGCCCCAAACCAACATATATCCAAAAACTAACTAGAAACTTCACAAGAACCGTTCATAGACATTCCATCAAACATTTTGAGTGCTCTTTGAAAAATATCATCCTGAATCCAGAACCTAACAACAGACCTGACGTCAATACCCACAAGCATTCTGTCATACATGGCATGTGCAATTCGAAACCCCCTCCCCTATTCAGCTCAGCACCGATAATTATCTACACATCTCACGCCAACCCCTAACAACAGACATTGCATCGAACACTTGGCGTGCACGAACTGTACGCGAGAAACATTGGACTACCTCTCGAGGTCCGTAGACGGCGGCGATGACCCTGGTGTTGCCCATCTCGAAGAGCGCCGAGCCGTCGGCCCTGGAGACGACGCCGACGTCGCCCTTGAGCTGCCGCATCTGCGAGACACCGGCCGCCAAGAAGCAGAGTCAGCCGAGCGTGAAGCAGAGGAAGGCGGGGCAGGGAGGAGAGGGGCGTGACCTCGTTGGGGCGGCGGCCGTCGACGCGGAAGCCGGTGAGAGGGTTGACGTACTCCATCGCCGGACTGTTTCGCCCTCTCCACTCCCGCTTCGAGCTCCGCGCAGGCTGCGGCGGCGGCGGCGAGGGCGAGGGAGAGGGCTTTGGTGCGGGTTAAGGTGAGTGGGAACCGGCTCCTTACGACGACCCCAGTATAGCTGGCCAAACGGGCCGGGCTAAACAGGCCAGCCCGCGAGCACGCCGGCACGGCCCGCCATGGGCCAGGCACGGCACGGGCTAAACAGACCGTGCCCGACACGCGGCACGCCTTGGGCCGTGCCTGGGCCTGGAGCCTGGGCACGCGGGCCGGCACGGCACGGCCCGTTAAATTTTTTTTTATATTTTTTAGATTATATATATATATATATATATATATATATACCTAAAATATAGCCCAATAGGCCTAAAAGCCAGCCCAGCAGGCTGAAAATGTGCAGCCCAGCATGCTTAACGGGCCATCGGGCCGCTCTGTTTACTAATCGGTAGTGCACAGGAGGAGGCGGCCGGTGGTAAGATGACCCGGCTATTAAACGTGCCATGGCGGCGTGCGGCCGAACACGATTAGCATGTGCCGGGTCTTGCTGCGCCACCCGTTTGGCTGTGTCTGACCCACACAAGACTGGCCGAAAAACCCAGCCCATTCACCCCGTGAGTTCCTCGGTAAGCCCATCTACCCGGCCAATGACCTGAAGAGAGCACGCCGTGCAACTCCGTCCGAACGCTCTCCGTGCTTCTCCCTTTGGGGCCCGTCACAGAGCTTCCCTGTCACATTCCTTGACCGACCTCTTCTCGACAACGGTGGCGGCGAAAGCTTCGCTTCGCCCGGCCTAACTCCTACTTCATTGCTCATCCGATGGAAAACCACACCAGTACAAATTTGAACAAGACAGGTGAAGAGGACAATGAAAGAGCCAATGCCATCAAACATTTGTCTGCTCATTGCACTAAAATAAGGAAACATTTTATAACGGGTCTCACCTCTCTCAGATCGGATCGGGAGGAAGAAGGAGTGGGGAACGAGGGAGATTGACTTAGGGAGGAAGAAGGTAGGTGGATAGATAAGGATGCCACGGAGATCAGCTCCAGTTATGTGTACAATAATCTTTCATACCCCCCACGCAACACACACCATGCCCTTAAGTACATGGTAGTCCAGCTGCACTATGACTCGCTCCGCTGCTCTTCTTGCCTTTGGCTGCCGACTGGTGGTCCCGTCTGGGGCTTGGGCCACTCTGTCAGTTGGAGAGGCGTAGTGGTACTAACATTCTCCCCTCCTTGGAAACTGGCTTGTCCCCAAGCCAGTGATGCAGGAAAGCGCTGTTGAAGCGACACCAGGTCTTCCCATGTAGCCATCGATGCTGGTAGACCCGTCCAGTGCACCAGCACGCGCTGTTGATCTCCTTGCGCCGTCTTGACAGTACGATCTTGGAGGATGGCCATCGGTGTCTGTTCGAGGCGAAGAATTTCAGCATCAGGGGGGAGTTCAGTTTCTACCTGAATATCGGGGCCGATCGCCTTCTTGAGCTGGGATATGTGCACCACCGGATGCATCTTGCTTCCCACAGGCAACTGAAGTTTGTATGCCACTTTTCCCACGCGCGCTATGATTGGGTATGGGCCAAAATACTTGAAGGCCAGCTTCTGAAACGGACGCTAAGCAATGGACGTCTGTATGTACGGCTGAAGCTGCAAATACACCTGTGACGCCCGGATAATTAAGCTACAGTAACCCTCTATTAGTGATGCCGCGTCACCTAGATTACTGTGGCAAATCTCGCGTTAGTTCAAAACCGATTCAAATTCGAATTCAAAATCAAGTCAAACATTAAAGGTTTTCTAATATTAAAACTAAAATGTCCGGGTGGTTCCAAATAATTCATAAGTAATTATGGTGGAGGAACCACACTTTTATAAAAGGCATAAATACTCTAAAATGTTTTGAATAGTAGCAAAAACAATTAGTTGAATTCCTTTTACAATAAATAAAATATTAAACTATTTTATTTAGTTACCCAAATTAATGTGGCAGTAGTATGTATAAGCAATACCAATTTAGGAACCATTGGTGTATTTTGTAAAACTAAAATAAAAGAAAACTAGACATAAAACAGAAAACAAAAGTAAAAAAGAAAAGGCAAAGCAAAAACAAAAGGAAAGAGAGAAGCCCCCCACTGGCTTCGCCCAAGAAAGTCGGCCAGCTCGGCCACTCGGCCCAAATTCTCCACTCCCCATATCCTCACTCCACCCCGAAACCCTAACCGAACCAACCCCTCCCCCTCACTCCTCGTCTCTCCCTCTCCCGATCCAGATCGGCTCGGGCCACCCATGATCGCCGGTCTTGCCGCCTCGCCCGTCCCGCCCGTCGTCCTCATGACCGTCACCTCTCCCTCGACGCGCCCCTCGCCGTGTCGGCCAGCGACCACGCCCGTCCCGGCGACCCCACGCCGCCGCCCAAGACCTCACGGGACCTCCCCGGCCTGCCTCCCTGCGACAGCGTCTCCGACATCCACCTCGCGCCACCGCCCGGTCCCTACGCACCCCGGTGAGGACCCCGGTCCTCCTTCTCCCCGTCCCCTCTCGTCGGCGCTTGCCTCGCTCCGGTGCCGCGCTCGTCGCGCCCCGGTCCCTCCCTTCCCTACACTGTCGCCGGTGTTGTCCCGTGCGCGCACGCTCCGTCGTGACCGCGCCCATTCCCCTTTCACCACGCCGGCGTCGCACACCGCCGTCGACCTCACCCGCCACCCCCCACCTCGGCGCCGGCTGCCGTCGGCCGTGCCACGGCTCGCTCCCTCAGTGGCCTTGAGGCGCGTCCGCGTGCTCCTGCGCCTCACGCCCATGATCGCCACGCCACTCTCGTGCGTCGCCCGCGAGCCCGTGGCGCCCTGTTTTCTCCGCTGCTGGCAGCCGCCCGCCACCCTCTCCGTCGGCGCCCGTCTCCGGCCCGCGACCGTGATTCCCTGGCCGACGCCCGGCGCCCTGCTGCGTCGGGTCGTGGGTTCACTTCTTAACAGGCGCCAGCCCACATGGCCGTCGCCCGCTAACCCGCATCGGCCACTCTGGGCCAATGACAAAAGGGGCCCGCGCCCCAGAACGATTTAAGAAAAAAAAGATAATAATAAATATAATTAAAAACTAAATAATTAATTAATTAACTAAATAATTAACTTAATTAATCATGTTTAGTTTAACTAATTAAGATTAATTAACCTAATAAATAGTTACCCTAATTAACTCATTAATTAGTTAAACAATCCCTAATCGTGTGGGACCCACTGTCAGGTTGACCAAGTCAACTCATTGGCTGCTGATGTCGACATGGCATCATGCTAATGTCATTAATCTGTTTTTTCAATTAATTAAATAATTAATTAAATTCGAAATTAATAAAATCTTTAGAAAATCTTATCTTTTAATTACGTAACTTTCGGATTAAAATATTTTCAACATGAAACTTGCTCAGAACGACGAGACGATTCCGGATACGCAACACGTTCGTCCGCCACACCCCCCTAACCTATCGAACTCGCAACTTTCCCCCTCCGGCTCCTCTGCCCGGAACGCTAAACGTCAGAATACTTTCCGGATGCTTCCCCCTTTCACCGGTATCACCTCATACCGCGTTAGGGCACCCCTAGCATAGTTACTTGTCATGTCATGCATCGATATGCATCTGTTTGCATGGTATTCATTGTTTCTTCCCCCCTCTTCTCTCTGGTAGACTACGAGACCGACGCTGCTGCTGCCCAGTTCGACTACGGAGTTGTGGCCCCCTCTCTTGCGAGCAACCAGGCAAGCCCCCCCCCTTGATCACGGATATCGCTGTTCTACTCTATACGCTTGCATTAGAGTAGTGTAGCATTCTTGCTTTTACATTATACATATCCCGATGCATAGCCCATCCTTGCTACTCATTGTTACATTTACCTGTTATCCTACTTGCTTAGTATAGGATGCTAGTATTTTCATCTGTGGCCCTACATTCTTGTCCGTCTGCTGTGCTATACTATCGGGCCGTGATCACTCGAGGGGTGATCACGGGTATATACTATATACTTTATACATGATACATGTGGAGACTAAAGTCGAATTGGTGGTGGAGCTCCATGAGTGGATCTTTGTGGCGGAGCGACATGGCTGGTTGAGACCGCCTAGGAGAGAGGTGGGCCTGGCCCTGTTCGGCTTTCGCGGATACTTAACACGCTTAATGAGATCTTGGTATTTGATCTGAGTCTGGCTACGGTCCTATACGCACTAACCAACTACGTGGGAGAGATATGGGCACTCGGCGTCGTGGTATCGGTAAAACGCCACTTCGTGACATCGGCCGGATCGAAGCGGGCGCCCGGATTGGACTGGAACGCCACTAGGCTAGGTCTGCTTTACGGTAGCGTCACATAGCGTGCAGGTGTGCTTTCGAGGCGATGGGCCGGACCCTGGCAGCTTAGGTTTAGACCGGCGTCTTGACCTCTCTGTTGAGCCTAGGTGGGGCTGCGGCGTGTTGATCTTCAGCGGCGGGCATGACCCAGAAAGTGTGTCCGGCCAAATGGGATCAAGCGTGTTGGGTTATGTGGTGCACCCTGCGGAAGTTAATCTATTCAATAGCCGTGATCTTTGGTAGCAGGGCGACTTGGAGTTGTACCTTGACCTTATGACAACTAGAACCAGATACTTAATAAAACACACCCTTCCAAGTGCCAGATACAACCGGTGGTCGCTCTCTCTCAGGGATACGAGGAGGGGATCGCCGGGTAGGATTATTGCTATGTGATGCTACTTGGAGGACTTCAACCTACCCTCTTCTACATGCTGCAAGACGAAGGTGACGAGCGTAGTCTTGATAAGACTAGCTATCCCCTCTTATTACGGCATTCTCATGTTCGGTCCTTGATATGGCCCTTTACACATATATCCATGCATATGTAGTGTAGCTCCTTGCTTGCGAGTACTTTGGATGAGTACTCACGGTTGCCTTGTTCCCCCTTTTCCCCCTTTCTTTACCCGGTTGCTACGACCAGACGATGGAGCCCAGGAGCCAGACGCCACCGTCGATGACGACTACTACACTGGAGGTGCCTACTACTACGTGCAGCCCGCTAACGACGACCTGGAGTAGTTTAGGAGGATCCCAGGCAGGAGGTCTGCGCCTCTTTCGATCTGTATCCCAGTTTGTGCTAGCCTTCTTAAGGCAAACTTGTTTAACTTATGTCTGTACTCAGATATTGTTGCTTCCACGACTCGTCTATGATCGAGCACTTGTATTCGAGCCCTCGAGGCCCCGGCTTGTATTATGATGCTTGTATGACTTATTTATGTTTTAGAGTTGTGTTGTGATATCTTCCGTGAGTCCACGATCTTGATCGCATTGCGTTTGCGTGCATGATTAGTGTCACGATTGAATCGGGGCGTCACAAGTTGGTATCGAGCCATTTGCTGTAGGAATCCCCTTCCACACTCCTTGGCGAAGTCGAGTCTAGTCATTGCAAAACTTTTACTAACATGGCCGTGTGCCTTACGGGCCCACGCCGCCATTGGGTGGTATTAGGATCTTTTACTCCTCGACCTTTACTCGGGACTCGATCTCTCCTCTATTCGGGTTAAATGAATTTTACTAAATCTAACATTAGGATCTCGTTATCACTTTCACCGGAGAGCCCCTTATTGCGATGATCGTCTGCACGCACTGTAAGACCACGAAAGATACTCTCATTGTTAACTCGAGAACTTGTGTTCATCGCGTTTGCAATTCCCCTTCCACCGTAAACCCTTACGGATAACTACTTGCAGTTGTTATTCTTACCCTCATCCCGATTGGTCTTGCTATTACAAGATACCACGAAAAACTAAATCGTTGTTTCGATAATCCTTTGAGCTTACTGTCGTGCTGTTCCTTGTCACCTGAATACCCCTACGGTTAATTCTCGCACTTATCGAGTATCCGCTCATCCCCCAGTTGTTCCTGTGTTACACAAAAGTCTTCGAAATACCATTCGATATTCCGAAAATCCTCAGCAACCTATTGCTCTGGAATTTCTTGTTTGCTTTCATTATGATTAATCCCATAAGTATAGTAATCATATTAGCATCCTTTGTCACCATCATTTTTGAGTCCGTTGATTCAATACGTTGTGTTTGTTCAATATCTTGATTCAGTTCTAGGATTATCTTTCCGGCTCAGACGTCATTTTGAACATGAGCTGGTTCTCGACCAAACTATCTGTCGTCGATTGTGCCTCTGGTATATACAATCGATCCATCCTTGATCAGAACGTCTGCTTCTGATCCCTTGTTTTAGAAATCATAATTCCTTTGCGTTTAAGCTTTGAATTATTCAGATGATTCCATAACTTGTTGCATTCGCATTCTTTCTTCCTCTGATTGGGTATCGATACTCACCTCAGCTCCCCTGTGGATCGCCTTATCCACTGTTGGATTATTATATCCGGCGGTGTCCTTCATCAATTAATCACCTTGTGAGTCCTTCTCCAATACATAATGCCTTTGTTAAATTGTATCCTTTCCTTTTGTCATCCTTGCTCGCTTTCGAGCTGGTGATACTTACTCTTGAAGCTTATGGTATATGTTACTTAAGAAGCCCGATGGGATTGAACCAACGCCTTCCCTCATCGGCGTGAACCCGAAAGATTTCACGAGTCATACTTATCTGGTATTGCACCGGGTAAAACTTTCAACAACTAATGTCATCTTCAAATACGAGAGGTGAATGGAAGATTATGCATTGAGGAAGTGGGAGTCGACCTTGAACTTTGTGTTCATGCCCATTGACGCGATGTATATCCTATCATGGAAGCTTCTTGTAATAATAACTATTTCCTTGATAACTAACATATGGTATCTGTGAATTGATCCCTTGCAACCGTGGTTTCGACCATGATTGTTCTTGTTTGATTCCATTTCTCGGACAAGTTAAAACAATTGTCTTCTATGGATCAATACACCGGTCCAACCTTTACTTTGATCTTGTGTCGAGTATTACCCCCACGGTATCTCGAGATTATCATGGAACTGCATAACTTCTTATGAGTTCTTCATGAAGTGCTACCTTCCTTGATTCCAATTTTTCACGGGCTCGAGTTATTATACACTCAAAGACACCGATAATCGAACCGAGTCTGCACTATGGTTCAACAACTCTTGATAGCTTCTATAAGTACGAGTTTGTACCCGATCACGCCATTCCTAGCCTGTTTGGCTATATCATTGTCGTGATGATTTTAACTGTGCTACCCGGTCCTTCTTCTCGGAGCACAATTTTCGACGATGAACTAACCTTACGTCGATCCTCATCGTCATATCATTTCGCCTTGAACACCAAGCTTGGTTTCGAGTTTTTGTCGTACCCTTGGTTCCAATAACCTTTCACTTCATCATTACTTTGACTTGTTGTCGTCGTCGATCGATTACATCTTCATGAACTCTCGCGACAAAGGTGTCGTGATCATCAACATTCTGAGCTCATCCAGGATATCAATTGAATTCATGGTGAGAAATACCATCCTTGCCCTCGATGAATTGTATTATCATCGACCACTTTATTGCCTTCCCACCAACACAAGCTTGTTCATGTTTGGTGTTATACCTTGAGTTCCTTGCTATCCAGCAATTGTTCTTCTTACCTTGGAGTATTACCATCCTTTATGTCAAGAATGTTCTGAGATTTGTTCCACCTCTTGAGAATTCTTGACATAGAAATACTTCTCACCATCACCATTCTTTCTTGGTCCTCGTGTTGATTCCAACCGGGGTACCAACAAGTGAACGGTGTTGTTTGAGTTCTGGACTTCTAGCAACCCTATTGCTTTGAAGTTAACGATCGACAGTTCGTTCTTAGACTGTTGGTTATTGAATCGTCACTCTAACATTGATCTTGCTACCTAAGGTCATATTTGGGCACACCTTTCAACTAGTGATTGATGGTGTATGTTTTCCTCGAGCATACAACATTATATCATTTGAATTGACAAGTGTCATCTTCTTGTTCACATTATCGTGGAAATCCATCCGTTGGAATTCTCGATGAATTGTCGCCGAGCCCATCACCACCTTCTCATCCTCCTTGGTTTAATGATGAACTATTGCTTCAGGAACCCGCTCCCATAGTTCATTTCTCGAGAATCTTGCAATGTCATTTCGTCGATTTGTGTTGCACCTTTTCCTCTCGGACCCCTGAGTCTGAGGTATCATGACACCAATTGGATATGAATCTCGGTCAGATATGATGGCTGGGACAACTTTCCAAGAGTTATGACGTTGATCCTTTGATGACCCGGTAACATGATGTCATGCCTAGCACCCCCATTTGGAGGACCTATCATTATAATTTCTTTTGCAAGATAACCATTCTTCTGGAGGAAATTGTAAGACTTATCCTACAAGTTGTTCCTAATGGATCCTTCCTATATCCAAAGTCGACCTTTGCTTGAAGACCACGTCAATGCTATCTCGAAGCATGTCTACGGTACTCGGTTTTCAACAAGACCATTTGAAGCCCAATGCTAAATGTTTCCTGCTCAATTATCCAAACACCGCTGTATGGGTAATGTCATGAAATTTCTCTCCCCTACCTAAAAGGTTTTCTACATTATATCCTGTCATGGATATCATACTCTGCTTTCCTTGGGAAGAATATACCCTTGAAATATGTGTTTAAACACATTTTCCTTTCCATTGTTTACATTTAATCGACAATCATATTTTCCTTTCCATTGGTTGGTTTAACGTTTACGGTGATCTATATGATCCGGCAGTAATATTCTCCCTTATGTAAACACCTCGTTGTACAATTACATCGGTAAGACCACATTTCTCTTGTTGATGACATTTCGGTAGCCACCGACGGACGGGAACTTTGCCTAGTGGTCCGCCTCATTCAACGAGCAGGAAAATGGTTCTCTTCGTCCCTCGCCCTTGGTATCGACGTTGTTGCCGATTTAATCGACTGGCTACCCTCTGACATGCCTTGCTTGCATGATCACGCAAGACGTCTCCACCCTTCCTACTTTAACCCACATGGTGGGCCCATAACCCCCAGTTCCCGGGATCGAGCACGACTCTCCTGTACACCCCTGTTCCCAAAGTTATTCCTCCGCGTGGACTCGTATGTAATTCATGAGCCACCTTCCAATGAGATCGTCAATTACGGCATCGGACACAATAATTATTCCGTTGCTTGAAACCCCTTTTAAGCCTATACGCCTAGGCATTGAACGATTGCCTGGCTGCTTGAAACTTCTTATTGTACCTTCCAACTTTACAGTCGATGTGTTTTATTTTGTTCAACTCGAGAGGTACTCATATGCTCATTCATGGGTTAATCCTAGATTATTACCCTTATAGCATTCATCGTTCTTGATCTGCCCGTTACCTATTCTTAAATCTGATGAAGATCACGAAGAAAGGATGCCGACTTCATCATGATGACACGAAGCGAGAGGAATGAAGACATCGGTGTAATGGATTGATCTCTTCGAGAAGAGCAACCAATGCCGAGAAGATCTGTTAGAATTTTGTTAGTAGACCTCCCCCCTTCTCTACCTCTTATTTCTCGGGACTAGATTTCTTGTAGTGGAGGATAATTGTGACGCCTTGGGATAATTAAGCTACGGTAACCCTCTACTAGTGATGCGCGTCACCTGAATTCTTTGTGGCAAATCTCGCGTTAGTTCAAACCGATTCAAATTGAATTCAAAATCAAGTCAAACATTAAAGGTTTTCTAATATTAAAACTAAAATGTTCGGTGGTTCCAAATAATTCATAAGTAATTATGGTGGAGGAACCACACTTTTATAAAAGGCATAAATACTCTAAAATGTTTGGAATAGTAGCAAAAACAATTAGTTGAATTCCTTTTACAATAAATAAAATATTAAACTATTTTATTTAGTTACCCAAATTAATGTGGCAGTAGTATGTATAAGCAATACCAATTTAGGAACCATTGGTGTATTTTGTAAAACTAAAATAAAAGAAAACTAGACATAAACGCAGAAAAAATAAAAAGTAAAAATAAAAGGCAAAGCAAAAACAAAAGGAAAGAGAGAAGGCCCCCCCACTGCTTCGCCCAAAGAAGCCGGGCCCACCACCGCCCAAAGCCACTTCCCATATCCTCACTCCACCCGAAACCCTAACCGAACCAACCCCTCACCCTCACTCCCTCGTCTCTCCCTCTCCCCGATCCAGATCGGATCGGGCCGACTCCCATGATCGTCGCCCGGTCTTGCCTCACGGCCCGCCCGTCATCCTCGCGGCCGTCACCTCTCCCTCGGCAGCGCCCCTCGCCGCGTCGGCGACCACGCCCGCTCGGCGACGACCCGCCACAGACGGATCGACCCCGCCGCCGCCCGAAGACCTCACGGGACCTCCCCGCCGGCCTGCCTCCCCTGCGACGACGTCTCCGACATCCACCTCGCGCCACACTGCCCAGTCCCTACGCTTCACGGTGAGGACCCCGGTCCTCCTTCTCCCCGTCCCCTCTCGTCGGCGCTTGCCTCGCTCCGGTGCCGCGCTCGTCGCGCCCCGGTCCCTCCCTTCCCTACACTGTCGCCGGCGTCGTCCCATGCGCGCACGCTCCGTCGTGACCGCGCCCATTCCCCTTTCACCACGCCGGCGTCGCAGTCACCGTCGTCGACCTCACCCCACCCCTGCAACCCCCCTGATTCGGCGCCTGCCGGCTCGGCCAGCGCCACAGCCGTCTGGCTCGGCCTCCCCGTGGCGCCCGGGCGGCGTCCGCGTGCTCCTGCGCCTCACGCCCACGGTCGCCACGCCACTCCGTCGTCGCCCGCGAGCCCGTGGCGCCCTGTTTTCCTCCACTGCTGCTGCCCGCCGCCACCCTCTCCGTCGACGCCCGTCTCCGGCCATGACCGTGATTCCAAGGCCGACGCCGTGGCGCGGCATCTGCTGCCGGGTCGTGGGTTCCACCACGCTAACAGGCGCCCAGCCTAGCCCTCTGGCGCCCGTCGCTAACCGCATCGACCACTCACGGGCCAATGACAAAAGGGGCCCGCCCCGAGCGATTTAAGAAAAAAAAGATAATAATAAATATAATTAAAAACTAAATAATTAATTAATTAACTAAATAATTAACTTAATTAATCATGTTTAGTTTAACTAATTAAGATTAATTAACCTAATAAATAGTTACCCTAATTAACTCATTAATTAGTTAAACAATCCCTAATCGTGGGACCCACATCAGTTGACCAAGTCAACTCTGTTGACTGCTGATGTCGACATGACATCATGCTTTGATGTCATTAATCAGTTTTTCAATTAATTGAATAATTAATTAAATTCCAAAAATTAATAAAATCTTTAGAAAATCTTATCTTTTAATCCGTAATTGGTTAAAATATTTTCAACATGAAAGTTGCTCGAGCAGCGAGGCGATTCCGGATCGCAACCCGTTCGTCCGCCACACCCCCTAACCTATCGAACTCGCAACTTTCCCCTCGGCTCCTCTGCCCAGCTAAACGCGTCGGGAATACTTTCCCGGACGCTTCCCCCTTTCACCGGTATCACCTCATACCGCGTTAGGGCACCCCTAGCATAGTTACTTGTCATTTCATGCATCGATATGCATCTGTTCGCATGATATTCATTGTTTCTTCCCCCTCTTCTCTTCGGTAGACTACGAGACCGACGCTGCTGCTGCCCAGTTCGACTACGGAGTTGACGACCCCTCTCTCTTGCCAGAGCAACCAGGCAAGCTCCCCCCCTTGATCACGAGATATCGCTTTGTTCTACTCTATCTTTGCTTGCATTAGAGTAGTGTAGCATTCTTGCTTCATTATACCTATCCCGATGCATAGCTTTGTCCTTGCTACTCTTGTTGTTACATTTACTGTTATCCTACTTGCTTAGTATAGGATGCTAGTATTTTCATCTGTGGCCCTACATTCTTGTCCGTCTTTGTGCTATACTATCGGGCCGTGATCACTCGAGGTGATCACGGGTATATACTATATACTTTATACATGATACATGTGGAGACTAAAGTCGGGTCGGTGGTGGAGCTCCCATGAGTGGATCTTTGTGGCGGAGCGACAGGCGGTGTTGAGACCGCCTAGGAGGCAGTGGGCCTGGCCTGTTCGGGCGCTCGCGGATACTTAACACGCTTAATGAGATCTTGGTATTTGATCCGAGTGCAGCTACGGGCCTATATGCACTAACCAACTACGTGGGAGAGATATGGGCACTCGGCGTCGTGGTATCAGCCGAAGCACTTCGTGACGTCAGCGACTGAGCGGCGCGCGCCGGATTGGACTGGAACGCCACTAGGCTAGGTCTGCTTCCGGCCGCGTACGCAACGTGCAGGTGTGCTCAGGGCGATGGGCCCAGACCCATGCGCGCTTAGGTTTAGACCGGCGTGCTGACCTCTCTGTTGAGCCTAGGTGGGCTGCGACATGTTGATCTTCCGCGGCGGGCATGACCCAGAAAGTGTGTCCGGCCAAATGGGATCAAGCGTGTTGGGTTATGTGGTGCATCCACAGCAGGGAAGTTAATCTATTCGAATAGCCGTGATCTTGATAACAGGGGCGACTTGGAGTTGTACCTTGACCTTATGATAACTAGAACCGGATACTTAATAAAACACACCCTTCCAAGTGCGGATACAACCGGTGGTCGCTCTCTCGGGGATACGAGGAGGGATCGCCGGGTAGGATTATTGCTATGTGATGCTACTTGGAGGACTTCAACCTACCCTCTTCTACATGCTGCAAGGCGAAGGTGACCGAAGCGTAGTCTTGATAAGACTAGCTATCCCCTCTTATTACGGCATTCTGCGATTCACCCAATCGATATGGCCCTTTATACATATATCCATGCATATGTAGTGTAGCTCCTTGCTTGCGAGTACTTGGATGAGTACTCACGGTTGCCTTGTTCCCCTTTTCCCCCTTTCTTTACCCGGGTTGCTGCGACGCACGATGGAGCCCAGGGCGACGCCACCGTCGATGGCGACTACTACACCGGAGGTGCCTACTACTACGTGCAGCCCGGCGACGACGACACTGGAGTAGTTTAGGAGGATCCTGTGCGGGAGGCCCTGCGCCTCTTCGATCTCAGTATCCCGGTTGTGATAGCCTTCTTAAGGCAAACTTTTTTAACTTATGTCTGTACTCGAGATATTGTTGCTTCACTGACTCGTCCATGATCGAGCACTTGTATTCGAGCCCTCGAGGCCCTGGCTTGTATTATGATGTTTGTATGACTTATTTATGTTTTAGAGTTGTGTTGTGATATCTTCCCGTGAGTCCCTGATCTTGATCGTACACGTTTGCGTGCATGATTAGTGTACGATTGAATCGGGGGCGTCACAACACCGCGTCGCCCACCTCGAACTCTCGATCAGTGCGGTGCTTGTCGGCTTGTCTCTTCATGCGATCTTGAGCATGCTTGAGTTGTTGCTGTAGCAAGTCCCGCATCACCTCGCGCTCTTGAAGCCAAGCCGCCAGGTCTGGCACCATGCTGCTGTCCACTTGAGTGACGCCAAACTCGCGTGGCAGAGTCCCGTAAACGACCTCATATGGTGTGCGCCCCAGAGCAGAGTGGAAGCTGGTGTTGTACCAGTATTCAGCCAGGAACAACCATTTGTACCAGTTCTTGGGGCAAGCGTGCACTGAACACCTTAGATAGGTTTCGAGGCACTGGTTCACCCGTTCCGTTTGGCCATCAGTTTGGGGTGATAGGATGAACTCATTTGCAGTTGTGTCTGGGCTAGCTTGAACATCTCTTGCCAAAGATTGCTGGTGAACACTCTGTCGCGATCAGAGATGATTGCCAATGGCATCCCATGGAGCTTAAAGATGTTGTGCATGAAGGCCATAGCTACGGACAAGGTTGTGTATGGGTGCTTCATCGGTAGGAAGTGTCCGTATTTAGAGAACTTATCCATAGCCACCAGGATGACGTCATAACCTCCTGACTTAGGCAAGCCTTCGATGAAGTCGAGCGAAATCACTGCCCATGCTCGTTTTGGTATTGGCAAGGGCTGCAGCAGGCCCGCGGGGGAAATCCTCTCTGTTTTTGCTTTCTGACATGTCTGGCACTGTTGCACAAACTCCTTGACCATAATCTTGAGCCCTTTCCATGCAAATAACCGGCGTACCCTATTGTAGGTGGCATGAAACCCCGAGTGTCCTCCTGCCGCGCTGTCGTGGAGTGCTGCGACCAACGCTTTCTGAGTTACTGGGTCTGCGCCTATCCAAATGTGCCCTTGATATTTGATAACTCCTTCTTGCAGAGAAAATCCTTCCTCGCTGTTTGGGTCCAGCGCCAACTTGGCGATCAATTGCTGTGTGTTAGTGTCTTGCTGGTAACTGGACACGATTGCTTCTAGCCACGCTGGTTTAGCCACTGTGATTGCTGCCAGTTCTTTGTCAACAGTTGGCTCTCGTCGAGAGAGAGCATCCGCTGCCCGATTTGTTGTCCCTGCTTTGTACTGGATCCGGAACTGAAGCCCCACCAGTTTCGTAAACGCCCGCTGCTGTATTGGGGTGTTTAGTCGCTGGTCTGTTAAGTTCAGCAAGCTCCGTTGATCCGCGCGAATGATGAATTCAGAGTGTTGCAAACAGGGGCGCCAGTGATCCACTGCCAGGAGAAGTGCCAGGCATTCCTTTTCGTATGCCGACAGTCCCAAATTTCGCGGAGCCAGACTTTTACTGAGATACGCCACTGGGTGCCCCCCTTGCATGAGCACGGCTCCAATGCCGGTTGCACTCGCATCTGTTTCTACCACGAACTGCTTTGAGAAGTCCGGTAATGCCAGCACTGGTGCAGAGATCAATGCCTGCTTCAGCGCTTGGAATGCTGCCTGGGCTGTAGGTGTCCATACGAACACTGCATTTTTCTTGAGCAAGTCGTTCAACGGCCTGCTAAGCACTCCAAAGTTGCGCACAAACTTTCGATAATACCCTTCCAATCCAAGGAATCCTCTCAGCTGCTTGACTTTTGTGGGTTGTTCCCATTTTTGCACTGACTGAACATGCTCCGTCAGAGTTGACACCCCCTGGTCACTGATATGATGGCCCAGGTAGTCGATGTGTTGCTGCGCAAATGAGCATTTAGATCTTTTGGCCACTAGCTCATGGTCACGCAGTCGCTGGAGTACCTGTCGCAGCAGCTGCAGTTGTTCCTGGTAGGTAGCCGTGTGCACCAGAATATCATCCATGAAGACAAGCACTTCGTGCCGTACCAGTGGCCCCAACACAATATTGACTCCAGTTTGAAACGTGCCAGGTGCGAATGCTAAACCATATGGCATCACTCGGAACTGGAAGTGCCCCATGTGAGTTCTAAATGCTGTTTTCTCCTCATCTTCCTCCACCAAGCGAATTTGATGGTAACCCGCTCTAAGGTCGAGTTTCGAGAACCATTTTGATCCGGCTAATTCGTCCAGAAGCTCATCGATGATGGGCAGGGAGCAGGTGCCTTTAATAGTGATTGCATTTAGGTGCCGAAAATCCACGCAGAAGCGCCACGTTTGGTCTTTTTTCTTCACTAGCAGCACTGGGGACGAGAAGGGGCTTACGCTGGGTACGATCAATCCTTTCTGTAACATTTCCTTAATCTGTGCTTCAATCTCACTCTTCTGTTCTGGGGTGTACCTGTAAGGTCAGATGTTCACTGGTTTGGCTCCTGCGATCAGGGGAATCCTGTGATCCCAGCTACGGTGTTGTGGTAGAGTTGTGGACTCTACAAAAACCAGCTGGAATTCATCGAGTAATGCAGCAATCTCCGGAAGCTCTTGTGTGTTCTGTGTAGGCTGTGAAATGCTTTGGAGCAACACTACGTGAGCAATGGCATTCTGCTCTTCCCATTCCATTAGTTGCTGCGCGGATATTTGTGCCACTGCTGTACTTTTCGGTTGCACCCCTGTCAGCTGCACCCATTCCCCTTCATGCTGAAACTGCAAGGTTTTCTGTTCCCAATCGACCCACATCGGGCCACACTTCTGCAACCAATCCATGCCCACCACCATATCGTAGCACCCCAATGATAGAACTCTCAGATCTGTGTGAAACGTGTGCCCCTGGGTTGTCCACGAGCACGCTGGAATCATGCCCTTGCATTGCACTCCTCCATCAGCAATCTTGACAGAGGTGGCGACTATTGCTTGCACCTGCTCTTGTAGATCAGCGGCTATTCCCTCACTCACGAAGCTATGTGAGCTTCCCGAGTCCACCAAGACCAACATTTCTTTGCCTGCAATCGCCCCCAACAAGCGTACAGTGTGCAGTGTCGTCTGTCCAGTGGTCGCCAGCTTGGAAATTGACATCAGATACTCCTCGCCTGGCTCTTCTATAGGTTGTTGGGGAACTTGATCCTCTGCTTGGAGCAGGTCGAGCAGTTCTTCGACGATGTGCAGTTGCACCGTAGCAGCGCACTGGTCACTACTAGGGAAAAGCCTATACACAGAATCTTAGCAGCAGCGCGGGTCAAAAAGGAGCGCTGCCGCTAATTAGTAGTAGCGAAAAGGGAAACTTCGCTGCCGATAAGTTTTAGCGATGGCGCTCTGTGTTAACCACGCTGCTACAAATATCCACCGGCGGTGTTCACCGAGCTCCATTTAGCGATGGCGCGTTGCCCGAACAGCGCTCTTTGCTACGGATATAATGTAGCAGCGCTTTTCTTTGGGATCGCTGTTGCTACATTTCAAATTGGCAAATTTTTTGTCCTTTGTTAGCGATGGCGCCGTTGCCCAAAGCGCTGCTGCTAATTCTTCAACAGCGCGTTTCTTCTCCAGCCATCTGCTAACCCGCACCAACCCACCACCTGTCCCCACCCGTGCCTCCCCTCCCCCTCCTCTCTTCCCTTCCCCCTACCTCCCCCACATGCTCCCACTCTCACTCTTCTTCCTCGATACTTGTCCCCCATTACTCTTTCTCTTCTATCCACCTTTCTCTCTCTTCATTACTCCTACCTAACTACACCACCTCCATTAATGCATCTCCTTTCTCTTTTTCCTTTCCCCTCCACTAGTTGAAGTTGTCTCCTCCCAAATTAGCTAGCTAGGTAGATGTAGCATTTAGTTAAGTGACCTATTTGCCCCTAACTAGATCTATCTTTGTCAACAAGAGATTTGTGCACTTTTGATCTCCCTACAACATCATCTCCACTGTGTGCTCGATCTCGATCGAGGTGATGAAAATTTCATGCTTTTGCAAAATGAAAATATGTTTATGTGTGTGTGATATGTTTGTGGAAATTGTGTGTGTGGCACGCCAAATTGTGCTTTTGAGTTGCCTATGTTTTGCGAAATGTCGATTTATTTCCGTTTCAAATAATTCCGGGCAAACTCTAGATCCATATATGTCCTATTTTTAGGGAAGGTCATGCCAAATTTTTTGTATGACTTTGATGCATGCATGCATTTTTATAATCAATTTGTTTATTATTACCGTGCAGAGTTGGCGATGGTCGATTGGAACGATGGTGGACAGGTGGTTGCGATCGGCGGTGCGAGGACATGAAAAGAAAATAACCGGACGGAGGTTTTATGTCCGTGTCGAAAATGCAAAGGAATAGTTTGGCTCGATCCCCATGACGATGGTCGTGTCGGCGCACCTGCTCATGACTGGTTTCATGGATGGCTATCTGCGGTGGATAATTGAAGATGAGGATGACGATGTTGAGGATGCCGGCAGGCGAGCAATGATGACACGGGCAAGACGAAGAGATGATCGATAATGGCGGTCGGGAAGAGGCCGGACATGGCGGCGGAGAAAGGGCCGGACATGGCGGAGGAGAAGGGGCCGGAACATGGCGGCGGAGAGAACGACATGGACTCCACGCATAGAGAGTTCGTCGGTACTAAGTTCAATCATGCGGGACCCTCATGTTCAAGCATTGCTTCATGAGGAGGCAATCTTGAGAGAGCTGCTTCTAGAGAGGAGGCTAAGCTGGAGCAAGCGGTGGTAGACTCGAACACTCCATTGTATGATGGTTGCAATCCTGAGGTGACCTGCTTGAGTTTCACGCTCCAACTCCACGAAGACGAAGGCTAAAAACAAATGGACCGACACTAGCCTCGATGAGCATCTCAAGTACCTAAAGGATGTTCTTCCAGGGTAATCTATTTCCTACTAGTGTTGATGAGGCCAAGAAGATCGTGTGCCCTCTTGATCTGCCACACGTTAGATACCATGCATGCATCAACGATTGCATAATTTATCGGAAGGAGCACGCGGAAAAAACAAGTTGTCCGGTGTGCAATGCTTCTCGATACAAGAAGGCCGGGAAGAAATGTCCCCAGAAAGTTGTATGGTACTTACCGATCACTCCCCGTCTCCAGAGGTATTTTGTAGATCCCAAGGAAGCAAAGCTAATGCGCTGGCACGCGGAGAGGAAGAAGCCCGACGATGGAGATGATCCGAAGCTGAGACACGTGAAGGATGGAAGCCAGTGGAGAGCGTTGAACAGCTTCTATCGGTATTTTGAATGTGATGCAAGGAACATCGTGCTCGGCGCGTGTACCGATGGCATGAATCCGTTTGGCAACCAGAACACCAACCATAGCACATGGCCCGTGTTTGTATGGATGTACAACCTCCCCCCTGGTTGTGCATGAAATCAAAGTACATTCACATGAGCATGCTTATTCAAGGGCCAAAACAACCAGGAAATAATATTAATTTGTATCTGGGGCTACTTCAAGAGGAGTTAGACACGTTATGGAAAACACCGGCCAAGACATGGGACGCCAAAGAAAGGTGAGTATTTCAACATGAGAGCCGTGCTGATCACGACAGTGCAGGACTATCTCGGTTATGGATATGTGGCAGGCCAGGTGTGCCATGGATATTGCGGATGCACGCGGTGCATGGATGATACGATGTCTCTGCAGCTAACGTTAAGGAAAGATGGCGGGTCTGGGAAAATCGTGTACATGGGGCATCAAAGACGGCTTGAACAGGACGACCCGTGGAGAAACCGTGGAGATCTATTCAATGGTCACGCTGAGCATCGAGGACCTCCATGTAAGCGGAGCGGTGCCAAAATCGACGAGCTGTTGAAAAACTGGAAGGAGTGCCCAGCCGGAAAGACGATGAGAAAGGCGCCGGAGCCGCTGCTGAAGGTATGGAAGGCGAGGTCTGTGTTGCAGGACTTGGAGTCTTGGCACAAACTCGATACACCTCATTGCCTTGATCAAATGCATATCTGTAAGAATGTCCTTGAGAGCTTGCTCGCAACACTGATGAACATGCCGGATAAGACCAAGGATGGGCCGAAGGCAAGAAAAGACTTGCAAGATTTGAAAATTAGGGAAGATCTGCACATGCCGCCCCGTAAAATGTCAGACGAGACAGAGACGGAGACAGAGGCACGGGAGAAGAAGGGCAAGAAAATAAAGAAAGAGGATTATTGCCCCCCTTCTTGCTTCACCTTAAGTCAGGCTGAGATCAATGCCTTCTTTAAGTGCCTTACTGGAGTCAAAGTTAGTTCCGATTCTTTGTGGCAAGATAAGCGAGATATCTAGACACGGACAAGAAAAGGTTCAGCGGGATGAAGTCTCATGACTGTCATGTGATGATGACGCAGATACTACATTGCCTTTAGAGGGATAATGGACAAGCACGTCTGCGTGACACGCTTTATTGGTCTCTGCAACTTTTTCGACATCATCTCTCGAAAGTCGATCGGTGTGAAGCAGCTCCAAAGGCTACAGGAAGAGATCGTTGTGATCTTGAATGAGCTTGAGATGTACTTCCCGCCCGCGTTCTTTGGCGTGATGGTGCATCTGTGTGTCCATATTGTGGATGACATAATAGACACAGGGCCGTCATTCATGCACAACATGATGCCATTTGAGAGGATGAATGGGATCATCAAAGGATTCGTTCGTAACATGTCCCGTCCGGATGGAAGCATCTTCCAGGCTATTTGGCACAAGAGTGCATCTCTTCTGTGAGAATTTTCTATATGGCGCAGACCAGCCGCTTTGGTGTTAGTGTTGGTTTGCCCGTTAACAAGCACGGTGGGAGGCTCGAAGGAGATGGTCACTGCAATGGTCGCAAGGAACTGCACGTGGCATACTCAGATCGATGCAGCGACTTTGACAGAGCAAACTTGGTAGTGCTACAACACCTAGATGAGGTAGATCCTTTCGTGGCACTGCACAAAGAAATTATCGCAAAGAAGTATCGTGACTGACCAAGTTTGCGTACTCGTCAGGGTTGAGTTGAGGGGGCAGCCCGTGCGCTAATTGGGGGGGTATGCAGGACGGACGCCGAAGTTACTAAAGAGCACAACTCCACTTTCCTGCATTGGTTCAAAGAGCATATTATTGCTAATCCTCCGGAGGAGGGCTCTAAGGACGGATTGCTCATATACGCCTTAGCACATGGCCCCTCGCCCAACCTCGTAACCTATCAGGCATATGATATCAGCGGATACACGTTCTACACGGAGGCCAAAGATATGGACAGTGATGATCAGAACTCAGGGGTGACGATGGAATGCATGACCGGCAGCGACAACGCGCAAGAATCGAGCGATTTTATGGAAGGGTCGAGGAGATCTGGGAGCTTGACTACTCTGGACTGCACAACACGACGATGTTCCGTTTCAAATGGGCTAAGAATGTCGAAAGAGAAAGTCGGATTTTCACTACCATGACTATACCCGACGCCAAGAGCGCTACCGTGAACGCTATCGCAAAAAACGAGCCATGGGTACACGCTAAGCACGTGACACAATGCTTCTTCTTAACTGACCAGCGCAATCCCAGCCGTGTTGTCACGAGGAGAGGCAAAAGGAACATCATTGGAATGGATGGAGTCGCCAACGAGGAAGACTATGATCAAGACGGGCAACCCAGTGAGGGAAGATGACGATGATGATGAAGTATACGTCAAAAGAAGAATCAATACTACATTACCTAAGAAAAACCGTACTCCATGGAAAAGGCAAAGTCACAATGAGGGGCTCAATTATTCTTCGACGAACAAGAAGGGAAAGAAGCTGACTCAAAAACGAAAAGGTCAGCAGTGAGGAAACTTATGTTATCGGTCAAATGATGTAACATATATATATGTTCCTATTTTGTATACACACTTAGCCATTATTATGCATGGGTCCAATGATGTGTAATATATATGTTCCTATTTTGCGTACATATTTAACCGTCAAAAGATGCAATATATATCGCCCTCCCTTCGTTCACTGCCCTCGGGAAATAAAAGTGGGATAAAATAAAGGAAAAGGAAAACTGGCAGTAGCGAAGGTAGTAGCAGCGTGTTTTTCCTAAACCGCTCTGAATCTTGAAGTTAGTAGCAGGGCGTTTTGTCCAAATGCGCCATCACTACGTCCACTTAACCCAAAATTCTCACCCGCCTGCTTCATCCCGCCTCCCCCAAATCCCCACTCTCCCCGTCAGCCTTTGCCGCGCCCGACCCGGCCTCGGCGCTCGCCCCGACTCAGCGCCGGCGCTAGCCTCGACCCGGCCCGGCGCTCGCCTGACCCGGCCCTCGCCCCGACCCAGCCAAGGCCGCCCTGACCGTCGGCCCTCGCCTCCCTCCTCTCCCCACCCGGCCGTCGTCGGGCCTGCCTCCTCGCCCCAGCACACTCTGTAAACCACCCCTAACTCTCTGATAGGGTTCTTCTGTTAATTTAATAAGGTTTTATATAGGGTAGTATGTTAAGTAGGTTATCTATATAGTTATGAATTTAGCTAGGTTTCAAAATTTGAACTGGACATGTGATATGTGCAAATTTGAACTGGACATGTGATATGTGCATATGTCATGTTTTGGACATGTCATGTTTGGAAAATGATCCGAGTGGCCTATGTTACGCCGGAATGTTGATTCATTTCCGTTCCGGTGAATTTCAGTCGCTTGATACGTCCATTTTTTAGCAAAGGTCATGCCGAAATTTCCCGTGAATAAAGGCATGATTTTGTGCTACATAGTTGGCATATCGAGTCTTGGCACATAGATTTCTTTTATGTCATTTATCATTTATTCATACTTTTAGAAATAAATGAGGACACTTAATCATAGGAAACATGTCGAACAACGAAGAAACTGGGCCTTCGACCAAGATGCGCATTTAGATGGATTATGAGGGTGAACAAGAGTACCTCGACTATTTGATCGCTAAGCAAGGTTTGCAGGTCGGCCTCGATGATGGTCTTGACGCCGACATCGACACCGACGGCGCTTTGCACCGATGGCGGCACCGAGACCGGTGGGGAAGGTACCGGCACCGATGGCGGCACCGAGACCGACGGGGAAGGTACCGGCCCCGATGCCGCTACCGAAAAGAGGAAGCATAAGAAGCAGAGGATACGAAAACCTAACAAACTAGGGATTGGACGACTTGTGATCACAAAGATGGCACTTGGCAAGTTTGAGCCGTTAGAGCCGGAAGAACCTCGCAAGTGCTATGGGAACCAAGTAGGATGCATCCTACGGGAATGCGCGAGCATCAACGACGATGACTTAAGGAGTAAAGAACATTTGACGCAGTTGCTCCTAACAAAGTTGCATAAGAGATTCAAGTTCCAGACCGGGATGATAACATAGAACAACCGTGGGATGATCCGAAGATGAAAAAGATTAACAATCACGCCATGGGCATGTTCAAGCAATGATTTGGCCTCTGGAAAGCGAGGGTGAAACGAGCTATTGAGGCTGATGAACCCTGTCCAAGATTCTGGAGGAAAATCCGACACTTACGGAAGAGGAGTTCGAAAAGTTCAAGGACACTTGCGCTACCGAGGCAGCCAAGGCTAAGGCTGCGAAATTCAAGAGCCTTCAAAGAAAGGAACACGGGAAGCATCGCCTCGGCTGTGGCTACCTCGGTAAAAGGCCCATATGGGATAAGGAAGGCGCGAACGTGAAGCCGCGGGTCTCCTGCACCCCTTCGCGAAGTTCACCAACCCCTTGGAGCATGACTTCATCGGGGCCCGCTACAAGTGGGACAGGAGAAAAAGGTTTTTACACGGACAAGATCACGAGGAAATTGATTAGACTACTTTGGAGAAGCAACACCAGCTTACGGCCAAAGCCCTACTTCTCCGATGAGGCCCAAGTGGGACACCCCTCTCAACTGGGCCTTGAGCAGACTTAAGGGACTCCCTTTGGATCAGTGGCCGCAATATGGTCGTGTGCCTGCGGTGGACGGCGCCACGTGGAAGGTGTTTTACAACGAGGGCCCGGAGGCCAAGAAGCTGAAACGAAGTTTAGTCAGCGGACATCGACGCCAAGGTGAAGCTTGCGGTCGAGAAAAAGTAGCCGAGGACGCGAAAAAAGCAGCCGAGGACAAATATGAGTTACTACAAAGAAAATCAATGCAGTCAGAATCGCCTGCAGTAAATGATTTCGCTACTAACTTGGTTCGATTATCATCAAGCTGGCGAAGGAAAATCAAGACAAGGCGGTACATGATTTCCCGATGCCCAGTTTCGTCGGGAGCAACTCCATGAACAACAACACCATCGCACCATCACTTGCTCACGCAACCGGGCCTCCTCTCGCAGCCGCTCCTGCTAATAGTAGCCCGTCCTCAGTCTCGGGCTCGCTAGGTGGGCCTTCGTCTTTGGCTGAGCTCGGCGCCACACGGTAATTACATGTCGCACCAACATATATATATATATATATATATATATATATATATATATATATATATATATATATGTATATAATATTCCATTTTGTTGCCTTTCGGTTGTTTTACGCCACGTACATATGTGTTTGCGGCGAAAGAAACCCCGTGCACCATACTCTACTTGATCAAAGGCGGAAAGGTGGGCGTGGGAAAGGGGATGATAATGGACCCCTCTCAACGCCGCGTTCCACAACCAGCCGATCCCACCGGGCACTTCAGGTTAGCTTGACCGGTGTGAAATCAGGGCACGAGGATTTGCCTCCTCCAAGACAAAGATGTGGGAGCGGACGGCGAGACCCCGCCAGCGGATTGAAGCTGCAAGAATTGGGTGCTGCTATGGCGAAGAATCTTATTCGTGCGGAGCCGCCGAGAGCTCACCAATAACTACCACACATCAACAAGCATGTGCGAAGACCACCACCCCGCCTACGCAATTACCAGCTCTCAGTAGTGCCGGGTGAGAGCGTGACGACATGATGAAGGGGTGCAATAGTACTGGCTGATGTAATTTCTCCCAGAGAACGAGAGAATGGATGATGAGATGGAGGTCGACCCTATGGATTACCTCAATACAAACGCTGTATGACTGTGACATAGATATGATGAGTCAACCATATGACGAATCGGGCTATCGACTTGCTAATGAGGATATGGATGACATGCCCGGGCAGGGTCGTACCATGGATTGCAAAAAGTCTCTCTTCATGAAATCCTCACAGGACACGCCTGAAGATGCCGCCTCAACACAGGCTCAACTAGCCGGGAGCGAGGGTCGTCTGATTTAGCCCGGGAACACTGGGGCAGGGGTTAAGGAAGGGTCTGGAAGGTGTGCCCAAGAAAAAGGAGAGGAAGAGATCGGGGAAGGTAACTGCCTCCAAACAAGCCAGAGCACATAGCAGCCATACGATGCATTCTGAAGAGCGTGTACCCGTGAAAAGTGCGGTCATGTTCCATCTCACGGGCGAGAGCCGATGCTACCGAAACCGGCTGGAGGCACTATCGAGGATCTCGTGAGACTGCACGACCATGTCTTTGTCGGAGAAAAGCCTACTAGCCTCAAAGGATCCGGGATATCCGACATACGCGGCTCATGTGCACGAGGGAAGTGCTACGTCGACACACAGCCCGCGGAGGTGTTCTTCCTGCGGTTTGACCATATCTTGGAGATGTTTCTAACAAGGCGTCTTGATTTTACTATCGTCCGCCTTTTTGCGCTACATATGAGCTCCGTCATGAAGAGTGAAGAAGTCTCGCAAATCTGTGTGGCGGATCCGTACTACATGCACGAAGTCTTTCTTGAGTCTAAATCGACTTTGAGCGTGAAACTGCTAGGGAGTACCTCCAAAACTTCATGGTACAGAATAAGGACCGGGAAATTGTCCTCGTGCCTTATCATCCAAAGTAAGTGAGTTCCGGACAACCCTTTCGTACATTTCAATCATTCCTTCTCTCTCATATGGGGAATAATTTGAGGTGTCTTTCCCCGCAGCAACGGGCGCCCCGTCCTTATCGTTCTTTACCCGCAAGCCTCCCACGCCGTATTTTGACCCTTCCGGAGACTACGAGAAAAAGACTACACCCACATAATAAATATTTTAGATGATGCTCTCCAAGGCTTCAGCTTTAGAGGTGGCCACGTGCAGATCAAGAAACAAAGGAACAAGAAGATGGGTTTCGCGCATAAAACTAACTTCTCCTGCATCCATGTCCCAAAACCAAGCAAGAAGGATGGATTCTACATCGTCCATCTCATGATTTAGTTCAACACGGATCACCAAAAGCTTCGCATTAACATCAGAAATGATGATCGTATCCACAAGTGGCTAGAATCTCATGGAGAAGCGGATTATAAACTTAGAGATGACTTCTTTCGCATCCAAAGCGACATTGCGACGATCATCATGAAAGAAGTCGTCGATGAGAAGGGGATGTTCCACGACGGCCCTATATCGCGAGCTGACGTCCGAACTCGCATAGGCATGCAACGTCTAGACCTCACGCTGTTCAAGAAGCTAGGGTTCGTCCTCGATGATATGGAAGGATGGAACTTCTAGTGATTTATGATGCCGATGATGATGATATGTGTCGGTTGAACTTGTATACTTCTTGTAGCGATGAAACTTTGTGATGTCCACGGTCCATGTGCTGAACTTGCGTAACGCTACTTTGTTAGTTTGCGTATGATGACCTGCGTACCTCTAGTTAATTAATTTGCGTACTATATGTTGCATCTAGTTGCTAACCCTTTCTTTTTCGGTGTTGCTCTAGTATATTTTGTTGCATATGTATGATTGTACATCCTCTTCATGAACATGCATCTCTAACAGGTATCTAGTTTCTTGATGGCGAGATGGAATTGCTATGTCGTGTACAAAGAGAAGGTTCCGGGGGTGTACAACGAGTGGCATGAGTGTCAGGCGCAAGTGAATGGGTTCACGGGCGCCAGCCATAAAGGCTTCAAAAGCAGACAAGAAGGAGAAGCTAGTTACTTGAGGTTCACGCTAGCGAGAGAGGACTCAGAATCGCCACCTCATGTACTGCATAGTTCCGCTCTCACTCATAGTGATAGCACTTCTTGCGTATACCTTTGTTTAGATGGATGACGTTGTTGTAGTTGCAAGTATTCGAGACTTGCATGTATCGCTATTTTCGAGATGATAACAAGATATCACTTTGTGTTGGATGATGATTATGATGAGACTATTTGTATGTACCACCTATGATTATATTTGTGGTCTCGCAGACATTTGTATGTGTATCATGATGACATTTCTATGTGCTAAACATTCTTCTATAAAGCCTGTTCAAATAAAAAACAAATATGCCAAAAAAAAAATAAAAAAAATCTACTTAAATTAGCAGTAGCGAGTGTACAAAAGTTAGCAGCAGCGCCGCTATAGCAGTAGCGCGTCAAGGTAAAGCGCGCTAGAGATAGTAGCAGTAGCGAGCTTCCGCGACCAGCGCTGCTGATACACTTGTGTAGCAGATGGCGCCAGAGCGCCATCGCTATATATGTTAGCTGTAGCGCCTTATTAGTAGCGCCTATCCCCGCGCTACTGATACATCTAAAACCCGCGCTGCTGCTAGCCTTTTCCCTAGTAGTGGGTGCCCTTGCCCCCAGCGTTCGCCGCACATGAAGCAGAGGCCTCGCGCTCGTCGATAGTTGCGCAGTGCGGCCACTCGATCGTCGCCCGCTCGTCCGCGCTGCGGCGCATTCGCGGCGTCAAGCCCGCGTCTGTCGTCGGCCGCCACTGGTGCACCTAGGGAAGGTTGGTGCGGCACTTGAGCTCCCTGCACCAGTAATGGTCTTGGCGCCGGTCGTGCTTGTGGCGCATCCTGGCGCCTGTGCTCGCGCCGTGGTAAGGCGTCCATCAGCTCCTCCTGCATCGAAGCCAAGGAAAACGCAGAGTCCAAGTCCTTTGGTTGATGCAAAACTACACCCATACGAATTTCATGTTTTAATCCTTCCAGGAACTGGGTAGTAAAGAAAACAGGATCGAAGGATGGGTTATGTGCCAACAGCTGGTGCATAATTTCTTCGAACTGGGACATGTACACCTACACGGTGCCTGTCTGACGGAGTGTTCGAAACTGACGCCAGGTGTGCCTGATACTGTTCGCGGCCGAACTTGCCATAGAGGGCTGCACACAACTCTCCCCACGACATGGACGCACTCTGGGACTCGTGAAGCTGCAGCCAACGCGCTGCATTCCCCGTGAAATGGAGAGTGGCTACACGGACCCATAACTCAGGAGAAATCCCATACACATCGAAGTACCTCTCACAACGCATCTTCCAGAATTGAGGATTATCACCATCAAAAGTGGGGAAATCCAATTTTGGCAAGGACCAATTGAGGGAAGAATTGTGTGTGGTGTGTGACTCCAGTTCACCCCAGGACTGGGCAACATCAGGAACTGGTAAGAGATTTGTGGTCAAGGACGTACCCTTGACCAGAGGCGGCAGATGGGTGGTGACCACGCCATGCGCCTGGCCCCCGGTGTTGTCGATCTCACCGTGGCCTAGTGTCCCGTGGTGCTCGGTGGCGTCCGTCGTTGCTGCAGGAGCCGGTCGCACCACCGCGTCGCCCTCCGGGATCGGATCCGGAGGCGCCGCCAGTGCCGGATGAAGCGCGATGCGCCCACTTGCGTGCGCAACTCGTCGACTTGATGTTGGAGATGGGTAACCGCCGGCCTCCAGAGTTCCAGCGTCTGCTGGATCGCGTCGAGGCGGGCCTCGTTCGCCACCCGCCCGTCGTGGACGGCCTTGGCCAGGGCCGCGATTTGTTCCTCCATCACCGCCGCTTGCTTCGCCTGTTTCGCCTGATAGCGTGGCTTGGGGTAGGCAGTCTCCAGATCGGCGGACTGGACCTCTGATACCAGATGTAACGGGTCTCGCCTCTCTCAGATCGGATCGGGAGGAAGAAGGAGTGGGGAACGAGGGAGATTGACTTGGGGAGGAAGAAGGTAGGTGGATAGATAAGGATGCCACGGAGATCAGCTCCAGTTATGTGTACAGTAATCTTTCATACCCCCCACGCAACACACACCACGCCCTTAAGTACATGGTAGTCCAGCTGCACTATGACTCGCTCCGCTGCTCTTCTTGCCTTTGGCCGCCGACTGGTGGTCCCGTCTGGGGCTTGGGCCACTCTGTCAGTTGGAGAGGCGTAGTGGTACTGACACATTTGTCTGCTCATCAAACATTTCTCAAAAAAAAAAGGATTTCAGTGCTTGTGTGTTCGGGTATGAGGACAAGGAAACATTTGTGGAGGCTTTCTGCACCCTGAGAAATAAGGTAGAGTATAAAGTAATAAAAAAAATGGGCTGAGTGTTATATGAGGGATGCTTTCACCTTAGGGATGCGAAGCACACAACTAAGCGAGAGCCTAAACAATGACTCGAAACTCCACCTGGAATCAGACCCTGACCTTGCTCGTTTTTTCAAGCATTTTGAAAGGGTTGTGCAAGGGAAAAGAGACAACGAGTTGAATTCGGAGTACAAGAAAAAGAGAAACTACCTAGAATCAAAATAACTACACCGATGTGAGTCCAAGCAAGCGAGGTGTACACTCCTGGCATATTTGAAAGTTTTCAAATAGAGCATATGTGAGATCTATAGCAGCCAGCAGTAAAGTACTTGCAGAGATCAAATATTTGAAGATGAGCGCATGGTTGTTGGTAATCCGTTGGAACAAACAGCCACATGTATTTGTGGGCAGTTTGAGAGAATTGGACTACTATGTGCCCATGCTCTAAGAGTTCTCGATTTGATGAACATTAAGTTACTGCCACCACATTATATTTGAAAGCGTTGGACTCTAGGTGCACGGTGTGGAACTATCCAAGATATAAGTGGAAGGGAATGTTGTTGAGAATCCAATGTTGGATGCCATTCTTAGCTGCAAATTTCTCACACACAAATTTGTTAACTTGGCCACTCAAGCGGTAAGCTCCCAGCCATGTCGTATTTTACTTGATAATGCACTTGATATCCTCGCTAAGGAAGTTGAAGAGCAATCGAAAAAGGAACGAGAAGGTCACCTTGTCGAGGAATGTGATACCCAAGTGATCCTCAAGAATCAAATCAAGATTTAAGTGTTGCACGCCTAAAGAAAAAATCTCCACAGAAAAAAGGTTCGAAGTGAAATACAACTTGTATGGACAGGCAACACAAGAAATGGAAGACAAGACCACCTAAAGTTAAAGAGACACAAGAATTACCTACAACATGTTATTTATATGCTGAAAACAATTACTTTGTTGACCTTTAAAATATAGTCTATTTGTATGATTGAATCTCTATGTTCATTTTGTTTCCAACAACCGGAGAATGAGATTCGTCAACAGATGAAAGGGCGGAAAAGACCAACCAAAGTTAAAGAGACAAGTATTTCCTACAATGTGTCTTTTGTATGCTAGAAGATATTTACTTTCTTGTCCATTGAAGTATAGTCTTTTACTTTGTTCACCTTTCACATGTAGCAGCAACTGAATGGAATCAAGAAAAAAACCAACAAAAGAAGGAAACAATCTACCAAAACCACCAATGCACATGACTTGCCTATGAATTCCCAGCAACAGAAATGTGAGACTAATTCATTGACATAGAAAGATCCTGTGAGCATTGAGAATGATTTTCACGGTTATGGGTGTATTAAGGGTTACACTGAACAATTGATGATTTGGTTCATCCCATGTACTATTGTGCTTGACTAACGGTTTCAGCAAAATTGATGTTTTTCTAATATGAGAAATCCTTTAACGATGCAGGGTTCTAGTGTTGAACACCTGTACGCAAATGATATGCCTCTATCAGACCCCTTTTGTCATTTGTAGACTTGAAGATCCATTTTATCATTGGAGGACTTGAGAAGTGCTGAATGCTAAAGAATAGATGGGTGCTGCTGCTGGTCTAATTAGTGAAATCTGCCCCAGGAAAAAAACATGTGGAAATTCTAGTATTTTAACTTTTGAGCAGCTCTTGAATTTGTCAATGTCAGACCAACAGTTGATTAAGACTGTTGAGTGGAATTCACTTGGCTGTAACCTGCATAGTTTGCTTGTTTAAATTTCAGTTTGTGTATTGCCGCGTGATTCTTCAGTTCTTCAGTTTTGTAGCAGGTTCAGTTCAGACGAGTTCTTCAACAAACGCACATGCAGATTTTTTTTGTTGAAAACTACGCACAGGCAGGTGTGAGCGGCTAGGCAACGGCTGGGTAGATGGGCTTTCATGGCCCATATTAAATGCGTTCACAAGGGATCCATAAAGAACCGCATCTGCGCGCGAGAGCTATATCTCGCATTAAGCGACTTGAAAGGATTCAAACCCGGGTTTAGAGAGAGCGCGACTAGCGACCAGGCTATGCCTTAGATGCGTGACAGAATAGTAAGGCGAGTCTACTTTTAAGTCCAAACAAGTCGAGGTTTCCACTGTTTCTTCTCTGTTTTTTCCATTTTTTTCTTTGTTCGTTTTCTTTTATTTCTTTTCTTTTTTCCTCTCCGTTTTTTTATTCTTCTTTGATTTATTTCTTCGGTTTTATTTTCATTCTACTATTTCTTTGGTTTAATTTTTTTATTTTTCATTTTTCATTTTTATGGTTTTCTTTTCTTTTTGGTTTTCATTCTACATTATTTGTATATGTCAACAACATTTTTCTAATACACGTTTAACATTTTTCCAACACAAGTTTAACACTTTTTAATATATGGTCAACATTTTTTCTATACACATTTTAAACATTTTGTAAATGATTGATTAAAAAAATTTAAATACAAGAATAACTTTTTTTAATACATGGTCAACATTTTTTCTATAAACTTTTAACCTTTTTAGTTCTTGATTAATTTTATTCAAATAAAAAGATTATAATAATTTGAATAAATGCTGAAAATTTTTTCTATACACATTTAACATTTTTTAAAACGCTTTATTAACATTTTTTAAACAATTGTTCAACATTTTTTTTGAAATGCTTGATTAACATTTTTATATACATGATAAAAAAAGTTAACATTTTTTATTACATGGTCAACATTTTTTATACAAATTTAACATTTCTCAAATCCTTGATAAACATTTTTCAAATACTTGTTCAACATTTTTCTTCAAATGCTTGATTAACACTTATACATGATAAAAAAATTCGTCATGTTTTTAATACATTATCAAAAAAATTCTATACACGTTCAACATTTTCCGAATGCTTGTTCAACATTTTGAAAGATTTGTTCAACATTTTCCAAATATATTTTCGTAAAGTTTTCTATATATATATATATATATATATATATATATATATATAATATTTTAAAGTATAAAACAGAAAAAGAAAGCAAAAACGAAAACTAGAAACATAAAAATAAATAGAAAAAGAGGTCGTGGCGTCCCGCGCTTGTGGGCCGCCCCATCCCACTCGCCCCTTCAGCGAGTCAGAAGCCAGACTCACTGAAGGCTGAGATATAGGGGCGCCCCGGTATCTGTGCGTTTGCTCGCGTCGTAAGGAGGCACGGTGCATGTGCCGTGCCCAGGAGCCGGTTCTAGCTAGGTGTGGCCCATGCATCTTGTACTTGCACATAGTTGTATCCATCGGCTCATCGGCCGGGCCGATCAAAAGCAAGAAGAAATTGCAAAAACACGCCTGCTTAGTTTAGTCTGTTATATATAATTTGCTAATAACCCCTCAGCCTAGGCACAACTCTCTTGATCCCCTGCTTCCCGTTCACCTCCCTCGATCCCAATTTCTAATCACGGCCGCGACCTGCATCCCAAATCCCCAACAACCACGACGTCATGCATCTGCACGGACAAATTGCCCGCGATGGAATTCATCTGCCCATGATACGGTTGCATGGAGCTTTCAGGTAAACACATCACAAAGGACTACTACTGTAATATCTGTGTATGCTGTACATGCCTACTTGTTGTCAAGAGCCTCGACGACCAATCATGTAAGCGCGGCTAGAGAATCAGGGAAGAGGTTGCAAACTAAAACGAATGAGGGAGAATTCGCCATGCCAAGAAAGCAAGCCAGCATTCCTCTTTCGTGAGTTTAATGAATTTTCATTTACCATGTCAACTTTCAGTTCAGAGAGTTATGCATGATAGCGATGATTACTGTGGTTCATATTCCTGTTTACAAGAAATTGAAGCCTGGAGTAGGGATGGCGTTTGAAGGGCTCGATGTCGTGGATGAGTTTTACAAGTTATATGCACTTCATGTGGGTTTTTGTGTTCATGTCGGTCAGCTGAGAAAGTTGAGCAATGACATGGTTCGTACTAAGCGTTTCATGTGCGGTAGGGAAGGATTTAGGACCGATAGGAGCAATGAGGAAAGACCCATAAAAGAGAATGCAATAATGCTAGACCTACAAAGAACTTTACTTAGGCCCCGCTTGGATTGTCGGTTCGCTAGTAAATACATCCGTAAAAGATACGGACCTCAAGTCGTCGTTTCTGTTTCCAGCCGAAAATAAAAGGGAACCGGTAATATACACCTGTAGATTAATTCCGGGTGTATAAATTTACACCCATACCAAGCGGGGCCTTAACCTTCCAAACTAACCCCCCCCCCCCCCATATATGTGTGTAGGAGCTCCAAACACAGTTTCATCATTTTATCACAACCCTAGCTTGTACCTCTAGTTCAAGCCACCAAAATGCCATTTATTCCTTTTATTTTAAAATTAATTATCTAAACTTGCCCAAAACCTCTCAATATTTTTGTGGGGCCCGGGTATAAGCTAGTGTTGTAACCGCAGCCCTCTAGCTACTTCTCCTCTCACTCGAACGGAGGTGGAAGAAGAAAAACAGTGGATACAAGGTTTTCCTGCCGGCGCACAAACGCCGCCACGGGCGCACGAACGCCCCAATCGTTTTCTTCTTTACAGTGACTACATGGCTAGGCTCTACCACCTACATATGTTTAAGTAGCACACGCGCACACACGCTACCAGGGCAACAGCCTGCCTGGCTCCTATGCCACTCACGCACAAAACTAGGCCAACATGCATACACAAACGCACCACGCTAGCTAACAACCACTGAGCGCATGCACTTGACTCGGCTATACACAAACTAACCACGTACTGTCTTCACGATCTAGACCACGCGGCCGGCTATGCCAGTAACTAACCTATACATGTCAAGATTAATGCTATCAATTTCCTTTCTAATCTTGACATGCCTTGTCGTCGACCGTTGTCTTGAACGTCTTCGCTCGACATCATCACACGCCTCCGTGCTCGCTGCGAGCGTGCCGTGTGCCTGCCGTCGCCGGAGTTGATGCAGCTCGCGTCGTTGTCGTCGTCACAGCCGTGAGCCAGCCTGTGGACCTGACCTGGCGATCCGACGCCGGTCGCACCGTGCTCCGTCACGACTCCGGCGACACACGCTGAGCTCCTTCTCCGCTGGCGACACACGTCTGGCGTCCCTCTGCGCCCCGCACGTCCCACGTGCACCTGACGCGCCCGAAGAGCCCGACCGCACCAGTGCGTCCCGCACGTCCCGCGCGCACCCGACGCGTCCGACGAGCCCGACTGCACCAGACGCTCACCGCGCGCCGCCTCCGCGTTCGCCATGGCAGCCGCCAGCGACAAACGCCGGAAGGATGTAGCCGAACTCGAGCACAACAGCGACATATGCCTCCTCCCAACGTCAACTGCACGCTTGTACGCGCGCCCGCGGTCCCGATGCGCCCGACGCGTCCAGTGCGCACCCATAACTCGCACCGGTCGCGCCCGGCTCGCCGCCACGACTTATTGCCCTGCACCGCTGCGGCCTCAACCGCAGCGCAGCACCTTCATGCCGCCATGCCGCTGTGTGTCGTTGAAGCCACCACCACGCAGGTCCTCCGCGGCCTCCTCACCGTGCCGCCGCAGCCACCGCGGCCTCCTCGCCACGCCGCACACCTCCATAGACCGACACACGACCCAGAGCATCGCGCAGCCGTCGGTGAACTCCGCCACCGCCGGTACGCCTCCGGCAAGGAGAACGACGCCCAAGATGAACCAACTCATGATACCAATTGTTGTAACCGCATCCCTCTAGCTACTTCTCCTCTCACTCGAATGGAGGTGGAAGAAGAAGAACAGTGGACACAAGGTTTCCCGACCGGCGCACGAACACCGCCACGGGCACACGAACGACCCAATCGTTTTCTTCTTTACAGTGGCTACATGGCTACACTCGGCTCTACCACCTATGATGCGGAGCATCCTTCGATCATCCCCATGGACCTTCCATCGACTATCCAAGCTCCAAGTGGACCCATGACAAGAGCAAGAGCTCGTGCTATTCAATCCGAGGTGACATCGCTCCTACTTGAGTTCCCCTTTTCTTCCAGTGAGACATGGCTACTACCTAAGTCCGAGACGCTATGCATGATCAGGTACAACGTTCAAGCCATGGAGCCAGGAGCTGAAGAAGAAACGACATGCGTCAACTCTCTGGACAGCCCGGAACCTCCGGCCACAGCCCGGAACTTCCGGCCCCCAGAACGTCCGGCCTACCTGGAGCTTCCGGCCTCCGACGACATCGACCAACCCGGGCGTGCCAACTCTCTGGTTAGCCCGGAACCTCCGGCCCTCCCGGACCTTCCGGCCCCCGGACGCCAGCCTAGCTCCACCCGCGCCAACTCTCTGGTTAGCCGGACCCTGCCCGGACCCTCCGGCGCCCGGAACTTCCGGCCCCACCCGGAACTTCCGGCCCTGCCTGCGCGCAGCCACTTGGGCCGAGGCCCGTGTACCCTTTTGCCCCGAAAACTATATATACTCTTCTCCTACCTACGGTTTAGGGTTAGCGTTGTGATAGCTCATCTTGAGATAGAGCATAGCTCATCCGTACCGGGTCTACTCCATGTGAGGGACCGTGCCTCCTCGGAGAAGATCCATTCGGATTCAAGGCCTCCATCCAGAGAAGACAATCAAGACCTCCTCACGGAGAAGAACAACTACTCTTGTATCCTTCCTTTGTTGATTTTGAATCTTGTGCTACCTTATGCTTTCGGTGATCTAGCCCTTGTGCGATCGATTACTTGTCGGTTGAGTGTTTCTCTCGTTCCTCCCCGTGATTTCCCTTGTGTTCTTCTGCGCGTTCTTCGTGTTTCCCCGTAGGATCCACTCCAAACGTGAAAGATCCGCCCCATAGGTTTCCGCCCTACATCATCTTGGTATCATGAGCTAGGTTGATCACGTTTTTGGAGCCCCTATCCCGTGTTTTCTAGCTTGATTTTGTTGTTTTCGTCCTAAATCCCGAAAATCCCCACCAAAAATAGCCCCAATATTTTTTGTGATTTGTTGGTGTGATGAAGTTTTGTTGGATTTGATCCATGGATCTGCTTTGCTTCAAGTGGATCTAGCTTCCCTACCCTTCTTCCCCTCTAATTTCTTATTTTTCCCCTTCGGATTTGGGGTTTTCCCCAAGTTTTTCCGCCCAAATCCACGATCCCGACGTCTCTGCTCTTGGCAGAATCACGACCACCGGAACTTCCGGTCCAGCCCGGAACTTCCGGCACCCGGACTTTCCTGCCATCCCCGGAACTTCCGGACCCCGGACCTTCCGTCTTTCCCGGAACTTCCGGCCTAGACAGAAAGGTTGCACAGCTTCGTCGACTTCCGCTACTTCGGCAACTCCGACCACGGTGCAGCGGCATCTTTGCCAATGTACTGAAGACCGTGTACCATGACATCTTCTACATTCGCATCCCTTTGGAACCTTCAACCGTAAGCAAGGACGGTAATCTCGACGACATCTTTGTCCAAACCTTGCCATTGCATTGATAAACATCATAGCCCATCTTTTGCGTTGCTTACCCATAGAGACTAGCCATTGAGTATTGCCGGCAACGTGACTTGTGCACATTAGTGATCATACTCCATAGCATACATACCATACCATAGTGGTGCATATCTTGGCATCAACTTGTGTGTCACAAAGTTGTCATCGCATACACAATTGCTATCTTGGTTCGTAAAGCGTTGCATGAGAAAAGATCTCAAAAGTGAAAGAGCCACCAAATCTTTTAAGCAAAGAGGAAAGATAAGCAAAGAGCTTATGAGCAAGAACCATAACATCATACTACATTAAGATTGTCATATAAGATCATCTTGGATCATAGCACCGAAATACCATACTTATAGCATACTTGGGATAGAGATCGTTGCATTTTGCCTAGTAGGTTGTGCACAAGTTCCGTATCCGCCTATTGTGCAATCGTGCTAGCGTCTCTCTAGTATTGTGCAACAAGAGCAAATTCTAGGATTACACATTTAGGCTCAATTATGTTTTGCACAATCCCACTTATCTATTTATGTGTTTTCCGTGTACCCCTTCTTGCTTGGTCTACTTGTTGCATTTGCAAAGTTGTGAATCTTTTCCAACATTATTGAATCTCGCTTTCAATTGCATCAAATTTTGTGCCACCATTCTAACCAAGCTCCACCATAAGCTTTTACTTGTGTAGGTGTGAGAACCGACAAGAATTAGTACCAATAGTGCTATTTCATTGTCCGCATTTGAGTGAACTTGATTCATCATCAACATCGGTCAAGGTACATTGGTATAAGTTCTTCTCCTTCTACCACTCACATTTTTGCTTGGAATGATGGATAGGCCGAGTACTTATACCAACCCACTCTTCATCGAGCAAGAAGACGACATGTCATCATACGTCACCAAGAGCCACCTCTTTGGTGCACAACGAGCACTGCATCAAGAACAACAAGCTATGAACGAACGCATCGACAACCTCGCCACCGACTTGCGACTCTCCGAGCAACGTACCAAGGACTACTTCGACAACAAGCTTGACGCGCACAAGCAAGAGAATGATGCAATAATGGACGAGATCCTCGCCTTGTTGGTGAACCGTCCTCCTTCAACTTCTTCATATTCAAGACGAAGCCATTCAAGCCGACACTCAAGCGACTCCTACTCCGGCTCAAGTACACCGTCACCGAACACTCTTCGACGAACCGCGCGTCAAGACCGTCGTGCATCCCGCAATCCGCTACACGTCAAGCGTTCACAAGAGCAAGTCGATGAGCAAGTCCCTCGTCCTCACTCAAACCTAGACGCTTTTGCTCAAGCTCAAGAACGACAATGACTACGACGCCAAGAGGAAGAACGAGCGCGTCTACACCAAGAGGAACAAGACGCCGAGGCTCAACATCTTCAACAACAACAACGAGAAGCGCAAGCTCTTGAGGCGCAACCTGCCCTTCAAGAATCAAGTCGAGCCATCGCCAACCGCAATCGCGAACGGTGCAATCAAGAGGAAGCACTTCGAGAAGAAATCCACGAGAGGAACTACCAACCCCGTGTGCAACGTCAAGTTCCTCAAGCTCCTCCACAAGCTCGTCAAGCTCCACCTCAACCTCAAGTTCAACAAGAGCAAGTTGATCATGGACTTCCTCCATGCCAAGAGCAACATGAAGATGATTACCATCCACGTCAAGGGCGTCATCATCACCATCGCCAACAACACAATAAAGAGCAACGCTATGGAAAGCTAAAATTCACCATGCCCAAGTTCAATGGAAGCAATGACCCCGAAGAGTACCTTTCATGGGCATTGAAGGTCGACAAAATCTTTCGTTTGCACAACTATGAGGAAGAGAAGAAGATCGCAATGGCATCACTTGAGTTCCAAGACTATGTGCTCATATGGTGGGAACAAATCCTTGAGCGCCGACAAGCAAGAGGTGAACCTCCAATCACCACTTGGGCTCAAATGAAGGATGTCATGCGAGCACGTTTTGTGCCCACCTACTGTTGGGGAACGTAGTAATTTCAAAAATTTCCTACGCACACGCAAGATCATGGTGATGCATAGCAACGAGAGGGGAGAGTGTGTCCACGTACCCTCGTGAACCCGAAAGCGAAGCGTTATGACAACGCGGTTGATGTAGTCGTATGTCTTCACGATCCGACCGATCCAAGTACCGAGCGTCTGGCACCTCCGTGTTCTGCACAAGTTCAGCTCGATGGCGATCCCGGACTTCGATCCAAAGCAGGTGTCGGGGATGAGTTCCGTCAAGACAACGGGCGTGGTGACGATGATGATGCTCTCTACCGGCGAGGCTTCGCCTAAACTCCGCGACGATACGACCGAGGTGGAATATGGTGGAGGGGGGCACCGCACACGGCTAAGGAACGATCCGTAGATCAACTTGTGTGTCTATGGGGTGCCTCCTGCCCCCATATATAAAGGAGCAAGGGAGGAGGAGGCCGGCCCTAGGAGGGGGCGCACCAAGTGTGGAGTCCTACTAGGACTCCCTAGTCCTAGTAGGATTCCACCTCCCATATGGAATAGGAAAAGAGGAAGGGAAAAGGAGAAGAAAGGAAGGGGGCGCCCCTTCCCTAGTCAATTCGGACCAGACCAAGGGGAGGGTGCGGCCATCCTTGAGGCCCTTTTCCTTCTTTTCCGTATGGCCCAATAAGGCCCAATACGTATTCCCGTAACTCTCCGGTACTCGAAAAATACCGAATCATTCGGAACTTTTCCGATGTCCGAATATAGTCGTCCAATATATCGATCTTTACGTCTCGACCATTTCGAGACTCCTCGTCATGTCCCCGATCTCATCCGGGACTCCGAACTCCTTCGTTACATCAAAACTCATAAACTCATAATATAAGCATCGCCGAAACCTTAAGCGTACGGACCCTACGGGTTTCGAGAACTATGTAGACATGACCTAGAACTATTCTTGGTCAATAACCAATAGCGGAATCTGGATGTTCATATTGGCTCCTACATATTCTACGAAGATCTTTATCGGTCAAACCGCATAAAAACATACGTTGTTCCCTTTGTCATCGGTATGTTACTTGCCCGAGATTCGATCGTCGGTATCCAATACCTAGTTCAATCTCGTTACTGGTAAGTCTCTTTACTCGTTCCATAATACATCATCCCACAACTAACTCATTAGTTGCAATGCTTGCAAGGCTTTAAGTGATGTGTATTACCGAGAGGGCCCAGAGATACCTCTCCGACAATTGGAGTGACAAAACCTAATCTCGAAATACGCCAACCCAACATGTACCTTCAGAGACACCTGTAGAGCACCTTTATAATCACCCGATTCGTTGTGACGTTTGGTAGCACACAAAGTGTTCCTCCAGTAAACGGAGTTGCATAATCTCATAGTCACAGGAACATGTATAAGTCATGAAGAAAGCGGTAGCAACATACTAAGCGATCGGGTGCTAAGCTAATGGAATGGGTCATGTCAATCAGATCATTCACCTAATGATGTGATCCCGTTAATCAAATAACAACTCTTTGTCTATGGTTAGGAAACATAACCATCTTTGATTAACGAGCTAGTCAAGTAGAGGCATACTAGTGACACTTTGTTTGTCTATGTATTCACACATGTATTATGTTTCCGGTTAATACAATTCTAGCATGAATAATAAACATTTATCATGATATAAGGAAATAAATAATAACTTTATTATTGCCTCTAGGGCATATTTCCTTCACCTACTACAACCGCGACCTCTTCAAGAAACTCCAACCTCAAGCAAGGAACAAAGAGTGTTGAAGAATACTACAAGGAAATGGAGATAGCCATGATTCGAGCCAATGTAAAGGAAGATGATGAGCAAACAATGGCACGTTTCTTGAATGGACTCAATCATCCCATCAAGAAGATCGCCGACTTCCAACCCTACTCCAACCTCATTGAGCTCGTGCATCAAGCTACAAAGGCGGGCGTCAAGTGCAAGATGACTTCAAATGCCATGTACTCGTCCAAGACCTACGGCTTCTCCAACAACCAATCTTCAACAACTCCTCCAACATCTACATCAACCAAACCTTCTACAAGCAACGACGACAAGTCAAGTTACAAGAAAACTTCGACAAGTTCAAGTCGTCCTCCTCCTACTACAAGCAACTTCAAGCCGCGTGCTTCATCATCTACTTCGACCGATGAGACCATCAAGACAAGCTCCTTCAAGTGTTTCACTTGCGGCGGCCGAGGCCACAAGTCCTATGAATGCACAAACAAGCGCACCATGATCCTCAACGACGATGGCACCTATGACTCAATGAGTGATGAGGAGATGGAAGCTCTTGAGCAAGTGGCAATGCACCGGCGAGTGAACGAGGATGAAGATGATCGAGTCTTTTGTGATGAGGATTCAAGCCCCGCTCTAGTCGTCTCCAAGGTCTTGACTCTTCAACATCAACAAGAAGAAGACCAACGATGCCACATCTTCCACACAAAGGCCGGCATCAATGGAAGGTCTGTCAAGGTCATCATCAATGGAGGTAGTTGCCACAACTTGGCAAGTGAAGAATTATGCTCCAAGCTTCAATTGGTCAAGAGGAAGCACCCGCACCCCTACAAGGTTCAATGGCTAAGTGACTCCGGCACTATACGAGTTGAGCATACGGTCCAAGTCTCCTTCAAAATTGGTGCATATGAGGACACTTTGGAGTGTGATGTGGTCCCAATGACCGTTTGCCACCTCCTTCTTGGTCGACCATGGCAATTCGACCGTGGTGTCATCCACAACGGGCGTACCAATCACTATAATTTCAAGATGAAAGAGAAGGAATATGTGCTACGACCTATGTCTCCTAGTCAAGTGATAGCTGACAAGCAAGCCACCCATCATGGAGAGAAGAGTGAGAAAGTGATCCACCAAAAAGTGAGTGAGAGCCACAAGCCAAACTTGAGCGCCTCTTTGTCTAGAGAGAAAAACCTCATACTATTTGCCACAAAAAGTGAGATGAGAGAAGTGTGTGAGAACCCATCGAGTGTGATGCACTTTGTCCTTGTGTGCAAGGATGGGGAACCAAAATCTAACACCTCTCACGAGCTACCTTTTGTGTTTCAATCTCTTTTGCAGGAATTCCAAGATGTTTTCCCCGATGAGCTACCTCCGGGTCTACCTCCTCTACGAGGCATTGAGCATCGAATCGACCTCATCCCCGGAGCGCCTCTCCCAAACAAAGCTCCATACCGTGTCAACCCCGAAGAAACAAAGGAGATCCAATGGCAAGTACAACAACTCATCAACAACGGTCATGTACGTGAAAGCTTAAGCCCTTGTGTCGTTCCCGTTATACTTGTGCCTAAGCCAGATGGAAGTTTCCGCTTGTGTTCTGATTGTAGACCTATCAATGCTATTACTGTTCACTATAGGCATCCCATTCCTCGCTTAGATGATATGCTTGATGAACTTAGTGGAGCTAACTTTTTCTCAAAAATTGATCTTAAAAGTGGCTATTATCAAATCCGCATTCAAGAGGGTAATGAATGAAAAACTGCTTTCAAAACCAAATTTGGCTTATATGAGTGGTTAGTTATGCCTATGGGTTTATCGGAAGCTCCCGGTACTTTCGTGCGTCTTATGCATTATGTGCTTCGCCCTTATATTGGAGTCTTTGTTGTGGTTTACTTCGATGATATTCTTGTGTTTAGCAAAACCATGAAAGAGCATCTTAAGCATGTTAGGACTGTTTTGCAAACCCTTCGCAAGGAACGTCTTTATGCAAACTTGAAAAAATGCACGTTTGGTGTTGACAAAGTGGTTTTCTTGGGTTCTGTTGTCTCTTCCAAGGGTGTCCATGTTGATGAATCTAAAATTGAAGCAATTAAAACTTGGGCCCAACCCACCAATTTGCAACAAGTGCGTAGATTTCTTGGTCTTGCGGGTTTTTATCGTCGCTTTGTGAAAGATTTTAGCACTATTGCCGCTCCTTTGCATGCTTTGAGTAAGAAGAATGCTCCTTTTGTTTGGGGATCTTTGCAATCCACCGCGTTTGATGAGCTCAAGTCCTTGCTTACTCATGCTCCGATTCTTGCTTTGCCCAATTTTGACAAAACTTTTGAGGTTCATTGTGATGCAAGTGGTACCGGAATTGGCGGAGTTTTGATGCAAGAAAAACGAGCCATTGCATATTTTAGTGAAACTCCCCGGTGCTCAACTTAACTTCCCATCTATGAAAAATAATTGTATGCTTTAGTGCGTGTGCTACATGTTTGGGAACATTATCTTAGACCTCATGAGTTTGTCATCCATACCGATCATGAAACGCTTAAGTACTTAAAAGGTCAAACTAAGTTGAATAAGCGTCATGCCAAATGGAGTGAATTTATTGAATCTTTCCCCTATGTGATCAAGTACATTAAGGGTAAGGAAAATGTAGTTGTGGATGCACTTTCACGCATATGCACGCTTGTCACTAAACTTGAGTTGAATGTTATTGGCTTTGAGCACACAAAAGACGTGTATGCTAATGATCCATTTTTGTGACTCCTTATGCTAAATTTTTGACGCATACATCTTGGAAACAATATTACATCAAGGATGGTTATCTTATGAGAGCTAACAAACTATGCATTCCCGAGTCTTCTCTTCGTTTGCTCCTTTTGCAAGAGGCTCATGGAGGCGGACTCATGGGACATTTTGGACGCGACAAGACATTTGCCACGCTTTCCAAGAACTACTTTTGGCCCAAGATGTTCTGCGACGTCTCACGCTTCACCACCCGATGCTCCACATGTCGCAAAGCTAAGTCTAAAGCTCAATCCCATGGTCTTTACATGCCTCTTCCTATTCCGTATCAACCTTGGGAAGACATTAGCATGGATTTTGTACTTGGTTTGCCTAGAACTCAAAATGGCAAGGATTCCGTATTTGTTGTTGTGGACCGATTTTCTAAGATGGCACATTTCATTCCTTGCAACAAGATAGACGATGCTTCACACGTTGCAAATCTCTTTTGTAGGGAAATCTTGCGCCTCCATAGAGTACCAAAGACAATCGTATCCGACCGTGACGTCAAGTTCTTGAGTTACTTTTGGAAGAGGCTATGCGCAAAGGTCGGAATCAAGCTCTTGTTCTCATCCGCATACCATCCTCAAACCGATGGCCAAACGGAGGTGACGAACCGGACGCTCTCCACTCTACTTCGCGTGTTGATCAAGAAGAACATCAAGGAGTGGGAGGCGTGTCTAGCCATCGCCGAGTACGCCTACAACAGTGCAAGACATTCGACTACCGGCAAGTCCCCCTTCGAGGTCGTCTACGGCTTCAACCCGTTGTCCCCTTTGGACATTCTACCCCTTCCTCTACAAGAGCGCACCAACATGGATGCGAGTGCACGGGCGAACTACATCAAGAAGATGCACGAAGATACAAGGCACACCATCGAGCGCCAAGTACAACGACTAGCGTCCAAGCTCAACGTCAACAAGCAACCCATGATATTCAACATTGGAGACCTCGTGTGGCTACACCTTCGCAAGGACCGCTTCCCCAATGAACGCAAGTCCAAGCTTCTCCCTCGAGCCGATGGACCCTTCAAGGTGCTAGCACGCTACAACAACAACACTTACAAGATCGATCTCCCACGCGACAAGTACAACTTGAGCGACATCTTCAACGTCTCCGATCTCTCCCCGTACCATGGTGATGAGGATTTCGATCCGAGGTCGGATCTTTCCCAAGGGGGGGGGGGGGAGATGATGCGGAGCATCCTTCGATCATCCCCATGGACCTTCCATCGACTATCCAAGCTCCAAGTGGACCCATGGCAAGAGCAAGAGCTCGTGCTATTCAATCTGAGGTGACATCGCTCCTACTTGAGTTCCCCTTTTCTTCCAGTGAGACATGGCTACTACCTATGTCCGAGACGCTATGCGTGATCAGGTACAATGTTCAAGCCAAGGAGCCAGGAGCTGAAGAAGAAACAACAGACGTCAACTCTCTGGACAACCCGGAACCTCCGGCCATAGCCCAGAACGTCCGGCCTACCCGGAGCTTCCGGCCTCCGACGACATCGACCAGCCCGGGCGTGCCAACTCTCTGGTTAGCCCGGAACCTCTGGCCCGCCCGGACCTTCCGGCCCCCGGAACCTCCAGCCTGCCCGGACCTTCCGGCCCCCGGATGCCAGCCCAGCTCCACCCGCACCAACTCTCAGGTTAGGCCGGACCCTGCCCGGGCCCTCCGGCGCCCGGAACTTCCGGCCCTGCCTGCGCGCAGCCACTTGGGCCGAGGCCCGTGTACCCTTTCGCCCCAAAAACTATATATACTCTTCTCCTACCTACGGTTTAGGGTTAGCGTTGTGATAGCTCATCTTGAGATAGAGCATAGCTCATCCGTACCGGATCTACTCCACGTGAGGGACCGTGCCTCCTCGGAGAAGATCCATTCGGATTCAAGGCCTCCATCCGGAGAAGACAATCAAGACCTCCTCACGAAGAAGAACGACTACTCTTGTATCCTTCCTTTGTTGTTTTTGAATCTTGTGCTACCTTATGCTTTCGGTGATCTAGCCCTTGTGTGATCGATTACTTGTCGGTTGAGTGTTTCTCTCGTTCCTCCCCGTGATTTCCCTTGTGTTCTTCCGCGCGTTCTTCGTGTTTCCCTGTAGGATCCACTCCAAACGTGAAAGATCGGCCCTATAGGTTCCGCCCTACATCAACCTACATCTGTTTAAGTAGCACACGCGCACACACACTACCAGGGCAACAGCCTGCCCGGCTCCTATGCCACTCACGCACAAGACTAGGCCAACATGCATACACAGACGCACCACGCTAGCTAACAACCACTAAGCGCATGCACTTGACTCGGCTATACACCAACTAACCACGTACTGACTCCATGATCTACACGACGCGGCCGGCTATGCCACTAACTAACCTATGCATGTCAAGATTAATGCTATCAGCTAGATGATCCTCACAAAAATTTCAGCTACATCCAAAATGTTTTGGTACCCCAAAACATTTCACTTCTATCTACTTCTCTTTTTCTCGAAATAGATAAAAAGAAAAGAATAAAGCGGACAAAGGCGAGGATTGCCTGGACCACCACACCACTTTCTAGCCCAACAGCCGCCGCGACCCACTCCCCAGCCTTTTGTTCTTCCACTCACCGATGTCACTTCTACGAACCACACCAGCGCCACCCGTATCTCCCGAAGCTCGAACAGACGACCATCCAGGCCCCCTGGGAGCTTTATAAGAGCAACCCGAGCCCTAGAGGCAATGCCGCCACCGTTCCTTATTCTAAGCCAAATTACTATACCATAAGGAGATTACCATTATCAGATGACACTTGAGAGGGCACTTTAAAGTGATCGAACCCACTTTCCATGTTAGTTTAAGCAACAATATCGCTAGGGACCAAAGTAGTGAAAACGTCAGCTCCATTTTCCAAAATTTTCTGTCTCATAAGACTGTGAAACCACACAATTTGACATTCCCCTTGAGAAAAAGGGAAAAACAGCCCCCCCTCGCCGCCGCCAGGTAAGAGCTAGCCACACTTAGCCGTCGCCATGGCCCAGAGGGCTCGAGATTGTCTCCTACTTTAACCGCACCATGTTCTTCCTTCTTCTTTCACTCCAAGGACCGCGTAGACCACCGCCACTTTGTGGCGCAAGCACGAGGACTAGGGAGCCCCTGATCATCGGGAACATCCTCTTCTTCCTCCGCTTCAGCCGTTGCTTCCCTGACCGCCTCCGTCCATCTCCAGTCACAAGCTCTCCACCGACGCAGTCAGAATGAGCACCCGTGTCGTTTCCCTCCTTTGATTGCCCCTATCGTGTGCATTTAGAAGCGTCCTAAGCTTGCTGCCATAGTTAGAGCTCGCGCATGTCGACGCTGAGCACACGAGCATTCACGGCGTTCACATCTTTCTATAGGACCATTGAATCGCTCGAACTCGTCCTGAATTGCCAGATTCATCGGTGATGCGTGCGCCATGGTCACCGCTGGTGCCATTCTAGCCATGTCCCACTTATCGGCGTGCGTGCCGAGGCGCTTTGCCTCGTCAGCCGCCATCAAGAGCCCTGGCCCACTCATCAGTGGCTCTCGCTAGGCAGCAGTGTGCGTAAAAAAGTTTATGACTTTAATTTTCTTTTAATCAAAACATTTTATTTAATCATTAAATCATTCAAATTTGAGTAATTCATACCTTAAGAATTTGAGCGTCAAATTTAATGAGCAAATATATGAGTCTTGACAAGAAAATTGTGCAGAATTCATTTTTGACACTTCAATTTCATGCACATATTTAAATCGCACTTAAAACCCTTTTAAACTTGATATATATCTAAGTTCACTAGAAAAATGCAACTAGTAAATCTACAATATTTTCTTGCATGTCCAAAGCACTTGAACCTCTTGTACCGTAGTAATTTCAATTTAACTTCAACTAGCAAATATGCCCGTGCGTTGCAGCGGGAGACAAAAAAATTATGCGGTAGCCAAATAAGTATGACTCAATACCATGATATATGAGCGTACTCTATTTTAACAAGGTGGCTCACCATGTTGCCATTTACTTTTTTTTCTCACCCTTGCTGATGATGGTCGAGATGTCCACGTGATCACAATGCATTCAACGTGATAAATATCAAGGCTATGAACTTGCCGGTCGTGCCACACTTGTTATTATGTTGCACAAGGGAATGTTTAAAACTTTAAAAACAAATCTCATCGACCACGAACTGCTCCCAATGCCAAGATATATAAAGACTTTAGAAAAACTAATCAAATCCTAGACATAAAAGACTTTTGAATTAGTGAACAATTTTTCGAATCGACAAACAGTTTTTTTTGAAATTTTGGATTTTCACAAAAAAATCACGAACATTAGTTTTGTTTACGAACAATTTTTAAGTGCATGAACATTTTTTGAATTCATTAGCCTTTTTTTTACTCAACAAACATTTACTGAATCGGTGAATTTTCTAAAATTGGGGAACAAATTTAAAAATATTATTTTTTTGTGAACATTATCTAAAATTTCTTGGACCTTTTTTCGGATTCCCGAATATGTTTTGAATACATGATGACAAAAAGGAGGAGAGAAAATCAGCAAGACTTGGGGATCAAACCCTGCGCTGCTTCTGCATCTGTGAAATATATGTCAATATGTGGTATCAAACCTACAAAAGGACTAAGCACGACGTCGAGTTGGAAAAAACCGAATCGTTTTTTGATTTGACTTACAGGTGGCATTGGTCGGTAATTTTTGTCAACTTATAGGGCAAATTACATGACGTACCACCAGAAGCAATAGCCCCTTTATTATTATTAGGTAAAGATTTACATATAGAGTCCTTTTGAATAGCTTTTGAACCTCCTCCTGCTAGCGTGCCCTTCTCATCATGCCTCTTCCACCTGCTAGTGTCACCCATTAGATGGGTGGGATCCCGCTTGGCTGCTCCACTCACATGGCCCAGATCGACCGTGGATTCCTCTTCCTCACACGTCTGGCCATGACCATGGGATCCCGGGAGGAGACCACAACACAACCTCGGCGCAAACTTGTGCCCGCCAAGATACGTCACTGGAGGGCGGCGACCTCCCTCCCTTTCCTTCCTTTCCCAGAGCTTCGTCAGCGGCCCAACGCACCTCTCCTTCCTCACTAGATCCATAAGGATGACGCACGTTAGCGACTGGATCGACCCTGAGGCGCGCTCCTTGCGCACCCCTTCGATGCACGACAGCGACCAGATCAACCCCGAGGTGCGCGGAAACAAAACCTAGGCATCCGTGAGCAAATCCTGGCAGCGAGGATCGGTGTAATGTGGCATTGTTGTTTTGGAGGATGTCAGCTCGGCGGCGTGGCAAGCGATATGGGAGGCGGATTAGGGGGGAGGGGGCATTGGGAGGAGGACGATTTTTTATTGGGCATTGTTGCACTGTTTTTTCCTTTCCTCTTTCCCATGGGACGGTGGGCGGGGCAGAATTTTTCCGTGGGAGGACGGGGATGAGGGGGGGTGTATCTGGTGCACCAGGGAAATTTGTGCTACCGGTGCACCGGTCATCCGTTGCATATTCAAAAATGTTCAAAAAAGTCCAGAAAAATAGTGCATTGAGACAACACCAATGTACATTGTCAGAAAAATTTAAATCAATATTCAGAACATTGCTCGAGATACAAAAGTAACAAATTTGACACCGAATAGTACACAACACAAGTTGGGCTCCAATTTTGGCCCATTAGCACATTGATGTTAAATTTGTCATTTTTGTATCTTGAGCATTATTTTGAATTTGGATTTGAATTTTTGTGACGACATACATTGATGTTGTGTCGATACCCTAATTTTTCCGGATTATTTTGAATATTTTTAAATGTGCAACGGGGCCGGTGCACCGGTAGCACCAATTGCCTTGGTGCACGAGATACGTTCCCTGGGGATGAGATCGTTCATCGGTGATGGGAGGCTGGTACCAAGTAACACACGGTTTGCCCTTTAATAATAGAGATACTAGAACATCGAGGCGCGCGTTGCCATGCCCGCGTCAAACTCACGCCCGCGTCGTCCTCCCCCTAGGGCGACTCAGGCGGCCAGAAACCTAGCCGCCGCCGCCACAAACTCCCTCCTCCCCTCCCTCCGCCGCCGCCAGAAGACGCCGCCGGGCTAAGCCCGGGGGCCGACGACGGTGGCAAGGATCTCCTCTCTCGCGCATCTCCGGGGTGGGGCGGACCCCAAGGCGTGTCGTGGCGCGACCGTTCTGGGATCTACGGCGCGGTGGGAGGCCGGCCCGTCCTCGGACGGCGACGGCTTGGCGTGACGGAGGCCAGGGCTGCGGGCACTACGGATGGCCCTTCGAGCGGCGGCGGCGGCTGCGGTCGACAGCGGCCGGCTTGGCTGCGGTGGCATGCATGCGGCCTTCAGATCAGCGACGGCGGCGTGGAGGGCCTGGTGGTCTCGTCGGCGGCACCTCTGATCAGATCTGCTCTGACCGGTGCAGCCGGCGGTGGTGGTCATCTCTTCCGTCAGAGGTGGTCGGCCTGAGGCTGGGTGTTCGGATCTCGGGATCCTTCATCCGCACCGGTACCAAGTCGGGAGGCGTGGTTGCGGTGAAAACCGAGCCGACGGCGGGCGATGGCGGCGTTGCACGTCGTTACCTTGATGAAGGCATCGTCATGTGACTACCGTCGACCCACTCGTATTGCTCCGGGGGAAACCCTAGGATCTGGTGTTCCAGACCGGACGATGGCGGCACTGCGGTGTCGTTTCTCTCTTGGGAGCATCGTTTTGTGGAGCAGCGCTGGAAGTCAGAGGCGGGAGGTGGACCTGCTTCGCCTTGCACGGAGCTTCGGTGGAGATGTCAAGTCATGCCTGACCGACAGGTGCTATGCTTGGTCATGCCTGGTCGGCAGGTGCTACGCCGACAGATCCTCCAAGGGCTTCAAGCTGTGTCGGCTGGTGGTACGTGGCAGCATGGCACTGAGGTGTATCAGTGGCGACCACGACGTGTACAACTGTTTGCGCGCAGGCAGGAGGTGCCGTTGGGCGCCGTGGTGGCGTTGACGATGGCTGGACCGAGCAAGGTTGATGCATTAATACAGTTCTGAAGAGGGAGCGGTGGCAGTTGGTGGCGGTGGCCTCTCAGAGCACGCCGGACCAGTGTGTGCCCCAGACCCGGCAAGTGGCTAGGTTGGGGTCTCAGGTCTTAGATGTTAGGCTTGGCTGCGATGTCTGTTTGGTATTAGGCCCAGGCTATCTACGCCCCTTCATCAACGGGATAGGTGTAGCGACAGTTTGTTGCTTAGACGGCGGCTTTAGTCTTACTGTTGTATGACTTTGTAAGATCTTGTGAGAATAATTAATAAAGTGGCCGTATGCATCGCCCAGATGCAGAGGCCGGGGGTCATCCTCTTTTTCTAAAAAATGAAAGAAATGAGGGTATAATTATCAATCAAGATTTGAATTGAGCGCCTCAATTTGTAGCATGGACTACTATATATTTTGAATACCAGGGTAGAAATGTATAATTTTGAATACCAAGGTAAAAATATATAATTTTGAACAGCCCGCATGAGATTTTACAAATCTTTTGCAGACTCGTAAAGTAGAATATAGATAGGAAAATATTTAAATGATCGACTATGGGTGAACAATTATGAGCTGTGGCGTGAAGTACACTAATGACATAAAATACTGGATTTAACATTTGAACCCCAGTATAGAGAACCTACAATTCTAAGTGAAACTACACAGATAGATCTGTGTCACGCTGTGGTGGCATAATATTGAACTTAAACTGCGCATTGGTGGCCATGCAAATGTATGAAATCCAGGGCACATTTCAAGTGCTCAATTTAACATCACATATTCCAGATTGAAGAAATGATATTTGTTTTTTAGGGAAAGAAGAAATGACTCACTGTGTAGATCATAGTGTTCGTTGTTTGCATCACTGTATGTTAATTTCTTCCATCAAGCAGCTGAAATCATTATGTGTAGAAAAACAATTGTTGGCATAAGGAAAATAATGGAACCGAGGGTTGTGTATTACCGTGCAAGACTTGGCTTGTGATTTATGCACGTATGCCCGAAGTTGTATTTTACCTCATCGTTCATCTTCACAAATGCTATTGCTGCTTCATTTTCAGAAGAGAACTCGAAGAATTTCTTTGGGTTTCCTAATCCCGTTATGGCATATAATCAATCAGGTGACAAATCTCTAATATGCAGAAACAACCGAGTATTTAACCAAAAACTACCACATTTCACGAAAACGTGACAGAAAACAATCACTTTACGATTTTGTGCGGAAAACTACCAGATTTGTCCTAATCTGTGGCCAAAAACTACCAAGTGTCAGAACCGGCTGCTTCGCCCGCGCTAAGCACCAAACTGATTAGCCGGTCCCACATTTTAGGTGCCACGCTGGCCAACTGACGCCCGCCGCGCGTTAACGGCGCGTCCGCGGTCGGAAATGGCTGCTGTCGGTCGGCCAATAAGTCAAAGCGAGCTCAGCAACTCGCTCATCCTCTTCCTCCTCACTCGCTCTCACTCCTCCTCATCCTCTCCCTCTCCCTGGTGCTCTGAGCATATCGCCGTCGCCGCTGCGGCCATTGCTGCCGGTAGGAGTTGAGGATGCCATCCTAGAATGACGAGGAGAGCTCGGGCGAGGACACCTGCATGGTTTCAATGGATCCTCAGATCTTTGTAAGTGCATAATGGTGGAACAGAGTTAGGGTTAGTTCATCCAAATTGGAGATTTCAAAGTTGCTTTTGGTTTGATTCCAAGTTTCTTTTGCAGGAAACCCCTGACAGTGTGGTGGGTCCATCTTTCTGTGGTTCTTACACTGAATCTTTGCCGACTTGCATGATGCATCATTAGAGGCCGAAGAAGATGGTAGCTTTTGAAGGAGCCTTGACTGGGTGGCGATATCTGGGCTGTCCTGTGCAGAAGGTATTAAATCTTGCAGGCTTACTTATTTTGCTGGTGGAGATGTGTGGTGTGTGATGTGTTTTGCTGCTGGAGATGTGTGGTGCAGCATGTTAACTGAATTTTGTGTGCAGAGATGTGGTGCAGCATATTAAGTTGTGCAGAGATGTGTACTGTTGTTTTGAACTGAAACTTGAAAGTGCCATACATATGGAAGCTATATGTGAAAGTAGATCTTTAGTTAACTGAATTCAATAAATGACTGAACCTGAGAACACCTGTTAAATGTCTGCTGTGAACTGAATATATTTGTTAGCTGTTAACTGAATATAGCTATTAACTGAATATAGCTGTTAACTAAATATAGTTGTCAACTGAAAAAGAACAGAGTTACATGAATTTATCTTGGCTGCTAAATATAGTTGTTAATTGAATTTATCTCTGCTGCTAAATAAGGTGTTGTGTGCTTAGTATCAAAGAATTATGTTTGCATAATTCAGAGAGCATATTGATGTAAACAATGGGTTTCAGTTAAATGAAATGACTTTATGACTTGAGTTATATGTACTAAGTTTGTTACTAAGTGCTTTGTGCTTAGTTATAAATAATTGCTTCTATAGGATGTAGGTGTCAACTGTGGGGTTGTGGAGTGGGTGGATGTTCCTTGGCCAGAGATTCTACAAAGGTGCCTAACAAGGATTTCGGACATGTACCATGAGCAGAACTTGGGGAGGGTGAAGGACAAACAAGCCCATGAGAAAGAGGCGGCCAAGCTAAAGAAGGAAATTGATTTCCTGTCAAACAACTACAGCCAATTGGTGCAAGATGTATCCAAGCTTTTTGACTATCAAGATGGCAAGATGTCTCATGACATGGACTATACCAGTCAGGCAATCAATGAACTAAATGAGAAGAAGAAACAACTTGAGGATCAGGCAAAGATTGAGTTAAGTATGTGATACGTCTCCAACGTATCTATAATTTATAAAGTATTCATGCTATTATATATTCTGTTTTGGATGTTTAATGGGTTTTATTATACACTTTTATATTATTTTTAGGACTAACCTATTAACCGGAGGCCCAGCCCAAATTGATGTTTTCTTGCCTATTTCAGTGTTTCGAAGAAAGGGAATATCAAACGGAGTCCAAACGGAATGAAACCTTCGGGAGAGTTATTTTTGGAACGAAAGCAATCCAGGAGACTTGGAGTAGACGTCAGAGAAGCTTCGAGGAAGCCACGAGGCAGGGAGGCGCGCCCCCACCCTCGTGGGCCCCTCGTGGCTCCCCTGACCGACTTCTTTTGCCTATATATATATATATCCATATACCCTAAAAACATTGGAGGGCAGAATAGATCGGCAGTTCCGCCGCTGCAAGCCTCTGTAGCCACCAAAAACCAATCGGGATCCTGTTCCGGCACCCTGCCGGAGGGGGGGGGGGTCCCTCACCGGTGGCCATCTTCATCATACCGACGATCTCCATGACGAGGAGGGAGTAGTTCACCCTCGGGGCTGAGGGTATGTACCAGTAGCTATGTGTTTGATCTCTCTATCTCTCTCTCTCTCTCTCTCTCTCGTGTTCTTGAAGTGGTACAATCTTGATGTATCGCGAGCTTTGCTATTATAGTTGGATCTTATGATGTTTCTCCCCCTCTACCCTCTTGTAATGGATTGAGTTTTCCCTTTGAAGTTATCTTATCGGATTGAGTCTTTAAGGATTTGAGAACACTTGATGTATGTCTTGCATGTGCTTATCTGTGGTGACAATGGGATATCCACGGGATCTAGTTGATGTATGTTTTGGTGATCAACTTGCGAGTTCCGTGACCTCGTGAACTTATGCATAGGGGTTGGCACACGTTTTTGTCTTGACTCTCCGGTAGAAACTTTGGGGCACTCTTTGAAGTTCTTTGTGTTGGTTGAATAGATGAATCTGAGTTTGTGTGATGCATATCATATAATCATACCCACGGATACTTGACGTGACATTGGAGTATCTAGGTGACATTAGGGTTTTGGTTGATATGTGTCTTAAGGTGTTATTCTAGTACGAACTCTTGAATAGATCGATCCGAAAGAATAACTTTGAGGTGGTTTCGTACCCTACAATAATCTCTTCGTTTGTTCTCCGCTATTAGTTACTTTGGAGTGACTCTTTGTTGCATTTTGAGGGATAGTTATATGATCCAATTATGTTATTATTGTTGAGAGAACTTGCACTAGTGAAAGTATGAACCCTAGGCCTTGTTTCCTAGCATTGTAATACCGTTTACGCTCACTTTTATCATTTGTTACCTTGCTATTTTTATATTTTCAGATTACAAATACTCATATCTATCATCCATATTGCACTTGTATCACTATCTCTTCGCCGAGCTAGTGCACCTATACAATTTACCATTGTATTGGGTGTGTTGGGGAAACAAGGGGCTCTTTCTTATTTGGTTGCAGGGTTGTTTGAGAGAGACCATCTTCATCCTACGCCTCCCACGGATTGATAAGCCTTAGGTCATCCACTTGAGGGAAATTTGCTACTGTCCTACAAACCTCTGCACTTGGAGGCCCAACAACGTCTACAAGAAGAAGGTTGTGTAGTAGACATCAAGCTCTTTTAAAGCGCCGTTGCGGGAGGTGAGTGCTTGAAGGTATATCTTTAGATCTTGCAATCGAATCTTTTAGTTTCTTGTTTTATCACTAGTTTAGTTTATAAAATAAAACTACAAAAAATGGAATTGAGGGTGCCTCATATGCTTCATCTTTTTAATATCTTTCATGAAAATAAGTATTCCGATAATTGTGCTCAATTGCTAGAGGAAGAATGCATTAGAATGTTTGGCACTAAATATTTGAATGATGAGCTTGATTACAATATTGTTAGTATGAATTCTTTGAATACCCATGATGCTAATGATATGCAAAGCCACAAGCTTGGGGATGCTATGTTTGATGAAGATGATAGTTTTAGCCTCCCAAGTTTTGATGAGCAAATTTATTATGATGATAGCATGTCTCCTATTTATGATGATTATTGTGATGACACCTATGCTATAAAGAGTAGTGATGATTATATTTATAAAACTTGTCATTATTATGATTACCCTTTTTCTGAACATTGCTCTTTTAATGTGGAAACAATTTATAGTATTCGAGTCTCTTATGATACTCCCACTATTCCGAATGAGAAGAATTTTGCTTATGTGGAGAGTAGTAAATTTTCTATGATTGTAGATCATGAAAAGAATGCTTTATGTGATGGTTACATTGTTGAATTTATTCATGATCCTACTGAAAATTATTACGAGGGAGGAACATATGCTTGTAGGAATTGCAATAATATCAACTTTCCTCTCTATGTGCTTAAAGTTTTGAAGTTATGTTTGTTTTGCCTTCCTATGCTAGTTGATTATTGTTCCCATAAGTTGTTTGCTCAAAAAATCCCTATGCGTAGGAAGTGGGCTAGACTTAAACGTGCTAGTCATATTCTTCATGATGCTCTCTTTATGTTTCAATTCTTATCTTTTATGTGAGCATCATTGAAATCATCATGCCTAGCTAGGGGTGTTAAACGATAGCGCTTGTTGGGAGGCAACCCAATTTTATTTTTATTCCTGTTTAGTAATAAATAAATCATCTAGCCTCTGGTTAGATGTTGTTTTATGTTTTAATTAGTGTTTGTGTCAAGTAAGACCTATAGGATCTTCTTGGATGATAATTATTTGATCTTGCTAAAAAAGACAAAAACTTTCTGCTCATGAAAACAATTGTTAAAAATCACCAGAAAGTGATAAAATACTGATTCCAATTGCAGTAGATCAATAATCAAATTATCTAGGTCGTCCTATTTTGGAAGATTTTTCTGAGTTCCAGAAGTTTGCGTTTTATGCAGATTACTACAGACTGTTTTGTTTTTGACAGTTTCTGTTTTCTATGTGTTGTTTACTTATTTTGACGAATCTATGAGTAGTATCGGAGGGTATGAACCATAGAGGAGTTGGAATACAGTAGATATTACACCAATATGAATTTAGAATGAGTTCACAACAGTACCTAAGTGGTGATTTATTTTCTTATACTAACGGAGCTTACGTGTTTTCTGTTGAGTTTTGTGTTGTGAAGTTTTCAAGTTTTGGGTGAAGATTCGGTGGACTATGGAATAAGGAGTGACAAGAGCCTAAGCTTGGGGATGCCCAAGGCGCCCCAAGGTAATATTCAAGGACAACCAAGAGCCTAAGCTTGGGGATGCCCCGGATGGCATCCCTCTTTAAATCTTTGTTCATCAGTAACTTTATTTGGAGCTATATTTTTATTCACCACATGATATGTGTTTTGCTTGGAGCATCATTTTATTTTGTTAGTATTTTCTTGCTGTTATTTAGAATAATGTTTTGCATCTCTAGTTTCAATAAAAATTTCAAGGATGGCTTTACCGTGCTTATTTTGCAAGTATACATGTTGCTATTTCAAAATAGAAAGTTTACCGCTGTTGCAAAAATTCTCTAGAAAAGTTAGAGCGTGATAAAATGTTGAAACTTTTTGCATAATAAGATCTGATAAATTTTCTACAGTGCGGTAGTATTTCATAATGTTTGGATTTAGGGAAGTATGATGAATCTTGCATTCTTTACAGACTGTACTGTTTTGGCAGATTGCTATTATGTTTGCATTGTTTGCATATGTTTGCTTGTTTAATGATTCTATTTGAGGATGGGAGTATTAAATATGCAGAGGCATTTAGTATGCAATGTTGAATAATAATTTTAGTGATTTGTTACAGTAGAAAATGATAAGGTTTTTGCATTGGTTTTATACTAAGTTATCTCACGAGTTCTTGTTGAGTTTGGTGTGGATGAAGCTTTCGATATTTAGGAAACCGTGATATGAGAGGAATTAAGGAGACCCAAAAGCTCAAGCTTGGGGATACCCAAGGCACCCCAAGATAATATTTCAAGAAGTCTCAATCATCTAAACTTGGGGATACCCATGGCACCCCATGATTGTGAGCCCCATTAATTATTTTCAAACCTATGCAAATTAGTTGAAGTTGGACAAGGAAGACAACATAATGAGTTATGCTTGGGTATATTTGTATAGAAGTTATATTGTTATAGATCCTCTAACATGTGGTGCTTGCTATTTAGAATCCTTTGTTAGCCAAAATATCTGTACTAAGTGGGAATACTGCTTGTGCGTCCAAATTCCTTGAACCAAGTTTCTTCCATGAGTGTCCACCATATCTACCTATATGTGGTATTTACCTACCGTTCCAAGTAAATTTGCATGTGCCAAACTCTAAACCTTCAAATAATAATCTGTTCTGTATGCCCGAATCGCTCATGTAGCGACTAGGGGCTGTCAGTTGATACGTCTCCGTCGTATCTACTTTTCCAAACACTTTTGCCCTTGTTTTGGACTCTAACTTGCATGGTTTCAATGGAACTAACCCGGACTGACGCTGTTTTCAGCAGAATTGCCATGGTGTTATTTATGTGCAGAAACAAAAGTTCTCGGAATGACCTGAAACTCCACAGAACTTATTTTTGGAAAATATTAAAAATATTGGCAAAAGATTCAAGGCCAGGGGGCCCACCACCTGTCCACGAGGGTGGGGGCGCGCCCCCCTGCCTCGTGGGCCCCCTGTTGCTCCACCGACCTCAACTCCAACTCCACATATTCGTGTCCGGGGAGAAAAAAATCAGAGAAAAAGATTCATCGCGTTTTACGATACGAAGCCGCCGCCAAGCCCTAAACTCTCTCGGGAGGGCTGATCTCGAGTTCGTTCGGGGCTTCAGAGAGGGGAATCCGTCGCCGTCGTCATCATCAACCATCCTCCTTCACGCCGTGCGTGAGTAATTCCATCATAGGCTTGCTGAACGGTGATGGGTTGGATGAGATCTATCATGTAATCGAGTTAGTTTTGTTAGGGTTTGATCGCTAGTATCCACTATGTTCTGAGATTGATGTTGCAATGACTTTGCTATGCTTAATGCTTGTCACTAGGGCCCGAGTGCCATGATTTCAGATCTGAACCTATTATGTTTTCATGAATATATGTGAGTTCTTGATCCTATCTTGCAAGTCTATAGTCACCTACTATGTGTTATGATCCGGCAACCCCGAAGTGACAATAATCAGGACCACTCCCGGCGATGACCATAGTTTGAGGAGTTCATGTATTCACTATGTGTTAATGCTTTAGTCCGGTACTCTATTAAAAGGAGGCCTTAATATCCCTTAGTTTTCGCTAGGACCCCGCTGCCATGGGAGGGTAGGACAAAAGATGTCATGCAAGTTCTTTTCCATAATCACGTATTACTATATTCAGAATACATGCCTACATTACATTGATGAATTGGAGCTAGTTCTGTGTCACCCTATGTTATGACTGTTACATGATGAACCGCATCCGGCATAATTCTCCATCACCGATCCAATGCCTACGAGCTTTTCACATATTGTTTTTCACTTATTTACTTTTCCGTTGCTACTGTTACAATCACTACAAAACCCAAAAATATTACTTTTGCTACCGTTACCGTTACTTCCATATTACTTTGCTACTAAATACTTTGCTGCAGATACTAAATTATCCAGGTGTGGTTGAATTGACAACTCAACTGCTAATACTTGAGAATATTCTTTGGCTCCCCTTGTGTCGAATCAATAAATTTGGGTTGAATACTCTACCCTCGAAAACTGTTGTGATCCCCTATACTTGTGGGTTATAATCAATATCTTCCATGCTAGGTGGGTTATTCTCACGATGAGTGGACTCCGCTCATCATTCACGAGAAGATGGCTGGTAACTGGGATGCCCAGTCCTATGATCAAAAGATCAAAAACAAATTCGCAAATAATTTAAACAAAACTCCCCCAGGATTGTTGATAGTTGGACGGCACCCATTGTTTCGGACAAGCCGTAGAGTGTGATTGTTGGTGGAGGGGGAGTAAATTTTTTACCTTTCTATTTGGGAACCGCCTATAATGTATGTAGTATGGAAGATATTGGGAACTCTTGGTCGTTATGTTGACAATGAAAGCATACCTCTCAAAATTATTTTCATCTCTGTTTTAGCTTCGAGCTCAGGCACCTCTGCAAATCCCTGCTTCCCTCTGCGAAGGGCCTATCTTCTACTTTTATGCAAGAGTCAGTAGTATTCCTTCTCATTCCAACCTACTTTTTAGTTGGCAAGCATCATGTGGTGGAGAAATATCTAAGCATATATGGCCATTCAAATATATTTGGTCATGAATTATTATTGTTGACAATTATCTATATGATAAATAAGTTGGGAGGCGAAACATTAAGCCCCTATCTTTCTCTGTGTTTGATGGATGCTATTTGTTCTAAAAATATGCTTTGAGTGGTAGCAATCATGGAAGACTATATGATAGTTGAGTATGTGGGATTTGCTAATCAAAGCTCTTACATAGACCCTTCCTGAAAATAAGATGAATTGCAATTGTTTGATGACTGAGAACATAGTTTGTTAGTTTTCAAGAAAGTTTATGGTCTATGCTTTAACATGTGAATAGCTTGTTACTTGATCATGAAAAGTTCTATGAGTTGAGCTACTGTTATTACATATAATGATGCTAGAAAAGGTGATTGAAATTATCATTGGTCAAACTTGTGCACCTGCTAGCATTCACACTTCATAAATTGTTTCTTTTATCATTTACCTACTCGAGGACGAGCAGGAATTAAGCTTGGGGATGCTGATACGTCTTCAACGTATCTATAATTTATGAAGTATTCATTCTATTATATATTCTGTTTTGGATGTTTAATGGGATTTATTATACACTTTTATATTATTTTTGGGACTAACCTATTAACCGGAGGCCCAACCCAAATTGTTGTTTTCTTGCCTATTTCAGTGTTTCGAAGAAAGGGAATATCAAACGGAGTCCAAACGGAATGAAACCTTCGGGAGATTTATTTTTGAAATGGAAGCAATCCAGGAGACTTGGAGTAGACGTCCGGGAAGCTTCGAGGAAGACACGAGGCAGGGAGGCGCGCCCTACCCCCTGGGCGCGCCCTCACCCTCGTGGGCCCCTCATGGCTCCCCTGACAAACTTCTTTCACCTATATATATATATACATCCATATACCCTAAAAACATTGGAGGGAAGAATAGATCGGGAGAGTTCCGCCGAAGTAAACCTCTGTAACCACCAAAAACCAATCGGGACCTTGTTCCAGCACCCTGCCGGAGGGGGGGGGGGGTCCCTCACCGGTGGCCATCTTCCCGGCGATCTCCATGACAAGGAGGGAGTAGTTCACCCTCGGGGCTGAGGGTTACTAGTAGCTATGTGTTTGATCTCTCTCTCTCTCTCTCTCTCTCGTGTTCTTGAAGTGGTACGATCCTGATGTATCGCGAGCTTTGCTATTATAGTTGGATCTTATGATGTTTCTCCCCCTCTACTCTCTTGTAATGGATTGAGTTTTCCCTTTGAAGTTATCTTATCGGATTGAGTCTTTAAGGATTTGAGAACACTTGATGTATGTCTTGCATGTGCTTATCTGTGGTGACAATGGGATATTCATGTGATCTACTTGATGTATGTTTTGGTGATCAACTTGCGAGTTCCGTGACCTCGTGAACTTATGCATAGGGGTTGGCACACGTTTTTGTCTTGACTCTCCGGTAGAAACTTTGGGGCACTCTTTGAAGTTCTTTGTGTTGGTTGAATAGATGAATCTGAGATTGTGTGATGCATATCGTATAATCATACCCACGGATACTTGAGGTGACATTGGTGACATTAGGGTTTTGGTTGATATGTGTCTTAAAGTGTTATTCTAGTATGAACTCTTGAATAGATCGATCAGAAAGGATAACTTTGAGGTGGTTTCGTACCCTACAATAATCTCTTCGTTTGTTCTCCGCTATTAGTTACTTTGGAGTGACTCTTTGTTGCATGTTGAGGGATAGTTATATGATCCAATTATGTTATTATTGTTGAGAGAACTTGCACTAGTGAAAGTATCAACCCTAGGCCTTGTTTCCGAGCATTGCAATACTGTTTATGCTCACTTTTATTGCTTGCTACCTTGCTGCTTTTATATTTTCAGATTATAAAAACCTATATCTACCATCCATATTGCACTTGTATCACTATCTCTTCGCCGAACTAGTGCACCTATACAACTTACCATTGTATTGGGTGTGATGGGGACACAAGAGACTCTTTGTTATTTGGTTGCACGGTTGTTTAAGAGAGACCATCTTCAACCTACGCCTCGCATGGATTGATAAACCTTAGGTCATCCACTTGAGGGAAATTTGCTACTGTCCTACAAACCTCTGCACTTGGAGGCCCAACAACGTCTACAAGAAGAAGATTGCATAGTAGGCATCAGTTGACGAGCGGTACTTCCACCAATGGGCGCGCTGCCTGGGGTCAGGGGAGCGCTGCACCTCACGCATCGCCCACAGGAGAATGGTCGCCGGTGGGACGGTGCGACCGACAGGGAAGGCACGCTGCTTTTCAGCAGTTGTCATCACCTTCACCAGGCCGCTGGCGTGGTTCCTCATCATCGCCAGACTGGGGAACCAGCGCATGATCTCCCTGTACTACGCGCGCATCTCCTAGTTGTTGCCGGTGAGATCTTCGATGGCCCGCTGCCAGTCCATGGCAACGGCGGTGGGGGTGGTTGTCGGCGGCGATTTCGACAGGAGAGAAGGGGAAGTGGAGTGGGCGGTGCGAGCGGCGAGTGGGCGAGTGAGCAGAGAGAGTGGTGGGTGGACACCTATTAAAGGCTGAGAATCCAAAACGACTGGTATTACTCAACACACGCTCACCAGGCTGCCGGCCGCAACGCACGCTGAACAGGCGACGTGGCTAACAAAATATAATTAGTTTGGCCGATGCTAGTCAAACAAATCACTAGCACTAGCCCATTGGTATTGAACACATGGTCACAACCCTAAGGTCCTGGGTTTGAGCCACATGCCAAACTAATTTTTTGCAGAGTTTTTTTGGGAGTCTGAATTTAACTTCTAGTTCAACTGTCTGAACTTAACAAGGCTAGTAGCAGAACACAGACTATTTGTGTGTAACTTCTGGTTCAACTGTCTGAATTTAACCAGGCTAGTATTACAAATTAAAATGAAATGTATAAATGGCAAATTAAAATAAACAAAGTATCACAAATTAGAGTCACAAATTAAGTACCATACATTCAACATTCTCCACAAGTTCACATGTCTGAATTTAACACACTTAGTAGCAGAACACAAACTTAGTAGCATACAATCAAACTTAGTAGGAGAACACAAACTTAGTAACAGAGTTTCATTTGCTTCCACTAGCATTGAAATAGGCTGCAAACTTGCTAGGAGGTTTCCTCTTCCTCTTGTCTGCTAATATCCCTGGTTCTCCAGTGGATGTTCTTGGTGCATTGAATGTTCTTGTTGATGCTGATCCTCTTGGAGCTCTTGTTGACGTTGATCCTCTTGGAGGTGCTGGTGAAGACCTGACTGCTCCTACGAAATGTTTGATGCTGAACCTCTCTTATCTGCTGCTGTTTTTCTGTTCCTCATTGCTTTAGGAGGTGGAGCAGATGAGGCTGGCATCTATGAAGTTTGGTGTTGATGTGGTGGTTGTGGAGGTGGATGTGTAGCACTAGAGGAGCCCCTAAAAATTTCTCTATTCTCCTGCATGACAGAATCAAAACAGTTAGTAAATAGACCAGACCTAAAATAATTAAACAAAGAATGCAACATTTATAAATGACCTGGTGTAAGTTCTTTCTCATCTCAAGACTTGGTTTTAGAGCTTTCCCACAGTTAATATATCTATGGCCCTGTAGACCACAATTGCTGCATGTAATTGTTCCCATCCTGCTTGTGTCCTTTGGTGCAGGCACCTCAAACTGGCCCTTTCTCCTAGCTGTCGGTTTCTTCCCTAGTTTTTCTTTGAACACTGAGGGCTCAATATCCCGAGTATGGGTGTCAAGCCAGAATTTAGGACCAGGGAAAGGGTAGACTATGTCTTTGTATGCTTCAATATGTAGTGGTTTTTTGAAAAATTCATGCACATAGTCCTCTAGGTGCATGTGAAGCTTGCTCATTGCTGCTATTGCATGACTGCATGTCACACTTGTCATGTCCCACCTCCTGCAATCACATGAGTTAGTAGCTATGTTCACACAATACTGATTTTCACCACTAGACACTTGCCAAATGTCAGGACCAGCCCTATGTGCCTCACAAAATTTGGCATACTTCTTATTCTCCTTCAGTTTTTTCTGAATAGTTGGGTGTGATCATCCACCTGCTGGTCTCTGTCTTTTCCCTTGTCTTCTGCCTTTTGATCATCTACTTAGTCCTAATTCCTCCAAACATAGTACTAATTGGTTTGGCCCTAACAGCAAGGATCATTTTGTTGAAAACCTCACTAAGGTTGTTCACAACAAGATCAGTTTTGCAATTGTAATCCATTGCAGACCTACACCAAGTCTCCTTTGGAATTTTTAAGCCACTTCCAGGCATCCTCACGCCTGCTTTAAGCTCTGCCATTGCTAATTCATGGCCATGTTTGGTGAATGAGTAGCTAGCCTGATCTACTAGCTTCTTTAGTTCTGCTCCTCTGAAACCAGCTGACTGAAAATTTGCATATATGTGCCTCAGGCAGTATCACTGAGGGGAATCAGGGAACACCTCATTTATAGCCTTAAGAAGACCCTGATTATAAATTAATAACCATGGTCATGAACAAAAAGAAATATAGCCAGTAATAACAATATCTGAACTACTGGCTAAGATAGGGTGCATACCTTTTGCCTGTCAGAAATAATGGTGTAGGTTCCAAATTTTCTTCCACTTCCAATGCAACATCTAAGCTGGGTTAGGAACCATGTCCAACTCTCTGAATCTTCCTTATCAACCACACCAAAGGCTATGGGGTAGATGTTGTTGTTGCCATCTCTTCCTATGGCTGCAAGAATTTGTTGTCTAGTGGTTAGCTTGATGAAGCAACCATCAAGCCCTGCATCCATATCCAAATTAGCTAGCATAAATTTATGAACAAGATATTTTGAACAAAATGCAATTGTAGATTTACCTATAAAGGGCCTGCAACCATTAAGAAATACTTGCTTTGATGCATGCAAGCAGTAGAACATGTACTTAAATCTAGGAGTTGGTGCAGGGTTTTCTAGGTCCTCAAATGTTGTAACTATACACCTGCTACCAGGGTTTGTATCAATAACTACTTGCAGGTAGTCCCTCAGTCTATAGTACTGCTCCTTCTAGTCACCTTGAACAACCTTCGTAGCCTTCCTCCTTGCCCTATAGGCCACACTCTTTGATACATCAACTGAAAACTTGACTTTGCTATTTTTAATAAGTGCATCTACAAGTGCTCTAGGATCTACTCTAAGAGAAGGCTCAACTGCTTTTGAAAGCCACTTAGTAGTAACCTTTGTGTTCTCTGGTGATGCTGGACAAGTGTTCTCCATGTTACACTTCTTAATGCAAAAAGTTCCTTCATGAGCTATCCTGGAGGCACACATGTAAAATTCACATCCATGCTCTCTCTATGAACACCAACCAATAATTCTTGTTGGGGAGTTCATGTGGTAGTGAAAAGACCTCAAAGTCCTTATATGAAAATCCCTTAATGCTTCTCTGAACTGGTAAACACTGTCAAAAGACAAGCTCTTGCACAACATTAAATGTGAATTGGGAATTTTGGGGTCAAAATATACCCTTTCCTTCATCTTTTTCTTACTACTCTTTGTCTTTGGCTTCTTCATGAGGTATGGTAGTTCAACTTCATCTTCTTATTCCTCATCACTTATGCCTACATCACCAGCAAAACAAAACTCATCTGCTTCAGGAAACCAATCTTCAAAACGTTTTTTCTCTACCTCATTATGACATCTGCTAGTTGGACCAGGGTTCTTCACATGTTTCACAATAGCAGTACTTTCCAATGCTCTGTCCTCTTCAGAGGCACACTATATTTCCATTTGAACAGCTTCAGCACTCCCATCTGAATGAACTGAATCATGTGAACAAAATTCAGACACTTCAGTGTCTCCTTCAAAGTGGTTCAAATCTGCCTCTCTTTGAATCCTACTCCTCTCAAGCTGAGCCTTTCTATCATCTATCTGATTCTGAAGCTCAGATTGCTCCACAACCTTTTTCACACAGCAACTCTCTTGAGTGTTCATGTAATTCTCATTATCCTTTGTACTAATTCCAGGTTCAACATTTCTCACAACCTTTATGTTCACAACCTTGACATGATGAAAAAACTCCAACATTTCATGAACACTAGCTTCATTACCTAAATACTTTACTCTTTCAGATCCAATTTTCTCCTCCTTCACAAAGTACATGTAATCACTCTCCCCATACCCTTCACTAGCAATGAGTGATTGTAGAGTAAGAAAAGATATATCTGACTCATATATACCCCTTTTCATAGGGTTTCTTCCTTCTAAATGAAACCATATCTCCCACGTCTGGTCAGCCAAACTGCACAAATATGTGCTCATCAATTGAATTGAAATTGACAGAACTAGAGTTGCAATAAAGTTTACTAAACATGTTCAATAAACATAAACAAAGTCTCACTAAGTTGCCAGATTGAACAAAACATGTGCATTTAAGCAAGAGATTGTCCATACCTGCCACCCTTAGAACATCCAGGCAATGTTGTCAGAATCGCGATTCTGTTATAAGATTCTACGACTTTACGATCCAAGATTAGCCCTTTGATTCTATGATTTTAGTTCTTACAATCTACGTTTCTACGATCCTGATAGTGAAGATTCTACGATTTGCGATCCTACCATCGAAGCTCCGATCCGATTCAAAATCGCGATTCTGACAACCTTGCATCCAGGCGCCGGCGATGACTGGGCGAGCGGAGCCTCCGGCTGCTGAAACCCTGCCTACGTCGCGTAGCTGCTGCTCCCCAACCAGTTATCCACTTCAGAGAACGAGCCCACAACGTCCAAACTTGTGCCACCGGCGCCGCCATCTTCGCCAACGTCTCCGCCACCCATGTCGCTCCCACCACCGTCCGGATTCACCGACGCCATGGAGGCCGCCACCTAGGTCAGACAGAGGATAGAGGGAGAGGAGGGAGAGAGTGAAGCGCAAGAGGGGAATGGATTGGATGACGGCAACCGCTTATGACCGTGGACACGCCGTTAACGGCCGTTAACGCGCGGCGGGCGTCGGTTGGCCAGCGTGGCACCTGAAACGTGGGACCGACTGGTCAGTTTGGTGCTTAGCGCGGGCGAAGCGGACGGTTTCGACAATTGGTAGTTTTTTGGCACGGATTAGGACAAATCTGGTAGTTCTCCGCACAAAATCGTAAAGTGGTAGTTTTCTGTCATGTTTCCGTTAAATGTGGTAGTTTTTGGTTAAATACTCGAAACAATCGGTCCTTCCTAACATTTATATTAATTAAGTTAAAATTAGCTAGGCACGCAAACTGTGATTTCAGAGTAGGGATATCATATCTTAAACTAAACAGGGCCTTTGGTTCCTAGCATCAAACAAAATGACCGGAAACTGAATCATATGTGTGTACAAAAGAACCTCGTGTACTAAATCTTACGACTAATGAAAAATGCATGGGTAGAAAACAGCAGTCAGATTTAGTAGCTTTTCGATTGGAATCAATGGCATATGGGGTAGCGACTTTTCTTCCCCAATTCAATTCAGCACCAACAGCAAACCCTAAAAATAATCCCCAAATCAGTAAAGAATCAACAACAAGACATGACATGTAGGAGATTGAAACAAAATATTTGGCAGGATATTGAAACCAAGTTGGAAGAGGGCAAAACAATCCATTCGCTCGTAAACGACCGCACACATGCACCATTGTAGTCACAAACTCACTCGCTAATGCCGTCGCCGTACTGTTGCAATTGCTCGCTCGTAAATTTGGGGCACCATGAAAGAAGGAAACAATCTACCAAAACCACCAATGCACATGACTTGTCTATGGGTTCCCAGCAACAGAAATGTGAGACTAATTCATTGACAGGGAAATATCCTGAGAAGTTGCTGCAGGCGCGGTCACCATCACCGCCAGACTGCTTGTTGGGGAAGTTGCCGCAGATTTGGAAAATCGGCTTGACAGAGGGATTGCTGGTGTAGTTCCTACCCCTACCCCTGCCACTGTTGCCCCCATTCCCATGGTTAGTCGAGTTGGGCATATATATAGGCATTTGTTTAGTCCCGATTGGTGGCTAGAACTGGGAAAGAAGACTGATCTTTAGTCTCGGTCGGTTCCAGCCACCAACCGGGACTAAAGGGGCTGCGCCAGGAGCGAGGACCTTTAATCTCGGTTCGTATCTGGAATTGGGACTAAAGGGGTCAGACAAACCAGGACTAGTGCCTGCCGAGGCCCGGCCGGCATCCTGGTCTCACGAACCGAGACTGATACACCCATTAGTCCCGGTTCGTAACACGATCAGGACTAATGCACTTATCTGGCCTGGACCAAAGCCTTGTTTTCTACTAGTGATATATCTACTCAAGGATTAAACAGGTAAATATTTCTACCCTACTGTTGCTCATTTCTGTCTTCTTTTTGCGGAGCTCATTTATGTGTTTTGGTGTTTGTTGGATTAGGAAACAGTTCTGTTAATTTTTCAAGATGCAGTTTGTAGAAAGTATGCAAAGAAAGGCACACTTCGGCTTAAAGAAATATTTACACCTCGAACTTTATGGTTTGAGTTAAACATCACTTTGAAGTTCAACTATGATATACCTGTTCTTGAATAAGCGCTACCTGTAGAAAATGTGATCAGGAGAAGTTAAAAGAGAGATACTGAGTATCTAGCTTTACTGAATCAGGTGGGATTTCTCTTTAGACTACCCACACTGAGAGTAACATAGATGGTAACATCACACATATCTAGGAAAAATAGATGATGTGGCAAGTAATTAATGAAGAAAGAGAGGAATGTGGTAACATAGGTAGTTACTCATAGTATGAGTAACATCACACACATATCAAGACAAGATGAGACTACAACCTAATAAATAAAGTGTTGCATGACACCACACATATGTTACTCCCCACTATAAGGCTAGTCATAGTGGGAGTAACTTAGCTAGTAACATAGCGCACTTCGAGAAAATTATGCTTATGTGGCAAGTAATTAATGAGAGATGGTAACATAATATGTTACTGTAACATAGCGCTTTCCAAGACAAGATGAGTCTATGAGCTAATAAATGAAACCATCTATGTTACTTCTATTATGTTACTTTGAATTATGAAGGTAGTAACTTAGACTAGTCTCATATGCATGACACTAGTCTAAGTTACTCCCCACTATGACCAGCCTGAAGGTAGTAACATAGACTAGTAACTTATGCATGTTACTAGTCTAAGTTACTCCCCACTGTGACTAGTCTTAGACTAGTAACATGCATATGTTACATAGATGTGTGGTAACATGCATTACTAGTCTATGTTACTACATTTATAGTAGGTAGTGTCATATGTGTGGTAACATAGATGTGTACATTTAATACTTTGTAGACTCATTTTGCATCGGGAAGCACTATGTGACGGTAACATATTATGTTACTCTATTTGCATAGATGTATTAGATGTTACATATGCCATAGTGGAGAGTAACATAGACTGCTAACATGCATATGTTACTACCTTTATAGTGGGTAGTGTCATATGTGTGGTAACATAGATGTGTTCATTTATTACTCTGTAGACTCATTTTGCATCGGGAAGCACTATGTGACGGTAACATATTATGTTACTCTATTTGCCTCTCTCCTCATTATGTACTTGCCACCTCACAATTTTGCTCATAGTGGGAGTAACATAAGCAGTACTCCCTCCGTCTAGTGAATAAGTCATCTTAGCACTACAAAAAAAAGACACATCCGTGACATTTTGGGCCGAACGAAATTTTTTTCTGTCATACATATGACACTTCTATGACGATAATTGTGACAAAACCCGGTATCATCATAGATGTGGTGGGCTGCTACTTCTATGATAAAAAATCATGACAGAAAATGGGTTTTTCATCTTGGGCGGGCTGGAGACGCAGCTGCATGACATTCTTTGGGCCGTCCATGACGGAAAAAACCGTGGTAGAAGCGAGGGGAGGAAAATTTCAGGGAGTTGCCGGTTACGGTGGGAGGTTGGGGCCGAGCGATGCGCGTTTCTCTCGTACGTATGCGCATGTGTGTGAGGCGTTGGCTCTAACTGAACCCGAGCGAGGCGTTGGGATCTAACTGAACTCGAGTGATTGCACTGCAGGCTACGCGTTACTGAACCCGAGCGATCGGTCGATGGTCATTCTTGAACCCGATGGAGCGATTCTTCGCCATCGCCGCTAATCAAGCCGATCGATGCCGCCTGCAGGATGAACAGTGGCGTTATGGGGGCTTGGATGAACAGTGAGCGGTGGCGTTGCCTCTGGATGAACAGGAACCCGTGGTGTGGAGGGCTGGATGAACAGTAGACGGTGGAGGGGTGGTCGTGGAGGGGTGGTTGAACAGGACCCCGTGGTGTGGAGGGCTGGATGAACAGTAGACGGTGGAGGGGTGCCCGTGGAGGGGTGGTTGAACAGTAGCCGGTGGAGTAGCGCGCGGTGGAGGCTGGATGAACAGGAGCCCGTGGAGGCTGGAGGAGGTCGACGGTAGCCCGTGGAGGCTGGAGGAGATCGACGGTGGAGATGAACAATATCTCGTGGAGTCCCGTTTTGCGGTATGCCACACCCCTCCCGATGAACAGGACCCCGCTTTGACCGTGGCGCTCCAACACAAGTCCGTTTTGTTCGCTTTTGCGACGCCACACCCCTCCCGATCAACAGACCCCGTTTCGACCGTAGGAGGTCCGCTTCCTTCGCTTTTGGCGGTACGCCACACCTCCCGATCAACAGGACCCCGCTTTGACCGTAGGAGGTCCGTTTACTCGCTTTTGGCGATGCGCCAGACCCTCCCGTTGAACATGATCCCGTTTCGAACGTGGCCGGTCGAACACAAGGCCGTTTCCTCCGTTGTGCGGTACGCCAGGCCTCGTTTCCATCGCCTATTCCGTCCAAGCCCTCCTGATGAACATGACCATGCATTCCGTTCCGACCCAGCCGGTTTGGCTCCCCATGAACACGACGATGACGCTGTTTCTCTGTTCCGACCCAGCCATGTACAAGAGCCCTCGCCATACGTATGCGCGAGTAGGCGTTCGAGACCCCGCCCGTATGTACACATACATGGCCGTATTTTCTTTCTTGCACCCGGCGGCTGCGTGCGTGTACATGCTACGCGTCGCGCGCCACTCATCGCGACACATGCGCGCCTCTACAACGACCAGTATGTACGTACACGTTCGCAACCAGAATGACAACGCTACGTACGCTTCGACCAGGTGGGTCCCGACTGTCAGGCACTTCCTTGCCTGCGAAGATGTAGCTGGTGGGTCCCAGCAGTCAGGGGGGCGAATCGTTTTGGGTTTTTTTTGCCCGGACGCACTTCCTTGCGTGCGAAGATGTAGCTGGTGGGTCCCAGCAGTCAGGGGGGCGAATCGTTTTTTTTCGGACGCACTTCCTTGCGTGCGAAGATGTAGCTGGTGGGTCCCAGCAGACAGGGGAAACATTTTTTTCGCAAAATACGGTGGCCCGTCCGGTGGGTCCCCACTGTCAGGTGGAGTAATAATTATTTTGCGCGTAATAAGGAGGCACTTCCTTGCTGCGGCCGTGGACCCACTGTCACCTCTCCACGACAGATCCATGTCCGATGGAAGCCATTCCTTGACCACCTTGACCACGCCGCGCCGAGAGCACCAGGACGGTGGACGACGGCGAGTCCTAGGAAGGGGACGACGCGGAGCGGGGAAGACGCGCGCGATGCCCACGCAGAGGAGTATGAGGGTTCACTGCGTTCGGTCATGCGGTGTGAGGCTGCCGTCACCGCAGAATAACAGGGGGTGTGGGTGCGTAGAGGGATGGCCTGGCCAGCGGTGGGAGTAGTAGGGGGCGGTGAGGCCTCCGCGGCATCACAGTCGGCCACGGGCGGCAGGAGCAGGCGGCACGACCAACACTGCTTTGGGCGGCTGGAGCAAGAAGACCAGAGGTTGAAGAAGCACTACGGCCGTTGGATGGACATCGTACGGTCACTGGAGTTAGAATCGTTCATATATTTACTAAAGTTGACAAAGGCCTTCGTCCCAGTCAACTTAGTAGGCCCACAAGTCAGCCTCCCACCAAGGTTGGTCCCAGCTAGCAGGGGGGTATTCATTTTTTTGTGCGTAATCCGGTGGCACTTCCGGGGGGTCCGAGCCGACAATGGGGAACGTTTTTTCACGAATACGGTGGCCCGACCTGTGGGTCCCAGCAATGTCGGGAAATGTTATTTTCGCGAAATACTGGTGGCCCGGCCCAAAGGGTCCCAGCTGTCGGTGGAGGAATAATTATTTTCAGCGTAATAAGGAGGCACTTCCTTGCGGTTGCCATGGACCCAAATCGGCCTCTCCACGTCTGATTTCTTCCGATGGAAGTCGGTCGTTGACCACATTGACCACGCCACGGGAGCACCACGGCGGTGGACGGCACGACGAGGCCTAGGAAGGGACGACGGAGTCGGGGAAGACGCGGCAAAGGAAGCCCGCGGAGAGGAGTACGAGGGTTCACCGGTTCGCTGCGGTGTGAGGCTGCCATCGCCGCAGAATAACAGGGGTGTGGGTGAGTAGAGGATGCCTGGCCAGCGGTGGGAGTAGTAGGGGCGCCGAGGCTCACACAAGACAGCCGGCCACGGGAGGCGGGAGCAGGTGGTCCCGCCGGCGCTGCTTTGGCGGCTGGAGCAAGAAGATCAGAGATTGAAGAAACACGACGGCCGTTGGATTGACATCCAACGGTTACGTCTGCTAGAATCGTTTGTTGACGTAGTATATAATAACTAAAAAAATCTTGCATACGCGTCAACTAAACAGGCCCACAAGTCAGACCACTCCCTTTTTTTAATAATTTATATATAGCTCATGGCAACTTCTTATACAATTTATTGCAGTCGTTTTTTTGGTTGGCCAGGGCCAATTTCGCATATTTCTGTGGGTTCCAAACTATTTTTAATACCGAAATGTCAAGCCAGATTTAAAGTACTTTGAAGATATATTTGAATTAGGTTAATGCCCAGTGAAATAGGAATCTGAAAATGTGAAAAAATCAGAAATTATAAAGTAATTTACAATTTGTCATCTGTTTTTATATTTACAACCCATTTCATATTACTTTCAAGATTTGAAGGTGTCTTGAAAGAGTTGCAGCCCATCAGGGCGTAGAAAAATAAGTAGGCATGGATTGGGTATTCTTCAGAAAAAATAAACTGGGCTAATTTTCACAAAGAAAAAATAGCTGGGCTGGTCACATGGTGAACATAAAATATAAGCCTGGGCTAGACGGGCCACAGCCCAGTTCAAACCCTGCTCCGTCTCAACAATACCAAACAAAAAAATACTGCTCGAGTAGCTACTTCCCAGGTGTCAGCCGCTTGTGCTGTTCTCTTGTCTATTGACTATATACGCTCACAATGTCGTGGGTCTCAGATGTCAGGAAAACACTAGGAGGAAGCATTTTATTTTTCCATACACTGACGTGGTGGGCCCCTACTGTCATCCTCTCCACGTACTTCTGCTGATTCCTGTTGTTTGTGGACCATGTTGACAACGTGAGAGGGCGGCGCCGTGGCGAGCGCACCAAAGCGCGCGGAGGACATCGGCGTTAACGATTTAGGAGACGGTGGGGCGGCGATGCGTGCGCTGAGGCGCAGCCAACCATGGGAGGCAGAAGCAGGCGGCCCCGCTGGCGCTGGTTTGGTTTTGGCGGCTGGAGGAAGATAGGACTGAAGAAACACAACAGACTGTAAAAGCAGCAGGAGTACTTAACAACCTTAACTAAAACCAGCAGGGGCACTTAACAACCAAAGCTGAAAGCAGTATGAGTACTTATACAGGTTCAACCGTACAAAGCACGCCTCGAACAGTGCTACTTTGCCTATAGTTAACCAAGGGTGAGGCCGCCAAGGCCCAGGCGCCACCCCGCGCATCCACAACCTTCTGAAAGCGGCTTCATCTCGCAACGTGGTCAATAAACAGGATATTCGCTTTAGAGGCATGGAAAAGCATGAACATAATCTTCTGTCCTATTCTCCAAGATGAACGAGCCTTCATTATGTGAGACCACCCACGAATAAGTATCTTTGCACCTCCAAGGGGAATTGAGTAGGTCGACATAAACATCATGTTGTGACCAAGCGCAAGTCTGACCCGACCATGGTCAGGCATCTGTATAGGAACAATAGAACCCGGCAGTTCCTGTTTCAAGAAGATCACAGCTGTAAAACTGTGTATAAGCAATAGTTTATGAACAACATATATAACAGAAAACAACTCGTACCATAAGTTTCTCGACACAGTTGGACCTTCTCAACGAGTGCAGCAGTGGCACACATATCCCACGTGGCCTTCCACCATTGAAACGCCCCACAAGGACCTCAAGACGATCAATAAAGTGTAGGAACTTGTGGATGTCGATCCAGTCAACTTCAGTGTCATTATTAACAACCGAGTTATTACAGAGTAACAAACAAGCTGACTGCTTAACTCTGAAAAAACCTACACGTGCCACCAATTATAAGAAAATACTAGTTAGAAGTAGCATCTTCGTGAGAGATTCGTTGCTACTTCTAAAGTTAAATTGTGATTAGTTAGACAGAATAGGTGGATTAAGAAGTAATCGAGGCAACAAGCAAGAACCAGATACAAAACTAACATGGATGAACAATTGGAACGACGTCGGGGTGGAAGATCGCAGTGAAGATTAGAGCAGGTTTTGCTATTTCCATCAACATTCGTGCGCCAACTTTTAGTCCGTAACACTTGAGAAAGTTTATCCAAGTTCGGCCATAAAAAAAGCAGTGATCTTCTTGGTTCATGAACCCAACTCGGAAGTAATATCCATGGCTTGTCTTCACAGTGACCATTAAACTAGTGTATTCAGTTATGGCAAGGCCGAGCATCTTGAGTACATGTGTTTTGGCAGAGCAAATAATACACTGTAGGAAAAATAATATGACAACACAGCATGTTCAAAAAACCCCCACCCTCCCGGATAGAGAAGAGGATTCTAGGAACATACTGTGCGCGTTTCAAAATGCTGTGGTAGGATGAGAAGGAACAAGTGTGGCGTCTCGCCGAGGGCGCAGAAATCTGTAGGGTACTCGCACTTTGGGCACTGCAACTGAAACACACTAGATTCAGTACGAAGAAAAATGCATCAACGGCGGCGGCTACCATCCTAGGATTACCTGCGACCAAGGGACTTGGATTTATCGGGGATGGATGAAGAATTCGTACCTGGTTCTCCATGAGAAAACCCTATGCACTCGCCGAGCTGGGGTTTTCTCTGAACAAGCAGACGAGGGTGATGGGGATTCAGGCCCAGTGAAATATTGTCGCTTCGTCTGGCCCAGCTTATCGCTAAAGCCGGAAAGGGGGGGTTGTGATTTGATGGCTCATTGGGCATTACTGCGGCGGTATGACCGGGGTGTGTCTACCGTGAAGTTTTGCACTCTAATTTGTGCATATGGCACGTGGACCCCGTTGCCAGTTGCCCCACATATCAGTGAAAGGAAGTAGAAAGACAGGAGTAACAAGTTACACATAAATATATTTTTTGACAGAGAGATACTCCCTCTGTAAATAAATATACAAATCTTTTACTATATCACATGCTCACCTTGCCGAGAAATATACTCCCTCTGCAACGCACGGGCATTATGGGGGTTTAGCCATTTTTTATGGGGGTTCAGCTAAGAATATAATACTCAGATAGGCTCACGGTTCTGGACTTTGGGCCGCAGGCCGACCCTGCATGTTTGGGGGCCCATGTGTTCTACCTCAGCGCTTTTCATATTGCAAGCGATCGGTACTGCGCTGGTTTTAGATGCTGTCGCAAGGTGAATACACAAAATTGAATAAAGCACGGCAACTGTTGGAATGAAATCGAACGGCAGTTCCTAACCAGCAATCAGAGTTGCAATTCTATCAACGATATACCATGTGATAAATAATACTGTCGTACTACTTATACACACATGACACTTGTTTCACCATGCCAGAGTATTACATCAAAATCTCTTGGAGGATAGATCAGTTCGGCAGTTGCATGCTGCTACTGAAGAATTTCAAAGTTGATTTGGACCAGCTCTCCTTGCCGAGAAAGTTGGATTTTGACATCATCCCCTACCACAAGATATGATTTAGATTTTAACCTTGACCATCCTTTAGCATCAATCATCATGCGACCATCCTTTGTACTTATGGTATATTGAGCAGGTTCATCCACACCAAGGCTGTGCATGGTAAGAGAAACTTGGCCGCGGTCGCCCGGATAGTTGAACGACTCCCTCGTTGCTCTAGGAATTCTCTGTTTGCAAACAAGAAGACATACCCAAACAGTTAGATCAACACAGTGAATCATGTGAAACAACATGGAAAGAAAAAGAACGAAGCACTTGGGCGGCCAATGCTTACCAAGAAGGTGGACATGTCGGTTTTTGTAAGGACTTTGGTATATGAAGTGCGAACTGCAGCCCAGTCTGTTGCCGGTGCAACTGCACGGGCCGGACCAAATGCAAGTGCAAGTGTTGGTGCAGGTGCCGAAGCCGCTGCTGCTGCCGGAGATGGTGCTCCTTGTAGAGCTGGTGCCGGTGTCGATGCCCGATCCTCCGGTAGATCATACTGATCCGCTAACGCGGTCGGTGCCCAATCCTCACCGATCGGTCGAAGCTGCCGCCATTGTCGCTGCTAGAGCAACTGCGGTGCTTGATCTGTCGCGAGACAGCAAGCGATCGTGGTTCCGGTCTGCTATGATCAGCTTTCTAACTTGACTAGGATCCGTGACCGTGATCCAGTTTTTTCTTCATTTCTTTTAAACGCGAGAAGGACTAATTGTGGCGTTTTTGTTAAACCAAACTGCAGTTCATCATGGGGATTCAGCTTGTACTCAGACAAATGATCGATCCAATTTTTTCCAGTAATATAAGTGATGGACAGTGCCTATTACTGACACGGCATAAGAAGTGAAACCTGCAAAAATAGCCATCGTAGAGCAAACCAAACGGTTTATTCTGTGATGAATGTCACATGGCAAAACCTGCATCATAAAATTGCAGGAAAACAAAGAAAATATGACAGTAAATCAATAAGATTTACTTGATGTGACACGAGTGAATCCTTACCAGGAAATCACTATGTTGAAGTACTAAACAAAAGATTGATCGTCCAACTACGCGTGGCATGCAGGGGTCCTGCCTACTCCCACAAGCAGGACAGTCCAAAGGTCGTGACAAATCGTATGGACCGAACATCCATGGGACTGGAAATCCTGGTGGGTGCGATAAACCCCACAATGCATACATATATTGGAGTGTAACCATAATTGATAAACCGTCCTCACAAAAAATATGATCTGGATACTTCAAAATGTACAGACTGAATTGAGTGGACATACATTAACATAGACCGTTCTCAGGACTGACCACACACCAAAAGCGGCAGTACTAATAAACAATACAGGGTTCACAAACACAAATCATGTACTGAACAATAGTACTTCCTACAGACAAGCAAAGTTGCACTAACTAAACTCTGCAGACTATTTCTTGCCACCGACCTACGGGATGAACCCCGCATAACTGACTAGGCCATGGACTTCATGTGAGATGTCTACATGCACCATCACCATCTTGTCAACCTTGGAGAACCTAACAGAGTGGTCTTTCCACTCATAAACATGATGATGAAGACATGCCGCATCAGATTTGTTGGGAAGCTTTACAAGAACCACACCCTTCGTAATCGAAGGCACAACCAGGAAATTGTTGTGGTCAAGTACAGCCTCGAGAACACGCCTGACAACAATGCTACAGGAAAACACTAGTTCAGGACACGTGGCGACAAGGACACATCAGCTGGATAGTTCAGCAGTAGAACTCATCATCAGGTCTTCCAGTTCACACGGCATGACTTCGAGAACTTCATCTCCACCATGGACCTGGTTCTAATTCAAATGTAAACCATATTTCATTACTACCTCCATTCAGAAATATAAGATGATTTTCGATATTATACTCCATATATGACTACATATACGCACAGAAATGAGTGAACAAAGACACTAGAACATGTCTTCAAAGGCATGAGAGCAGAAGGATTACATGCAATATCCATAACACAAGTTACTGAGGCAAATATACCCTCTTAAAAGGTAGCATTGATGTTCATAAATTACTCCCTCCGTCCCAAAATTCTTGTCTTAGATTTGTCTAGATACGGATGTATCAAGTCACATTTTAGTATTAGATACATCCGTATCTAGACAAATCTAAGACAAGAAATTTGGGACAGAGGGAGCAGTTGAAAGTAATCTATAAGAAATCAGTGTCAACCTCTCGCATGTTTTGGTCAAAAGAGGAATTTAGAACCGTCATTTGGCACACTAAAATCACATGCAAGATCACCCAGAAAGTTGTACTACAAGTACTAGTACTGCGTGTTAGATGAAAAAACACGATCAAGCTCGAGAAAAAGATCGTGAACAAGAGACATTACCTGGACTTGCTTAATGAGAGATCCCGGAGAGGGGGGCTTGGACAGGGCGATGGCTTTGAGCTTGTCTGCGGTAGTCTCGGCGGGGTGCTTGCGCTTGTTCGTACCATGAGCCTCGACGGTTTTGGCCAGAGCCATAGACATCACGTCGGTCGGTGCTCCGGCGTCCATCCAAGAGAGGAAGCTGAGAGAGAAGAGTGAAAGGAGGAACGAGATGAGGGAGAAGCAAAGCGAGTGGGGGTTTTCTTCAAGAGAGGAAGCTGAGAGAGAAGAGTCAAATGATGGTTCCTTCGTCCGTCCAACTTACTACTGGAAAGGAGAGGTTTTTTGATTTGACGGCTCATTGGGCATTACTGCGGCGGTTCGATCGGGGTAGTCTTTCGTCACTCTACTACGGAGTAATTTAGTGCATGGCTGGTGGACCCAGGTGCTGGCTGTCCAACACGTCAGCGAAAGTGAGTAATTTAGTGCATGGCTGGAGGAGGACCCGCATGGTAGAGTGTGTCCACTGTTTTTCATTCTGAAGAAAAAAATGATTACAGTAAGCGTTTCCACTCTTACGACGGAGGAGTGCGAAACACGGTAGCCACTTGAACATACACAGTGCTCCTACTACTAGGCATGTGCAGTGGTTCATACGTCAGTACTACACAATCTTGTTGCTAGTGTAGTAAGATATGACGATAACAAATGATGTTGTGCGCATGTCAACTACTCCTATATGTAACATAGTACCGCTTTTCGACTGTCCGGTTGAGAATGAACGGTGAGATCAATGTTAACAGAACTAGGTCCACAAATAAGACGGAGAGTACAGTGCTACAGTACTCCACGTAGCATGAACCATATGAAGCACATCCTATAGTGTTAGACAGGGTGTATGAAGGGTGCACGGGATGGGAGCAAAAGTTCCCTTCTTGACCCACTTTTGGGTGTTTGGCAGAGTGCATGAAGGGTGCATGAGTCCACACTAGTAGGTTGACAAAAATACACGAAGAGGAAACAACTATATTGAGATGAGAATGTAACCAAGCACACCCACACGCTTTGTGCTACAGTGACTGGTCTGCACCGTCTGAGTTTGATCCAACAGTCATGTTGCGCCGAGACATGGACATGCCCATGCAGAGGGCGCCTAAACACCACCGAAGTCCCTCTGCTTCTCGAGGCGCACGGTGTTGGTGATGCAGGGTGCAACCTCCCGCAGAGCCCGCTCCCGGTCGACGGGAGCCAGCTCGTCAAAGACGGCGTCCAATGGCACGAATGGATTCCGGTGACGGAGCCTTGAAAGAATTCGCCCGGCTACGGCGATGGCAGCGCGCAACCCCTCCTTGTCCAGCTCAGCCCCCACCATCGCGCCAGATGGCTCAGCTCCTCAGAGATATAGGTGAAGAAGGAGACCAGGTCAGGAAGTCACAGCACGTTGAAGTCGACCGGGTGGTCGAACGGGTTTACCCCGACGGCCGGCATCGTCGCGCTGGCACGACGGTAGGCATCGCGCAGCCGCAACACGTGCGTGGCAACTTGGTTCACCAAGTGGCTGAGGCGATCCTGGACCTCGTCACGATCGGCCGCTCGGCGCTCAACCGGCTCCCCTGACGGCCTATCGTATCTCCCACTTTCTGCAGCAACGCCGCCGACGCCTCGAGCATCTTTGTGGTGGACGCCAGCCGCTTTTGAAGCTCCGTGAACTCCCGCACATAATGGAGGAGCATGGCACTCCTCTCCTCCTTGAGCTCAGGGAGCTCCATGTCCTTGGCCCTGAGCTCCGCATCCTTGGCATGGAGCTCCTGTGTCAAGCGCCTCACCTCGGACTCCGTGATCTGCTGCGCCGCCGTGGCACCAGGTAGAAGCAATGGGGAGAGGAAGTAAAGGGGGCGAAACGGCTGAAAGGCAATGCAATCTACGGGGAGGCGAAGGGAGCCAGCCGAGGAGCGGGGAATCTTTTGGTTTTCACCATGGTAAAACACCAGTCGACGACTTCTCACATCAGGGAGCAGTGGGTTTTTACAGGCGGAGTCATCGTGACTAATTGCTACCGCGCCTGCTCCCGTCAATCAAAAAATTAAAAATCCTGCCGTGCCTGCTCCTGTCAATCAAAAAATTAAAAATCAAAGGACGCACCCAAACACCAGAGCAACGCCACGGTGGATATTTAAATTTACCTGCCGGCAAGTAGATAAAAAAGGGGTGAAAAAACAAATGTGGCGGCGGCCTAGCTAATCGGTCAAACTAGCCCAAGTAGCTAGCCACCGTGCTTCACTGATGTACTCGGCGGGAAAGGTGGTCTTTCGTGATTTGACGACTCATTTACTTGCTTCGGCGCTACGACCGAGGAGGACCCAGAAAACGCGCGGTAGGGCGTCCCACGTCAGGAAGAATATATGCGTGCACCACCCGGGAGGACCCCGAAACCGCGCGGTAGGGTGTGCCACGTCTCGGCACGGAGGAAAAATGTGCGTGTAAAAATATACTGTATCAGACGTAGTACCTATGGTTCGACCTCGGGACCCAGCCAGTCGGTCGATCGAAAACACCCCACTAGCCACACAGCTTCATCATGCAAACGTGGCACGGTTAGCTCCGTCTCGACCAGCCACAACGTCTCTTGTTCTAGGCGATTCTTCTATTTTCCAAGCTTTTTTTAGTTGTAATAACACCACGGCAAGCTAGCGCCGCTCTACGTGTGTGCCCATGCAAAGGTTAGACGATGGAGAGAAGAGAGATTGAGATCGCAGATCTGGGACCCACCAGTAAGTGAGACAACGGTCATGCACGTGTTGACGAGGCACTCCCTCTACTCTACTCAACGCAAGTACTGTATAAAATCAAGTTATGGGACAAAGCCAACAACCGTTCGTTTTTTCAAGCTATCGACTTACGCTTTGTAGTCTAGGTTGGCAGTTCGAATCTCGTCTTTCAGATTTGTTAGTTTTAGGTCCAAATTTGATTAATGACAAGTGGGACCCCCGTGTGTTGTTCCGATATTTCAGTGTAGGATGGTTTTTTTGAACAAACACTTTGCGCGGTTAGACAAGTAACGGCACGAGTTACACGTATTTTGCAAGTTTACGAACAAAAATGACAACGACATAGAATATCACATCCACCCCACAACTTAGATACTATGGTGATACGAAGTTTTACACCGTTGGAAGTGAGATCCAATGGCTTGGGAGTAGTCTTTGTAATTATGCGCATTTCCAAACTCTCCAAGGTTTTTTTTGCAAATAAAACATTCAGGCCTCGTGTGTGCCATTGCATCTTCGATCCAACGGCTCCCCGGTGCTCATATTAGGTGCTCGCCGTAGCTTAATTACCCGCTACGGTGATATGAGCATCTAGGTCGTATGATCAGTGATCAGATGGCACATGCATAGTACTTGTACTTTCTCGCATTTCCCAAACTCTATCAGCCAGATATTGCAAAACATTCAAACCTCCTCTTGTGGGCCGTTAGATCTCAGTGAACTCGTATCACCATAGAATCTATGGTGCGGGAGCACCTCATACTCTCCCGTGTGAGAAAACATAAGGTGATATCGCAGCTTGGATGCTACGGTGATACGAGCTTGGAGGTCGTTTGATCTGAGATCCAATGGCATCTGAGCAGTCTTTGTGCTTGTAAGCGGTGGCGAACTCTTTTGGGGCTTTTCTACAAAAACCATTCGAACTACCGAGGAGGTGTTGGGTCACAAATCCAACGCCTCAAGAGCTTGTATCACCAAAGCATCTAAGGTGTGGTAGCACATGATATTCTTACATACAGGAGAATATGATGTCCTCCTTCATCTTAGATGCTACGGTGATACGAGCTTCGAGGTCGTTGGATATGGGATCAAAGGGCATCTAAGTAGTTTTTGTACAAATTGTGTGCAATTCTCAAACTCATCAAGGTTTCCTGCAAAAAATTAAGACACATCATGTGAGTTGCTATATCTCAGATCTACAAGCTCCAAGCAACTCAGACGGCATATAGCATCTAAGGTATGGGGCACATGATATTCTCCCGGGAGGAGGGGTGGGGGTGCACAACCAATCGGTGGTTGGGAGGGTGGGGACAAATATAATCTAAACAACCCTAAACAGAGCTCCACAATTTTATCTAAGGTCGAGGGGTTGACCCCGACAATCATAGCTCCGCCTAAACACAACATTTGCATGTACTGTAGTACTAGACTTAATATTCATGTTTCAGTTTCATGTTCATTTTAAATATTGAACTGAGGACCATGGATGTCTTACATTTTACTTTTTCGTTTCCTAAATATTAGTCTTTTTAGAGGCTTCAAATGGACTGGCACATACGGATGTATATAGACATATTTTAGAGTCTAGATTCACTCATTTTGCTCCGTATGTAGTCACTTGTTGAACTCTCTAAAAGACTAATATTTAGGAATAGAAGGAGTATTTTTTAACTCGTGTCATACATGTATGGGTTGGAAAAATAGATGCACTATACTTATTGTATTGTTGTTGTGTTCGTGCGTGTGTGTCTCTGTCTCTCTCTCTCTGTGTGTGTGTGTGTTTGTGTGTGTGTGTGTGTGTGGTCATATGCTTGATACATACAAAGTTTTCTCACCTCCATATTGTTCATCTTTTGAATTCGAATTTGCATTGGAAAACTTACTAGGGATACCATGAAATGTGAAATCCACATTGAGATCACTATATCATAAATTCACTCTAATTTAACGACTCGTCATCAATCAATTACCACGTTGAGATTAGTATTTGCAAGGAAAATACGGGTATTGTAATACACATAGATTAGTTCGGCAATTTAAAAGGTTCCTTTCAGCGTACCAGCATACCTTGGCTCGTGTTGATCCTAAAAAAAAACGGGCTCGTGTCCTTCAGTGGCGTGCGTGGTACGCACATTAGGCAACCCCAACCAGTCGAGCCTCAGCGTTTCAAGTCAAAATATCTGGCGGCCAGAATTCCAGCCCTAGGAAATTCCCCTCATGTCCCCGGTCCATAATGACTACCGATGAACAACGGAGGGATGCTTTAGTAACTAGACAACGTTACCTACCGTGCCCAGCACGGTTCAATTCCCTCGGTCGCCACTCGTCAAGGTCACCCGTCAACTGCATTGCCTAGTAGTACTACTACTACACTAGGATGAGCACAGATTGAGCCCGTTTGTTTGTGCCTCGTACTTGAGTTAATATATCAGGCAATGCACTGGTACGGAGGGATTATCCTTTTACTCCCTCCTTTCCGGTTTATAGGGCTTATCTCGAAATTTTAGTTTTCCCATTTTATAAGTCTCAATTCGGTTGTTCCCCATCACATGTTCAGATTTCAAGGTGCAATAAATCATTACATGCAAGTATTAAGAGAAAATTGACCAATGCATGTACTTTATGCATGCATGCATTGCAATTAATGCATTCGTAAACACAATTTTTGAGGAAAACAAGCGCATTAATTGAGTGGTTTTGCAAACTACAACAATTGTTCCACCACCTCACCATCTACCTTTGTTGGTGAGATTTTTGAATTGAGCCCTATAAACCGGAAAGGAGGTTTAACTAAGCAAAATGTTTGACCAAATCCTTTCTTAAGAAATACAACAGGACAGATGTACGGCTTGAAAATTTATTGCATGATGCAGGTTATGATATTGTTTCGATCCTGGATCTTAAATTTCAGAAAATCCAAAAGTGAGCATAAATTCTTGAAACTGAGCATGGTCACGTGATATGGCACAAATATTACTTCGTAAGTTTTTTCTTCAATTCGAGACAAGCTGCTTATGACAAGTTGCACAAATGAAGAGCCAAGGTATTTTGGAACAAAGACCTGTCACGTTAAGGCGAACACTTTCACTATTGAAACCGTGGGCGTTTACGTGCCGCCACGAGTCCCCGCTTCTCATCGGCAGGTGCCGTCCCAGCAAGCGTGTGAGTCGACGGGAGGCGTGCGAGCAGACCGCTGCGCCGGCTGTCAGGGAGGCGTGCGAGCAGACCCCTGTGCAGACTCACCGGGAGGCGAGCCATTTGACCAGGCTCCGCCGCCCACCGTCGTCCCAACTTCTCCCACTTTTAATGTCGCCGGCGCCGCAGTTTAAAATCAACCCCGCACTACCCGGTATCGCTACAATCCTCTCTCTTCCTCTCCGATTCTCCTGTCGTCTACCTCCAACTAGCCTGACCTAAACGTCGCCATGCCGCACCATGATGGTCTGCCCTTAGTGTTCCAGTTTCATGAGGAAGACACCCAACCGAGTCTCAAGAACATAAGGCGCTTTGGGGACGAAGCTTGAACTGGCCTTTATGGGAAGACGCCGCTACCGTCTCCCCGCCCCTGCCGCTTCGATCAAGCGCCAAATACGCCCATCCCCTGCGGGTATTGATGGGCTGGGAGCCGCACATTGTCGCCGAGCTTGATGCCACGGGTTCCACGAGGTCCCCGCTGACTTTCACGCTACCGTGCACTGGCGTGCAGCATCGACAAGACGCTCGCCCGTGCGGTGCACGCACCTGCCAGCGCATGCGCTGCTGCGTCTGGCAGCGCGCGCCCATGCTGGTGCCCGTGCACACGAATGTCCCCGCCGCGCCGTTGACAGCGCCTGTCCCAGCTGGTGCCAAGGCCCTCAGCGGCATGGATGGCCGCCTGACCGCTTCCTTGCACTAACGCCACGCCTCCTCCCGCCAGTTGACTCGCTCTGAAGTCCAGAACATTTTGGCCTTCCTTGATTCTAGGCCAACTTCCAGGAGTACGCCAACAACGGCGCAAGACGCCGCCGTCGCCATCGGTCAGTGGCCCGACGACACACAGAGCACGGCAGAGGAGCCGCTTCCCACCGCGAGACGCCCCCGCCATCGCCGCCTAATCTAAATTTGCCATGAGAAACGTTAGGATTGCCATGATTAAAATCCGAATGTTTAGCATTTTCATTTATTTTATATTTATTTTATATCGATCGTCGTACAATTTAAAGTCGGAGTCAGACTGAACGAAATGTATGGTTTGATCGATTGAATGTTCTGCTAGAGCCGCATCAAATTAAATATAAAACATCTTCAAGCCACATATATTCCTTGTCATCCAACGACCTAGACTGCTTCAATGTCGAGCGCTCAACACGTTTAGCGTGCAGTTAATTTCATGCCAAAAATATTGCTAATCACATGACAACACACAAATAATATCCTAGTAGTTAATATCCGCATGCACTTAATATACTTCCAAATTAACGTGCATTGCATGTATACACTGACTAGTGCTGCTAGTACGTGAAACTGGTGCCGTGACTTGTGAACGCGTCCAGATATGGTCAACGGCAACTTCGCCCGCGAGTTCTTCCTGTTTGCCCGCAAGGCCTAAACGCAGAAGGGAGGAGAGAGAGAGAGAGAGAGCACACATGGAACCCAACAGTAAGTGAAGGCGAATAGTACTAAAAATAATATTACATGTTATCCATTAATTAGGCTGTGGTAATATAAAAACATTATGTGAACAAAGGGGGTACAACAAACATTGCTATTCTATGTATGTTGCCTATTGACGTGCGGCTTGAAGGCTCGGTCGCATGTTCGGTCCTCGTCCTGTATCTTTTAATTTGTATATGGGTCCAAATTTGTTTCATGACATGTGGGCCCCTCGGTGTGTAGTTTGTAGCACTTTAATTTGTGGGTCAAAATTTGTTCTATTCCAAGTGGACTATCGGTGTGTTGTTTTGTAGCTTATTTATAATAATTAAAGAGAACAACATAGTTTTTTCAATAATACCATGGTGCGACGTTGAAGGCGAGAAAGGAAGTGCGAGAGAGCGATGATCGAGCCAGAGGGAAATCAACTAGGGGAGTTGCGTGGGTTGCAATGACGTTTGGAGTAGTTGTGGGCCGAATGCTACGAAAATATAATCTAAACCGACCGGAATAAATGCCTACACAAATTAATCCAAGGTTGGAGTGCCCCTCGCAATGTAAATAGCTCCGGCTTTGCGAGGGATGGAGAGGTAGTAGCTTCAACGCATGGAAGATACGGTATGAGAAAGCGAGGTCAATCGAGAGACATATAGATAGAGAGACAAAGTTAGTGTGGTCCGACATTCATTGAACAAATATATATGCTCCGGAGAGATATTGTCCGATTGAGCTTTTGGTAAGGGTGAGGGCTGTAAGATAGAGCTTGAGAGATGATCCAGTCACAGACGTGTAGATATATTTTGAGCGTGGGAGGAAGCAAGGTCAACCGATGACATAGGGTCGCCGTGTGATCGAAAGAGTGAGACGGGTTGGAGAGAGCGACCTAGATAGACGATGTGCGTGAGAGAGTATACAATGTGAATAGGTCGAATTGGGCTCAAACATGGTGATATATCGTTTTTGTCCGAGAAAGAGCGAGGTAAATCGAGACATACGGAGAGAGAGAGAGATAGAGATAGAGATAGAGATAGAGATAGAGATAGAGAGAGAGAGAGAGAGAGAGAGAGAGAGAGATTGAGTGAGCGTGGCCCACCATGAGGTCGAAAGAGTGGCGGCGGCTTGGATGGACTGACCTAGATAGACAATCTGCGTGAGAGAGTATAGAGTGTGTCGATCGAGGCCCGAACAGGGAGATATATCATTTGTGTGTGAAAGAAAACAAGGTTAAACAAGACTCAGATAAAGAGAGCTAGATTGAGCGAGTGTGGCCCGCCGTGCGGAAGAAAGAGTGAGACAGTCTCGAGGGAGTGACCTAGATACACAACATGCGTTCGTGCGCACGAGAGGTTGGGGGGCTAGATAGGCAATGCATGTATTTAGCACGAGAGGTGAGAGGGAGAGGGGGGAGAGGGAGAGAGAGCCTCGTCATGGGGTGCAATGGCGGGTGTGTGAGGTAAATACATTTGGTAACAGGAGAGGAAAAGGGGTATGTGTAGTTGAGATACTTAGAAATCGAAACATGGAGATAAAGAATGAACGAGTGTTGGAAACCGATAGCTTCCCAAGGTGGTTAGGAGAGGAAGATTGACCGATACAGGAAGTATGTAGCGTTTGTGCTGCGGGGGGGGGGGGCGGCTAAAAACAACATTTGAATGTACATAGTACGAGACTTAATATCGGTGTTTCAATTCGGTGTACATTGTAAGATTTGAACCGAGGACCAGGCATACGTGTAATTATTTCGAATTCGTGCCATACTAAGTTTCGAAAAGTTGACATTGGCTCAATTTGTTGTGCTATTTTGTAGGTCATATGTTTGAATCCATCCAAAAGTTTTCTCACTACCATGGTGTTCATCATATACATATGAATTTGTATTAAAAAAGTAGCGTGGATACAATGAAATGCGAAATCCACGTTAGAATTAAAGATCGCTACGTGACACACTCTAATTCAAATAACTAACTACGTGACACACACTCTAATTCAAATAACTAATTATGTGACACACTCTAATCCACATTAGCGTGGGTACCGTTCCGATTTTTTTTTCAAATAACTCCTCATTAATTAATTTATAGTACTCCATCTGCTCACTTTTATAAGACCTTGAAGACATTTCAGACAATGTGCAAAACATTTCATTTTAAGTTGTCTGAAACGACTTACAAAAGTGAACGGATGGAGTATCTCGTTTCAAATGACTAATTATTGCAAGGAAAACACGGGCATGGTAATACATACAAATTCGTTTGCAAATGAAAGAAGATTCGTTTGCATTCTCAAATGTAGGCGCACCAGGCAGACCAGGGTCGTGTCGGGGTGGACGCTGCTTCGGTGCCTTAAAGGCAACTGCCTTTGGGTCACTGACATGTGGGCCAGCCACCTATTGGGCCCACATGTCATGGACACAAAGGCAGGTGCCTTAAGGCACCGAAGCATAGTCCTGTCGGGGTGGTCGCGTGTGTCGGACGGACGCCAGACGCACCCAGCCACCCACCCTCCCTCCCAAAAAAAGGGCAGCGACAATATAAGTTCGCGCTTCCATGTTTCGGATTGAAATATCCATGCCCCAATTCCAGCCCTGCAAAATCTCTCTTCTCCACCGTCCCCTTCCGCGCCAGATTGCTCAAATCCCTAATTCGCCGCCATCCTCGAATCGCCTCGCCTCGTCTCTTTCCCCACCTTTCCCCACCTCATGCCGAGCAGCGACGATGAAGACGACGGTCGCGCTTCACCACCGTGACCGGAGCTACCTCATCTACGCCCTCGCCCATCGCACCGGTGGTCCACCAACAACGCCGGCTGCCGCAACCGACGCGTGCCTCACGTACACCGAAGTTCCATCGCATCAGGTGCGCTTCACCGACACTGTCTCCCAGCTCACCGGGGCTACTTCACCGAGCACATCGTCGCACCTCCGCCCCCCGAGGCCGTTTGGGCTTCACCAATGGTCTCGTCCACCGCATCGTAGCGCTCCGCTGCCACTCAAGATCTGCATCTGTGCGCAGCCAGCCAACGCCAGCGCATCACGCTCAACGGCTCTAAAGTGACCCGCACTCTAGCTAGGCGAGCATGCCCAAATGCCGGCCCGAACTAGGTATCCACACATCACTCCCTTGTGCACTGTTCCGACGATGTTTGAATATCCTTTCACTGCTCTCTTAGCTTACACGCCTATGCAACTCTGACTTTAACTCTTATTTCTTTTGGAGGTATCATCTGACACAAGCAAATCCATTTTTTAGCAAAGCATGACGGGGCTACGGGATCTGGTACACATCCTACACGCCCGTATAACCTTGTAAGTATCTGTCCTCTGGTACAACATCAAGGTCGATTCCTCTTATTTGATCAACCATTCGCCGTGTCAAAAATGCAGAGGGGGATGCAAGGAGCACAAGGCCTGCACATCCAAGCAAGTGGTAACATGGACTTGTACATGGAACATCCCAAGCGCAAGCAGAGCTGTAGTGAGCCTGTACAACGAGCTAGCGTAAGTCCCTGCATTTCATTTAATTCGTACTGGCATTCGTGTATGATTTGTGTGTAGTGGCTGATCCACGAATTCAAGTTACCAGGGGCGAACATTTAACTTAAAAAATACGAAGGCACTTGCACTCCGGAAATCAACATAACTTGAGAAATGTGAAGCTACATGCACTTTGAAAACCAGCTAATTGAAAGTGCGTTATGTCGACTAGAAGGGGGGTGAATAGGCGATTTTTATGAATTCTTCACTGAGGAATTTGCCGGTGAGGAAATTCCTTAACGAATAACTATTAGCAGCGGAATAAGTACTCAGAAGTAAGCATATTAGAATACACGCATGGTCATCATGATGAAATGAAGACTAGCACAGAGTACAGAAAGCGTAATCACAGGATAACACAAGATGAAGACAAATGCATCAAGAAATTGAACTGAGGAAATTGAGAAAGTCTTCACCAAAGTCTTCAAACACAGATATGAACAAACACTCAACACAAGAATGAGGAAATGAAAGGGTTGAGGAAATAGGACCAGTTAGGTTGGTGAAGACAATGATTTGGTAGACCAGTTCCAACTATTGCCCTCGGTTATGCGTCTGGTTGGAGCGGCCGAGTATTTAAACTCGAGGACACACAGTCCGGACACCCACCGAAAGCACGCAGCTCAGACACCAAGTCCTCACCGTATTCTCCTTGAACTAAGGTCACACACAGACCTCGTCCAATCACTCGTGGTAAGTCTTCAGCGACTTCCAAACCTTCCACAGACTTGGTCACTCGGCGATCCACAATTCCTCTTGGATGCTCTAGACCATGACGCCTAACCGTCTGGAAGAAGCACAGTCTTCAAAGGTAACAAGCGTCGGATCCACGCAGGATCAATCTCTTCATGATGCTCAATCACTTTGGGTTTGTAGGGGTTTGGTTTTGGGTTTTTCCTCACTTTCGATGATTTTCGCTCAAAGTCCTCAGAGGATGGGTTGCTCTCAAATGACAAGTGTCAAGTTTCTCTCGGAGCAGCCAACCAGCTAGTGGTTGTAGGGGGCGGCTATTTATAGCCTAGGGAGGAGCCCGACATGATAAGACATAAACGCCCTTCAATGATATGACCGTTAGGTGGATAAGATATTTTGGGACAGCTGGCGCGCAGCACAGCAACGGTCGGAAATTTGACTCTCAAATTCCTCAGGGCTATCATGTTCCTCACTGCGTAGGCAATCCATCATGGCGAATTCCTAACTCCTCGGGCCGTAACAAATTCCTCAATGACCGTAAGAACTTCGTCTCTCACATCAAGAAATTGACTGAATCGTATGAGATTTCCAATGGCTTCACTCGAAGGGATTGGTAGGTGTAGGATTTTGAGTTGAGCATCACATGGAAATTTTTCCTTAGTATTTCCTCGACCCCCTTTAACAATACGGTGTTTCCTATGACTCAAGAAAGAGAAAATGAAACTACGAAAACAAAAGTCTTCACGCTTCATGTTCCAGAAATGAATACCAAGTCTTCAAGGTCACACCAATTTCTTCACTTTCAAAGTCTTCAGAAAGTCTTCAGAATATCAAAGTCTTCAAATAAAAACTTCATTTTTAGGGGTCGACTTTCTCCAGAATATCAAACTCCTCATAGACTTATAGACCTGTGTACACTCACAAACGCATTAGTTCCTTAACCTATAAGTCTTCAATACACCAAAATCACTAAGGGGCACTAGATGCACTTACACTAATGATCCAAAGTAGTTCAGATTATAAACACTAAATGATGCAAACACCAAAAAACACAAAATGCAACATGGTGTACAAGGACTACAAACATGGTCTGTACCTGCTTGAATTATTTGTTCTCTGGCTGAAAATATCAAAGTGTAATTGCACGTATAACCAGTGCGCAAACTGCATATCAATATATCTATCATGCACAAGTATGCCAATAGTTTCAAACAACATATTAGAAAAGTATTTATGCTATGTTATCATGATACGGGGACTTTCTGGTAGACGGCCTCGACGTTTCCTCAAGCTATGAAAATGCACTATAATTTGCTTGTCATCAATGCCTCCAAATCTTTGTCTCTCTCAACATAGTAGATCATCATTAGACACTAAATCCTTCAATGAGCTTGCAAAATGCTTGCATTAGATCCCTCATTAGACACTATATGTTCATCACCGTGAGCATGTAAAATGTTTGCATCAAATCCTTCATTAGCAGTCTGTTCATTAGACGCCTGTGCTCAAGAACAACATGAGCTTGTATGTTTGCACCGGAAACTTGATTAGATACATCAGGTTCAGTCAGTTCAGTATTGATTGGGGGAGTTATAAAATAAGTAGAAATTGGTTTCATTTTCTCATAGATTCCCTACATACAAGCAGTTTTACAACACCGTTAGGTATAACTATTGGCCAGAAATTGAAGAGTTGAATTAGATATAATCAGGGATGTGATGTACCTGCTCGTTGCGCATGCTACTCTTGCAAGCTGCGACTGTCCGTTTGCGCAAGCTCGATGCCATGCCTGTGCTGCCGCCGCTGCCTCCCACGCAGGCTACACCCAGGGTTGGATCTTCATCTTCTTGTCCTTCCGTTCGCTTGAAGCACGGCGACCGCCCTCCAACGAGGGTGCGAGGAAGTGATGTGTTGGTCTGTCCAGCGGCGGCTAGGTTAGGAGCGAACCATACTGGAGGCTGGAGCGAATGCATTGGGATTTTCCTGCTGTCGATCGATATGGGAGGCGCTCGTTTGGGCTGCGAGCCTGCTATAGGGCCTGCCTTGCACTTATGTTATTGGCCCATCCAAATTGAAACATTTTTCTTCATTTTCTACATTGCTTGCTCGTGCGTTGGGACGAACAAAACTAGCATGGGCCAACCTGGATGACTCAAACTAGGTGCACACTTTCCAGCCACCTGAGGCGGCCGCCCATACTAGCCCCTATGGTGGCGTCGCCCCTTTTTGCGTGTATGATCGGATAGTGAAAAATATTCCAAAGGGCGCTTTTGATTTACCACAGAATGGTTGAATTTCTTGTTTCTATGAACTGGTTCGCCAATAATGTGAAGGATGCCATCTTTTCATCCTATTGTAGATTGCTTAGATCATGATATGCCAAAAGTAATCGCATGAAATATACAAGAAAAGCCAGCAGATGTGTTTGGCTACAACTAGTCCGACTACACGTCCTCATATAACATATCAAGGATGCACCATCTTACCAGATTAACCATTCGACTTACCCATGCAGTGTGGGAAGAAAGAAGTATTGGGACTGCGTATCCAAGAAATTGATGCCATGGACTCCTTTGTACAACCTTGTAAGCGAAAAACAAGTTGTCGTGTGCCTATACAAAGAACTAGCATAAGTTCAGTTACCTGCTTCTCAGAATTTTAATTAGCCACTTATTGCAAAATTGTTCAATTACGTTGCTTGGCTTAATTTAGTTTGCTACTGATTACATAATGGCACAACATGTTAATCATATTGTAGACTGCGCCTATCTATGTGTTTGATACTTACTGTTAAGAATTACCTGTTTGCCTTAACTTAAATATCTACTTGTTTGTTTAACTGCTTTGTTGCTGCAACAGAATAATGTGAAGGATGCCAGTCTTTTCATCCTATTGTAGATTGCTTAGATCATGATATGCCAAAAGTAATCGCATGAAATATACAGTAAAAGCCAGTGTGATGTGTTTGGCTACAACTAGTCTGACTACACGTCCTCATATAACATATCAAGGATGCACCATCTTACCAGATTAACCATTCGACTTACCCATGCAAAGGTGGGAAGAAAGAAGTATTGGGACTGCGTATCCAAGAAATTGATGCCATGGACTCCTTTGTACAACCTTGTGTTTAAAAAACAAGTTGTCGTGGTGCCTATACAAAGAACTAGCATAAGTTCGCCATTCGCTTCTCAGAATTTTAATTAGCCACTTATTGCAAAATTGTTCAATTACGTTGCTTGGCTTAATTTAGTTTGCTATCGATTACATAATGGCACAGCCTGTTAATCATATTGTAGATCGCTACTATCTATGTGTTTGATACTTACTGTTAAGAATTACCTGTTTGCCTTAACTTAAATATCTACTTGTTTGTTTAACTGCTTTGTTGCTGCAACAGCGGGTTACAATGATGTTAATAACTACTCCAATTCCTTGTTTCTTTAACTGGTTTGTTGTTATAACACCCAGTTGAGATGTTTTGCTAACTTCAACTTTTCTGAATCCAATCAGAACTTTAATGGCAAAATAGGTTAGCCCAAGATCAAAGAGTGAGGTCCCCATGGACGTTGCATCATCCCACAGCAGTGGCACCGGCCCAATCGTGCATTATGAATTGCCAATTGCTGATGCTCTAGAGGCTAAACTAGTGGTAGAAAGAGATTCTGCTTCTGCACTTAGAGATGAAGTTGACATGTTGAGGAAGCAAACATCACAATCACAAGCAGTAATCAAGACAACCTTTAGATATTTGGTGGATTTCAAAAACGAAGCAAGCTGAGACTGACCAGATTGTTAAGGTCCTGAAGGAAAAAAGGAAATTAAATTCCTACTTGGTAAATCATAGGTGAAATGTTCTTTCCATAGTTTAATAACCTTTGTGTTGTCTGTTCATGTAATCAATCAAACTATTTGTTTAGAGATCATGTAATAATTGTCTTTTTTGTTTTTTGGTTTGTAATTTTATTTGAGCACAAGTCTGTATTAATTGATAAGATGAGGCATTTAGTTTGGATTGTTGTGCCAGACCTACAAATATGCCAATCGGGCTGAATGTGCATTCAGCAATAGTAGTAGTATAGATGGACCATAAGTGGCACGCATCGGAAAGGGCCAAGATGCTGGGTAAAAAAAGGATGTTGTTGTAGCCAAAAAAGTACAATGCCCTGGCTTATGTATGTTAGTTGATATTATTGATCCATATACTCCATAAGTGTTTATGTGTCTGCTAGTTCTGTACATTCTTGGTTGATTGACTCGGTATTTGAATCTTGATACATCGCTTGTGTACATATCTAAATGGGAGTACACATTATGCTGCGTGTGACATTTGAGTTGGACATGAAGTGTTCCAAATATTCGAATTCACCTTAAACTTGATACTAGTTTCTGAATTTGAGTATCGGCATTTGTAAACCATATTCATATATGACAGTGGAATACATCTTTGTCGTCCTTTTGAAGATATATAAAAACACATAGAATGATTTATAAAGATTCATATAGGAATACAAAATTAATTTGAATTTAGTTGCCAGGGTAAACGTGGATGCTTATTGTCCCAAAATTCGAAAGAAGCAGCAAAATGTCCACTCCCACATCGGCTGCCCGAAGCCAAGTGTTTGGGAGATGGAAATTATTGTCTACCCATTACACGGACAATCCATCGGCCCGATGTCCACTTCTTTAAATAGGGGTAGGTTAGTAACTTCAATTAGACGTGACACGATCCTCGAGCCCATTCCGACAAAGGCGCCAAACATGGGCGGCAAAACACATTTGATTGAAGCTCGTCCAAATACCTCTGCTTTCTCCCTCCATTCCCCATTCATACATGGTGGGCGGCAAAACAAACTCGACTCGGCCGAAATCGATGTAGGCAAATATTTTCAATAGGGGCAGGTTTGTAACTTCACTCAGACGTGACACAACCGCCCTACCAATCAGCCCCGTTCATACACCGTGGGCGCCAACCATGGGCGCCAACCTCCCTCTCCTCGCCCGAAATCGCTCTGGGCAAATATTGGCGAGATGCGAGATTACCGTCCTATCCCCAACCGACGAGACGTCCAAATTTTAAACGGGGCTAAGTTCAGAATTTTCCCATATTTCGCATAAAGGCCCCAAAACATGGTTCCCTGCACTCTCCCTCCATTTTCCCATTCATACACCGTCCATGCTAGAACACCCCATCCCCACACCAGCCTCCGTCCGCCACCCCATCCATCGCCGCCGCCCTCCACCACATCCATCGCCACCGTCCTCCACCATGCCGAGCGCCTACTAAGACCGCTATTGCCCATCGCTAGAGATGGACATTTCTCATCCACGGCGACGGACCAATAGCCTTGCATCGCGTCCTCTCGCTTCATCGGCGCCGTCGTCCTCTTTGCTGGGGCTGCTCACACGACCTTCTCTTCCACCGCAACGGGACTTATCCCCCGATGCACCCGTCTACCGTCGCAGATCTGCTTCAATGCCACCGACAACCATTGCAACCCCGATGCCTACACGGTGCCGCAAGAGAGGTGGTACTTCATATCTCCTCAACTTTTTGATCTCAACCAGAAAATAGATCTTAACTTGGTTACTCTACTTTCTTTTCAGCTCTTAGAATTTAGTTCTTAGTTCGAAGCAAACAATGGATGCTAAATATCATTTCTCCGGTTTGCAGCTTCAAATCTGCCATGGCACAGCCATAATATGGTTTAATTGATCATGCTTAGGGTTTAATTGATCATGTTGGTTCCGTGGTGGTTTCTTTAATAGAAATCGGAGGGGAAACCCTCTTTTGCTAAAAAAATATGCTTAGAGTTTCCCCCTTTTATGATCACTATACGATCAGAATACGTGCTTCGTGTCATAATAACACTGCTCCATGCATCAAGCTAAACAAGCTTAGATGTTCAAATACGAATCTGATATTATTAAAACAGAGTTGTTTAATTGGTCAGCTAAATGTTCCTAAATTAGTTTCGAAAATGCATGTTCGCCGCTCGGGTGTATCTCATAGGTGCCCATGGTGGGCCGGCCCACCTGGATTTTGGGTCGCCCCAGGCCCCGATTCCCTCTGTTTCACAAGGCTCGATCTCTACTGCCTCACCGCCTGCCTCATTGGCGACTTGCCGTCCTCGGGACGGCATGACTCTAGGAGGAGAAGCCGGACTAACAGAGGCCAGGAGCCACTCGCCCAACAGCGTCACGCTGCCCGGCGCGCCGTCAGGCCTACCTTCCTAGTTCGCTCAGGCTCAAAGCGCAAAGCACCCACCAAGCCAACCCAATTTATCCCGAGATACGCCCTCAACACTCAAAGCCCACTCCTCATCACCCATTTTCTAATTGATTCATTACTCATTAGGCAGGACTGTCATTAGGGTTTGTTGTGTGCTCGATTGCTACCTACACTTAATGGTTCAGATGTATTTCGGCAATCTTTAGTACCTCTAAAGTTCACGTGGTTTTCAAAATTCGCCCTCGGAATGTAAACTAGTCATTTTGGATTGTTGGTCGAGTGACATCGACCCAGATTACTACCGCAAGCCAGGTTTGTTGACAATTTTACTTGTCTTTCTTACTCATTTGATATAATATCCAATTATTCACGCCGATTAGTTGCAAACAATAAGTGCTAGACAAACTTCTTCATTCAGATTTTGGACGGTCTTCATCATAGCTACAATTCTGCATACTTGTCCTAATAAGCTCACAAGTAAATGATTGATTCACTACATCTATGCTTGCCTTGTCATATTTGTTGTCAATATTCTTTTAGGGTGGATCACCCTGTTTCTAAATACCGGAACCGTAGACCTGAGTGAATAGTATTTTTCTATGTGATCTCTTCCATCATGTGTGGGTAACGAACACTGCATTGTATAGAAAGAAAGTGTCATTTCCAGCTTTTACATAGGTTTCAATCTTTTACATGGAATACAATCTGCCTACTTGCTTTGTGTCGCACTACCAACACTCCACCCTTGAAGCTAAACAAGACGCCACTCATAATTGCTTAGTTTATTTGTTCAAATACTAATTTCATATGATTCTAATGTTCCTACTTCAGTTTTGAAATGTGTGCCTGTTATAGAGACATAAGGGGTTTGTATTTACGTGTGTGGTCCGTCAAGACGGTTGGGGAGGTGAACTTTGCATATGCAGGGGTTTATAGGGAGACACTCTCCGAGTTGAATCCGCAATACATTCCATAGATAATCTGACTACTTTTTATGTTTTCATGAATCTCAGATTCTGAACAGCATCATAATGATTATGAGCTTGCGCGCATGAAAAGAATAAAGCAGAACAATGCCATGGCTGCCAAACTTGGCATTAAGGGACTGAAATCAAGTCTGGATGCAATGCAATGCAAACGCTCTCCACCTCTGATTCATGCTCGTAATATGATCCTAACAGTGATTCTGAGCTAGAGGGAGACCTAAGTCAATGTAGCTCCCTAGTGGAGGAGCCGAGGAAGATGCCCTATCTTATTCACCCATCAAGGTACTTGCTCTAACTTTCCAAGGTTATATTGCTCGCACATATCTTGCAACTGATGCTTTGCATTGCTTCTACTTTGTTGAACTGCCATTAGCTTAGTTTACACATTGTGTATGTGAATACGCCCTGCCTATCCATTTTCAAAGACATATTCCATCTGTCATCATACCATATTTATCCATTCAAATGCTGTTCTTGTGTATCGACGCTCAAAAGGAAGAGGGCGATTGCTGATCGTGGAGGAGCACAAGCAAAATATTTGGAAAAGGTAGTGGCACCGATAAATCAAATAGCCCATTAGGTGTAGTTGCAATATCACCGACCCACAAAATACCCCAACTCTAGTAGACCCTAGCCCTACTACACCGGGTCATTTCGATGCCCCAACTCAAAGCAGACCCAAACTGCAGCAAACAATATGATTATGCCAGTTGACATAGCACCAAATGTACGATGCAAAACCCCATTCTAGCAAAGAGTACACCAAATCCAGCTTGCCAAATCCCTTTTCGAACCGTAGAGAGCCCCAATTGCAGCAAATAGGACCCCTGCTCCATTTCTTCCCAGTTTAGAAGACGACTTATGTTGTTGTCAGAACTTTGTGCGCATATTTCCTTCATGGAAAGATTATACCGCATTACAGAACAATTTCCGCCTTCCTCCGCAACTTACGCGTAAGTAATGTACTAATGTTATTCATGGTCATTATCGCATATGTTTCTCACGATGTAAGACACAATATTTCATTCTTTTAAATAGGCGAGGAGCAAACTGGATTGTGATGACGAGCAAGAGTTGGTTGCGCTTTTCAAGCACTCGTTGATGAAGTATCGTTCCTACCTAAGGCAAGCGCACTTTGATGGCAAGCCTCTGAAGGAAATTTCTGTAAAGTCTCATGTGCTACATTTATCCGACGGTGACTGGAATAATCTTGTTACACATTGTTCTCGGCTGCAGCGTAAGGTACTGTCTATGATATCACATCACAATTTGAACTACATTTCTGCATTTACCTTAATGTCTCACTTGTACGAAAAATCATAGCGTAAGAACATTCGCTCAAGGGACCACGTAATCTCGCAACTATACCGCATAATCGCATTGCTCTTGTGAGTACCTCTTGCCCTGTATGACCATACTTACTTTCATAGTTGTTTGATTATGTAGCATCACTGCACATGTTAGCCTCGTAATCGTCCATTTGGTGGACATTATAAGATCCGTATGTACTCTTACACAAATTTAGAATCAACCCAATGCTTTTGAAGAGGTTTAGCTCTGCAGTCCTCTTATAAGGACTGAACGTGGTCTATCACTGTACTTACATTAACAGCTACTCCCTCCGTCCCATAATATAAGAACGTTTTGTATAGTACACCCTTGTTCAAAACACTCTTGTATTATGGGAAGAGGGATTGGTTCATTTTGTAGCATTCTCGCATCTTATCTCCTCGCCCACCATTTACTAAAAAGATCAGATCTATATTTAATCTTACCAACAAGTAGAATACATAGACAATGCCAAAGGTCGTAAGTGTAGCCCATTGCTCTTGTCAGTACATTTTGTCCTGTAACGCTTGTACTTCCAGGGATTGGTAGTTGATTATGTAGCATCAATCTGCATCTTATCTTCATCACATTGCGCCAGGCCCAAACTTACACCGGCCTATATTTTAGTTGGGCCTTTTGTCGACCCAACGCTTAGTTTGGCCCAGGTAGCGTTGGGCCATTAACAGGCTGAATATTGTACTGGCCTGTTACGGCCGAGATGAAACCACGGGCCTTTAGCAGGGCAAAATGCATGTTGGGCCTCAATTTTCACTAGTCGTCGACGGGCCTTCAAAGAGGTCGAAATGTAGACCGGGCCGTTATGGGCCCAAGTTAGCTCACGGCCGTTACTGTGCCGAAACATATCTCGGGCCTTAGTTGGCCCACTGATATCATGGGCCTTTAAGAGGCCGAAAGCTTAGTACAGGCATCAACGGGCCGAATTACGCGACATGCCTTTAACAGGCCCAAAGTCACGTTGGGCTTAACTATTGCCACCTTTAGCACGGGCATTTAGTGGGCCCGATGTCCCATCAGACCATATATGGCCCATGGGCAGCATGAGCCATTCCCAGGCCGAAAGTCACACCGGGCTGAAATGGGCCCATGTCTACATCAGGCCTCTACAGGCCGAAAGTCACTGGGCTGTAGTTGGGCCCGAATATTCGGCGAACAATTAAATGGCCAGATCTGGCTTCGGGCCGCAAATGGGCCCAAATATTGGGCGAACAATTAACGAGCCAGATCTGGCTTCTGGTTGTAAATGGTCCCATATTTTGGGTGAACTATTAACGTGCCAGATCTGGTTTCGGGATATAAATGGGCCTTTATTAAGGTGCCGTTATTGGGCTGGCCCACTAGTACCGATTAAGTTCTACGCCTTTGATCGGGCCGCCTTTTAACCTATATGGGCCTCATGGGCCCAGCCACGTGTCGACGCACTATAGGCATGTCTTCTCCAATGGATTCGCGACATCCGCCCAATCGACGGCCAATCAGAATTTTACACGTGGAAATTTCCCATTGGTCAGGGCTGTTAACGGGTTACCGGATCCAAAATCCGAACCGATAGCTTAACGGCGTTCCGTTACGGTGGATGCCATGTGTTAGTCACCCTTGACGAAAGCACTTCTGTGACGCGCGATTTATCATCATGGAAGTGGACACTTCCGTGATGATAATTTTGGTAATGTCATGGAACACTTGTAATGACAAAGACGTATATGACTATCTTGATTCTGTCATAAATTTGTCATGGATGTACATGCATGACAAAAAACGCGACCTACTGTGAAAAACACGTATCTTCACGGAAGTGTATTTTTTGGTAGTGTAGGTTGTGCACCGTGACCAAGAAGGAGGAGAAAACGAGAGAACTTAATGTTTGCTAATTAATAGCATCGTATGCAATGAACTAACCACTGCATGTCGTGTTTCGTAGTCTCGAGTCGTTGAAAACATGCACACCCCACATCTCTTATTGGTTGATATGTCAAGAAACAAGAAACGAGGTGGGAGTTAATGCACCGCGCCTAAGTGTTTTGGGATTATTTGGTTTTCGTAAGGTGACTTATACACCTAGACAGAGGAAGTAACATAGATGCCACACAAGAAAAATGGTGAGGTGACAAGTAGTTAATGAGGAGAGAGGCAAATAAAGTAACTTAATATGTTACCATCACATAGCGCTTCCCGATGCAAAATGAGTCTATAATGTAATAAATAAACACATTTATGTTACCACACATATGATACTATCCACTATAAAGGTAGTACATAGACTAGTAACATATGCATGTTACTAGTCTATGTTACTCTCCACTATGACCAGTCTTAGGCTGGTCGTAGTGAAGAGTATCATATACTAGTATCATATACTAGTGTCATATACTAGTGTCATATACTAGTGTATGATACTACATCTATAGTGCATAGCATCATAGATTGGTATCATAGGTGGTCTCATTTATTGCCATGCATGACACATAGTATCATAACATTTATTATGATATGGTATGTACCTATGTTACTATAATTCTCTCTCTTCTCTTTAATTGTCTGCCACATAAGCATGTTGCGAGTCCCAAGTGCATGATACCGCTTATGTTACCCCACTATGGCCAGCCTTAGAAAACTTTAAAACATCAATAATTAGTGTGAGCATAACTAGGGACATCATTTAGATATCTCGGTGCTACACTTAGAATTTAAATATGTGCCTGCTATTATGTACTTGCAAGGATTGAAATGAATTAACAACCATGCATCTAATAGGACGGACGCACGCACAATGCATGGGGTCACTATATCTTCACCCATACGGCAACACTGGGCACGTCCTTGGCGAGGACGTAGACGAGGTAGTACGCGGGCGGCGTGAGCTCGGGCTTGCCGGGCGCGTCAACGGTGATCGCATAGCCCTGGGGGTCGGGGATGAAGGAGGCGACATAGAGGATGAGGAGGCGCTGGTTCATGGAGTAGCCGTGCGTGGTGAAGGGCGGCGCGTACATGGTGACCATGACGTCGGCCTCCACGACGGGGTCGAGCGGCGTAAGGAACCTGAAGGTGTACTTGGCCCCGTAGCGCATCCCCTCCCTGGGCAGCAAGTGGGTTTCGATGGCGGGGCGGTTGGCGGCGTGTCTCCTCTCGTCGAGGTAGGGCGGCGTGAAGCGCTCGACACGCACCTCGGTGGGGAAGTCGACGCTGCTGAAGTTGTAGCCCGAGTTGGTGTTGCCGCCGGCCACGAGCACGGTGGCGTCGGGGAGCACGGCGGCGGTGGAGCGGTAGACGCGCGAGATCGTGGACGGCGTGAGCGGGACCTCGCGCACCGGCGACGGTAAAGTAGCGGTGAGCGATCGGCCGGGCGCTGCTAAGCCCCACCCCCGCACCTTTGGCGGCGCTGGAGCAGGGCAACTCACGGATGAGCATGTCGCCATGACGCGTTGTATGTGCATTTCCTCCGCGGCCCATCAAGGCCCCGTTTGACCAGGTTGATGCGGCCGCAGCCCTTGAGCACCGGTCCATACCGCCGATCTCGCCGACCTTGAATGCCATCTTGTTGGCGCGCCGCAGATGATGACCTCCAGCCCAGCTCGGGTCCGCCAGGAGCTGCCTCCGCGAGGTCGAAGGGAGCATGGCCGACATGGTGGATGCCGGGTAGTTGCGGGCTCCACCGGGGAGCGGTGGGATGTCGCAGATGACGATCCCGGAGCGGTGGTCGAAGATGATACCGCGGTCGTTGGCAAAGATGAAGAGGTTACCATCGGGAAGGAGGTTGACGAAAGGGTAGAGGTTGTTCTCCACGTCATCGGTGGTGTCCCAGAGCAACACGAGCGGCACAGACTGGTGGTTGAACATGCCGGGCTTGGGCAGGTGCTTGAAGGAGAATGCGCGATGGCCGCCGAAGACGGTGAAGCGGCCATCAGGGAGCACCTGCTGGGTGGCGTACCCCCACTACGAGAAAAACTTGCGATGCCGACGGCCAAACCTATGCCGACGGCCCCCGTCGGCATAGATGGGCATATCCCGACGGCCTAGATAAAGCCGTCGGCGTATAACAATCTATGCTGACGGCACCCGTCGGCATAGATCATCTGTCGGCGTCGCAAGGAATATGCCTACAGTGGCCGTCGACATATCACGTGGGCCTGTCCACCCGGGCGGCGACGACAGTTTGACGGCGTCAGGCTACGCCGGCGGGCTAACGGTGGCCGTCGACATAGCTATGCCGACGTCATCGATTCGCGGAGCCCGCCACTTCATCGATCTGCATCGCTCGCGGGTCCCGTGGGGTGGCATATCTATGCCGACGGCCTTGCCGTCGGCATAGGCCTGGCCCATGGATCTTGCCATGTCATCGATCACCGCCCTACGCCACGTCATCGATCCAGGGATCTACCATTACGTGGCCGTAGCTATGCCGACAGCTTTCCCGTAGGCATAGATTTCTAATAATATTTTAATATTTTATTTATTTTCTCTTTTTATTTTTTATTTTTTTCCAAAACCAATTTCATTAACTTAAATGTACAAAAAACATATATCGATTGCCCCCCACACGGGCCTTGCTTCTGTCGTGTCACGGAGAGGTAAGTAGGGACAGGGTGCCTATAGGGGGGGGGGGGTAGCAATACCGCCAGGTGTTGCGATGGGCCCTCCTACGGTTATTCAAACGTGGTGGCAAGCGCAGGCACCCGGCACGCGGCTCCGGGGTGTGCCCCCCCCCCCCACTCATGGGCGTCGCTGCAACCGTGTCCCAGAGGGGGGAAACGGCCACGTCGGGCCGACGCGAAGGGAATCTTGGGGTGGGTTGTGCCGGGACTGTGTTGGGGGTGTAGCTATGGCTGGGCTATGACAACCAGGTGAAAAGGTCCACCGGTCAAACTCCGTCCGGCGAAAGTCAAAGGGCTAGACCCGGCGGTCGTCTGTGTCAGGGTTAGACGGGACGGGGGTACCTCGGGGGGTAGCAATATCGACAGGTGTTGCGGTGGGCCCTCCTACGGTTGTGGAAACATGGTGGCACGCGCAGGCACCCGGCACACGACTCCGAGGTGTGGCCCCCTGATACGTCTCCAACGTATCTATAATTTTTGATTGCTCCATGCTACTTTATCTACTGTTTTAGGCTTTATCGGGCTTTATTTTCCACTTTTATATTATTTTTGGGACTAACCTATTAACCGGAGGTCCAACCCAGAATTGCTATTTTTTTTGCCTATTTCAGTGTTTCGAAGAAAAGGAATATCAAATGGAGTCCAAACGGAATGAAACCTTCGGGAACGTGATTTTCTCGCCGGACGTGATGCATTTATACATGATCATGCCTAGATAATCTCATAACTATGCGCTTTTCTATCAATTGCTCGACAGTAATTTGTTCACCCACCGTAACACTTATGCTATCTTGAGAGAAGCCACTAGTGAAACCTATGCCCCCCGGGTCTATCTCTTATCATATTTACTTCCAATCTACTTTTATTTGCATCTTTACTTTTTGCATCTATATTATAAAATACCAAAAATATATTTATCTTATCATACTATCTTTAATAGATCTCACTTTCGCAAGTGGCCGTGAAGGGATTGACAACCCCTTTATTGCGTTGGTTGCGAGTTCTCAGTTTGTTTGTGTAGGTGCGTGCGACTTTTGAGGAGCCTCCAACTGGATTGATACCTTGGTTCTCAAAACTAAGGGAAATATTTACGCTACACTTTGCTGCATCACCCTCTCCTCTTTGAGGAAAACCAACGCAAGCTCAAGATGTAGCAAGAAGGATTTCTGGCGCCGTTGCCGGGGGGGGGGGGTCTTCGCTCAAGTCAAGACATACCAATTACCCATCACAAACCTATCTCCCTTGCATTTACATTATTTGCCTTTGCCTCTCGTTTTCCTCTCCCCCACTTCACCCTTGCCGTTTTATTCGCCCTCTCTTTCCCAGTCTCCTCCTCTCTTTTTGCTTGCCGTTTTTATGTTTGCTTGTGTGTTGGATTACTTGTTGCCATGGCGCAAGATAATACCAAATTGTGTGACTTCTCGAGTACCAATAATAATGATTTACTTAGTACTCCGATTGCTCCTCTTAATAATGATGAGTCTTGTGAAATCAATACCGTTTTGCTGAATCTTGTTATGAAAGATCAATTCGCCGGCCTTCCTAGCGAAGATGCAGCTACTCATCTAAACAACTTTGTTGATTTGTGTGATATGCAAAATAAGAAAGATACGGATAACAATGTTGTCAAACTGAAGTTATTTCCATTTTCACTTAGAGATCGCGCTAAAGTTTGGTTTTCATCTTTGCCTAAAAATAGTATTGATTCTTGGAACAAGTGCAAAGATGCTTTTATCTCTAAGTATTTTCCTCCCGCTAAGATCATCACTCTTAGGAACGATATTATGAATTTTAAACAACTTGATCATGAGCATGTTGCCCAATCTTGGGAAAGAATGAAATTGATGCTTCGCAATTGCCCTACTCATGGTTTGAACTTATGGATGATCATACAAAAATTTTATGCTGGTTTGAACTTTGCTTCTAGAAATCTCTTAGATTCGGCCGCGGGAGGCACCTTTATGGAAATCACGTTAGGAGATGCTACAAAAGTACTTGATAATATTATGGCTAATTATTCTCAATGGCACACCGAAAGATGTTCTAGTAAAAAAGTGCATGCTATAGAAGAAATCAATGTTTTGAGTGGAAAGATGGATGAACTTATGAAGATGCTTGCTACTAAAAATACTCCTCTTGATCGTAATGATATGCCTTTGTCTTCCTTGATTGAGAATAATAATGAATCTATGGATATGAATTTTGTTGGTAGGAATAGTTTTGGAAACAATGCTTATAGAGGAAATTTTAATGCTAGACCGTTCCCTAGTAATCCCTCTAATAATTATGGAAATTCCTACAATAATTCTTATGGTAATTTTAATAAGATTCCCTCTGATTTTGAGAATAGCGTGAAAGAATTTATGATCTCTCAAAAGAATTTTAATGCTGTGCTTGAAGAAAAATTGCTCAAAGTTGATGACTTGGCTAGGAACGTTGATAGACGTTCGCTTGATGTTAATTCTCTTAAACTTGGATCTTCTTCTCCTAAGTATGATATCAATGAGTCTCTCAAAGTAATGAGAATTTCCATTGACGAGTGCAAGGAAAGAACCGCTAGATTGCGTATAAGAAAGAAAGCTTTATAAAGCGTGTTCGTCTAGTTTCCGTGAAAATAATGATGAGGATCTTAAAGTTATTGATGCATATCCAATTAGATCTATGTTTGCAATATGAATTTTGATGGTTATGGGACTGATGATGAATCAACTTTGCCTAGAAGGCGTCCCAAGAATTCGGAATCTTTAGATCTTGATGTTAAATTTGGTAAAAGTGAGATTGGAGAATCCTCAACTTCTAATAACGTTGAACCCACTATCTCGGACTTCAAGGAATTTAATTATGACAATTTCTCTTTAAAAGGTTGTATTTCCTTGTTGCAAGCCGTTGTTAATTCTCCTCATGCTTATAGTCAAAATAAAGCTTTTACCAAGCATATTGTTGATGCCTTGATGCAATCTTATGATGAGAAACTTAAATTGGAAGTTTCTATACCTAGAAAACTTAATGATGAGTGGGTACCTACTATAAAGATTAGAATTAAAGATTATGAGTGTTTTGCTTTGTGTGATTTGGGTGCTAGTGTTTCCACGATTCCGAAAACTTTATGTGATATTCTAGGTTTCCATGATCTTGATGATTGTTCTTTAAATCTGCACCTTGCGGATTCCACCATTCAAAAGCCTATGGGAAGGATCAATGATGTTATTATCGTTGGAAATAGAAATTTGGTGCCCGTAGATTTTATCGTTCTTGATATAGATTGCAGTCTTTCATGCCCTATTATTCTTGGTAGACCTTTCCTTAGAACGATTGGTGCGATTATTGATATGAAGGAAGGGAATATTAGATTCCAATTTCCCTTAAAGAAAGGCATGGAGCACTTTCCAAGAAAGAAAGTTAAATTACCTTATGAATCTATCATGTGTGCTACTTATGAGTTTAGTGCCAAAGATGGCACTCGTTAGATCTATTCTCGCTTTTATGCCTAGCTAGGGGCGTTAAACGATAGCGCTAGTTGGGAGGCAACCCAATTTTCATTATGTTTTTTGTTTTTGTTTCTGTTTAGGAATAAATAATCCATCTACCTTCTGTTTAGATGTGGTTTTATCTTTTAATTAGTGTTTGTGCCAAGTTAAACCTATTGGATCTTCTTGGGTGATAGTTATTTGATCTTGCTGTAATTTCCAGAAACTTTGCGCTCAGTGCCTGAATTGTTAAAAATCACCAGAACGTGATAAACTAGTGATTCCAATTGCTGCTGATCAATAAACAAATTGTCTAGGTCGTCTAATTTTGGTAGACTTTATGGAGTTCCAGAAGTTTGCGTTAGTTACAGATTACTACAGACTGTTCTGTTTTTGACAGATTCTTTTTTCGTGTGTTGTTTGCTTATTTTGATGAATCTATGGCTAGTAAAATAGTTTATAATCCATAGAGAAGTTGGAATACAGTAGGTTTAACACAAATATAAATAAAGAATGAGTTCATTAGAGTACCTTAAATTAGTCTTTTGTTTTCTTTCTCTAACGGAGCTCACGAGATTTCTATTGAGTTTTGTGTTGTGAAGTTTTCAAGTTTTGGGTAAAGCTTTTATGGACTATGGAATAAAGGGTGGCAAGATCCTAAGCTTGGGGATGCCCATAGCACCCCAAGATATTCAAGAATAGCCAAAAGCTTAAGCTTGGGGATGCCCATGGCACCCCAAGATATTCAAGAATAGCCAAAAGCCTAAGCTTGGAGATGCCCCGGGAAGGCATCCCCTCTTTCGTCTTCGTTCATTGGTAACTTTACTTGGGGCTATATTTTTATTCACCACATGATAAGTGTTTTTCTTGGAGCGTCGTGTGTTATATTAGTTTTTGATTTTTAGTTTATCACAATCATCCTTGCTGTACACACCTTTTGAGAGAGCCATACATAAATTGGAATTTGATAGAATACTCTATGTGCTTCACTTATATCTTTTGAGCGTCATAATTTTTGCTCTAGTGCTTCACTTAGATCTTTTAGAGCACGGTGGTATATTTGTTTTAAAGAAACTATTGATCTCTCATGCTTCACTTATATTATTTTGAGAGTCGTTAATAGCATGGTAATTTGCTTAAATATTAATATACTTGGTATTCAAGATATGTGAAACTTTCTTTTGAGTGCGTTGAATACTAAGAAAAGTTTGATGCTTGATAATTGTTTTGAGATATGAAGATGGTGATATTAGAGTCATGCTAGTTGAGTAGTTGTGAATTTAAAGAATACTTGTGTTGAAGTTTGTGATTCCCGTAGCATGCACGTATGGTGAACCGTTATGTGATGAACTCGGAGCATGATTTATGTATTGATTGTCTTCCTTATGAGTGGCGGTCGGGGACGAGCGATGGCCTTTTCCTACCAATCTATCCCCCTAGGAGCATGCGCGTAATACTTTGCTTTGTTAACTTCTAGATTTTTGCAATAAGTATATGAGTTCTTTATGACTAATGTTGAGTCCATGGATTATACGCACGTTTTCCCATCCTTCCACCATTGCTAGCCTCTCTAATACCGCGCACTTTTCGCCAGTATCATACACCCACCATATATCTTCCTCAAAACAGCCACCATACCTACCCATTATGGCATTTCCATAGCCATTCCGAGATATATTACCGTGCAACTTTCCACCGTTCCGTTTATTATGACATGCTCCGTCATTGTCATATTGCTAGCATGATCATGTAGTTGACATCGTATTTTTGGCAAAGCCACCGTTCATAATTCTTTCATACATGTCACTCTTGATTAATTGCATATCCCGGTACACCGCTGGAGGCATTCATATAGAATCATATTTTGTTCTAAGTATCGAGTTGTAATTGTTGAGTTGTAAGTAAATAAAAGTGTGATGATCATCATTATTAGAGCATTGTCCCAGTGAGGAAAGGATGATGGAGACTATGATTCCCCCACAAGTTGGGATGAGACTCCGGACGAAAAATAAAAAAATAAAAAATAAGAAGAAAAAAGAGGCCATAAAAAAAAGAAAAGGCCCAAAGAAAAAAAAAGGAAAAAATGAGAGAATAAGAGAGAAGGGGCAATGTTACTATCCTTCTACCACACTTGTGCTTCAAAGTAGTACCAAGATCTTATTGATAGAGAGTCTCTCATTTTGTCACTTTCTTATACTAGTGGGAATTTTTCATTATAGAACTTGGCTTGTATATTCCAATGATGGGCTTCCTCAAATGCCCTAGGTCTTCGTGGAGCAAGCGAGTTGGATGCACACCCACTTAGTTTCTTTTGTTGAGCTTTCATACACTTATAGCTCTAGTGCATCCGTTGCATGGCAATCCCTACTCACTCACATTGATATCTATTGATGGGCATCTCCATAGCCCGTTGATACGCCTAGTTGATGTGAGACTATCTTCTCCCTTTTTGTCTTCTCCACAACCACCATTCTATTCCACATATAGTGCTATATCCATGGCTCACGCTCATGTATTGCGTGAAGATTGAAAAAGTTTTGAAAATGTTAAAGTATGAAACAATTGCTTGGCTTGTCATCGGGTTGTGCATGATTTAAATATTTTGTGTGGGGAAGATGGAGCATAGCCAGACTATATGATTGTAGGGATAACTTTCTTTGGCCATGTTATTTTGAGAAGACATAATTGCTTAGTTAGTATACTTGAAGTATTATTATATTTATGTCAAAATGAACTTTTTTCTTGAATCTTTCGGATCTGAATATTCATACCACAATTAAGAAGATTTACATTGAAATTATGCCAAAGTATCACTCCGCATGAAAAATTCTCTTTTTATCATTTACCTACTCGAGGACGAGCAAGAATTAAGCTTGGAGATGCCTGATACGTCTCCAACGTATCTATAATTTTTGATTGCTCCATGCTACTTTATCTACTGTTCTAGGCTTTATTGGGCTTTATTTTTCACTTTTATATTATTTTTGGGACTAACCTATTAACCGGAGGCCTAGCCCAGAATTGCTATTTTTTTTGCCTATTTCAGTGTTTCGAAGAAGAGGAATATCAAACGGAGTCCAAACGGAATGAAACCTTCAGGAACGTGATTTTCTTGCCGGACGTGATGCCTATATACATGATCATGCCTCGATAATCTCATAACTATGCGCTTTTCTATCAATTGCTCGACAGTAATTTGTTCACCCACCGTAATACTTATGCTATCTTGAGAGAAGCCACTAGCGAAACCTATGGCCCCCGGGTCTATCTCTTATCATATTTACTTCCAATCTACTTTTATTTGCATCTTTACTTTTTGCATCTATATTATAAAATACCAAAAATATATTTATCTTATCATACTATCTTTATTAGATCTCACTTTCAAGTGGCCGTGAAGGGATTGACAACCCCTTTATTGCGTTGGTTGCGAGTTCTCGCTTGTTTGTGTAGGTGCGTGGGACTTTTGAGGAGCCTCCTACTGGATTGATACCTTGGTTCTCAAAACTGAGGGAAATACTTACGCTACACTTTGCTGCATCACCCTCTCCTCTTCGAGGAAAACCAACGCAAGCTCAAGACGTAGCACCCCCCACTCACGGGCGTCGCTGCCGCCGTGTCCCGGAGGGGGGAAACGGCCACGTCGGGCCGACGCAGAGGGAATATTGGGGTGGGTTGGGCCAGGATTGTGTTGGGGTGTAGCTATGGCTGGGCCATGACAACCAGGTGAAAAGGTCCACCGGTCAAACTCCGTCCGGCTAAAGTCAAAGGGAAAGACCCGGCGCTCGTCTATGTCAGGGTTAGACGGGACGGGGTACCTAGGGGGTAGCAATGCCACCAGGTATTGAGGTGGGCCCTCCTACGGTTGTGGAAGCATGGTGGCAGGCGCAGGCACCCGGCGCGCGGCTCCGGGGTGTGCCTCCCCTCATGGGCGTTGCTGCCACCGTGTCCCATAAGGGGGAAACGGCCACGTCGGGCCAACATGGGGAATATTGGGGTGGGTTGGGCCGGGACGGTGTTGGGGGTGTAGCTATGGGCTGGGCTATGACAACCAGGTGAAAAGGTCCACCGGTCAAACCCCGTCCAGCGAAAGTCAATGGGCTAGACCCGGCGGTCGTCTATGTCAGGGTTAGACGTGACGGGGTACCTGGGGGGGGGTAGCAATGCCGCCAGGTGTTGCGGTGGCCCTCCTACGATTGTGGAAGCATGGTGGTAGGCGCAGGCGCCCGACACGCGGCTCCGGGGTGTGCCCCCCCTCACGGGCGTCGCTGCCGCTGTGTCCCGGGACGGTGTTGGGGGTGTAGCTATGGGCTGGGCTATGACAACCAGGTGAAAAGGTCCACCGGTTAAACCCCGTCCGACGAAATTCAAAGGGCTAGACCCGGCGGTCGTCTATGTCAGGGTTAGACGGGACGGGGTACCTGGGGGGGTAGCAATGCCGCCAGGTGTTGCGGTGGGCCCTCCTACGGTTGTGAAGCATGGTGGCAGGCGCAGGTACCCGGCACGCGGCTCCAGGGAGTGCCCCCCTCACGGGCGCCGCTGCCGCCGTGTTCCGGAGGGGGGAAATGGCCACGTCGGGCCGATACAGAGGGAATCTTGGGGTGGGATGGGCCGGGACGGTGTTGGGGGTGTAGCTATGGGCTGGGCTATGACAACCAGGTGAAAAGGTCAAACGGTCAAACCCCATACTGTGAAAGTCAAAGGGCTAGACCCAACGGTCGTCTGTGTCAGGGTTAGACACGCGAAGAGCAATCCGCGTAGAGGGAAGTGTTCAGATGCTTCTCCATCACCAAAAATTATGAAAAATTCATATAGCACATGTGCCCACGTCGTGTAAAAAACTCATGATTTTATCGCGCTCCGAGTATTTAATAATATTCACGTCGCACCGTTACCGCAGAACGTCTACTACTGTGTCATCGCCGTCCGTGAGGGGGGCCACACCCCGGAGACGCGTGCCGCTGATACGTCTCCAACGTATCTATAATTTTTTATTGCTCCATGCTATATTATCTACTGTTTTGGACATTATTGGGCTTTATTATCCACTATTATATTATTTTTTGGACTAACCTATTAATCGGAGGCCCAACCCAGAATTGCTATTTTTTGCCTATTTCAGAGTTTCGCAGAAAAGGAATATCAAACGGAGTCCAAACGGAATGAAACCTTCGGGAACGTGATTTTCTCACCGAACATGATCCAGGAGACTTGGAACCTACGTCAAGGAAGCTTCCAGGAGGCCACGAGGTAGGGTGGCGCGCCCTCCACCCTCGTGAGCCCCCTATTGCTCCACCGACGTACTCCTTCCTCCTATATATACCTACGTACCCCCAAACGATCAGAAATGGAGCCAAAAACCTAATTCCACCGCCGCAAACTTCTGTACCCACGAGATCCCATCTTGGGGCCTGTTCCGGAGCTCCGCCGGAGGGGGCATCCATCACGGAGGGCTTCTACATCAACACCATAGCCTCTCCGATGAAGTGTGAGTAGTTTACCTCAGACCTTCGGGTCCATAGTTAGTAGCTAGATGGCTTATTCTCTCTTTTTGGATCTCAATACAATGTTCTCCCCCTCTCTCATGGAGATCTATTTGATGTAATCTTATTTTTGCGATGTGTTTGTCGAGACCGATGAATTGTAGGTTTATGATCAAGATTATCTATGAACAATATTTGAATCTTCTCTGAATTCTTTTATGTATGATTGGTTATCTTTGCAAGTCTCTTCGAATTATCAGTTTGGTTTGGCCTACTAGATTGATCTTTCTTGCAATGGGAGAAGTGCTTAGCTTTGGGTTCAATCTTGCGGTGACCTTTCCCAGTGACAGTAGGGGCAGCAAGTCACGTATTGTATTGTTGCCATCGAGGATAACAAGATGGGTTTTTTATCATATTGCATGAATTTATCCCTCTACATCATGTCATCTTGCTTAAGCCGGTACTCTGTTTTCATGAACTTAATACTCTAGATGCATGCTGGATAGCGGTCGATGAGTGGAGTAATAGTAGTAGATGCAGGCAGGAGTCGGTCTACTTGTCTTGGACGTGATGCCTATATTCATGATCATACCTAGATATTCTCATAACTATGCTCAATTCTGTCAATTGCTCAACAGTAATTCGTTCACCCACCGTGAAATACTTATGCTCTTGAGAGAAGCCACTAGTGAAATCTACGGCCCCCGAGTCTATCTTCATCATATTAATCTCACAACACTTAGTTTTTTCCTTTGCTTTTATTTTACTTTGCATCTTTATCACAAAAATACCAAAAATATTATCCTATCATATCTATCAGATCTCACTCTCGTAAGTGACTGTGAAGGGATTGACAACCCCTTATCACGTTGGTTGCGAGGATTTATTTGTATTGTGCAGGTGTGAAGGACTTGCGCGTAGCCTCCTACTGGATTGATACCTTGGTTTTCAAAAACTGAGGGAAATACTTACGCTACTGTGTTGCATCACCCTTTCCTCTTCAAGGGAAAACCAACGCAGTGCTCAAGAGGTAGCAGCCGCCTAACCCTGTAGCGTTTGACCACGGGATCTAGCCCTTCGACTTTGCACGGATGGATTTTGACCAGTGGAACTCTCCACCCGGTTGTGTTAGGTCAGCGCATAGGAACACTTTGGAGCAACAACCAGGCCAAAGTCACAGCAAGATCCCATTTGTGTAGACCCGGCGCGTCCGTTTCCCCCCTCCAGGTGCCGGCGGCGGCGCCGTCCGTGAGGGGGGGGGGCACACCCCGGAGACGCGATCCACCTCTTCGGACATGCCACCACACCGTACGGCATTTATGAGGGCCCGGTGCGATGCTCCGGTGGCATTGCTACCCCCCAGGGCCCCCGTCCCGCCTAACCCTGTAGCGTTTGACCACGGGATCTAGACCTTTGACTTTGCACGGACGGGCTTTCACCAGTGGAACTCTCCACCCGGTTGTGTTAAGTCAGCCCATAGGAACACTTTGGAGCAACATCCGGGCCAAACCCGCAGCAAGATCCCCTTCATGTAGACCCGACGCGTCCGTTTCCTCCCTCCAGGTGCCGGCGGCTGCGCCTTCCGTGAGGAGGGCCACACCCCGGAGACGCGTACTGGGCATTTGCAACCGCCACAACACTTCCGGACTTGTGAGAGGCCGCCTACGCAAGATTTGGCGGCATGCTAGCCCCCGGAGGCCGCTGGCCACAGTCGTAGACACGCGAAGAGCAATCCGCGTAGAGGGAAGTATTCAGATACTGATCTCCATCAACAAAAATTATGAAAAATTACCATCAGTCCTATAAAACATGTGCCCACGTCGTGTAAAAAACTCATGATTTTATCGCACTCCGAGTATTTAATAATATTCATGCTGCATCGTTACTGCAGAACGTCTACTATTGTGTCATCCCCGTCCGTGAGGGGGGCCACACCCCGGAGACGCGAGCCGCCTCTTCGGACATGCCACCACACTGTACGGCATGTATGAGGGCCCGGTGCGACGCTCCGGTGGCATTGCTACCCTCCAGGGCCCCCGTCCCGCCGTGTAGACCTCACAGGCGTGGCTGCCGCCATGTCACGGAGGGGGGAAACGGCCACGTCGGGCCGACATGGAGGGAATCTTTGGGTGGGTTGGGTCGGGACGGTGTTGGGGGGTGCAGCTATGACAACCAGGAGAAAAGGTCCACCGGTCAGACCCAGTCCGGCGGAATTCAAAGAGCTAGATCCGGCGGTCGTCTCTGTCAGGGTTAGATGGGACGGGGTACCGGAGGGGGGGGGGGGGGGTAGCAATGCCGCCAGGTGTTGCGGTGGGCCCTCCTACGCTTGTGGAAGCGTGGTGGCACGCGCAGGCACCCGACACGCGGCTCCGGGGTGTGCCCCCCTCACGGGCGTCGCTGCCGCCATGTCTCGGAGGAGGGAAACGGCCACCACAGCTTACACACGACAAACTGAAAAATAGTAATAATTGAATTTATAAAAAACACCGGCATCCATCATGGAAAATGGACTATCACGGTGAGACCGTCAGACCCTGGCACCGGGCCGATAACTGAACGTTTCACTGTAATTGTCCATTTTCTTAACAGACGTCTAATGAATACCGGAGCTCACGTCGTATGGATTAGCCAACTATTTAAACAGGTCATGTTGCTTGTCTTTCGGAGAGGTGGGACTATTTTTTACAGTTTGCTATGAGTCACACATATGCCGTAATAAAAAAAATAAAAAAATGCAAAGTATCTATGCCGATGGCTAAAGCGCACACGGCCACGGATCGATGACGTGGCAAAGGGCCAGGCCTATGCCGACGGCCGGGCCGTCGGCATAGGCTTGACCTTATCCGCTGCGGTTCGCCCCCCACCACCCATTCCCCATCTCCCCCTTTCCCCCGACCCACACCCGCGCCGCCGCCCACCACCTCCGCCGCCCGCCCTGAGCACGCCACCGCCCGCCCCGAGCCCGCCGCCGCCAGATCGCACCAACCCGCCGCCCGTCCGAGCCGCCGCCGCCCGCGCCTCACCGCCATGACCCGCCTTGCCCCGCCCGAGCCCGCCGCCGCGCTCGCGCCTCCGCCGTCTCCCCACCCACCAGCGGTGCTCGCCGTCCTCCCGCCTCGCCCGCACCGCCGTCCTCCTGCCCGCACCGCCCGTCGCGCCCGCCCCTTCTCCACCAGCAGCGCCCTCGTCTCCACACCCACCGTGCCACGGCGCTGCCGTCGTTCCGCCCCGCACCGCCGCCCGTCGCGCCGCCTGTGTCGCCGCCGTCCGAGCCCGCACCGGCCCGCCCGTGCTGTCCCACAATGGCTGACTCGACGCCGGCCACGGGTCCGGCGCCCCCTTCCCGGCCGCCTGGAGCAGCCGACCCTTCTTCTTCTGCTGCTCATCATCAGCCCCCAACCGCCGGCGCCCCCCTCCTCCGACCCGACCAGCCGGCCCTCTACGTGAGCTTTTCTTTCTTTCTTTTTTAGTGGTTTGCTACTGTTTTTAGGTGGATGAATGCATAGATAGATGGAATGTATGTCATATTTGTTAGATGTAGTTAGTTTGCAAAATATTGATCAATGGATGTTATTAGAAATATGAGTTTTTTTGAAGTTTGAAGTGCCAATGTTGTTTTGTGATGTGATTATATACTTTTTGCACGGTGGATTTTTTAGATGATTGTTAGATGAGGAGAGATAATGATGATTTTTTATGCTTCGATGATTTTGAGATGATGATGATGATGATGATAGATGATTGTTAGATGATGATGTTGATGATAGATGTTTATGTTTTTTATGCTTCGATAATTTTTAGATGATGATGATAGATGACGATTTTTTATGATCCGATGATTGTTAGATGATGATGATATTGTGATGTTCTATGAGTTGTGATGTTCTAATTTTTTTGTCGTGATGGAATTTGCAGGCTTTGTGGTGTCGCATTTCATCGGAGTGACCGCTGTCCGACGCGTTGGTCCCCCTGAGCATCTCTCTGCTGTTCGACTACTTCCTCTACAGCCGAGGGTGAGCTACAAGTCCATCTCCTCCATTTTTTCATATCACTAGATTTCATTCTCAAGTCAACTCACGTAACCTAGGCGTCTCCCGTCCGAAAGGGTTGCATCGATAAATATGCATTCAATTGCATATTTATCACCGCAACTCTTTCGGATTGTCCAGATCGTGTTGCGCCAATGCAAGAAGAAGGCCCGCCAGATGGAGTACGAGGTGCGATATGTGGCCATCTCGACATACTATCACGACGCTCTTGGTGTGAAGATGACCAAGGAAGAAGCGCGGAGGATGGGCGTTACCTTGGAGAGGCCCGAGTTCTTCGCGGTAAGTATACAAGATTTTTCATTCCGATGTTTGTGGTACATTTCACCGTTCCGTGTTGACATGCCATCATGCTTTCATTATGTAGATGTGTCCAAATTGGTGTTATGGAAAAGACGAGTCCTGGGCGGCATTGGTGGATCTTTGGTGTGATGAGGCTGGAGCTTGGGCGGCTACGAGAATCAAAAACAAGGAAAAACCGAGGGAAGGAGGGAGTACATGCTCAGGGAAACCGAAACCACTTTCTCCACAAGACACTTAATGTATGACTAACCCCATTAAACATTCTTCTTCTTCTATTTACCGTCACTTTCTTATGTATGACTAACCTCTGTTTGGTGGTGCAAGAGGAGAAACTGAAGCGGCCGCTCTCACACATGGAGGCGTGGGAGATCGCCCATACGAGGAAGGACTCCAAGTCTGGCGAGCCCAAGTACTACGGCAAGAAGACCGCACAGAGGAAGAAGGCCTACTCCGATGGGTATCTGTGGTTACATCCTGACACACCTGACCCCATTGCGGTGGATCTGGACGATAGGGTGGTGGTTGGCATGGGGCCCAAGGAGCACGGTCGGGAGGCGGTTCTCGATGCTGTGATCACTCCTACTATCTCCTACACACAGCTCCGTCGGATTGACCCGAGCCTGAGCGAGCGCACGAGCACGCCAATGACCATTGCACAGTCACAGTCCCTCTTTCAGGAGCAACAATCTGTAAGTATTTTCCCTCTTATCTTCATTGCTCACTTTATTTTCCGCATTTAATAGTTTTATGAGTTCCATCATGTCATACCGTAGGCCTACCTGGAGTGCACACGCCAGGAGACCATGGCATGGCACGAGAGTCTTTATGCATACCATGAGCAGAGGGATCGCCAGATGCAGCACACTTTTCAGGAAATGGTGGCCGACAGGTGTCCTCAATTGCAACCAGCACAAGGTCCTCCAGCACAACCAAGGCTGCTGACCTTTGAGGAGTTTGTGGCATACGTAACTGGCCCCTCGCCGGTTAGTTCATCCCCAATCTATTCACCCAAAGCATATCATGCCTTTCAACACAGTCATATATCCCGTTAATATGTCTTTTCAACATCCAGGAATCGGTGGATCAACCGTTGGCGGTGGTCTTCGCAGCACTCCCGAGTCACGGACCCGACCACTCCGATCCACGGAGGTGGAGACGGAGTTGGAGGCGGTCTTGGCGGTAGCGCTGCCGCTAGCAGTGACGACCTGGGCTTCGGCAGTCTTGGCGGTGACGACCTCCGCGGTGCTCGACGTCCTAGCGCTTAAGCCTTTCGGTTACTTGTGTGCTTATGCTTATGTTTATTTAGATGACTTGTATGTGGTAATGATGATCCTTTAGATGACTTGTGTGTGGTGATAATGATCCTTTAGATGACTTGTGTGTGGTGATGATGATCCTTTCGGTTACTTTTGATGGTCCTTTGTGATGATGCTTATGCATATATTGTTGTGACGGTGCCGGATGATACCTATGTGTTATATATGTGCATTTTCATCATATATATCTGTTGTATATTTGAATTGAATTGATCTGAAAAGAAACAGGAAAAAGAAAAAAAATCAAATGCAAACGATGTCGACGGCTAGGCCGTCGGCATAGAGCTGGCGTGAGTGCCCAGTTGCTGACACGTGGCAGCTATGCCGACGGCCAAGCCGTCGGCGTAGTTTTAAACTAGGCCGACAACTAGGTCGTCGGCATAGCTGGCACGTGTCAGCAACTGGGCATTCCTGGGGTAGGGCTATGACTAGGCCGATGGCCGGGCCGTCGGCATAGCGCCTCCCCAGGAGTGCCCAGTTGCTGACATGTGGCAGGGCTATGATGACGGCCTAGCTGTCGACATAGTTTGAAACTACGCCAACGGCTAGGCCGTCGGCATAGCCCTGCTTCCAGGAGTAACGCCTGCTCGCCACGTGGCGCATCTATGCCGAGACGTCGGCATAGATACGCCACATGGCGAGCAGCCGTTGGTCAGCACTTGACCGCGACCGCCGTTAGGCGGTAACGTTGCCGACGGCCACAGCCGTTGGCATAGATGTGTGGACACCATCGGGATAGGGCCTATGCCGACGGCCTCCCGGGCTACACCGACGGATATATTGCCGACGGCCCTGTGCCGACGGGGGCCGTCGGCATAGGCCTGTCCCGACGGCCAATCAAGGCTATGCCGACGGCCAGGCCCGTCGGCATAGGGTGCGATTCCGGTAGTTCTTGAACTTAACAAGCGCTACCTGTAGAAAATGTGACCACGGAAGTTAAAAGAGAGATACTGAGTAGTATCTAGATTAACTGAGTCAGGTGGCATTTGTCTTTAGCCATTCAAGATCAATACGTCAATGATCTCTTACCAAGCGATTTAGCAGGAAACTTTAAAAACATCAATAATTAGTTTGAGCATATATAACTAGGGCCATTAATTAGATATATTGGTGCTACACAAGAATTTAACTCTGCGCCTGCTATATATTATGTACGTACTTACAAGGATTGAAATGGAATTAACAACCATCTAATCTAATCTAATAGGCCGGACGCACGGACAACGCGCGGGGTCACTCACTGTATCTTGACCCATACGGCGACGCTGGGCACGTCCTTGGCGATGACGTAGACGAGGTAGTAGGCGGGCGGCGCGAGCTCGGGCTTGCCGGGCGCGTCGACGGTGATGGCATAGCCCTGGGGGTCGAGGATGAAGGAGGCGACAGAGAGGACGGAGTAGCCGTGCGTGGTGAAGGGCGGCGCGTACATGGTGACCATGACGTCGGCCTCCACGACGGGGTCGAGCGGTGTGCGGAACCTGAAGGCGTACTTGGCCCCGTAGCGCATCCCCTCCCTGGGCAGCGAGTGGGGGTCGATGATGGGGCGGTTGGCGACGTGTCTCCTCCCGTCGAGGTAGGGCGGCGTGAAGCGCTCGACGCGCACCTCGGTGGGGAAGTCGACGCCGCTGAAGTTGTAGCCTGAGTTGGCGTTGCCGCCGGCCACGAGCACGGTGGCGTCGGGGAGCACGGCGGCGGTGGAGTGGTAGACGCGCGAGATGGTGGACGGCGTGAGCGGGCGGAAGCGGGACCCCTGCGGCGCCGACGGCGTGTAGAGGATCGGCGAGCGCACCGGCTGGCGCGCGAAGCCCCACCCCCCGCACCCCTTGGCGGCGCCGTTGAGCAGGAGCAGCTCGCCGTTGGGGAGGATGAGCATGTCGCCCATGACGCGTTGCATGTGCATTTCCTCCGTGGCCCACTGCGCGTCCTGTTTGACCAGGTTGATGCGGCCGCAGTCCTTGAGCACCGGTCCATACTGGCCGATCTCGCCGACCTTGAATGCCATCTTGTTGGCGCCGCCGCAGATGATGACCTCCAGCTCCAGTTCGGGTCCGCCGTGGAGCTGCCTCCCGCGGAGGTCGAGCGGGAGCATGGCCGACATGGTGGATGCCGGGTAGTTGCGGGCTCCACCGGGGAGCGGTGGGATGTCGCAGATGACGATCCCGGAGCGGTGGTCGAAGATGATACCGCGGTCGTTGGCAAAGATGAAGAGGTTGCTGTCGGGAAGGAGGTTGACGAAAGGGTAGAGGTTGTTCTCCACGTCGTCGGTGGTGTTCCGGAGCAATGCGAGCGGCACGGACTGGTGGTTGAACATGCCGGGCTTGGGCAGGTGCTCGAAGGAGAATGCGCGACGGCCGCCGAAGACGGCGAAGCGGCCATCGGGGAGCACCTGCTGGGTGGCGTACCACCGCCCTTCGAACAGGCTATATGGGTGCTCCTTCCAGTCACAGGTGTGGCAGGGCGAGAGGTAGCGGACAGTCCTGTCGCCCTCGAAGTAGCCCCCGGATTGCACGAGGTTGCCCTCCGCGTCGAACCCCCCGGCGGAGCACCAGGTGTCGGTGAGGATCTTGAGGGGCCGGATGGCGCCGGTGGTGTAGTCGAACTCGACGGCGTGCGCCCAGCAGTCGGTCTTGTGGCGGCGCGGGTCTACGCGGCAGTTGTCGAACCTGAGGCGCATGAGGGAGCGGCCCGTGGTGGCGGTGTCGAACATGATGGCGCGGCCGTGGCGCATGATGGCGAGGTGCATGGCGGAGACGCCGGAGTTGTCGCTGACGATGGTCCACGCGCCGTCGGGCTTGTCGTCGCGCACGGTAACTTTGATAATCATGGTATCATGGGACGCCTTGCTGGGCTCGCCCAAGGGCGGCACGCGCGTGAGCCCCATGGTGTTGGGCTGCGCCGCGCCCGTCTCCTCCCGCTCCGTGCGGGGCGGGGGCGGGCTCTTGGTCGCCCGGCCGCCGAACGGGTCCAGGTAATCGCTCTCCGGGCGCCCGCCGAAGATGTTGAACGGGTCGAAGAGGGCCTCGACGCCGAGGAAGGAGGCGAGGAGCGCCATGGCGAGCACGCCGGCGCGGAGGAGGGAGGAGGACCGGGCCATGGCGCCTCCTTCCCCGATGAGCTCGGCCGACCTCCTCGTCCTTGATTGGGACGGGACGGTAGCTCCGGCCGTCGAGCGTTGCCACGGACGGTAGCTCCGGCCGGCGAGCGCGTGCAGCTGGCTGAGCTAAAATTGGGTCGCGGCGCGTGGCCGTGCTCCATTAATAGCGCGGGAGGGTGCAACGACCAACGACGACGCGCACGTTCAAATATAGCCGCCTGCCTTTGTGCATGTTTAATTTGTTCTGCGGTTTCGAGACGCGGCTGGGCCTCAAGTGGACCAGGTTGCTCGAGGGCCCTGAAAGTACCGGGCCTTCATGGGCCTCCAGTGAGCAATTCTAGTTTTATCACACTGTCATCAACTAATTAAGTTTGTCTTTACCCCGGCGATCTTTTGTTCGTCCCTATAAACATTCTGACGGTTGAATAAAAGCTTCGCGAGTTTGTCTCAAAAAAAAATTTAAATATGTCTTAAAAAATTAACCAAGAAAGTAGCTAAAAATAAACAAGAAAGTGACATGACTGCAGTATGTGACATTTCCGATTAAAACACCAACGAAAGTATAATGTAAACCTGCGACAAGAATAAAACAAAGGTGAAAAAGTGCACTTTGCTTCCTTTTTCCCCATGGCAAACTAAATTTGTTCTTCCTAAATCATAGCCGAACCCAAAGCTTAATTAGAACCCCCTATATTAGTATACACTCCCTCCGTCCCATAATATAAGAACTTTTTTGACAGTAATGTAATGTAAAAAATGCTCTTATATTATGGTGCGGAAGGAGTAGATTATTTGTGCAAGCCATGTGGTCAGCAATTTGCTAGTGTACATACGTTCATGCGAGCCTAACTGCCTTTATTCACTCGCTTATTACCAGCCTCATGCGTTGGGAAAGGAATTATTTTAAGAAACAACGATTACAATGTGCGTGTGAGCGCGCACACACACACACATACCCACTCACGCCACAACTACACATGCATTCACACAACGCCGGCTAAAAACTAGATGAGAGTTCGACTACATTAATGAGACATCAAAGCGTTAAACCTAAGGTTTGATCCCTAGTGGATGGAAGTGTCACCATCCTACTAACTATGGGAACCACTAGGGATCAGACTACTGATCCCTAGCATTCCATCAGACCAATGCGTTGTCGTTGGATCAAAAGCGCGTGGAACGTTGGATACATGGATTGAGTTAATCTGGAAATGAAGGTGCTGCAATACGAGTCATTACCACGGGATTTGAGGAAACTATCCCGGATTTTTAGGAAGCCGAGCAATTTCGGGAAAGTAATTAGTACATACTTAGAAGGGATTAATCTAGCATAATGGGTTTCTGCTTAATGCGATTTACTTCCTTCTGAACTATGCTTCCGTCCACTGGAATTTTGCCTCCGTATGCACCAAAAATTGCTTCCATATGCTGAATGAAATTTTCTTTCCATGTTGAAAGAAAATAAATTTGATTCCATGCTTACTGAAAAATAACAACGCTTCATACATTCGTATTCCATGCTTCTCCAACAGTTTACGTATTTGCTTCATTGAGGAACAACTTGTCAATATTATAGTGCATCACGTGTTCCTATAGCATGTTTCTTACACGATACATATTTGCATCAATCTTCTTGGTGAATTTTTTGTTAAATACTTAATTAATCAACTAACAATATGTTACAAGGACACAGATTCATTTTGGATCTGGATGGTCTCCAACGACTTGATAATGCTTTGTATACTTGCTTATTTTGAGAAACGTTGTTAACCTTTTATTCTACATATTAGTAAAAATTTGTGCTACTGTACTACAAATTTGCTTTGATGTAATTAAAAAATTAATCCCATGTAAAATTTTATTTTGTTTTCAACGCAACAAAATTTTGCTTCCACCGATGAGAGAATTTGCTGCCGTCTCAACTGAAATTTGCATTGATTTAACGAAGAATTATGTCCAAGTACTTTGCTTCCATGAAACAAGAAATCACATCAAGATTTTGTTTCCAACACAATATAAACTTTGCTTCATTCCGCAATTTTTTTGCTTCCATCAAATAGAAATGTTTCCATGATAAAAATATTTTTACTTCAACATAACATAAGTTTGTTTACTGCTTCATTCGTTCATACACTAAGTTTAATGCATGATACACAGTTAGTTCCTTTGAAATCGCCAATAGTACTTCTACTACTTCTAAGTGAATATCATATGTTTCCTATAGATTGTAGACTTGCTTCACTTCCTGTGTGGCCATCTTCATTGTAGGGAAGATTGAGGTGTCATCACATTTCTAGGTGCATGCATCGGTCGCCTCCATATATGTCTCAGGCGGTGCCTATCGCCTCCATGTATCACCAAATATATGAAATATATGAAGCATGATGATAGTGTTTGAGTGCAAATATTGCTCTTGACAATGTAAGAAAAGGTATTATAAAAAGGTAGAAGTATGTTTATATTGCTGTAAACTATATATACCGAAGAAAACATACAGTAAAATTTGGAAGCATGGATGTTAAGAAGCATGAATTACTTGTTAGCTCAACATAATTTATACCTAGCGGAAACATATAATATCGTTACTAGAAATTAGCAATGAATGTTACCAACATGTGTGTGCATCAATTATTTTGTGATCTACAAACCAATTTCATCTATCCGTGCAAACAAACTGGAACGCCGAAGCACATATATGATGCTTATGAAGCATGGATAGAGAATAATACGTTTGTGGAGATAGATGATGATGGAACGGTGGGCGCATGCAATACCTTTGATTCGGAGGTGGGTGGAAGAGAGGAAAAGGATCGGATCTACTGGTTCTTCGGCCGGCGGGTGGTACTCCGACACCTAGTTCAAACCTCTAGTCAACCTGACGAGGCAACAAACCCGCAACCCTCACTAGTAGAAAAAGGGCCATACGAACCGGTTCGTGAGGGACATTGGTCCCGGTTCCCGAACCGGGACTAAAGGGTCGTCACTAAAGCCCTGTCCCTTTAGTCCCGGTTCGCCCAGGAACCGGGACAGATGGGGGCTCCACGTGGCCGCTGCCGCTTTCCCAGGAAGGGGGCCTTTTGTCCCGGTTGGTGCCACCAACCGGGACCAAAAGGCTTTCACGCGTCAGCATTTCAGGGGCTGGGTTTTTTGTATTTTTTTCTGTAGGGGGGGGGGGGGGGGTTGGGGGGTTTTGTTGGGTTAATTTAGGGGTTTCATATATTGTATTAGCTAACTAATAGAGAGGAGTGTCCTCTCTTATCTCCGTGCTTGGTCGACGCTACGTATAGAGAGGACTCGACACGCTAGCTAGCTAGTAAGCAAATGAAGGAAACTATTAAGTACAGAAGATTGTCATGAACATATACAGAAGTGATCGACCTCTCCTTCTCCGAGAGATGGTCGAACAACAAGTTTTTGTATATCTTACCGACATCTTGGCGGTGTAACTGGGGCAGACAGGGGCAACATGGTTGACGGCGTGCTCGATGGGAGGTACAATGGGGGACGGGGGATGGGAGACGAACGGAGGGCTGGGAGAGATGCAACATCAGAGGGATTAGGGGGAGTCAAAAAAGGAGAGGGGTCAGGGGTCATGCAATGGTGCCTGCGTCAATTACGGGTGGTTAGCAACAACAAGGATTGCATGCATGTGCTACCTCTCTGGCCGTGGGATTAATCAGGCATCGACGGTTCGCGTGTGGTCTGACGTTTGTTTTGTATCAGACTACAGAGAGGGAGTGTTTCCCACTAACTATCCAACCATCGGTTGGTTCTTATGTTGAAAAACAAACTTACACTGTGTGAATTGTTTGCATATATACATGTATAAGATAATTAGACAACAATTAAGATCGCATGATTACCTAGGCTAGCAAAGTTTAATTTAGCACTGCCATTAAAGATTCATCCAACACCCAGAATGTATGGATCGATCAATGAGATTGTGTGTACGGTAATTTGGATTTGCTTTTCCAGCATGCATATAAATAGTTGATACGATCGAAGATTGAGATCGATGCCGGATTGATATGCTGTGCATGCTGCGTATCATCAGCTAATATTATTTTTGAGAAATTATAAGATATTCTGGTGCAATGATCATTGTCAAGGGAAAAGGGCATGCATGAAAATACCCAAAAACAAAAAGGACGCACGAATGATGCATGCGTGATATATGTCAGATCTTCAACTGGAAACATTATAGTATTGATAACATTATGCAATTAGATTCTCTCTTTTTCAAAGTATTTGCTGATTTTCCCACACACAAAAAGTTGTGTGCACTATTAGTATATATAACATTAGGTCGACAATGTAATTAGATTCTCTTTTCAAAGTTTTTGTAGATTGATGTGATATATGGTTTTTTGAGCATGGTTGGTAAAACAGCCGGCTGTTGGCCAGTGGCGGAGCTTCACAGGAATGCCTGGAGGGGCCGAAGACAAAACTTAAATTTCTGAGGGGGCCAAAAGACGTCTAGTTTCCAATTAAGCCTCTCCTAAAAAAATTTCTTCAGAGATTTTGTTCAGGCTAGGGGGGCCATGGCTCCTGCAGAGTTGTGTGTAGCTCCGCCAGTGCTGTTGGCTATAGGCAAATGCCATGCCTCTAGCTCATATAGTATGCTGGCTGTTGGATTAGTAGCTATATGTACTTTTGCTTGTTTTCTTTTTCTTTTGCCATAGGGTTTGTGGTTGCTTCGTGGAACTACTGTCATGAGGCATACGGCCTTAGGTTTTCTTTTCCGTGTCAATTTTGTTGACTGCTAGATTTTATTTCTTCAATAATATATGGTTGTGTACATCGCCTGATGCATAGGCAGGGGATGCCCCTCTTTTTTTTTTAATGAATAAGCTTGGGTTTAGACATGTAGTGCTTGTATTCATGAGGAATGGGATTGGGAGGGAGCTGTATATGCATGCTAATTTTCCACACGCACACACACACACACGCACACATGCATAGGATTTTGATGACATGGAACATACAATAAATTGCGAGAATATTGACATTTAAAAGTGTGTGATATCTTGTTGACATGCATTGCTGCACTTTCCGCAAGAAAAAGGTGTGTGGTGCATGCATGCACCTTCGGTGTTGCAAAATGCCATGGCTCATAACACAATGATGGTTGGGCATGTTTCAATGGAGATCTCTATGCATGCATGCTTTCATGCATGGATTATCCTTTAGATCGTGGAGGCATTCTTTTAGGAAGAACCAACATGATGCATATTGATTCATCTGAGAATTTATGTAGTTTGTGACACTTTTACTTTATTTAGCGGATGTTCATCCAGAATATCCTATTTAAGATAGATTAGTCTAGTTTTGACCCTTTTTAATGTTTTCCCCCATTCTACCAGTCGTCAGTCGTACGTGCCAAGCTGAGTTAGACTCCAGTTCAGAGGCACATTTGCACGAGACGCGTCCGACGTGGCGCATGGCGCGGGCGGCATGGTTCAACCAGAGTTGGTCATGAGAATTGACTCTATTCTCTTGCCTTCATCCTCGTTTCGCCACATGGAAATTGTGGAGCAGAGGTAAGTCCAAGGCGGGCGAAAAGGCATTGCGAGCGGGTAATGATTGACTATCTTCATAGGGAGAACGTGCATGCAAGTAAGATAACTCATTTCCCTCATCCACGCTAGCAAGTAAGATATGTCGGCTTGTAATTTAGGGTTGCTTCAGCAAAAACAGACACCGCCTTTGTTGCTTCTGCTTCCAAATACGTAGCTCACGTTATGGTAGAGAGGACTACTTCCATGTCTGGTCAATTATGGAATGAACTTATAATCTTTGGTTTGGACCTGGTCGAGAGACCTGTGGCTTTAACCAAGTCACCATGGGCCCCATTTTCTGCATTGGAAGCGCCCCGGATATGAGCAATGCATCACTAGTGTGACATCTGACTCAATGAGCTACATGCGACTGCCCCGCCAAACATATGGGGCAAAACTTTAAAAATGATACAAGCTGAGATAACTTATTTCAGAAGAATTTCTGTAAATGGGGTAAAAGTATGTCATAAACTCAATCTTAGATGGTAAAAAGTGGAATTTACTTGATAATTAAACATAAATAGATGCAAAGCGGCAATCTCAGCATGATGGGGAGCTTAACTACAAACATATCTAATTTCCAAAGATGCATAAAACAAAGCCGCCGCCAGAGACGCATCCCATAAGTGCTATATACTACCTCGTTCGGGTGTATAGTGCATGCCGTAGTTCTAGGTCAATGATTTAGCTACCTAAATATGTATTATATATGACAAAAAATATATGTTTAGAAACTACGTCCACATACGAATCCAATGATATGCTTTTGCTGACATATACACGTATATAGTTAGTCAAATTGATGGCCTAGAATTATATGCATGCCCTATACACCCTAACACAGGAAGTACATTAGTTCTCGTACATTTGTGTATAAGTTCATGCATGCAATGGGCTTCGAAAAGGTCAAAAGATAATATCAGATACCAGTATACCACGTACGGTTATTCATCAAAAAAAAAAATCGGAGCACATCATGCATGTAAAGTGCTTCCTAGCAGCATGCAAGCAATGAAAAAACACTTTTTTTGAGCCAGGAGTGCGCCTAGGCATCCTTACGATATTAAGACCACCAGCAATATAATATGGAGAACAATCGGCGACCAATGCACTGCACCAGAATATACGTACCTTGTCATTATACAACAGAAGCTAGGTGCAAAAGGCAGCAGGATCAGTGCGTCAGAAACATTCATATATTCTGAAATCCATGGCCATAGTGTGCTTATGTCTGTACAAATTAACTAGCTAGCTAGCCAGCATCCATCACCAAATCAATCACAATCCAATATATGCATGAGAATTAAACACACCGCGGTTCGTGTGGCATCATATAGATGAATATGCCAGGAGCATGGACATGTTTAACCAGGTGGGATCATAGCTTCAGCTCAAGGTCCACATCATCCAGGTTCGTACTCGCCGACGATGAGTCTACTGTCGCCATTTGATTTAGGTCTAGCTGTCACATGAAAAAATGGAGTCAACATATGTTTTTCACAACAATTAACAGCTTCTTTATGAGCAAATGTAAATTTGATCGTATCGGAGTAAACTCTACAATGGACAATGTGTTTGCAAAAATAAGATGGCGTATTATTGTATTGGCTTTAAGGACATCATCACATTGCACCGTATATGTATTTAGCAGCCAAAAATCTAGGAACTGGTTTGTAGTACCATGTCAGTAAACCGTACGCTCAAGCATGTTGGACTGACATAACCAAAACAAAAACAAGTGGTACTTTCTACAAATACAAGTGTAGTTTCTTATAGCATTTTCTTACATATCTTCAACATTATTGACAATGAAGGAAACTGGACAAGACATGTTGCATCTCAAGAAATACTAGTGTATATTGAATCATAAGTGTACTGCAATTAGCACAAGAAAACTTTAAGCCCCATATGTCAACCATTAGAGAATTGATGTTAGATTTAAAGCATTATTCAAAAGAAATAGATGACACACATCTTAAAGCAAATACATTAACACATTATATTACCCCCACCCCCAAGCAATCCCAAAAAATAAACTTTACATACAAAACACTAACAAAAATCTCATGTATACCAAATAAACTTGAGAGTAATTAGGAGTTGGAAAAACAATTAAGAAGGCACAGATATATAGTGTTGAGTAAAGAAGGGTATATGATTTTTCCAAAAACTACCAGATGAATATTTCTTCTCTGGTTTGTTTATTTGTGAGATTAGATTATGTAGGGAGCAACAAAAAGTACCTCATGCATGTGTGTATATCTAGCTCATCCTTATATACTTCATGATTTTGGATGTAAATTTTGGTGCAGCATGCATCATTTTTAACAGTTCGATTATCCATGATCGTATAAATACACTTCTGCATACCCACCGACCTTGGGTTCGAAGAGAGGCAACGTGTGATCGCTACCCGGATGAGGGTAATGTGTTGTACCATAGGTAGTTGCTCCATGGTAATTCGACGCTGATCTGAAGGTTAATTATATGAGAGATTAATAATATTAATTAATTCTGTCTGGGACATTTGTAGTTTAGATTGTACGCGGACCTTCCATTGGACACAGGCTAATACTAATAGATACCTGATGATGGGAGCAGTTGGGGATTCGCCATATCTCATGTCTCCTGATCTCCATCCATTATAGGCCATCTATGTATGTTACAATACGCATGCATGTCTGGTTAGGCAGCACATACCGGGCATAAGATATGCATGATGCATGATGATAAGGCTATCACGTGCATGGGAGAATAAAATCTGATCTTTGGTTGCAATGATACTCTTGTTCTTCCCCGCGGATTCACACGTATACATATACAAAAAGGTTCTAACATAGTGTATCATATTATCGTGCATTATTGATACAGCTAGCACATGCTACTACTAGAAAAGTATTGCCGGGACGATTTAAAGCGTCAGAACAAAAATTAAAGGGAAATTTACATAATTAAGATAGATTTTCTGTCCAACTTTTCCTGATCCTGTGGGGTGATCGCTGATTTTTTTATTTTGTTTAGTCAACTAAATTATTGAAAATGAATGGACAATAATCATTAATGTAGCCATGGATTAAGGCGATAACAATGATTAACCGAGCAATATTTTGGTAATATGAAATCAAATCTTAGCATCTATATAAAGTACTTAATTGATACACTTAGTGATGAATTTAATTCCCAGTTCAGTAAAATTGCATATACCAAAAGATTTCGATGAATCCAGTACAATGGTATATAACATATATTGATGTTAATAAACAGCAGCCATTCACTCATCTCTGGATTTCTGTAGTGAATAAATACTTTTATCTGAATGAAATATGTTCATATAAATTGATTTCACCTACGAGACCGTGTCGATGATCAAACCCCACTTACATTTGTCATACGAAACAACTGCACGTACGATATGATTCAAGCACAACACAAAATCGGATGGTTGCCCGCAATTTGCACGCACTAGCATGTGAATGGTCTGATGAGTAGCGGAAGAAAATTGTGCAGAAAAGATCATACTTATAGCATGGCTCTTTGTATCAACCAAACTATCCATAATGAATGACCACGCATCTTTAATCTAGGCAGCCATCTAAATTAACCTACCTACCGGTAACATACAACAGGCAACGTTTTGGTAAGTGTGAAACCAACTGCTAGCATGTACTATAGTACAGTACTAGATGCACTTGGTGAAGAACTTAATCCTCAGTTGAGTAAAATTGCACATACCACAAGATTTGGATGGAACGGGTAGGTCGATGAAACGTTGGTGTTGTTAGCATGGAAGGAGGAGGACGGCGAAGACGGCAGTGAGTAGTTCAACGACGACCGTGCAGCTTCCTGCTTGATCAACCAATCAAATTCCAAAATCATACCAAATCAGAAATCATGCACCTAATAGACATGTCTTGACAAGATCAGACACCCCGGTTAATGAACATAACACAAGTAATTAAGCATCAAGCTAGCTACTTCGTGCATGAACATGCGATGAGTAATTACCTGCAGGTTGAAGCTACCGGTTCCGTAGATCAACGACGACGGAGGTGGCTGTCCAACGAGAGGAGGGTGGTGCTGGTACGCGGCCATTTCGGCCTCCAACCTGATCTTCTCAAGCTGCGCGACGCCGAGGCCCCGCTGCGGCTGCCTCGGCTTGTCGACGGCGGCGGCTCTCTTGCCCCTCCTGGACCCCGACCCCGACCCCGACGAGGAGGAGGAGGATCTCCCCCTGCCCCACTCCATGCTGTCCCCAAAGTTGCTTGCACTCATGGCCTCATGGGATCGTACCCAGGTATAGCTACCAACAGACAAGACCTAGGTAGGAGACGACCCAGAAATGGGGGCAAGAAAAGGAGGTGGAGGAAAAGGAGAAGCTGGGTGGTGTCGAGAGGGCCGGCCACTTAAAGTGAAAGGGAGAGATCGCCTTGCACGCCCAGTATCGATCCCTCTTAATTATTAAATGGAGACTCCAGCCTGCCTAAACGAAAGCTTGATTTCATTATTTATGTTAAGATAGCTATATATAGTGCCATGGGCTTGTTGTGTTAGTTTATGCAATCGATCAGTACCATGTGACCCGAACCACATTAACGAAAGAAGAGTCAAAAGGGGTTCAGATCAGAGACAATCCCCTAATTAAAATCCAACTCCTAAGTAGTACAATTTCCACTACTTTAGACAATTGGAGGATCATACGATTGCATACAACCATATTTTGTTTGTGTGCCGCACAAGGCTCCGATGTGAAAACAGCTAAAAAAGCCATCACCGAGTGGTTAACATTGGGGAAGCTCGCCACCACAAGAGCACACCACAGACAATGAAAACAGATGGATGCACCGTTACAACCTACCCACACACAAGTCACAACAACCAACATGTGTAACATCAACCCTAAAAAAACATGTGTAATATCAAATGGAGCTACCCCATTTCTCTTATTTGTAGACAACCAAAAGATCATTTTTGGGCACAGAACGATATATTGTTCATGTGCCGCCCCAGGCTATGAGCCGAAAACGGCGGACACATACCAAAAAAATCGCAAATCCCTGTCGAGACTATTATAGATTAAAATTGGGGAAGCTCGCCGCATGATGTTCGACCTGCCCCTCACATCAAACAACATGGATAGACTTGGGGAATTCCTATAGAGCTAACGATCGATTTCTTTTGGACTCGTCACTAGTGATTCTACCATAATAGTCTCTTCAGCATGGCATATCTAGCCTTTTTGCAAATTCTAAAAGGGGTGATTCTAAAATAGTATATTATACTACCTATTTATATCTTGTTGTACTCTCTCATATCCACTAGCAACATGAGACTAATTTTGCACACGTCATACATCCAAGAGGAGCCTATGGGATTTTACAGGAAATATTATTCATATGGGCCGAGGGCCATGATTCCTAGTAACACTAGTATATGCCTAAAATGACATGGAAGAAATTGTCGATAAAAAGTTCACTTTTACATATCGCGACCGCTGGTGCTCCTCCCAACGTCAGCCCTTCCGCCATCAGACCATTGGAGGGGATTTCTGTTTTGTACACATATATATCGACCGCAGCCCCCACCATAATGAAAAGCCAACAAAATCACATCGAGAAAAGGTGTAACTTAGCCAATGAAATGTAGAGAATAATCCAGACTTTTATTATTGGTGATACTAGTAGCAAGAAGGAATTGTGCCCCTCAAGCGTGTAACACATATATGTACGGAATTTTCTCTTTATGGTTATAAACTATGTTTTTTTTTCTACCCCGCAAAAAAAAAATGTTTTCCACGGGTACCTTTATTTGCTCAGATATGATCGTGGAGGAGATCTTTGTCATCAGTGTGACACCTTGATTAGACCACCAGGAATTGTGACAGGGGGCCTCTGGGAAATCTTGTTGGCGATCTCGGGAATCAGAAGCTTCGGTGGGCGCACGGATGAGACACTGGGTCTGAATCAGCAGCACCGTGGACGTGATCACTGTACTGTTTAGGTGGAGAGGATCGTATCTTCCTCGATCAAACACACAGCCACACATATTTTTATATTGGCTTATTAATTATTAGTTGGCCCAGTGCAACTATCACATTTAAAAAATGTTTCGTACGGACATTAGAAATTATTTAAGTGATTTTATTTTTGTGAAAGGGCACGCCAATATGTCTAATATAAAATAATATTGTTGGGCCCCATAGTTGTTGCAATATAAATCTTTTATGCACATAAGAACAGGATATACGCAAACTCTATAAAAATATATACGTACTCACATGAGTTTTTTCATAGTACTTTGGGGTATCTAGTAACTACCGATGAAGTATATTAAAAATGATTAAAAAGGTATTATCAATTCATCTATCTGGTATGAAAAAAATTGCCATGTGACCAAAAGAATAAGCCTTCTCTTTCCTACTCGAGAAGAAAAGATCCCAATCTTTCCTCCTCTCATCGGCGCCGCCACCGGTCCGCCTAATCTCCGATGGCCTTTGGGCCATGAAGGTGTGGAGGACCTCTACGCGCCACTGGCAGGAGGGGACCCATTCTCGTTCTTGTTAGGTTCAGTGTCTTAGTTGGGGCTGTGTGGCGCCGACAATGTCCCTCAGTAGGAATAATCTCTCTCATGTTCTATTCCCGTCCCGATGGTGCATCTAGCGTCGTCGGAGGGCATGTGGAGGTTTGTCCCCATCGGATCTTGCGAGATTCGGTCGGTGCTGGTCTTCACTGGATCTGTTTGGATCCGATGTTCGCTCGTCTTTGTTTGGGTGTTTACAGGTTTGATCCGTCCGATCTATGACTTTCTTCATTGGTGATGGTTGCTGCTCTGGTGTGCTGGTCCTATGGGGTCTTAGCACGACGACCTCTTGATTGTCCACTACAATAAGACTTGCCCAGCTCCAGCGAGGGAGGGGCGATAACGCGGCTTCGACTCGCTTCAGTATTTGTATTCGTCGCTAGGTGGTCCAAGGACCTGGTTATAATTTTTATTACCTCTGGTATTCTTTGTACTATCATGATTGAAGATGAATAGATTGGAAGATTATCACATGAAAAAAATCATTCGCCTCGTATGTTAGGAGTGGGAGTACATACTCCCAGACGCATTAGCTCCCGGACGTATTAATTTCTGTTGAGTTCTAAATGAGTAATTAAGCTTCATATCATCAATATACAAACATGTCAAACAACAGCAGGAGCTGTGGGCAGCTAGCTACATAAATTTGCTTTGCTATAAGAAAAATATTGATAAAAAATTAATCAAGTGCCAGCTAAGCAGTTTGCCCATCTGAATTCCGTCTAGTTGCACTAAGGCCCTTTTACATTTGTGCCCTCCGCCATGCTTGTTGATTAAGTTAGTTTGTGCCGAGCTTCATTAGTACTCCCTCCATAAACTAATATAAAAGCATTTAGAATAATAAAATAGTGATCTAAACGCTCTTATATTAGTTTACAAAGGAGTAATAGAAGAAAGTCCTGGTATTCTCTACTTGAATTCAGGAAGATTCAGATACCGAAAGCAATAGGAATGGGAAAGCGGAGCGGGCAATAGGTTTATGACTGAGCACTAGAGCCTGGAATAGCAGGAGGTTGGGAAATATGCCATGCAGAATTCCAATAAGTTGGCACTGCTTTCCCTTTCCATATGCAAAATGGAGAGGAAAAGCAATTCGAGTTTATCGATGCATTTATTTGTTATGCCTTTTAGCAATATGAAAAAAAAGTTAAGAGAAGTCGATGATCCATTACTCATTAAGACCCTTTTTTTTTACTTTATGGCACAATAAAATAAGTACGCAATAGTCCATGCCATCAGAACGATGCCTGAACATGGAGTTGTGGGTGGTCGGCGGTATTTCGATTTTTTTTACATATTTAAAAGTTTCAAGAAAAATAAAAAATATTTATGTGAAAACTTGTATGTGTTCATTACTCATTTTTTTTTAGCAAACCATACTTGGACTTTATGTTTTATGTAGTGTTCATTACTGATCTTTGTAATTTTGTTGAAAATATTGAGATTTGTATGCTACTCAGAAAAGAAAAAATCCTGGCCGAACAACAAAAACAAATCGGCCCATTTTCAAATGTGCATTTGTCTTTTTTTTTGTATGCTGCATGCAAAAGTATATTGTTATAAAATTTGGCACGTACGTAGTATACATGTGTGTTATTAAAGAAAATTCTATTTTTTGTGATGTACAAATACAGTATTTTAATACTAGCCTACGTTAGTCTTTTTAGGGCCACCATGCGCTTTTCTATGACAAAAATGATGCATGATTCTGAGTTAATTAAAGTACAGGATATTGTGAGTTGCACCTAGCCAACATCGATTCCTCTCTAACTCCTTAAAGGGGACAGCACCTAATCCTTGGTGCATTGAGATCTTAATTGCTTATTCCTTGCGATCTAATATTTTTCTAGGGGAGAGACAGTGATCGTACAATTAAAGTGGTCGATTGGGGTTCTATAAATAAACGGTTGATTATAAAACAGCAGCACGCCATGCATGCTCCTCCATAGTTTAGCAGATTGCGGCAATTTTTTTTATTTTTATTTGGCCTAGACTTGGGTTAGGTGCAAGTAAACTTGGCTTACAGAGCGCCCCTTGAACCACAAAAGAAGCTAGCTAAAGCTTAAATTTTGTTTGGAGAGTTCGTGGAAGCTTGAGTCCGGCTGGCCTCCATGTGTACAACAAAAGATAAAGGCAGGCAAACTATATTCTTTTTGAGACTTTGGCCATGCATGCATGTTGTTCTGCCATCTTTCCGCTTATATCAAAAGCATGGTGAGATTGTACTACATGTGTTTCTTGATTAGCCATATGTCTTGCTCTCACAAGCACCATAGTTAATTAATGGTCCTCTGCCATATCTCACGCTAATAAAACTCTTCGTATATGGACAAACAAAATTTGAAAAGAAGCACGCGAAAGGGACAGAAAGCAGAAAAGAATCGAACGCTCTCTGCCTTGAAGACTAGACTAATGAAGAAAAACTCAGAATCGTTAGCTAGCTAAGCATTGATTAGCAGCTAATTAATCTGTGACGCCTTAGTTCCATCCTCAGTGGTTCATTATTAATTTGATCTGATGGTGTCGTGTGGTAGCTAGCTAGCTAGCGCCTTAAGTATAACTAGTACAAATGCCCGTGCGTTGCAACGGGCATGGAATCTTACAAAACCTGCTCCATATGTTGTTAGGTACAATTTCCCTTTTTCTTGAGTTGGAATCGCTGTGATTTATTAACCAGTCTCCATTGATTCTGAGCGTCATAACACACGCTGGCAAGACATGGAACCATGTTTTGCAAAGCTTATTCTTATTACAACTAAAACATGGGCAACTTTGTTCTTGAACGACGCACCCAGCAAACCTTGGACACCACAAAGTCCTGAATTTCTTTATCATATACGCACCATTTCTTATATTCAGTTCTAATAAATGTCGGTACTAATGTTACATTGTTGCTTCTCGGTTGAATTTTGGTCGTTCAGAAGGCCATCATGGCATTCTTCGCCTAATTGAAGACTTCATGGAATAGTGTTTGATTCAGTTTTCTTTTTTTCATTTCAAAAAACACGGTTTTGTTTAATAAAAATAAATGCTTTATTAAAAAATAGTGACTGTTTTTTTTGTACATTTTTAAATGCACTTTTTAAATGGAACAACTTTTGGGAATTTTGACCAGTTTTTAAAAAGTGTGAATATATAAAACTATTTTTACTATGTTGAGTTTTTTTGATATATAAGTTTGTTCTTTGGTGGGGAGTCGTTATTCTTGTATTTTTCATTATTTGGGCTTGGCCCAAAGAAAGCTCTTGACATGGACATTTCACGTACACAGATAACACTTTGGTGATTCTAAAAAAAAAAGAGATAACACTTTGGTATTAAAAAAAGGAGTGTCTATTACAATCGACTGAAATTGAATTGGCCTTAAATCAAATACTTGTAGAGGAAACTCCTGAACACAAACATACTATAATTCATCATTCGGCTGCCGTAAAATCATCATCAACCTGCTGTACAATGATCAACACATTATGAACTAATCACATACTAAATATTTCATCGTCATGAAGCTTTAAATACAGTTTTTTCGACTGAAATTCACAGTCAACTCACTATGATAAACAGTAACTTTAAAAGTGTATCGAGCTTTGATGAATTTTACAGTGTTCGTTTTACTAAAATTCCAGTCAGTAACAACCAGATCACAACAAAGATACTGGAACTTCCGTAAAAATAAGGAGAAACAACCAGTAACAATGTGTGCTTTATGATCAAATAAGAACGAGAAAGAGGATGGAGGAAGAAGGGGACGGAATAGCTACACAATCAGGAAACTACAGTCACACCAAGAAGACAAACTGCAGGTCAGTACTCTCGCAATCTCCTCCAAATAGTTCTTCCAGTACAAGAAGATCAACACCTAAGAGCATCATTAAAACATGTCTAGAACACCAATAGTTCAGAAAAATGTAGCACTGTAAATTAAGGTAACTGTATACTGTAAAATCTATACCAGGTCACTGTAAAATACAACAATCACAAGCTTTATGGTACTGCTGTAAATTACAGAAGTTATAGGATTGTAAATCTTCGAAAAGGGTAGTGTAAATTCAAGCAGAAGGTCACTGTAAATTCAAACAATCAAAAAAATTATAGTGCTGTAAATTATAGAAGCTACAGGACACTAAATCCATCATCAGGTTAGTCATCAATTAACTATAATTTACTACGAAAACAGAAACAAGTAGACTTCTTTGAGTACTACAGTATGGTAAAATCCATCATAGCAATTCAAAAAATTCTAGTAGCTACAGGGCAATTATTCGATCGTCATGTATTGTAAATTCATCATGAAGAAACGGCAAAGTAAACACAAACTTTTAGGAGGCACTCTAAACTGGACAGTATTACCTGTTAACCAGAAACAAAACAAAATAAATTTCTAAAGGACGAACAAAATGAACTTCTTCACTGACTTCACTCAACATACATAGACAAACAAATCGGAAAAATATATCACTTCACTTGCATGACTTCACCCAACATACATAGACAAACAAGTCAAAAAAATATAGGGGACAATGAGGTGCTTCACTTGCATGACTTCACCAACATACATGGAAAAACTCTGAACCACAAACCTTAAATATGATTCTTCTACTGCATGTAGGGGCTTGACTCCACCCAACATACAAAGATAGAAGGTCAGCATGTGCATCATTCAAGGCGGCCAAATATTGCAAAGGACATGTAATTTATATACACTGAAGATGAACCTTCTCTCAATGTAAGTAAAAAAGCAACTACTTCTTCACAAGGATACAATTTTGTAAGTAGCAAAACATACTTTTATTTGAGTGAAACAATATTGAAAGTACTAAAAATATAAAGGGTCATTATTGAAGGAAAAGATATATTCCTATGCGAATTTCTTGATGAAAAATTTGTAACACAACACCCTTGCTTTACTACCGTCACGACTCCGCCAACCCAAACATCTTACTCCTGCTAGCAACGTCACTCGACATGGTGAGGGTGAAAACTCTGTCACATGCTCAAGGGTTATATTATTGGCATTGCTAGTTGAAGGTTATCTACATGGCTTAAAATCATTATTCTAACCTGAAACAACAAGATAAACATACCTATATAGGCCTTGGAGAGACTACGTATTGTTGCCAGTGTTTGATGAAGCTTCAGATTAAATTACTATGTATAATATGCTTAATTTTATTAGTGTATGCATGATTTTCTTACAATCAAGGGAAAATGTAGTAATATAATCTGAAGCTTCATGAAACAGCAGGAGTACTACAAAGCTGAAGGTCCCCTGCCTGTAGAATCTAATGTACAATAAGCAATGCCTTTTTTTGACCTCCTCTTGTACAGAAAATCGTTCCCCATACTGTACCACCATAGTCAAGAAGCTAGAGTATTTCGCTCTGAAGGACCAAGGTGATTCGATGCACGATCGTCATGCCAATCACCCCTGAGTAATGCTATTGTGGTGTGTCCGATATCAGGCTATCTGTTGCAAGAGGTTGCAAGTCCACAGAAGCAGTGGCAGAACCAGTATCTTGGTCCGTCTCAGAATCACCCAACTGAGATAGACGGGCTGACACTGGCCCACACACCAGCAATTTCAGAAGCACCAAAACTACCAGAATATGAACTCTATGGTACGAGTAAAGCAGAGCCGGCTAATCATGTTTTAGCCCCTTTCTCCGAACTTCAAATCATAACTGATAGTGACCCGATGCTTGAAATGTAGAATAACAATTTTCAGTCATTATTAGATAAGTTAAGAAGATAGGAGGGCCTCTGTATTTGAGAAATGCACAAAGCCGTAGTAGCCAGTACAAGATTTACAAAGTATCAACGGGAACACGTAGGTTCATAGAATTGTACGAATGTGAAGACATATCGAACTAAAAAACAATTACGAGCAACAGATTCATACTTCGAGCCAAGACAAACAGATTTTTTAAGTGATTGTTTAGTAATTTGAGAAATGACAAGCAATGAACATGTGAATATCAAGACTACCTCCTAGATTTGATTGTCAGTGTACTCTCCTAGAGGGTCAAGGTTGTTTCTCACAGTTCAATCGAACATTGATGATGGCCAATCTAGAAATCAGATCGTACAACCCAATGGTGCCAATGTCGATGATGTCTACTATTATCTAACCGATAGTAGGACACATGATACAGAAAAGGGCATGCATGAGAGTTGATTTACCACTACATATTCTACCAAATATACCTGTCTGCATACCTTGGAGTATATCTCACGTGCATCATTATTAAAAAGTTAATGGCATAAGCTACTTAGTAATATTCTATTATTGATCTGGCAAATCACTGAATCAAACAGTTCATTTGCCCATGAGTTTAGATTTCTGGCAATTTACTCACAAGGGGAAAAAAGGTGCAGCTTCTTTAGAACATGCCGACACAAAAATGTAAATACGTAACAGAAGTGGGCAAGAGGGAAAATAGATTATGGTATTTACATGGAGGTTATGGATCTGAATTTCTCCCTCTGATGGCCAGCTATTAGATAACCAATCTTCAGACATTGAAAGAGAGGCCTCTGTTATGCTTCTTGTTGGGAAGATTTTCCCTGAAGTAAGAAGGCAGTGAGATTAAAAGTTGGGAACACAACTTGGCACAGGGCTTAATCCATGTTTTGAAATCATTCATCTATCTCTTAAAAAACATCACTTTCTCTATAGACAATGTAAACTAAAACTGATGACAATTATTTTCAGCAGACCAAGAAAGAACAATGGTTTGCCAAGAAATACTAATGAAACTAACAATTACCATTGTACGCTCTAGCATATTAGGAATTTCATTTCATTTACCATGTAGTACAAAACCTAAGTATTGTCTGGAAACATATACGTCAAATAAATATAGTGGAAATGACCACAACGACATACCTGCAGGAGAGCCACAACTTGAGCAGCAAATTGCAAAAGAACTTAGTTTGCTTGAGGAAATATCACATGTTAAAATCTCCATGGTTCCCTAGATGCATAAACATCATCGCCCTACAGGCAAACATGACTTGCCAAAGCGGATCAGTATACAACATCCAAACTTACCAATAAATCGAGGAAATGTGAAAACATCAACGCTGTTACGGCAAGCACGACAACCACTTTAGAAATTTGAGCTTTAGTCATGTTGCTGCATATTTGGAACATCATAATGTTATTCCTACTGAACCTTGTGTTAGCCATTTGAATAATTACAACTAAAATGATATGTAACGAATTCTATATCTGGCTAAATTGACTACCTAATGTCCATGCTTATATAGCACAAAAAGTGAAGATTAATGTCCACGCTTATACAGCCCACCTTTCCCCATAAAATTTGAAAAGAAGCACGCGAAAGGGACAGAAAGCAGAAAAGAATCGAACGCTCTCTGCCTTGAAGACTAGACTAATGAAGAAAAACTCAGAATCGTTAGCTAGCTAAGCATTGATTAGCAGCTAATTAATCTGTGACGCCTTAGTTCCATCCTCTGTGGTTCATTATTAATTTGATGTCATGGTGTCGTGTGGTAGCTAGCTAGCTAGCTAGCGCCATAAGTATAATATATACACCGATGGATCAGTTCATCCGTGCTATCAATCAAGTCAACTTTAATATCCACACAATCTAATCAGAATTAGCAGCTCACCGTGTTGAACGTGGCATCTTTGAAGCGACTATTCCGGGCTGATTTCTGCCTGTATCCGGTAGGCTAAATGGATCTTTTTGCACGTCGTGATTCTCGACAAGCCTGGTTAAAAACCTTCCTTCTAAGATCTCCTTTGCACCTAGAAGGTACAAAAAATATTGCCGTTTAAGTAAGTGATATATTTTTCGTTTTCTTTTGAACTGGTCAGAAGGAAGAGTTTCTATTAATAGTAACTGTGTACTCCATTTGTCCCGAAATGTAAGACGTTTTTTTAATACTATGATAGTGTCAAAAAGCGTCTTACATTTTGGGATGGAGGGGGTAGGTGCGAAGGGTGTTCGGCCATTCGAACTGAAATATGGAAAGGTCAGGTTTCTTCTCCGTACGTTGCAATAATGTTGTTGTATTCTTACCTAAAATTTTAAAGCCTCCATTCAGGTTTATAGCCCCACGCATATTTGAAGCTAACTACTTTATTATTATTTTGGTGCTGACTTTATGTCAATCAATTAATATTCATAAGAAGTTTTCAACGGTATAAATTTTATTGCGCATAAATCGTATATTACTGAATTGTTACAAGTAGTTTTTCTCCCCTGTTATGCACGCACAAGTACTTATGGGAGCATGTTTTTCTCCCCTTTTCTTTTAAATTTATGAACCTTTTAAATTTGCAAACTTTTTAAAATTCATGAATGTTTTTTCAAATTCATGAACATTCTGTGAACTTCTTAAAAGGCATGAACTTTTTCCAAATCCATAAAATTATTCAAATGCACATTTTTTTTCCAAATGACAGACTTTTTTTCAAATCCAAAAATATTCTTTGAATGCTCGAACTATTTTTCAAACCCCATGAACTTTTTTGAACTCCTGAATTTTTACGTGCCCACCAACATTTTTTCAAATCCCGCAAACTTTTTTGAGTCCGCCAACTTTTTTTTCAAATCCATGAGCATTTGACTTGAATTCCTGATTTTTTGGATTTTTTATTTTCTTTCTAAAAAAAGTCAACGACGACCGATCAACCATTAATCGAGCGACCAGAAACAAATGTATGTGATAGATTGTCTCGACTCATTGTTGGGCCAGCCCGCGAAGATGGGTGTGTGAGCGCCAGGTACGCAATCGGCGTATAAACGTGAGAGCAACTAACTAAAGGCTATCCCTTTTGTTGGCTGAGAGCGTGCCAAGTGATGTGTCCAGCCATCGCCATATACCACGTAATGGGTGTTTTCTATGGACTTTTTTAAATTTTTCTGTACATATTTTCGGGTTTTATATGTTTTTTTTGGCATTTTGATTTACTCCTGGTTTTCCCCTAGTGTTTGGACAGACAAAATTCATGAAAGTTTTTTTGGGTGCTTTTTTTATGTGCTTCCATGAGAAACACAAATTTGGTTTTTTGTGGAGGCACATTTGTTTTTCCGCGAGAAGCACAATTGTGCTTCTCGGAAAGAAAAATAATCCTGAATTTCTTTTTGCGTATTTTTCCTGCTTCCATGAGAAGCACAGATTTGCTTCCCATCGAGGCACAGATTTGCTACTCCGAGAAGCAACTATGCTTCTTCGAAAGGAAAAATAATCGTGAAATTTGTTTTGCACGGATTTTTTTCTTCAAGGGAAGCACATATTTTCTTCGTCCAGAGGCAGCTGTGCTACTCAGAAAGGGAGAAAAATTCAAGACTTTTTTTGTGTTCCCACGATAAGCACATATTTGCTTTTCATGCAGGCATAGATTTGCTTCCACGAGAAGCACAGCTATGCTTCATTGAAGGTGAAAAATAGCAAAAAAGAAATCTTCCACGTGAAGCATAGATCTGCATCTCATGGAGGCATAGACCTGTGCTTCTCGAAAGAAAATCGTGCTTCCGGCTTCAGGTTTTTTCCTCAGTTTTTTCATGAAAAAAAGTTCATCAAAACATATTAACATGGAATCTTATTCCAAAGATCTTGACGCAAGAAATTCAACGACAAAAATGGTTCAGGATTTGGACACAGGGTTCAATTGAAAAAATAAATTATTATGAAAAATCTATGTTGCGACAAGTGACGCACATGCAATGTGCCACTTGTCAGCGTTTAAGAAGATGAGAGTTACCTTTGCAAGATAACCCTTAACAAATGATTTCATATAAACGGTGAGGAGCAGTCCCATCCACCACCTCCGTCTTAAATACCTCAAAACGTAAAACACTCTACCTCTCTTGCCTGGAAGCTAACAACGCTTAAGGCGCTCATTTGCTAGTGGTTCGCGGCCCATATTTGAAGTTCGCTCGTGGGCTCAGTTGTTCGCGATGAACGCTTGCGCCACCATTAATTTTTCTAGCTCGCCAGGCTGCGTTAGCTCGCTGGTTCAGAAATATAGCATACCATTTTCATATATTTAAAATACTTATATTTTAGACAATGTTCATTGCTTTAAAAATGTTTATGGGTTAAAAATATATAGATTAAAAAATAACACGAAATCAAAAAAGTTCATGAATTTTAAATCATTCCTTAATTTTTTTAAAAAACTTATACAAATTATTCACAAATCTAATAAAAGTTAACGAATCTGAAAAAATGTTCCTAAATTGTAAAAAAACATTCATGACTCTACAGAAGATGTTCGCGCATTTCATTATATTAATGTATTAAAAACTATTCATGAATTTGAAAAGTTCATAAATTTGGAAAAAGATGAATTTGAAAAATTATTATTATTTAAAGAAAAATGGAACTGAAAATTAAATGAAAAACTAAACTAAACCTATGTAAAAACGCAAAAGAAGAAGAAACGTAGATTGGTAACTTCTAAAAGCTTTCCAAAACCGATCAAAGCCGGTTGACCCACCTAAAGGAACCAAACGTTGAAGTGATGTGCGCCCTGTACCGATATAACTCAATTTGGTGCCGAAAATGCTAGACTTACATATAGTCATGAAGATTTTTTTGTTGTGGAGTTACGTGCTGGCATGTCCTATTTTTACTCGTCTAATTAACTGACCGCTCCTACTTTGCTACACCTAGAATGATTTAGGGGTGACGGGATTGCTTAGTGATGTGGAAATTTTTAATTGGAGATTAGTAGGACGTGGGCCCACTCTAAAATGTGGGGGGTCAGTTGATTAATTTTTGTATCATAAGAAGGGCCGCCCCTCTGATTTTCATTAAAGAAAACCATATGGTTCAGTAATAGCCTAAAGCAACAAACTGTTAGGAAATTAAAACATAACCAACTGCTTGGTCACAAACGACCATAGCAACAAGAAGAGTAGCAAAAGCCATGCTCACCGATGATAAAACCTTAGAACTATAGACTATAGATCAAGTCTTAAACCACAAAAGAAAATAGACCAAGGAGATAACAAGCAAACAAGTCTTAGACAATACCAAAAGCGAAGAAGTAAAACAATTCTGGGGAAAACGCATGTCATTAGCCGCAGCAAAGTTAAGTAGTCACAAAAACATCACCCAGAGCCAGAGCATCTTCTACGATCTTCAGCCACTGCCCTGCGATGCCTTGTACACTTCACTTGCTACTTGTTCTAACAGCCTTGCTCCCAACATCAGAACCTCTTTGTTTGCCTCCTTTATCTACAAAATAGACAACCCAGTGATCCAAACGAAAATGAGCTTGATGAGAATCATGGGGTCACTATTTTTTTTGTTAAATATCACACTAGTCATGTATTTCCACAAAGTCCAGAATATTGCAAATACATCAACAAAAAACATTTTTTGTTATCCTTTGAAAAGCTTCTAATCCAGCTTCCAAAGCAATGTTCAACAAAAGTATGAATTGTGTGTAGGTTAAAAGAACATTTCAACTAGCTTCACACAAGGGTAGCAGCAGAACATCAAAATAATAAATGATATATTGTTTCAACTTGCCAAAAAAGACACATATTTTACTACCCTTCCATCCCCTCCTATGGAGGGATTCCTTGGTTAGTATGTTTTTTTGGCAATAAGACAAAGAAAGACTTTGGTTTTCGCAGGCACTTTGACCTTCCAAAGAAATTGTTGTCGAAATTTACAATCTGCCTCAATGAGCTTCCTATATAAGGAGTTGACAGTAAAAAATATATCAGTAGTCAAAGTCCACTTAGGATCATCTTTGTCAGACCCCATTTCAATTCTTTCACATCTCAGTTTAAGATTTCTCCATAGTTCCAGTGTTTCCCCACACAATGTTGTTCTAAATCTAAAACCTTCCCGTCCTATATGAAGTGTTTCAACCACAGTAATATTGTGGTTATAGCAAAGGAAAAATTAGGCTAGAAAAAGCAATTTTAAGGGTTTATCATCTCCCCAAATATCTTCCTAGAACCTAGTGTTATGACCATCCCCTAGGTTTTTGTCTTACAAAATTGATGAGATGGGTATTTGACTTCAAGTAAAGTGCCCAAAATTGGGAATCTCCTACTGTAATTATGTTTAGCCCTAGAGACACATCCATCGGGCACATATTTATTGAGTAAGATAGATTGCCAAAGACTACTTTTAGTTTCAAACTTCCAAAACCATTTAGCTAATAGAGCTTTGTCCATAATTTCAAGATTTAAAATCCCTAGAACCATAGGTCTTTAGGTTTGCAGCAGGTTTTCCAGTTGACCAAATGATGTTTCTTTTTGTCTTCATCCCCCTACCAAACCATTCTATCTCTTAAGAAAATCAGCTTTCTTCAAATCACCCATTGGGATGGGGTAGAATGACATCATAAATAGTGACATATTAGTTAAGTGTGTCTGTACCAAAGTAATCCTTCCACCAATTGATCACGGAAGCTTCGCTTACTACCAGGAAGACCTCTGCTTAATTTTTTCCACCATACAAGTCCAATGTTTATTTCTGATTCTAATATTAGACGCAAGCATCCTTAGGTATCTGATAGGTAAACTACCCATTTTACAAGTAAAAATTTCCGAGAATATGTTCATTTTGTTCTTGGCCTCTCCAAAAAAGAATAATTCACTTTTATGGAAATTAATTGGGAGACCAGACATCTCTTCAAAGGCGCTAAGAATAAATTTCAAATTCCTAGCACTTTCTATATCATCTTTGTAAGTGCATCTAGTGCCACCCCTAGTTGGTTTTGCAGTATTGACGACAAACCTGGTTGAGGGACTAATGTGTTTGTGAGAATTGCAGGATAACACAGTCCCTCATTGATTCAGTTTACCTACCAGAGATGACCCCTAAAAATGTGTGAAGACATTGAAGACAATGGTGGTATGTGAAGATATTCACATTGAAGACTATGACATGAGAAGACATCGCATGAAGACTTTGGAGCGCGAAGATATAGTTGTTTCGTAGTTTCATTTTCTTCTTTGTTGAGTCATAGGAACCACCGTACTATTAAGTGGGGTCCAAGTGAACAAAGTCACAGTGACTGAAGAGATGCTCAACCAAATCCTATGTCTTCGAGCGAAGACAATGAGAGAAAATCTTATCCAGAGGCGGATGAGTCACCTTTACTTGTAGCCCAAGTCAAGCTGCCGCGTGTGTTTGAAATCTAACCGTTGGAACACGTGTCAGTTCCTTAGTGACCCAGGGTCATTTCGGACAAATCAGGTCGGGTTGCCTAGTGGCTATAAATAGGCCACCCCCTACACCATAAATTGGTGGCTGCTCAAAGTTAGTGCACGGCTTTTGTCGTTTGAGAGCAACCCACCTCCGAAGCTTTTGAGAAAGAGAAATCCTTGCGAGGACAAAGCCCAAACACCCAGAGCCAAAGAGTGTTAGGCATCACTGAAGTCCTTCTGTCTGCGTGACCTGAAGAATTGTTACACTTGAGGACTGTGAATCCTCCAGCCGGTTAGGCATCGCGTTCTGAGCATCCAAGAGTCATTGTGGATCGCCGGTGAACGAAGTCTGTGAAGGTTTGGAAGTCTACCTTGAATACTTACTAGAGTGATTGGGTGAGGACTGGGTGTCCTTAGCTCAAGGGGAATAAGGTGAAGACACGGTCTTCTGAGTTAAATCTCAGCCTCCCTAACCCACGTCATAGCTTGTCACAAAGAATCGAACTGGTCCAACAAATCCTTGTCCTCACCAAGCGACTGGTTCTATCTTCTCCCTCTCTTTATTTACAGTTTGTCTTCGTGAAGTCATTGCCTGCTTGTGTTACCTGTTTGACTTCACTGTGTGACTTCGATTGTTGTTTGGCTTCTCACTATGTTCCATCCTGATCATTACTACCTATCTGCTATTAGTCTTCGTGCTTTCACTTCATTGAATACTTGACTATGGCCGGCCTAGTGTAGTCTACCTTCCGCTGCATGTTAATAGATTCATTTCTATCGTTTGTCTTTGAAACTCTCATGTTTTGAAGACTTACATAAAAATCGCCTATTCACCCCCCTCTAGTTGATACTAGCACTTTCAATTGGTATCAGAGCAAGGTACTCCTTGTTCCGCGTGATTCGTTTTAACCACCTGGAGTTTTAGCTATGTCGACTGCAGGGATAATTAAAGTCTCCTTGCGTGCCCTGTCTTCGATGGCACTGATTACCCCTACTGGAAGAATAAGATGCGCATGCATCTTGAAGCCATTGGTGTCGATCTATGGTATGTCGTCAAGAACGACGTTCCCAAGACTGGTGAAGGTGTCACCCCTGCTGATGTCAAGAAGTTCGTTCAACTGGATTCTACTGCCAAGAACATCATCTGTGGTCATCTGACCAAAGGACGGTATGGTTGTGTGAGTGCTCCGAAACGCCGGCTAGTCTGGACCGCTCTCCAAGGTCAACAAAGGCGTCTCAACCCAGAGAGATCAAAGGATCAGTGTCCTTCGCAACCTGTTCAACCGCTTCAAGAGAAACGACAATGAGAATGTCCAGCCCATGTTTGATCGCCTCACTGACATCACTAATGAGCTTCATGCTCTTGGTGCTACTGAGATCACCAAGCACGAAATCGTCAAGACACTCCTCAGATCACTTGACAACTCGTTTGACACCCTAGCCCTGATGAGTCAAGAACGCCCTGACTTCAAGACACTCGATCCGTCTGACGTACTTGAGAGGCTCAACACACATGAGTTTCAGCTATCTGAGAAAAGAGATATCTATGGTTCCAACTATGGCCGAACTCGCGCTTTGAAGGCAAAGGCTGCTTCCTCATCTGAAGAAGAATCAATCAAGTTCCGTGATCCTCAAGACATTGGAAAGGAGCTTTTTATGCTTGTGAAGAAGTTCCAGAAGTTCACCAAGAAGAAAGGCTTCAGAAAGTCTTCACGATCCAGCTCAAGAAATGATGAAGCTTCTACTCATGACCACAAGAAGAGAACATGCCACAAGTGCAAGAAACCTGTTCACTACATCTCTGAGTGTCCACAGTGGGACGATGAAAACAAGAAGAAGAAAAAGAGCAAGGAATATGATTCTGATGACAAGAAGAAGAAGAAATCCTCAAAGTCTTCTTCAAAATCTTCATCGAAGTCTTCATCACACAAGAAGAACTCATCTGGCATGGCTCGTGCTTTCGTTGGCAAGGAGATGGATTCAGAGGAGGAGTCTGCTTCTGAGGAGGCAGAGGTGACACAGAAATTGAGAAGCAGACTCTGGCGTTGCAAGTCTGGCTCTAGCCACAGCCTACGTTGCCAAGTCCATCTTCAAAACTGAAGATAATGGCTCCGTCACCAATGCTGATGCTAATGACAAGGACGACTCCGCTCCCACTCCATCGCTTCATGGCACGCGTGCCAAGGTAAACTCACGCGATGCTTACTTTCAAACTCAAGTGAAGATGACCCTGATTGTGAATCCAAACCCAGCTACAAAACACTTGCTAAAATTGCAACTGAACAACAGAAAGCTATGGAACATATTCAAAAATTGTTAGACAAAAGTGATGACCTGTTGGACACGGAAATGACCCGATCTCAGTCCTTAATTGAAGACATAAAAAATCTTCATATTAAGTACGAGGAACTTGAAAGTCGTCATGAAACGCTCTCAACAACTCATGAAAAGCTTTCCTACGATTATCTTCAAAGGAAGCAAGAACTTGAGAAATTGAGAGCGGCTCATGAAGATCTTCAAAAGAGAATGAGTCACTTCGTGCTCAACATATCAGTCCCGGCCAGAAGGATTTGAACCACCATGTCTAAAATGCCTTGAGTGTGATAACGCTTACTTCTGGTTGAATGTTCTCTGCTGCTGCTGTTGCAATATCTTCAATCACGATGTGGTAACTAACCCTCTCACGAGGATGCCACCACTATTGCTGATGAAAATGCTAGGTTGAAGACATTGCTTGAAACAGGGATGTACAAAAGTCTCAAAGGGCATCAGACACTGTGCGATGTCCTCAAAAAGCAGATTCTGAACCAAAACCCTAGGAAAGAGGGTGTTGGGTTCGAGAGGAAAATGAATGTTGATGGTTCTTACTGGAAACCTGAGCAGTACCCCAAAACCAAATGGGTTGCTGCAAAGGAACCTTCAGTGGATCCATCCACCTTATCTGGCTTCACTTGTTCTAACCCCGTCATCATTGATGAATCCTTTGATGCAAACTATAAACTGTTTAAGAATTAGAATGGTGAAGTGTTTGCCAGGTATATTGGTACTAATTGAAGGAATGGGCCACCTATGAAGAAGATCTGGGTACCCAAAAGCTGTCTTGAGAATCTTCCTGTGAATGTCTGATAACCCACACGTATAGGGGATCGCAACAGTTTTCGAGGGTAGAGTATTCAACCCAAATTTATTGATTCGACACAAGGGGAGCCAAAGAATATTCTCAAGTATTAGCAGTTGAGTTGTCAATTCAACCACACCTGGATAACTTACTATCTGCAGCAAAGTGTTTAGTAGCAAAGTAATATGATAGTAGTGGTAACGGTAACAAAGGTAACAGAAGCAAAAGTAATATTTTTGGTGTTCTGTAGTGATTGTAACAATAGCAACGGGAAAGTAAATAAGCGAGAACCAATATAGGAAAAGCTCGTAGGATTGGATCGGTGATGGATAATTATGCCGGATGCGGTTCATCATGTAACAGTCATAACATAGGGTGACACAGAACTAGCTCCAATTCATCAATGTAATGTAGGCATGTATTCTGAATATAGTCATACGTGCTTATGGAAAAGAACTTGCATGACATCTTTTGTCCTACCCTCCCGTGGCAGCGGGTCCTAATGGAAACTAAGGGATATTAAGGCCTCCTTTTAATAGAGAACCGGAACAAAGCATTAGCACATAGTGAATACATGAACTCCTCAAACTATGGTCATCACTGGGAGTGGTCCCGATTATTGTCACTTCGGGGTTGCCGGATCATAACACATAGTAGGTAACTATGGACATGCAATATAGTATGAAGAACACACATATATTCATGAAAACATAATAGGTTCAGATCTGAAATCATGGCACTCGGGCCCTAGTGACAAGCATTAAGCATAGCAAAGTCATAGCAACATCAATCTCAGAACATAGTGGATACTAGGATCAAACCCTAACAAAACTAACTTGATTACATGATAGATCTCATCCAACCCATCACCGTCCAGCAAGCCTCACGATGGAATTACTCACGCATGGCGGTGAGCATCATGAAATTGGTGATGGAGGATGGTTGATGATGACGACGGCGACGAATCCCCCTCTCCGGAGCCCCGAACGGACTCCAGATCAGCCCTCCCGAGAGGTTTTAGGGCTTGGCGGCGGCTCTGTATCGTAAAACGCGATGGATTCTTCTTCTTGATTTTTTTCTCCCCGAAAGCAAATATATAGAGTTGGAGTTGGCGTCGGAGGAGCTCCAGGGGGGCCACGAGGTAGGGGGCGCGCCCCCACCCTCGTAGACAGGGTGTGGGCCCCCTGGCCTTCATCTTTTGCAATGATTTTTTATTATTCCCAAATAGATGTTCCGTGGAGTTTCAGGTCATTCCGAGAACTTTTGTTTCTGCACATAAATAACACCATGGCAATTCTGCTGAAAACAACGTCAGTCCGGGTTAGTTCCATTCAAATCATGCAAGTTAGAGTCCAAAATAAGGGCAAAAGTGTTTGGAAAAGTAGATACGACGGAGATGTATCAACTCCCCCAAGCTTAAACCTTTGCTTGTCCTCAAGCAATTCAGTTGACAAACTGAAAGTGATAAAGAAAAACTTTTACAAACTCTGTTTGCTCTTGTTGTTGTAAATATGTAAAGACAACATTCAAGTTTTCAGAAAAGATTATGACTAACCACATTTGGTCTCATGTTTACTCATATCAATAGCATAATCAACTGGCGAGTCATAATAATAAATGTCGGATGACAATACTTTCTCAAAACAATCATGATATGTTATAACAAGATGGTATCTCGCTAGCCCTTTCTGAGACCGCAAAACATAAATGCAGAGCACCTTTAAAGATCAAGGACTGATTAGACATTATAATTCATGGTAAAAGAGATCCAGTCATAGTCATACCCAATATAAATTAATAGTAATGGATGCAAATAACAGCTACGCTCTCCAGCTAGTGCTTTTTAATAAGAGGGTGATGACTCAACATAAAAGTAAATAGATATGCCCTTTGCAGAGGGAAGCAGGGATTTGTAGAGGTGCCAGAGCTTGGTTTTGAAATAGAGATAATAATATTTTGAGCGGTATACTTTCATTGTCAACATAACAACTAAGAGATGGCAATATCTTCCATGCTACACACATTATAGGCGGTTCCCAAACAGAATGGTAAAGTTTATACTTCCCCTCCACCAACAAGCATCAATCCATGACTTGCTCGAAACAACGAGTGTCTCCAACTAGCAACTGTCCCAGGGGAGTTTTGTTTACAGTTATTTTGATTTAGTTTGCATAAAGCATGGGACTGGGCATCCCGGAGACTAGCCATTTTCTCATGAATGAGGAGCGGAGTCCACTCCTCGTGAGAATAACCCGCCTAACATGGAAGATAAGGGCAACCCTAGTTGATACATGAGCTATTCGAGCATACAAAATATCATGTTTATTTGAAGGTTTAGAGTTTGGCACATACAAATTTACTTGGAACGGCAGGTAGATACCGCATATAGGAAGGTATAGTGGACTCATATGGAATAACTTTGGGGTTTAAGGGATTGGATGCACAAGTAGTATTCCCGCTTAGTACAAGTGAAGGCTAACAAAAGACTGGGAAGCGACCAACTAGAGAGCGACAACAGTCATGAACATGCATTAAAATTAATAAACATTGGATGCAAGCATGAGTAGGATAGAATCCACCATGAACATAAATATCGTGAAGGCTATGTTGATTTTGTTTCAACTACATGTGTGAACATGTGCCAAGTCAAGTCACTTAAATCATTCAAAGGAGGATACCACCCCATCATACCACATCACAACCATTTTAATAGCATGTTGGCACACAAGGTAAACCATTATAACTCATAGCTAATCAAGCATGGCACAAGAAACTATGATCTCTAATTGTCATTGCAAACATGTTTATTCATAATAAGCTGAATCAGGAACGATGAACTCATCATATTTACAAAAACAAGAGAGGTCGAGTTCATACCAGCTTTTCTCATCTCAGTCAATCCATCATATATCATCATAATTGCCTTTCACTTGCACGACCGAACAATGTAAAAACAATAAGAGTGCACGTGCATTGGACTAAGCTGGAATTTGCGAGCATTCAATAAACAGAAGAAGACAAGGCAATATGGGCTCTTGGTTAAATCAACAGTAATGCATATAAGAGCCACTTCAACAATTTAATCATGGTGTTCTCCTATCGACCCCCAAAGAAAAGAAAATAAATAAAACTATTTACACGGGAAAGCTCCCAACAGGCAAAAGAAGAAGGGGAAATATTTTTTGGGTTTTCTTTTTCTAATTATTACTACTACAACAAGAAAAGTAAACTAACTAAAAGTTACTACTAATTTTTTTGTTTTTTTCTTAAGGTTTAACAAACACACAAGAAGAAAGCAGGAAAAAGAAAATAAACTAGCATGGATATTACTGTGAAAAAGTATGAGCACCGGCACCTAGCAATGAGTGTGTGTGAACATAAATGTAATGTCGGTGGGAAATACGTACTCCCCCAAGCTTAGGCTTTTGGCTTAAGTTGGTTTATTGCCAGGGATGGCCTGGCGGATATCCGTAGGTGTAGCTGGGGTCGTACTGAGATGAAGAGGACTCTGACTGCCACTGGCTGGCAATCATCTCCGGATCTCACTGGTAATTAGACTGTCGTGGAGGCTCAAATTGTGGCTCCGGCTCCGGGGCTGGTGTAGGGTTCCGGTAGGCTTGAATGGCAGCCCACGGAACGAGATAAGGACCTTCAGATAAATCAAACAAGGAAGGAGCAGGCAAGGTAATAGTCTCAGGGTGATGTTGATGAAAGAACATTTTGTACTTAAGCTCCCTTTCCCCGCTCTTAACAATAAAGTCATGCGCTAGCATACTCTTATAATCTAAATAAGCATTGGGCATCAATTTTTCTTCTTTCTCATAGAGCCTAATAGGTATGTTAAAATGTGTAGCTAGGCGTGAAGCATAAATACCTCCAAAGATGGGGCCCTTAGTACGGTTCAGACTTAACCGTTTAGCAACGATACTGCCCATACTAACAGTGTTATCGCGGAATAAACCATGGAACAAAATGATAATATCAGGAACACTAAGGTTTCCACAGTTTCAGCGACCAATCAAGCAACGACTAGCAGATATGGTAAAGTAGCGTAAAACAGGAAAATGTATGCTAGTGATTCTTGCATCGGAAACCTTCCTGGTTTCTCCCACAGTGATGGTGTCAATAAATTCTTCCACATATTTACGATGTGGTTCATCTAAAGTACCCGCGAAGGGTATTTTGCAAACCTTGCAAAATTTAGCTAGTGGCATCTTCTTAACAACATCATATAAATGAAACTCTACTGAAGGAGGTGATTCCTTAGGAAAATAGTAGAAGTTTTGCACAAAAGTATTGGTGAGTAAGAGATACTGATGACGTTGGTTGTGGAGGAAGTTGGTGAGGCCAGCATTCTCAGCCAATGAATAGAAATCATCATAAATCCCGGCTGCTCTCAAGAAATCATCGGAAGGCCATTCACACGGCCGGACCTCCGCGGTGCGAGGCAAATTATATTTGGGCCTCTGTGCTTCTTCATTTTGCTTTTCCTTCGAGCTTCGGCTCGACGAGCCCCTCAAAAATGTCTTCATCATTTTCAAGGAACAATCTCCCCAAGCAGTTTCGTGAGAAGTGCTTTGGGCAAGGAGATCGAAAATCACAGCAAAGTGAGCTAGAACTCGTGCTTGAGCTGGATACTGGTGTTTGTGGAAGGAAGAAGAACTGTATGGGTGCAGGAATAAGTGGAGGAGGACCATCGTGGGCCCACGAGGCAGGGGGCGTGCCCTGGGGGGTAGGGCGCACCCTCCACCCTCGTGGCCAGGTGGTTGACCCCCCCTGCTGTGTTCTCAGTTCCAGAAATTCTCAAATATTCTAGAAAAAATCATATTCCATTTTCAGGACATTTGGAGAACTTTTATTTTCGTGGTAATCTTATATTGCACAGATAATTCAGAAAACAGACAGAAAATACTATTTTTACTTTATTTCAACTAAATAACCGAAAGTAGAAAGAGGGTACAGAAGGTTGTGCCTTCTAGTTTTATCCATCTCATGATCATCAAAACACTACTCGAAACAGAGTATTTGCCATCAGCCAGCTCTTTGCCATCTGCCAGCTGATGGCAAAGAACGTCTTTGCCATCTGCTTATAAAAAACAGATGGCAAAGAACTGACAGACGGCAAAGAACATGGTTGCCATCAGCCAATTCTTTGCCATCTGCTAGTGGATGGCAAATAATCTTTGCCATCTGCCAGCGTATGGCAAAGAGGTTGGCAAATCGTGGCCGTTAAGAGTGTAACGGCGTACCAGCCCACCTCTTTGCCATCCGCCAGCCAGACGGCAAAGATTCTTTGCCATCTCATGGCAGATGGCAAAGAGATAGGGTTATTTTTTCCGTGTAAAAAACCTGTGGGGTTATTTTTGTTCTCATTGGTTGAAATGTTTGTGTCATGGATTGATGACATGGCATCCATCCATCCATCCATCCATCCCATTTATCTAAACAAAAAAAAGAGAAAGAAAGAAAAGAACCCCCACCCTCCGGGCAGCCCAACCACCCAAACCCTATCCCATCCCACTCCATCGTCGCCGCCCCCAGATGCAATCTCGCCGCCGCCACGCTCGCGCACGCTCGCCGCCGCCATCCATCCATCCTCTCGAGCTCGCGCACGCTCGCCGCCGCCACGTCCGCCGCCGCAGGCGGCGTACGTGAAGCTCGCGCTGCACGTGCTCAAGCACCCGGCGGCGGCCGTCAACGGGCTCCTCGTCGGCCGCTGGCGGACCCGCCGCCTCCCGGCCGTTGTCTCGCCGCCGACGCCGTGCCGCTCTCCCACCAGCCGCACCACCTCCCCGCTGCTCCCCACGCCGAAGCTCGCGCCACCTCGCCGAGGACCACTTCCAGCGCAGGCCTCGCGCCGCGTCGTCGGATACTACCACGGCAACGGGCGCCGCGACGACGCCGACCTCCCCGCCGTCGCCAAGCGCGTCGGGGACCACATCTTCCGCTACTTCCCCCGCGCCACCGTGCTGCTGGTCGATGTTGTGCTTTCCTCTGTTTCCCCTGTCTTGAGCGGTTATGGGGGTGCGGAGATCTCGCTTGGGTGCTGATTGGGGTTCTCCTTTCTGATTTTGTGTTGATTCGATCAGCTGGACAACGTGAAGCTCGAGGAGGTGGTGAAGGGGAGCAGCCGCGATGCAGTTGTTCAGGTACTCGCCCATGATCTATGGAAATCAGTATCCCTTCATTCCTTTCAAATTGATAGCGATTAGTATGTTTCCTTAGATACTGTATATCTTCTATTAAGTTTTTACTGGTAACTACGAAAATTAGACCATGTATTGACTTTCTTCCTAGTGATGGAATAGATCTTGCAGCAATATTATTGACTTGTGAGACTCCCACTAGATAATTCACTTCTTGCTAGGCATAGTATGCTGTCTTGCAAGTTAATTGCTTAATTTGTTCGAATGCTCAGTTATTTTTGGTTAAGTTTGAACTAATTCTTAAGAAATCCTCTCATGCACCCCAGCCCTCTAATCAATATGTTCAAATGATGAATGGTCGCACATGAGCATTACTTTCTCTCTCTAGGCCTTTTTTCTGTCATTTTTCATGCATTGAACTAATTGTGCAGTGGCTTTGGAAAGAGAAGGTTTGCTTTATAGCTGCTTAAGTGTATACTTTCTGAATCATTGTAGAATTATAACTTTCAACTAATATGCACTGCCTCCACATGGCTACCATGTTTCATCTCACAAATTAGTAAGTTACCTAAGAATTAACTGAACACTAGCATATTCGTTGAACTTAGCGTCTTAACCACTATGAGCAATGCATATATTTTAATTTATCACAACTTAATTTGAAAAGTTGCTGAACCAACATGCAGACTATCATATGCCCATCTAAATGCCATGAAATGCAAGCAGCCATCTTCTGCATGAAATAATTATTTATGCTTGGGTTTATGAATCACTGGTGCAATTTGTTCACCTTAAGTCCAAAAGCAGGAGTAGCAGCAATATGTTTGGGCATATGTGTTCTATACCTACTAACAGAGATAGCAGTGTTACACTGTTACTTCATTACCTTATGACTTAAGAATCAGTTCTGGAGTTGTCATATAATTTGTTGAGTTGTCATATAAACGGTCGTCTCCTTTGAGCGCAAAGACGGGTCTGCGGTGGATGTTGGGTTGCAGCTCATGAAGGAAATATGCCCTAGAGGCAATAATAAAGTTATTATTTATTTCCTTATATCATGATAAAGGTTTATTATTCATGCTAGAATTGTATTAACCGGAAACATAATACATGTGTGAATATATAGACAAACAAGATGTCACTAGTATGCCTCTACTTGACTAGCTTGTTAATCAAAGATGGTTATGTTTCCTAACCATGAACAAGGAGTTGTTATTTGATTAACAAGGTCACATCATTAGTTGAATGATCTGATTGACATGACCCATTCCGTTAGCTTAACACTTGATCGCTTAGTATGTTAATGCTTTCTTCATGACCCATACATGTTCCTCGTAACTATAAGATTATGCAACTCCGTTTACGGAGGAACACTTTGGGTACTACCAAACGTCACAACGTGAATCGGGTGATTATAAAGGAGTACTACAGGTGTCTCCAAAGGTACTTGTTGGGTTGGCGATTTCAAGATTAGGTTTTGTCACTCCGATTGTCGGAGAGGTATCTCCAGCCTTCTCGGTAATGCACATCACTTAAGCCTTGCAAGCATTACAACTAATGAATTAGTTGTGAGATGATGTATTACGGAACGAGTAAAGAGACTTACCGTAACGAGATTGAACTAGGTATTGGATACCGACGATCGAATCTCGTAAGTAACATACCGATGACAAAGGGAACAACGTATGTCGTTATGCGGTTTGACCGATAAAGATCTTCGTAGAATATGTAGGAACCAATATGGGCATCCAGGTTCCGCTATTGGTTATTGACCGAGAATGGTTCTAGGTCATGTCTACATAGTTCTCGAACCCGTAGGGTCCGCACGCTTAACGTTTCGATGACAGCTCATTATGAGTTTATAAGTATTGATGCACCGAAGTTTGTTCGGAGTCCCGGATGTGATCACGGACATGACGAGGAGTCTCGAAATGGTCGAGACATAAAGATTGATATATTGGAAGCCTATGTTTGGACTTGGAAGGGTTCCGAGTGAAAACAGAAGTTACCGAACACCGGGGTTACCGGAACCCCCGGGGTATATGGGCCTTCATGGGCCACAAGGGAGAAGAGGAAGGCCGGCCAGGTGGGCTGCGCGCCCCCTCCCCTCTAGTCCGAATAGGACAAGGAGAGGGGCGGCACCCCTTCCTCTTTCCCCTCCCCAATCCTACTCCAACTAGGACAGGGGAGTCCTACTCCGGTGGGAGTAGGACTCCTCCAGCCGCCTCCCAAGGCTGGCCGCACCCCCTTGGCTCCTTTATATCTGAGGGCAGGGGCACCCCATGACACACAAGTTGATCTACGGATCTTTCCTTAGCTGTGCGGTGCCCCCTTCCACCATATTCCACTTGGTCATATCGTCATGAGCTTAGGCGAAGCCCTCGCGCCGGAGAAGTCATATCGTCATGAGCTTAGGCGAAGCCCTGCGTCGGTGGAGCATCAACATCGTCATCACACCGTCGTCTTGTGGAACTCATCCCGACACTTTGCTGGATCGGAGTCCGGGATCGCCATCGAAATGAACGTGTGCGTAACTCGGAGGTGCCGTACATTCGGTGCTTGGATCGGTCGGATCGTGAAGACGCATTTACTACATCAACCGCGTTGTTATAACGCTTCCGCTTTCGGTCTCACGAGTGCGTGGACGGACACTCTCCCTCTCGCTGCTATGCCATCACCATGGTCTTGCGTGATCGTAGGAAAATTTTGAAATTACTACGTTCCCCAACAAGGCATCCGAGCCTGGTTTTATGCGTTGATGTCATATGCACGAGTAGAACACAAGTGAGTTGTGGACGATACAAGTCATACTGCCTACCAAAGCATGTCATACTTTGGTTCAGCGGTATTGTTGGACGAGACGATCCGGACCAACCTTACGCGTACTCTTCGCGAGACCGGTTCCTCGACGTGCTTTGCACATAGATGGCTTGCGGAAGACTGTCTCTCCAACTTTAGTTGAACTGAGTGTGGCTACGCCCGGTCCTTGAGAAGGTTAAATGGAGTCTATTTGACAAACTATCGTTGTGGTTTTGATGCGTAGGTAAGAACGGTTCTTGCTCAGCCCGTAGCGGCCACGTAAAACTTGCAACAACAAAGTAGAGGACGCCTAACTTGTTTTTGCAGGGCATGTTGTGATGTGATATGGTCAAGACGTGATGCTATATTTTATTGTATGAGATGATCATGTTTTGTAACCGAAGTTATCGGCAATCGGCGTGAGCCATATGGTTTTCGCTTTATTGTATGAAATGCAAACACCATGTAATTGCTTTACTTTATCACTAAGGAGTAGCGATAGTCGTAGAAGCAATAGTTGGCGAGACGACAACGATGCTACGATGGAGATCAAGGTGTCGCGCCGGTGACGATGGTGATCATGACGGTGCTTCGGCAATGGAGATCACAAGCACAAGATGATGATGACCATATCATATCACTTATATTGATTGCATGTGATGTTTATCCTTTATGCATCTTATCTTGCTTTGATTGACGGTAGCATTATAAGATGATCTCTCACTAAAAATTATCAAGAAGTGTTCTCCACGAGTATGCACCGCTGCCAAAGTTCGTAGTACCCGGACACCACGTGATGATCGGGTGTGATAAGTTCTAACGTCCATCTACAACGGGTGCAAAACAGTTGCACACGCGGAATACTCGAGGTTAAACTTGACGAGCCTAGCATATAACAGATATGGCCTCGAACACGGAGACCGAAAGGTCGAACGTGAATCATATAGTAGATATGATCAACATAGTGATGTTCACCATTGAAACTACTCCGCCTCACGTGATGATCGGACATGGTTTAGTTGATTTGGATCACGTAATCACTTAGATGACTAGAGAGATGTCTGTCTAAGTGGGAGTTTTAATATGATTAATTGAACTTAAATTTATCATGAACTTAGTACCTGATAGTATTTTGCTTGTCTATGTTTACCGTAGATAGATGGCTCGTGCTGTTGTTCCGTTGAATTTTAATGCGTTCCTTGAGAAAGCAAAGTTGAAAGATGATGGTAGCAATTACACAGACTGGGTCCTTAACTTGAGGATTATCCTCATTGCTGCACGTAAAATTACGCCCCGGAAGCACCGGCTGGGTGACAGCTCGCTGCGAGATGCCGAGCGTGGTTATGAACGTCGCAAAGCAGAGCTGATGACTACTCTATAGTTCAAAGGTGCCATGCTTTACGGCTTAGAACCGGGTCTTCAACGACGTTTGAACGTCATGGAGCATATGAGATGTTCCAGAGTTGAAGTTAATATTTCAAGCAAATGCCCGGATTGAGAGATATGAAGTCTCCAATAAGTTCTATAGCTGCAAGATGGAAGAGAATAGTTCTGTCAAGGAGCACATACTCAAAATGTCCGGGTATAACAATCACTTAATTCAGCTGGGAGTTAATCTTCCGGATGATAGTGTCATTGATGTAATTCTCCAATCATCGCCACCAAGCTACAAGAGCTTCGTGATGAACTATAATATGCAAGGGATGACTAAGACAATTCTGAGCTCTTCGCAATGCTAAAAGCCGCGGAGGTAGAAATCAAGAAAGAGCATCAAGTGTTGATGGTCAACAAGACCACTAGTTTCAAGAAAAGGGCAAAGGGAAGAAGAAGGAAACTTCAAAAGAACAGCAAGAAAGTTGCTGATCAAGAGAAGAAACCCAAGTCTGGACCTAAACCTGAAACTGAGTGTTTTTACCGCAAGGCATCGGACATCGGAAGCGGAACTGCCCCAAGTATTTGGCGGATAAAAAGGATGGCAAGGTGAACAAAGGTATATGTGATATACATGTTATTGATGTGTACCTTACTAGAGCTCGTAGTAGCACACTGGTATTTGATCTTTCTGTTGCTAATATTTGCAACTCGAAACAGGACTACGGAATAGACGAGCACCGCAAAGGACGAGGTGACGATGTGCGTGGGAAATGGTTCCAAAGTCAATGTGATCGCGGTCGGCACGCTACCTCTACATCTACCTTCGGGATTAGTTTTAGACCTAAATAATTGTTATTTGGTGCCAGCGTTGAGCATGAACATTATATCTGGATCTTGTTTAATGCGAGACGGTTATTCATTTAAATCAGAGAATAATGGTTGTTCTATTTATATGAGTAATATCTTTTATGGTCATGCACCCTTGAAGAATGGTCTATTCTTGTTGAATCTCAACAGTAGTGATACACATATTCATAATGTTGAAGCCAAAAGATGCAGAGTTAATAATGATAGTGCAACTTATTTGTGGCACTGCCGCTTAGGTCATATCGGTGTAAAACGCATGAAGAAACTCCATACCGATGGGCTTCGAATCACTTGATTATGAATCACTCGGTACTTGCGAACCATGCCTCATGGGCAAGATGACAAAAACGCCGCGTTCTCCTAACTATGGAGCGAGCAACTGATTTGTTGGAAATCATACATACCGATGTTTGTGGTCCAATGAATGTTGAGGCACGCCAAGGGTATCGTTATTTTCTCACCTTCACAGATGATTTGAGCAGATATGGGTATATCTACTTAATGAAACACAAATCTGAAACATTTGAAAAGTTCTAAGAATTTCAGAGTGAAGTGGAAAATCATCGTAACAAGAAAATAAAGTTTCTACGATCTGATCGTGGAGGAGAATATTTGAGTTACGAGTTTGGTTTACATTTGAAACAATGTTGATTAGTTTAGCAACTCACGCCACACGGATCACCACAGAGAAATGGTGTATCCGTACGTCGTATTAGTACTTTACTAGATATGGTGCGATCTATGATGTCTATTTCCGATTTACCGCTATCGCTTTTGGGGTTATGCTTTAGAGACGGCCGCATTCACGTTGAATAGGACACCGTCAAAATCCGTTGAGACGACGCCTTATGAACTGTGGTTTGGCAAGAAACCAAAGTTGTCGTTTCTTAAAGTTTGGGGCTGCGATGCTTATGTAAAGAAACTTCAACCAGATAAGCTCGAACCCAAATCGGAAAATGTGTCTTCATAGGATACCCAAAGGAGATCATGGGTACACCTTCTATCACAGATCTGAAGGCAAGATTTTTGTTGCTAAATTCGAGTCCTTTCTAGAGAAGGAGTTTCTCTCAAAGAAGTGAGTGGGAGGAAAGTAGAACTTGATGAGATAATTATGTCTGCTCCCTTATTAGAAAGTAGTTCATCACAAGAAATGGTTCTGTGACAACTACACCAATTAGTGAGGAAACTAATGATGATGATCATGAAGCTTCGGATCAAGTTGCTCTTGAACCTCGTGAGGTCAACCAGAGTAAAATACGCACTGCAGTGGTACGGTAATCTTATTCGAAGTCATGATTCTTGACCATGGCGAACCTACAAACTATGAAGAAGCGATGGTGAGCCCAGATTCGCAAAATGGCTGGAAGCCATGAAATCTGAGATGGGATCCATGTATGAGAACAAAGTATGGACTTTGGTTGACTTGCCCGATGGTCGGCAAGCCATTGAAAATAAATGGATCTTTAAGAAGAAGACAGACGCCGATGGTAATGTAACTGTCTACAAAGCTCGACTTGTTGCGTAAAGGTTTTCGACAAGTTCAAGGGTTGACTACGATGAGACTTTCTCACCCGTAGCGATGCTTAAGTCATCCGAATCATGTTAGCAATTGCCGCATTTTATGATTATGAAATTTGGCAAATGGATGTAAAACTGCATTCTTGAATGGATTTCTAGAAGAAGAGTTGTATATGATGCAACCAGAAGGTTTTGTCGATCCAAAAGGTGCTAACAAAGTGTGCAAGCTCCAGCGATCAATTTATGGTGCAGTGCAAGCCTCTCGGAGTTGGAATAAACGCTTTGATAATGTGATCAAAGCATATGGGTTTGTACAGACTTTTGGAGAAGCCTGTATTTACAAGAAAGTGATTGGGAGCTCACAGCATTTACGATATTATATGTGGATGACATATTATTGATTGGAAATGATATAGAATTTCTGGATAGCATAAAAGGATACTTGAATAAAAGTTTTTCAATGAAAGACCTCGGTGAAGCTGCTTACATATTGGGCATCAAGATCTATAGAGACAGATCAAGACGCTTAATTGGACTTTCACAAAGCACATACCTTGATAAAGTTTTGAAAAAGTTCAAAATGGATCGTGCAAAGAAAGGTTTTTACCTGTGTTGCAAGGTGTAAGATTGAGTCGACTCAATGCCCGACCACAAAGAAGATAGAGAGAAAATGAAAGATGTTCCCTATGCTTCAGCCATAGGCTCTATCATGTATGCAATGCTGTGTACCGGACCGACGTATGCTTAGCTGTAAGCTTGGCGGTGTGTACCAAAGTAATCCAGAATGGATCATCGGACAGCGGTCAAAAACATCCCTGAAATACCCGAAAAGGACTAAGGATATGTTTCTCATATATGGAGGTGACAAAGAGCTAGTCGTAAATGGTTACGCCGATGTAAGCTTTGACACCGATCCCGACGATTCTAAATCGCAAACCGGATACGTGTTTTTATTAAACGGTGGAGCTGTCGGTTGGTGCAGTTCTAAACAAAGCGTCGTGGCGGGATCTACATGTGAAGCGGAGTACATAGCTGCTTCAGAAGCAGCAAATGAAGGAGTCTGGATGAAAGAGTTCATTTCCGATCTAGGTGTCATACCTAGTGCATCGGGACCGATGAAGATCTTCTGTGACAATACTGGTGCAATTGCCTTGGCAAAGGAATCCAGATTTCACAAGAGGACCAAGCACATCAAGAGACGCTTCAATTCCATTCGGGACCAAGTCCAAGTGGGAGACATAGAGATTTGCAAAATACATAACGGATCTGAATGTTGCGGACCCATTGACTAAGCCTCTTCCACGAGCAAAACATGATCAAGCACCAAGACTCCATGGGTGTTAGGATCATTACTTTGTAATCTAGATTATTGACTCTAGTGCAAGTGGGAGACTGAAGGAAATATGCCCTAGAGGAAATAATAAAGTTATTATTTATTTCCTTATATCATGATAAAGGTTTATTATTCATGCTAGAATTGTATTAACCGGAAACATAATACATGTGTGAATATATAGACAAACAAGATGTCACTAGTATGCCTCTACTTGACTAGCTTGTTAATCAAAGATGGTTATGTTTCCTAACCATGAACAAGGAGTTGTTATTTGATTAACAAGGTCACATCATTAGTTGAATGATCTGATTGACATGACCCATTCCGTTAGCTTAACACTTGATCGCTTAGTATGTTAATGCTTTCTTCATGACCCATACATGTTCCTATAACTATAAGATTATGCAACTCCCGTTTACGGAGGAACACTTTAGGTACTACCAAACGTCACAACGTGAATCGGGTGATTATAAAGGAGTACTACAGGTGTCTCCAAAGGTACTTGTTGGGTTGGCGTATTTCGAGATTAGGTTTTGTCACTCCGATTGCCGGAGAGGTATCTCCGTGCCTTCTCGGTAATGCACATCACTTAAGCCTTGCAAGCATTACAACTAATGAATTAGTTGTGAGATGATGTATTACGGAACGAGTAAAGAGACTTACCGTAACGAGATTGAACTAGGTATTGGATACCGACGATCGAATCTCGGGTAAGTAACATACCGATGACAAAGGGAACAACGTATGTCGTTATGCGGTTTGACCGATAAAGATCTTCGTAGAATATGTAGGAACCAATATGGGCATCCAGGTTCCGCTATTGGTTATTGACCGAGAATGGTTCTAGGTCATGTCTACATAGTTCTCGAACCCGTAGGGTCCGCACGCTTAACGCTTCGATGACAGTTCATTATGAGTTTATAAGTATTGATGCACCGAAGTTTGTTCGGAGTCCCGGATGTGATCACGGACATGACGAGGAGTCTCGAAATGGTCGAGACATAAAGATTGATATATTGGAAGCCTATGTTTGGACTTCGGAAGGGTTCGAGTGAAAACAGGAAGTTCTGAACACCGGGGTTACGGAACCCCGAGGGTATATGGGCCTTCATGGGCCACAAGGGAGAAGAGGAAGGGCCGGCCAGGTGGGCTGCGCGCCCCTCCCCCTCTAGTCCGAATAGGACAAGGAGAGGCGGCGCCTCTTCCCTCTTTCCCCTCCCAATCCTACTCCAACTAGGACAAGGGGAGTCCTACTCCGGTGGGAGTAGGACTCCTCCAGCGCCTCCCAAGGCTGGCCGCACCCCCTTGGCTCCTTTATATCTGAGGCAGGGGCACCCCATGACACACAAGTTGATCTACGGATCTTTCCTTAGCCGTGTGCGGTGCCCCTTCCACCATATTCCACTTGGTCATATCGTCATGCGGGCTTAGCGAAGCCTGCGCCGGAGAAGTCATATCGTCAGCGGAGCTTAGGCGAAGCCCTGCGTCGGTGGAGCATCAACATCGCTATCACACCGTCGTCTTGTGGAACTCATCCCGACACTTTGTGGATCGGAGTCCGGGATCGTCATCGAGCTGAACGTGTGCGTAACTCGGAGGTGCCGTGACGTTCGGTGCTTGGATCGGTCGGATCGTGAAGACGTCTGACTACATCAACCGCGTTGTTATAACGCTTCCGCTTTCGGTCTACGAGGGTACGTGGACGGACACTCTCCCCTCTCGTTGCTATGCCATCACCATGGTCTTGCGTGATCGTAGGAAAATTTTGAAATTACTACGTTCCCCAACAGCTCAGGTCGATGGTGCGGCCATGGACACAACCTCCTCAACCTCGACAACCAATGCGTCGGCAGGGGAGCAACTAATTCCTGAACCTTTGCTTCTCCTCTTTTAATTCAAGTTCTTAGTTTAGTTCCAGATTTCTATGCATGCCACCTTGATATGTTTGATGTTCATCGATCGTCTGCATTTACTAGCACACCAGATAGAATTTGGGACTGATGCCATTCAATAGATTTTCTAGACATTTTATTGTGTCTCATGCTGAAAAAGAAAATGCACAATGAGCTTGTTTGACTTTTTGATGCTTAGAGTATACTTGATCGAGGGCAGTGTTATTTCCTGTGATCTTTCATGTCATTTGCTAGTGTGATGCTTCAAGATGACAAATTTAAAAACCTAAACTATTGTAAATAAGCGTTCTGCATCTTGAGCATTTAAATGTGAGCACTTAACCATTGTACAGCTTTTGCATATTTTGTTTTGTATTTCTTTTATAAACTAGCGGGGTGACCCGCGCATTTGCGCGGCTAGATTTTACAAAAGATGTATCTCTCCTAATATAGATATTTTCTTGAATACTCTACCTGGACCATTGTTTCTTATATGAACATGTTTTTTTCCTGGAAAACAATACTTTGAAAACAAACCATTAATGGAATATTCCTTGATGTAATCAAGCTAAAGCTTTAAAATGTTGATAGTCATTCTTAAAAATGTTTAAGTGTACAAATTTTCTCTATAGCTTTTAGGATTCATTGTCTATAGCTAATTAGAAACCAAAGGAGTAACATGTTGAGGTTATGCTTTAAGAAATCCTTTCACATAATTTAAAAGTTCAAATCTAAACATTGTTAGAAGCTCTCTTCTACACTGTTCTCATCAAAGCATTTCTTTTTAAATCATGCATATAGTTTTCATCTAGTAATTAAGTGAAACTAATATGACTTATCACGTATTTGATATTATTTCTTACTTTGAATATTTACTCCTGTATGATGTAACCATTCCATGATGGCTTGAGATAGTTCTTAACATGAGAAAGACATAAAATTTGAGTTGCCAAAACTCAACCTGTCTTCCATGTCCCATCCAACTCAATCTTGTTGATACATATATTACATTTTTCTATGTTTTGTTGACAAAGCAACCAACGTATCTTGATACATCTGCTGCATGTTACATTCACATGGGTTATCCGTTTTCATATTGTGCATGGTACAGAAAATAAATGAAATTCTAATTTTATTTGAAACTGGATCCGTGTTTCAGCACTGTTTTAGTTCCAAAGTTGCTTAGATTTGTTTATGTTCAAAAAGAATGTACATTACATTATATTATGTCTTAAAAATAAGCAGGGTGTATCTTTATTCTGTTAAAATAGTTTAGTTAGGATCCTGGACATGAAAGATGTACCTCACCTTCCTCCTAGAACTAATGTATATACATGTGAAAATAGCTGGGTCTTACATTGCGCTTCCACCTTTAATTATTTCTATCAAGTTACGTTTACCGCAAAATTCAGGCCCCATTTGGAGTTCTATAAAGTGTGATATTCTCGCAAAATTAAAAAAAAGGAGTAAAGCTTGATATTCCTAAAAAATATTATAATTTAAATCAAATGCCCACCGTAAAAAAATTTAAATCAAATGCATTACTTCTTGTTAGGGATTTCATATGCAGATCGGACTGCTTTCCTCTTTCTTTTCGTACTTTTCTTTAGCTATGGACATGGACGTGACATTGGTTTAGGTGGCAGGTTTGCCTCTGTGTAGCGCTGGCTTTGTTTTTTTCTCCTATTAGAATTCAAATCAGAATTGGGCATGTGTTGTTTTGCGTGCAAGTGTCCTTTTCATATACGTTGACAATCCATGCATATTTCCGCATCATAATAATCTTCTTCTTCTAACTTTCTTCTTTCCCATTTTACAGATTTGCTTAAGATCACGGAAGCTTGGATTGATGGAGTGCTTGTATTTAGTTTTTTTTTTGTGAAACTTGCTACCTATGGATGAAACTGTGTAATATTGATGAAACTACGTGTATGTACGGATGAAATTTGCTACTATTGTTAACATGTGTTGGATATATATGTGTTCATGACTATTGATAATATGTGTTGAATATGCTATATTGGTCATATAAATAGATTTGTGTTTGATTTTCTGTGAAAATGAACTGATATAAGAAAAAACAAAATTAAATGGGGCAATATAGTCACTTTGCCATCAATTTGGCAGATGGCAAAGAGCTTTGCCATCGGTGGCGAGATGGCAAAGAGGCCACGTGTCATCTACATGAAAATTTTGGGCTGGCCTATTTGGGCTCTTTGCCATCTGCCAGCAGATGGCAAAGCTCTTTGCCATCTGCTGGCAGACGACAAAGCATGCAGCCTTTGCCATGTGCTGGCAGACGACAAAGAGCCTGCAGCCTTTGCCATATGCCGGCAGACGGCAAAGTATGCCATTAGCCTTCTAACGGGGCTAACCCCGTTAATAGGCTTTGCCATCTGCCAGCTGATGGCAAAGCCTGACTCTTGCCATCAGCCGCCAGATGGCAAAGAAGCCTTTACCGCGAGGTTTCGAACCACTGTTTGCCATCTGGCTGGCTGATGGCAAAGCCTTTGCCATCCGCCGAACATGCCTTTGCCATCTGCCATGGCAGATGGCAAAGTGCCAGATTCCAGTAGTGAAAGGAATCTATTAACAAGGTTGATCAGGTCTTGTTAACAAACTCATTCCGAATAACATGGAACCGGAGAAATTTCGAATAACACTATGATACCTCAATGGGGATATGCACATCCCCAATAATAAGAATATCATATTTCTTCTTGATAGTAGGAAGAGGAAATTCAAAACCTCCAAATATAATTGATGGAACTTTTCCAATAGAATTGATACTATAAACTTGAGGTTGTTTCCTCGGAAAGTGTACCGTATGCTCATTACCATTAACATGAAAAGTGACATTGCCTTTGTTGCAATCAATAACAGCCCCTAAGATTCAAAAAAGGTCTTCCAAGAATAATAGACATACTATCGTCCTCGGGAATATCAAGAATAACAAAGTCTGTTAAAATAGTAACGTTTGCAACCACAACAGGCACATCCTCACAAATACCAACAGGTATAGCAGTTGATTTATCAGCCATTTGCTAATATATTTCAGTAGGTGTCAACTTATTCAAATCAAGTCTATGATATAAAGAGAGATGCATAACACTAACACCGGCTCCAAGATCACATAAAGCAGTTTTAACATAATTTCTTCTAATGGAGCATGGTATAGTAGGTACTCCCGGATCTCCAAGTTTCTTTGGTATTCCACCCTTAAAAGTATAATTAGCAAGCATGGTGGAAATTTCAGATTCCGATATCTTTCTTTTATTTGTAACAATATCTTTCATATACTTAGCATAAGGATTCATTTTGAGCATATCAGTTAATCGCATACGCAAAAAGATAGGTCTAATCATTTCAGCAAAGCGCTCAAAATCCTCATCATCCTTTTTCTTGGATGGTTTGGGAGGAAAAGGCATAGGTTTCTGAACCCATGGTTCTCTTTCTTTACCGTGTTTCCTAGCAACAAAGTCTCTCTTGTCATAACATTGATTCTTTGATTGTGGGTTATCAAGATTAACAGTAGGTTCAATTTCTACATCATTATATTTACTAGGTTGAGCATCATCATTAACATTTTCACTAGGTTCATGTTCATTACCAAATTGTGTTTCAGCATCAGACATAGAGATATCATTGGGATTCTCAGGTGGTTCAGCAATAGGTTCACTAGAAGTTTGCAAAGTCCTATCATTTTTCTTTTTCTTCCTTTTAGAAGAACTAGGTACATCAGTATTATTTCTCTGAGAATCTTGCTCAATTCTCTTAGGGTGGCCTATGATACAAAGGTTCCTGAGTCATTCTACCAGTTCTAGTAGCCACTAACAGCATAATCATTTTTCTTACTATTCATTTCATTGAGCAAATCATTTTGAGCTTTAAGTACTTGCTCTACTTGAGTGGTAACCATAGATGCATGTTTGCTAACGAGTTTAAGTTCACCTCTAACATTAGCCATATAATCACCCAAGTGTTTAAGCATATAAGCATTTTGTTTTAATTGTCTACCAAAATAAGCATTGAAATCTTCTTGCTTAACCATAAAGTTATCAAACTCATCCCAGCATTGGCTAGCAATTTTAGTAGGAGGGATTTCAGCTCTATCATATCTATAGAGAGAATTTACCTTTACTACCTGTGTCGGGTTATCAAGACCATGAGGTTCTTCAATAGGTAATGGATTAGAATCATATGTTTCTTCAACAGGCGGTAGATTAAGACCATGTATTTTTTCAATAGGAGGTAAATTCTTAACATCTTCAACTTTAATACCTTTTTCTTTCATAGATTTCTTTGCCTCTTGCATATCTTCAGGACTGAGAAATAGAACACCTCTCTTCTTCGGAGTTGGTTTAGGAATAGGCTCAGGAATTGGCTCAGGAGATGTCCCATTATTTTCATTTGCCAACATATTATTCAATAGAATTTCAGCTTCATCCGGTGTTCTTTCTCTAAAAACAGAACCAACACAACTATCCAGGTAATCTCTGGAAGCATCGGTTAGTCCATTATAAAAGATACCAAGTATTTCATTTTTCTTAAGAGGATGATCAGGCAAAGCATTAAGCAACTTGAGAAGCCTCCCCCAAGCTTGTGGGAGACTCTCTTCTTCAATTTGCACAAAGTTGTATATTTCCCTCAAAGCAGCTTGTTTCTTATGAGCAGGGAAATATTTAGCGGAGAAATAATAAATCATATCCACAGGGACAACGCACACAACCAGGATCAAGAGAATTAAACCATATCTTAGCATCACCCTTTAATGAGAACGGAAATATTTTAAGGATATAAAAGTAGCGAGATCTCTCATCATTAGTGAAGAGGGTGGCTATATCATTTAATTTAGTAAGATGTGCCACAACAGTTTCAGATTCATAGCCATAAAAAGGATCAGATTCAACCAAAGTAATTACATCAGGATCAACACAAAATTCATAATCCTTATCGGCAACACAGATAGGTGAAGTAGCAAAAGCAGGGTCAGGTTTCATTCTATCTTTAAGAGATTACTTATTCCATTTAGCTAATAACCTCTTGAGCTCATATCTATCTTTGCAAGCTAAAATAGCTGCAGAAGCTTCCATATAAAAAACATAACCCTCAGGAATAACATGCATATCTTCATCATCACTTTCATCAATATTCAGTTTCAATAATTTCTTTCTCTCTAGCCCTAGCAATTTGTTCAACAAGAAATTCACTAAGGGGCACAGTAGTATCAAGCATAGAAGTAGTTTCATCATAAGTATCATGCATAGCGTAGTGGCATCATCAATAACATGCGACATATCGTAATCGAATAATGTAGCAAGTTTAGGTGTCGCAAGCTTACTCAAAACAGAAGGTGAATCAAGTGCAGAGCTAGATGGCAGTTCCTTACCCCCCCCCCCTCGTAGTTGAGGGATAAATTGTTGTCTTAGCGTCTTTCAAGTTCTTCATATTGACCAGCAGATATAAATCCCAAGTGACTTAAAGAATAGAGCTATGCTCCCCAGCAACGGCGCCAGAAAATAGTCTTGATAACCCACAAGTATAGGGGATCGCAACAGTTTTCGAGGGTAGAGTGTTCAACCCAAATCTATTGATTCGACACAAGGGGAGCCAAAGAATATTCTCAAGTATTAGCAGTTGAGTTGTCAATTCAACCACACCTGGATAACTTACTATCTGCAGCAAAGTGTTTAGTAGCAAAGTAATATGATAGTAGTGGTAACGGTAACAAAGGTAACAGAAGCAAAAGTAATATTTTTGGTGTTTTGTAGTGATTGTAACAATAGCAACGGGAAAGTAAATAAGCGAGAACCAATATAGGAAAAGCTCGTAGATATTGGATCGGTGATGGATAATTATGCCAGATGCGGTTCATCATGTAACAGTCATAACATAGGGTGACACAGAACTAGCTCCAATTCATCAATGTAATGTAGGCATGTATTCTGAATATAGTCATACGTGCTTATGGAAAAGAACTTGCATGACATCTTTTGTCCTACCCTCCGTGGCAGTGGGGTCCTAATGGAAACTAAGGGATATTAAGGCCTCCTTTTAATAGAGAACCGGAACAAAGCATTAGCACATAGTGAATACATGAACTCCTCAAACTATGGTCATCACTGGGAGTGGTCCCGATTATTGTCACTCCGGGGTTGCCGGATCATAACACATAGTAGGTGACTATGGACATGCAATATAGTACCAAGAACATACATATATTCATGAAAACATAATAGGTTCAGATCTGAAATCATGGCACTCGGGCCCTAGTGACAAGCATTAAGCATAGCAAAGTCATGGCAACATCAATCTCAGAACATAGTGGATACTAGGGATCAAACCCTAACAAAACTAACTCGATTACATGATAGATATCATCCAACCCATCACCGTCCAGCAAGCCTACGATGGAATTACTCGCACGGCGGTGAGCATCATGAAATTGGTGATGGAGGATGGTTGATGATGACGACGGCGAATCCCCTCTCCGGGCCCCGAGCGGACTCGGATCAGCCTCCCGAGAGGTTTTAGGGCTTGGCGGCGGCTCCGTTTCGTGAAACGCGATGAATTCTTCTTCTTGATTTTTTTCTCCCCGAAAGCAAATATATAGAGTTGGAGTTGGCGTTGGAGGAGCTCCAGGGGGCCCACGAGGTAGGGGGCGCGCCCCCCCACCCTCGTGGACAGGGTGTGGGCCCCCTTGTCTTCATATTTTGCAACGATTTTTTATTATTTCCAAATAGACGTTCCGTGGAGTTTTAGGTCATTCCGAGAACTTTTTTTTCTGCACATAAATAACACCATGGCAATTCTGCTGAAAACAGTGTTAGTTCGGGTTAGTTTCATTCAAATCGTGCAAGTTAGAGTCCAAAACCAGGGCAAAAGTGTTTGGAAAAGTAGATACGATGGAGACGTATCAATGTCATCATGACAACACAAGGAAAGAAGACAAACCCCAGACCAAAGGCTTCAACTGGTCCATAGGCTTCATACAGACACATGACTCACCTGAGTCACCCTAACGCCACTGTTTTGCAGGGAAATCATACTCAGATGTATGAATATGAGCGTGTTTCTTCAAACCGCTATGTTCATAAGACCAAGAACTTTTCTGCTTATTCATGTGAGTATTATTCTCCTCCTGCAAGGCTATTTGCTAGGCTCCAAAGCCGAAGTTCTCAGATGCTGCACTTAGACTCATTGCTTCTAAGCCACCCCTGAAGATGTGGGTGGTTAAGAAGAATTAACTTTCTTTTGCAGGGAAAGGTCTCGGTAGGAAATCAAAGGCGTCGATGCTATTCTTTGGGGACCTAAAACATCTTGTAGGGCGCAAGATAAAATGCCCAAATGGTCTCACTATGTATTTTGTTCCTGAATCACTTGCCAAACACCCTATAAGTCCTGACCTTGATCTGAGCTTTGATAATCCTCTTGTATGTCAAATGTTTATGCTTCACAATACTCTTGGTGAAGCCTATCCCCCTAACTGTACTATATGGTACGACACCAAAGTCGTCAGAATGGATTATGGACAGCGGATGCACTAATCATATGACTGGTGATCGAAGTCTTCTCATGGACTCAACCTTACGTCCATCTGACAAGAGTCACATCACATTTGCTGACACTGGTAAAAGCGAGGTATTGGGTCTAGGTAGAGTTGCAATCTCAAAGGATCGGACATGGATAAAGTGATGCTTGTTGAATCCCTTGGTTTCAACTTAATGTCATCTCAATGCTTTATGACTTGAACATGATTGTGATATTTGGAAAATATCGTTGCCTTGTACTAATGGAATCTGACAAGTCTCTAGTCTTTGAAGGGTATCGGAAAGATGATTTGTACATGGTAGATTTCTCAGCAGGACCACAACTTGCAGTATGTCTTCTAGCAAAAACTTCAGAGTGTTGGCTCTGGCATTGGAGGCTAGGGCATGCTCGCATGAGGAACTTGTACACTCTCGCAAAGAAGAAACACGTCATAGGCATCGAGGGAGTCAAGTTCAAGAACTATCACTTGTGAGGTGCCTGCGAAGCTGGAAAGATGACAAGGGCCAAGCATCCCTCGAAGACAATCATGACGACATCTCAACCCTTCGAGCTGCTACACATGGACCTATTTGGCCCTACTCACTACTCTACTCTCACTACTACTGCTTGTCTCCATGGCTTCGTCATTGTTGATGATTATCCAAGATATACGTGGGTGCATATAATTCTCTACAAGGCTGAAGTGCAGGATGTCTTCAGACGCTTCGCCAACCGTGCCATGAATAACTATGGCGTCAAGATCAAGCATATCAGAAGTGACAATGGCACAGAGTTCAAGAACACCGGCCTCGACCTTTATCTGGATACATTGGGCATCACTCATGAGTTCTCCACTCCATATACACCTCAGCAGAATGGCATCGTGGAGCGCAAGAACAGAACACTCATTGAGATGGCTCGGACGATGCTTGATGAATACAAGACCCCAAGAAAGTTCTGGCCTGAAGCCATTGATACTGCATGTCACGTCATCAACCATGTTTATCTTCACAAGCTTCTGAAGAAGACATCCTATGAACTCCTAACCGGTAAGAAGCCAAATGTCAGTTACTTCAGAGTATTTGGTGCTAGGTGCTGGATCAAGGATCTACATCACTCTTCAAAATTTGCACCGAAAGCTGATACGTCCATTTTGCATCATGCTTTTATATCGATATTTATCACATTATGGGCTGTTATTTCACGTTATGTAACAATACTTATGGCTATTCTCTCTTATTTTACAAGGTTTACCATGAAGAGGGGGAATGCCGGCAGCTGGAATTCTGGCTGGAAAAGGAGCAAATATTGGAGACTATTCTGCGCAACTCCAAAAGTCCTGAAAACTCCACGGAATACCTTAAAATAAATAAAGAAAAATCGTCACCAAAGATGAAGGCCAAGGGGCCCACACCCTGCTCACGAGGGTGGGGGCGCGCCCTACCTCGTGGGCCCCCTGGTGGCTCTCCGACGTCCATCTTCCCCTATATGAAGTCTTTCGATGAGAAAAAAATCAGAAGCAACCTTTCGACGAGACTCACGCCACGAGGCGGAACCTTGGCGGAACCAATCTAGGGCTCCAGCAGAGTTGTCTTTGCCGGGGACACTTCCCTCCGGGAGGAAATCATCGTCATCATCATCACCAACGCTCCTCTCATCGGGAGAGGGCAATCTCCATCAACATCTTCACCGGCACCATCTCATCTCCAAACCCTAGTTCATCTCTTGTATCCAATTCTTGTCTCCAAGTCCGGGATTGGTGCTAGTAGGTTGCTAGTAGTGTTGATTACTTCTTGTAGTTGATGCTAGTTGGTTTATTTGGTGGAAGATCATATGTTCAGATCATTTATGCATATTATTACCCCTCTGATTATGAGCATAAATATGCTTTGTGAGTAGTTACGTTTGTTCCTGAGGACACGGGAGAAGTCTTGCTATTAGTAGTCATGTGAATTTGGTATTCGTTCGATATTTTGATGAGATGTATGTTGTCTAACCTCTAGTGGTGTTATGTGAACGTCGACTACATAACACTTCACCATTATTTGGGCCTAGAGGAAGGCATTGGGAAGTAATAAGTACATGATGGGTTGGTAGAGTGACAGAAGCTTGAACCCTAGTTTATGGTTGCTTCATAAGGGGCTGATTTGGATCCATATGTTTCATGCTATGGTTAGTGAGGGAGTCCTGGATTAGGGGGTGTACGGATAGCCGAACTATCACCGTTGGCCGGACTCCTGGACTATGAAGATACAAGATTGAAGACTTCGTCCCGTGTCCGGATGGGACTTTCCTTGGCGTGGAAGGCAAGCTTTGCGTCTGGATATGTAGATCTCCTACCATTGTAACCGACTCTGTGTAACCGTAACCCTATTCGGTGTCTATATAAACCGAAGGGTTTTAGTCCATAGGACGAACAACAATCATACCATAGGCTAGCTTCTAGGGTTTAGCCTCTTTGATCTCGTGGTAGATCTACTCTTGTACTACCCATATCCTCAATATTAATCAAGCAGGAGTAGGGTATTACCTCCATCGAGAGGGCCCGAACCTGGGTAAAAACATCGTGTCCCTTGTCTCCTGTTACCATCCGCCTAGACGCACAGTTCGGGACCCCCTACCCGAGATCCGCCGGTTTTGACACCGACATTGGTGCCTTTATCTACGACGGATTCGAGCCGCAGCTGAGCGCCCCGCACTATCTCGATGGGCATGATCTAACTCTGCCGCTGAACAGTGTCCTGGAGGCCGCACTAGTGTCCGCTCCGAACATTGATTCGGAGCCGATCTCGCCGATCGAGGATGGTTGGTTGGACACCACCTCGGGGGCTGAAATCTCTATGACGATCGAGCCGAACACCATCCCTGTCCGTCGCGAAGCTCGTGACTCCCAGGTGCCGGACTCCTCTCCGGACTCTGAACCTTCCGCGCCCCTGCCAGTCGAATCCGATTTGGCGCCGGTTATGGAATTCACCGCCACGGACATCTTTCAGCACTTGCCCTTTGGCGACATCCTGAACTCATTAAAGTCTCTCTCTTTGTCAGGGGAGCCCTGGCCGAACTATGGTCAGGAAGGTTGGGATTCGTACGACGAAGAAATTCAACGCCCACCCACCACCCACTTTGTAGCCACTGTCGATGATTTAACCGACATGCTCGACTTCGACTCCGAAGACATCGACGGTATGGGACGGCGATCTTTGAGACGACCAAGAACCAGCGCCTACAGGGCACTGGAAGGCCACCTCGTCATATGACATATACATGGTGGACATCCTAAAAGATGGGAATGGCGATGGAACAGCGGAGGACGACCCCTCCAAGAAACAACCCAAGCGCCGACGTCAGCGGCGCCGCTCTAAATCCGCCACGGTAAAGCGGCGATTCCGCACGGGAGACAATAATACCGGACGGTGCGAAGATGACCCCTCTAGCGTGACTCGGCGCGGGGAGGAGGAGAAGCAAGCCCGCCGCGACAGTCGCGTGAAAGAGAAGGTAGAGGGCGATAATTATGCGCCCCCCTCGAAGACGAGGCAAGCCTCAACGACGAATTAAATGCTGTGCGGAGGACCCCGTCGAACACGAGAGTTTTAAATGCAGGCTGATGGCCACGGCAATCAGCCTCAAGAAAAAGCGACAACAGCTTAGAGCTGACCAAGACACCTGCTAGGCAGCGGATGGATCAAGTCCTTGCAGCCGAAGAGTATGAACTCGAGCGCCTCCAAAAGCTACCCCCACCGCAGGCCGTTGCCTCGATCAGAGGAGGAAGCACCCACGTCACCAACGCACGACATGGTAGACCGGCCAGCCCGTGGCCGCGGCAGAGAAGCCTCTCGGCCCTCCGCTCAAGCCACGCCCCGACGCCGCTCAAAAAGTACCAAGGCACGGGAAAACACACCGGACTTGCGAGATATATTGGAGGATAAGGCAAAGCATACAAGATCGATCTACAGATTGCGTGGCCGCCCAACGACTCGGGATGATTACCGTCATGCCGGATCTGACAAACCAGTGGGCCAAACCACGATGAACAAAGCTCATATGAGCTACGTCGTGATATAGCCCAATACAGAGGCGCGCCAAGACACCCACTATGCTTCACATGTGAAGTAATGGATCATCAAATCCACGAGGGCTTCAAACCCGTAAACATCGAATCATACGATGGTACCACAGATCCTGCGGTCTGGATCGAGGACTATCTCCTCCATATCCACATGGCCCGCGGTGATGATCTACATGCCATCAAATACCTCCCACTCAAGCTTAAAGGACCAGCTAGGCATTGGCTCAACAACTTGCCAGCAGAGTCAATCGGTTGTTGGGAGGACCTGGAAGCCGCATTCCTTGATAACTTCCAGGGCACATATGTGCGACCACCAGACGCCGATGACCTTAGCCATATAATTCAGCAGCCCGAAGAATCGGTCAGACAATTCTAGACGCGGTTCCTAACAAAGAAAAATCAGATCATCGACTGTCCGGATGCAGAGGCGCTAGCAGCCTTCAAACACAACATCCGCGACGAGTGGCTAGCCCGGCACCTAGGACAGGAAAAGCCGAAATCCATGGCAGCCCTCACCACACTCATGACCCGCTTTTGCGCGGAGAGGACAGCTGGCTAGCTCGAAGCAACAACTTGGACAAACAACCTGATAGTTCGGATACCAAGGACAGCAATGGCAGGTCGCGTCTCAACAAGCATAAACGCCGCATTAACGGTGATAATGCTGAAGATACGATAGTAAATGCCGGATTCAGAGGCTCTAAACCCGGTCAGCGGAAGAAGCCATTCAAAAGAAATACCCACGGCCCGTCCAACTTGGACCGAATACTCGATCGCTTGTGCCAGATACATGGCACCCCCGAAAAACCAGCCAACCACACCAACAGGGATTGTTGGGTGTTCAAGCAAGCAGGCAAGCTAAGCGCCGAAAACAACGACAAGGGCTGCATAGCGATGACAAGGAAGAGCCCCGGCCGCCGAACAATAGAGGACAGAAGGGCTTTCCCACACAAGTGCGGACGGTGAACATGATATACGCAACCCACATACCCAAAAGGGAGCGGAAGCGTGCACTAAGGGACGATATGCGATGGAGCCGATCGCCCGAAGTTCAACCCATGGTCCTCCTGCCCGATCACCTTTGATCGAAGGACCACCCCACTAGCATCCGTCACGGCGGATTCGCCGCATTGGTTCTTGACCCAATCATCGCATTTAATTTCACCTCACTAGAGTCACGATGGGCGGTGGTAGCAACTGAACCTGCTTTATCGTGATACAGTCGCAAAATGGGCATAGACCCTCAAGGATTAAACCCACAAAGACGACCTTTAAAGGCGTCATACCAGGTGTAGAGGCCAATTGTACAGGCTCGGTTACACTCGAAGTGGTCTTCGGATCCCCGGATAACTTCCGAAGCGAAGAGTTAATCTTCGACATAGTCCCGTTCCGTAGCAGCTATCACGCACTGCTCGGACGAACCGCATTCGCAAAATTCAATGCGGTGCCGCACTACGCATACCTCAAGCTCAAGATGCCAGGCCCTCGAGGCGTAATCACGGTCAATGGAAACACCGAACACTCCCTCCGAACGGACGAGCATACGGCCGCCCTTGCGGCAGAAGTGCAGAACAGCCTCTTAAGGCAATTCTCCAGTCCGGCCAATAAACAATCGGACACTGTCAAGCACGCCCGGAGTAACCTACAACAAGACCGCCTAACACGATCAGAGCACGCGTAGCATTCCGGCCCCAACCTCAGCCCTCGCGAAACTGCGAAGCCAGTACTACGCGTACATAACTACGCTCTGGAGATACCATGGGCCTAAGGGGAGGGCCACGACCACGGCACGCCCAGAATGCGGCTAGACCGCACTAGGGGCTCCCGTTTGTGTCATTCCTTTTTTAAAATTTTTTATCTTTTTCTTCCTTTTCCTTTCAGGACTCTGTTCTCCGAAGCCACCCGGCATTCGCGCGAATACACGATGCAACAGCCAGGAAGCGAAAACTGCGTCGAGTGTCCAGTGGTCTCTACTACGAAGCAAGATACGGTTTTACATACCACACCGCAAACTTACCCACGGAAGGGGACATGTCAAAAGTCCGTACCTTGCTTATCGCACAATTTGTATTGTTCTCGCTTTTATTTGCAGTTTCTTTGAATAACCAATATATAGCTCTTGCCTATTATTGCATTCTTTCCCATTATATATGTTCATTTATGACATTGCAATCGTACAATTTGGTACGGACAATACACCGAGGGCTTATGTACCCGAAAACATGGTGTGACAAGTCCGAACACTTTCACAAGTGCGGCACCCGAACTTATAGCATTATATGCATCGGCTCGAATCATGTTTTGGGTCAATAGTTGGGTTTGCCCGGCTCCCATGTTTTGGTACCTTACGTTCCGTTATATCGGCTAAGGTAGTGCTGGGAGAACCACTGCGATTGTGCCCCGGTTGAGCTGGGTTGAGCACCTCAGTGGAGAAAGCTAAAACTGACCGTCATGATAAGGCGAGAGCAGGTCGCTGTTCGAGAGGTTTCTTTGAGTCCCTGAAGACTTATGCCGCTTAGAGCGAGGAACCGGCATTGTCCGGCCAAGGCGTGGATAGCGCCCCGAACTCGGTCTTCCGAATACTAGGGACTTCGCCGAAATTTAAAATTATAGAATTCTATGGCTAAGTGAGAGTGTTCAAGCACTATAAGTCCGATTGCCTTGTTCGTTGCGTTGAGCGCCTCCCTCGAAGGACCCAAGAATGGGAACAAGAGCGCTCAAGTTTATCCCGAACACCCCAAAGACTCGTGGCATGGGGGCTGAAGCCAACGACTTGCCAGCTCTCAAATTTGATAAACGGCCGCCTGAAGGTAATATTTTAAATTCACAAGTGTTACTTAAGCGCATATGAACAAAGTTTTCAGCGTCTGAGGATAACAAATGCGAGTCTATTCAAAATTACATCTTTGGAGCATTCACCCGCTATACAGCGAGCACCCTTCAGGACGCCCTCATAGTACATTTCGGGCTTGCGATGCTCCTTGCCCTTCGGTGGCCCGTCCGTCACAAGCTTCTCCGCATCCAGCTTGCCCCAGTGCACTTTAGCACGGGCAAGGGCCCGACGGGCACCTTCAATGCAGACGGAGCGCTTGATGACTTCAATCCATGGACAGGCGTCCACCAGCCGCTGCACTAGCCCGAAGTAGCTCCCTGGCATGGCTTCTAATGGCCACAGCCAAACTATGAGGCCCTTCATGTCCTGTTCGGCGACCTTATGGAGCTCGACCAGCTGCTTCAGCTGGTCGCCCAGGGGCACCAGACGTTCGGCCTCAGCATACTGAGACCAGAACACCTTCTCCGTCGAGCTCCCCTCCTTGGCGCGGAAGAATGCGGCAGCATCAGACACACTACGGGGCAGATCTGCAAATGCTCCTGGAGAGCTCCGGATTCGGGTAAGTAATAGGTAATTCACTTTCACATGCTTGCTTTGCATAAAGAATGCCTTACCCTCCGCTATCTTCTTTAATGATTCAATCTCTTGGAGGGCTTTTTGGGCTTCGGCCTTAGCGTCTTTGGCACTCTCAAGAGCCGAGGCGAGCTCGGACTCTCGAGTCTTCGAGTCACGCTCCAAACTCTCGTGTTTTTTCACGAGAGCCCGGAGCTCTTGCCGCACCTCTGCCACCCGCGCCTCCTGCTTCTCTCTCTCGGTACGCTCCGCGGCTGCTATGCTTTCGGCAGCGGACACCGCTTCCTTCAGGGTCGCCACCTTGTTCGTGGCCCCTACAATACCCACGTTAGTCCTGTCATTTTTGCAACCAAATCATTTCTATAAGGTATTACTTTAATAAGGTATTACTTACCTTCCTTGTCCTCGAGTTGCTTCTTGGCAAGGCCGAGCTCATTCTCAGACCGCTCGAGGCTCCGCTTCAATGCATTGACCTCCATGGTCGGTCTTGGCAGAGGTCGCAGGCGCAACTGCATTCCCATATTGACATACTTATGTTAGACTCCTCACAGATATCTTTTTAGATCCTTAGTCCGGCTTTTCTTTCCGAACACCGAACTAAGCATCGAGAACTACTGTCTATGCGGTAATATTTTTACAAATTCTAAACTTACCTCAAAGCCTGTTAGAAGGCTGGTACAGGCTTCAGTCAGCCCGCTCTTGGCGGACTGAACTTTCTGGATCACCACACTCATAACAGTGCGGTGCTCCTCGTTGATGGAGGTGCCTTTAAGCGCCTCCAGCAAGCTATCCGGTGCCTCCGGATGGACGGAGGTCACCGGCGTCGTAGTCTTACCCTTCTTACGAAGAGGCCGCTTGCCGGACTTCGGAACCACTGAAGGTTCCGGTACGGAGTCCGGCCAAGGGCCAGACTTAGAGCTCTCTGGGGTCTCGCCCCCTTCACGCCCGGAGTCCGGGAGGTCGCCTTGCAGCGCCTCCAGGACCACCTCCTCCTGGCTGGGCCCCTTTTGGGACTCCACCGCGGTGTCGTCGGCGACACGAGGAGAGGAGGTGGTCGGAAGTGAAGTACTATTCACATCCGACGAGCCCAGGGAGCCGCTCGACGAAGTGGCGAGCTCATCCTTGGGCGGGCTGCATGATTGTTCGGCATTAGAGAACACTACGCAATGAAAAACAAGCCATGGGTATCCGGACACTTACGATCTCGCCAGGGGCTTGGCCCTTGTTGGCCACTCCTCCTCGTCGTTGCGGCGTTGGTGGAGAAGTCCGGAGGAAGGGTCCTTCCCTTCTTGGACCCTCCGGCCTCCCCAGTTGGAGCGGCCTTCCTTTTCTTCTCTCCCCCCGCTGGGGGAGAGGCTTCTTTTTCCTCCTCCTCTTCCTCAGAGGAGGATTCCACCTAAGGGTTGTCGGGCGATGAGTCCGACAGCACCTGGCGCCGGGAGCTCTTTCGAGTTCCCGTGGCCTCCTTCTTGGCCTTCTTCTCCGGCACCACGTGAGGTGCCGGAACCAGCAGCCCCGCCAATCGGGCGTCCGCTGGGTCTTCTGGCAAAGGGGCCGGACAGTTAATCTGTCCGGACATCTTCACCAGATCTGTCAAAGGTTAGGGATTTTTAGATCCCTCATAGAGTCAAACTATGAAAAAGAGTCCCATAAAGGGTAAATAACTTACCTCGCTGGCTTGACGCTGCGAGCTGAATCCACGATCTTGATGGCGGATGTAGAACCTCGGTGCCCTTGAACAGCACCTTCCGGGCATCTTCGTGCGTGAGTGTCGAAGAGCCTTTTCAGAGTTGGGTGCTTTGTGCGGATCGAACTCCCACAATTTGAAGGCCCGTTGTTGGCATGGGAGAATCCGGCGGATGAGCATCACCTGGATTACGTTAACAAGCCTGAGATTCTTGTCCACCAGGTTTTAGACGCAAGTTTGGAGTCCGGACAGCTCATCTGAATCCCCCCATGTCTGGCCCGTCTCTTTCCATGATGTGAGCCGTGTGGGGAAGCCAGATCGGTATTCGGGGGCCGCCGCCCATTGAGAGTCGCGCGACTCGGTGATGTAGAACCACCCCGATTGCCACCCCTTTATGGTCTCCACAAAGGAGCCCTCGAGCCATAGGACTTTGGCCATGTTGCCAACCATGGCGCCTCCGCACTCCGCTTGGCGGCCGCCCACTACCTTCGGCCTGACATTAAAGGTCTTCAGCCATAAGACGAAGTGGGGCTGGATGCAGAGGAAGGCCTCGCACACGACGATAAACGCCGAGATGTTGAGGATGAAATTTGGGGCCAGATCGTGGAAATCTAGGCCGTAGTAGAACATGAGCCCCCGGACAAATGGGTGAAGTGGAAACCCTAGTCCGCGGAGGAAGTGGGGGAGGAACACCACCCTCTCATGGGGCCTTGGGGTGGGGATGAGCTGCCCTTCGTTGGGCAGCCGATGTGCGACGTCGTCGGACAAGTATCCGGCCTTCGGCAGCTTTTTTACTTGGCCCTCCGTGACGGAGGAGACCATCCACCTGCCTCCCACTCCGGACATGGCTGGAGATGGTTGAGGAAGGATGTGCGGACTTGGGCGCTGGAGCTCGAAGTCTTGTGAAATGGATGAGCAAGGGAGGAGGAAGGCGTGGGTGAAAAGGGTGGATCCTTATCCCTTATATGGGCCTTGCGAGGCTATGCGTCCCCCACCAGCCTGATAAAACTCGCTTATCTCCCAAGCGCCGCAATCAATGGCGCGGTTGAGTTACCCACGTCCGTATTGATGAGAATCCCAAAATAAAGGGGCACGATCTACGCTTTGATAAGACGTGCCAAGGAAACCGCCTCGCTGAACATGCTGAGGTGGGACAGTAAAAAACAATTCGAATAAAGGCCTGGCCGTGGTGTGATGTCATGCCGTGGAATACGTCAGCGGATCTGTGCAAAAAGTTATTCTCTCTACGGTGGTATGTGGAACTTGTTTGGCAGAGCCGGACACTATCCTTGTGTTCAAAACCTTCTATGAAGTATTCGGAGGAAGAATCCGCCTCGCAATGCCGAAGACAATCTAGGAGCCGGACTCGTCGTCATTGAAGCCTGGTTCAGGGGCTACTGAGGGAGTCCTGGATTAGGGGGTGTCCGGATAGCCGAACTATCACCGTTGGCCGGACTCCTGGACTATGAAGATACAAGATTGAAGACTCCATCCCGTGTCCGGATGGGACTTTCCTTGGCGTGGAAGGCAAGCTTGGCGATACGGATATGTAGATCTCCTACCATTGTAACCGACTCTGTGTAACCCTAACCCTATTCGGTGTCTATATAAACCGGAGGGTTTTAGTCCGTAGGACGAACAACAATGATACCATAGGCTAGCTTCTAGGGTTTAGCCTCTCTGATCTCGTGGTAGATCTACTCTTGTACTACCCATATCATCAATATTAATCAACCATGAGTAGGGTATTACCTCCATCAAGAGGGCCCGAACCTGGGTAAAAACATCGTGTCCCTTGTCTCCTGTTACCATCCGCCTAGACGCACAGTTCGGGACCCCCTACCCGAGATCTGCCGGTTTTGACACCGACAGTTAGGTTTACCTTAATACTTTTGTTGTAGTTGCGGATGCTTGCAATAGAGGTTAATCATAAGTGGGATGCTTGTTCAAGTAAGAACAACACCCAAGCACCGGTCCACCCACATATCAAATTATCAAAGTACCAAACGCGAATCATATGGGCGTGATGAAAACCAGCTTGACGATATTCCCATGTGTCCTCGGGGGCGCTTTTCCTATTATAAGAGTTTGTTCCAGCTTGTCCTTTGCTAAAAAAAGGATTGGGCCACCTTGCTGCACCTTATTTACTTTTGTTACTTGTTGCTCGTTACAATTTATCTTATCACAAAGCTATCTGTTACCACTTATTTCAGTACTTGCAGAGAATACCTTGCTGAAAACTGCTTATCATTTCCTTCTGCTCCTTGTTGGGTTCGACACTCTTACTTATCGAAAGGACTACGATAGATCCCCTATACTTGTGGGTCATCAAGACTCTTTTCTGGCGCCGTTGCCGGTGAAGCGCCTTTGGTAGGTGGAATTTGGTAAGGAAAAATTTATATAGTGTGCTGAAATTTTCATCACTTGTTACTATGGAAAGTAATTCTATGAGGGGCTTGTTGGGTATCTTCACCCCTTCGATGAGAGCAAAGAGTTGCTCCTCAACCTACTGAACCTATTGACAATGAAACTCCTTTTGAATTTCCTTCGGGTATCATGGAAAAACTGTTGGCTAATACTTTTACAGGAGATGGAACAAAGCATCTTGACGAGCATCTTCGCTATGTGGATGATATTTGTGGACTATTTAAGCTTGCAGGTATACCCGATGATGTTGTTAAGAAGAAGGCTTTTCCTTTATCTTTGAAGGAAGACGCATTGACATGGTATAGGCTATGTGATACGAGATCATGGAACTATAAAAGAGTGAAATTGGAATTTCATCAAAAGTATTACCCTATTCATCTTGTTCATCGTGATCGCAATTATATATATAATTTTTGGCCTCGCGAAGGAGAAAGCATCGCTCAAGCTTGGGGGAGGCTTAAATCAATGTTATATTCATGCCCCAATCATGACCTCTCAAGAGAAACAATTCTTTAGAATTTTTATGCTCGGCTTTCTGATAATAATCGCACCATGCTCGATACTTCTTGTGCTGGCTCTTTTATGATGAAGACTATTGAATTCAGATGGAATTATTGGATAGAATTAAACGCAACTCTGAAGATTGGGACCTCTACGAAGGTAAGGAGTCAGGTATGACACCTAAGTTTGATTGTGTTAAATCTTTTATGGATACCGATATTTTCCGTAAGTTTAGCACTAAATATGGACTTGACTCTGAGATAGTAGCTTCTTTCTGTGAATCTTTTGCTACTTATGTTGATCTCCCTAAGAAGAAGTGGTTTAAATATCATCCTCCCATAGAAGTAAAAGTAGCTGCACCTATTAAAGTTGAAGAAAAGACTATCACTTATAATGATCCTATTGTTCCCACCTCTTATGTTGAGAACCCACCTTTCCCTGTTAGAGTAAAGGATCATGCTAAAGCTTCAAATGTTGTTCGTAAAAGCAATATCAGAACTTATGTACCTCCTGAGCAAGTTAAAGTAGAACCCAATATTGCAATTGTTAAAGATCTCTTGTCTGATAATATTGATGGGCATGTTATTCAGTTTGAAGGTGAAACTGCTAGAATTGCTAAACCCTATGCTAAAGATAAACATAGACCTGTGGTAGGCGTGCCTGTTATTTCTGTTAAAATAGGAGATCATTGTTACCACGACTTATGTGATATGGGTGCGAGTGCTAGTGTTATACCACATACTTTATACGAAGAAATTAAGAATGAAATTGCACCTGCTGAATTAGAAGGTATTGATGTCACAATTAAACTTGCCAATAGAGATACTATTTCACCAATTGGGATTATTAGAGATGTTGAAGTCTTGTGTGGGAAAACTAAATATCCTGCTGATTTTCTTGTTCTTACTTCTCCGCAAGATAGCTTTTGTCCCATTATATTTGGTAGACCCTTCTTGAATACTGTTAATGCTACGATAGACTGCAAAAAGAATGTTGTTATTGTTGGCTTGGATGATATGGTTCATGAGTTTAATTCTATAAATTTAGTAAACAACATCGTGAGGAAGAATTGCCTAGTAAGGATGAAATTATTGGTCTTTCTTCTATTGCCGTACCTCGCAGTGATCCTTTGGAACACTATTTGCTAGACCATGAAAATGATATGTTTATGAAAGAAAGAAGGAAATAGATGAAGTATTCTTTAAACAAGAACCTATTACGAAACACAATTTGCTGTTGAACTCCTAGGGGATCCTCCTCCACCCAAGGGTGATCCCGTATTTGAGCTTAAACCGTTGCCTGATAGTCTTAAGTATGCTTACCTTGATGAAAAGAAAATATATCATGTTATTATTAGTGCTAACCTTTCAAAGCATGAAGAAGAAAGATTATTGAAAACTCTGAAGAAGCACCGTGCCGCTATTGGATATACTCTTGATGATCTTAAGGGCATTAATCCCACTCTATGTCAGCATAAAATAAATTTGGAAGCGGATGCCAAACCAGTTTGTGATCCTCAACGGCGTTTGAATCCTAAAATGAAAGAAGTGGTAAGAAAGGAAATACTCAAGCTTCTAGAGGCAGGTATAATTTATCCCGTTGCTGATAATCAGTGGGTAAGTCCTGTCCATTGTGTCCCTAAGAAGGGAGGTATTACTGTTGTCCCTAATGATAAAGATGAATTGATTCATAAAGAATTATCACAGGTTATAGGATGGTAATTGATTTCCGCAAATTAAATAAAGCTACTAAGAAAGATCAGTACCCCTTTCCTTTTATTGATCAAATGCTAGAAAGATTATGCAAACATACACATTATTGCTTTCTAGATGGTTATTCTAGTTTCTCTCAAATACCTGTGTCGGCTAAAGATCAATCAAAGACTACTTTTACATACCCTTTTGGTACTTTTGCTTATAGACGTATGCCTTTTGGTTTATGTAATGCACCTGCTACCTTTCAAAGATGCATGATGGCTATATTCTCTCACTTTTGTGAAAAGATTTGTGAGGTTTTCATGGACGACTTTTCCGTCTATGGATCCTCTTTTGATGATTGCTTGAGCAATCTTGATCGAGTTTTCTTGAGAGATGTGAAGAAACTAATCTTGTCTTGAATTGGGAAAAGTGCCACTTTATGGTTAATGAAGGTATTGTCTTGGGGCACAAAGTTTACGAAAGAGGTGTTGAAGTTGATAAAGCCAAGGTTGATTCTATTGAAAAGATGCCATGTCCCAAGGACATCACAGGTATAAGAAGTTTCCTTGGTCACGCCGGATTTTATAGGAGGTTCATTAAGGACTTCTCAAAAATTTCTCGGCCTCTGACTAATTTATTACAAAAAGATGTACCATTTGTCTTTGATGATGATTGTGTAGAAGCATTTGAAATACTTAAGAAAGCATTAGTATCTGCACCTGTTGTTCAGCCACCTGATTGGAATTTACCCTTTGAAATTATGTGTGATGCTAGTGATTATGATGTAGGTGCTGTTCTAGGGCAAAGAGTTGATAAGAAATTAAATGTTATCCATTATGCTAGTAAGACTCTAGAAAATGCTCAAAGAAATTATGCTACTACCGAAAAGGAACTTTTAGCAGTTGTATTTGCTTGTGATAAATTCATACCCTATATTGTTGATTCTAAAGTAACTATTCACAGTGATCATGCTGCTTTTAAATATCTTATGGAAAAGAAAGATGCTAAACCTAGACTTATTAGATGGGTTATCTTGCTGCAAGAATTTGATTTGCATATTGTTGATAGAAAAGGAGCTGAGAACCCCGTTGCAGATAACTTATATAGGTTAGAGAATGTTCTTGATGACCCACTACCTATTGATGATAGCTTTCCTGATGAACAACTAAATGTCATAAGCACTTCTCGTAGCACTCCATGGTATGCTGATTATGCTAATTATATTGTTGCTAAATTTATACCACCTAGCTTCACATACCAACAAAAGAAAAAGTTCTTTTATGATTTACGGCATTACTTTTGCGATGACCCACATCTTTATAAAGGAGTAGATGGTGTTATTAGACGTTGTGTGCCTGAGCATGAACAGGAACAGATCCTACGCAAGTGTCACTCCGAAGCTTATGGAGGACACCACACTGGAGATAGAACTGCACATAAGGTATTGCAATCTGGTTTTTATTGGCCTACTCTCTTCAAGGATGCCCGTAAGTTTGTTTTGTCTTGTGATGAATGTCAAAGAATTGGTAATATTAGTAGACATCAACAAATGCCTATGAATTATTCACTTGTTATTGAACCATTTGATGTTTGGGGCTTTGATTATATGGGACCTTTTCCTGCCTCTAATGGATATACACATATTTTAGTTGCTGTTGATTACGTTACTAAGTGGGTAGAAGCTATTCCAACTAGTAGTGCTGATCATAACACTTCTATTAAAATGCTTAAGGAAGTTATTTTTCCGAGGTTTGGAGTCCCTAGATATTTAATGACTGATGGTGGTTCACACTTTATTCATGGTGCTTTCCGTAAAATGCTTGCTAAATATGATGTTAATCATAGAATTGCATCTCCATATCACCCATGATCTAGTGGTCAAGTAGAATTGAGTAATAGAGAGCTCAAATTAATTTTGCAAAAGACTGTCAATAGGTCTAGAAAGAATTGGTCCAAGAAACTTGATGATGTGTTATGGGCCTATAGAACTGCATATAAGAATCGTAAGGGTATGTCTCCGTATAAAATGGTTTATGGAAAAGCATGTCACTTACCTCTCGAACTAGAACATAAGGCATATTGGGCTATTAAAGAGCTCAACTATGATTTCAAACTTGCCGGTGAGAAGAGGTTATTTGATATTAGCTCACTTGATGAATGGAGAACCCAAGCTTATGAAAATGCCAAGTTGTTTAAAGAAAAAGTTAAAAGATGGCATGACAAAAGGATACAAAAGCGTGAGTTTAATGTAGGTGATTATGTATTGCTATACAACTCTCGTTTAAGATTTTTTGCAGGAAAACTTCTCTCCAAATGGGAAGATCCCTACGTTATCAAGGAGGTCTATCGTTCCGGTGCCATAAAAATCAACAACTTCGAAGGCACAAATCCGAAGGTGGTAAACGGTCAAAGAATCAAACACTATATCTCAGGTAATACCATAAAGGTTGAAACCAATTATTGAAACCGTAACCCCGGAGGAATACATAAGGGACACTTTCCAGACCGTTTCAGACTCCGAAAAGGAATAGGTATGTAGTACGGTAAGTAAACCGACTCCAAAACAAATTTTAAGGCATATTTCTCCGTTTTGGAATATTTAGAAAAATAGAAAAATAAGTGGAAGTCTGGGAAGGACACGAGGCTTTCACGACGGTGGAGGGCGCGCCCTCCCCACCTGGGCGTGCCCCCTACCTCGTGAGCACCTCGTGTGCCCTTCGGACTCCGTTTTCATGCACGATACGTATTTTGGTCGGTAAAAATTCATTATATATTCTCCCGAAGGTTTTGACTCATGTATCACGCAAATATCCTCTGTTTTTGTTTCAAGTTGTCCTACTGCAGGATAGATCAACATGTCGTTTCAAGATTCAGAGAACGGCAAGCCCGCATCATCGACAACACCTCCACCTTCTTCACCAACAACAAAGGAGACATAATAACATGGGTATGGGCACTCCCCTTGGCAACTGCCAAGCTTGGGGGAGGTGCCCCGGCATCGTATCACCATCACAACTCCTATCTTTACCGTTTTTCTTAGTTCAATCCTATTAGTAGTATCTTGATTTAGTAGCATAGAGTCATGGCACGATCTAGTTTTGAAGTTTTTGCTTTATGATCCCTCTATGTAATCGAGTCCGTGAGCTATATATAATAAAGATTAGTGTTGAGTCAAGGGCTTGATTACTTTGCCATGATCTTGGGTGAATAAAAAAGGGGATAAAAAGAATCAAAGAGTTTATATTGATCTTAGTGAAAGTAATGACTCCACATAGAAAGAGTGTGATGATTAAAAGTTGTTGCGAGTTGGCAAATATAGCTTTGGTCATCGTTGCAATTAATAGGAAGTAATAAGGAGAGAGAGGTTTCACATATAGATATATTATCATTGACATCTTTTATGATTGGGAGCACTCATTAAAATATGACATGCTAAAGAGTTGATGTTGGACAAGGAAGACAACATAATGAGTTATGTTTTCTTATATCTGAGATAAAGTATGTTGTCATGGATCCTCTAACATGTTGAGCTTACCTTTCCCCCTCATGCTAGCCAAATTCTCAGCACCAAGTAGAGATACTACTTGTGCTTCCAAATACCCTTAAACCAGTTTAGCCATGAGAGTCCACCATATCTACCTATGGATTGAGTAAGATCCTTCAAGTAAGTTGTCATCGGTGCAAGCAATAAAATTGCTCTCTAAATATGCATGACTTATTAGTGCAGAGAAATAAGATTTTTACGAACTTGTTGTGGAAGTAATAAAAGCGACGGACTGCATAATAAAGTTCCACATATAAGGGGCAATATAAAGTGACGTTCTTTTGCATTAAGATTTCGTGCATCCAACCATAAAAGCGCATGGCAACCTCTGCTTCCCTCTGCGAAGGGCCTATCTTTTATTATTATCCTCTACCTTATGCAAGAGTCACGGGGATCTTCACCTTTCCTTTTTATTTTATCCTTTGGCAAGCTCGGCATGTTGGAAAGAACATGATATATATATATATATATATATATATATATATATATATATATATATATATATATATATATCTAATTGGATGTAGGGGAGCATGAATTATTATTGTTGACATTACCCTTGAGGTAAAAGGTTGTGGGGCAAAACTACAAGCCCCTATCTTTCTCTGTGTCCGGTTAAAACTCCGTAACCACAAGTATTGCGTGAGTGTTAGCAATTATGAAGGACTAAGTGATAGTTGAGTATGTGGACTTGCTTTTAAGCTCTGACATAGACTCTTTCCGATGTTATGATAAATTGCAATTGTTTCAATGACTAAGGGTATAATTTGTTGGTGCTCAATAAGGTTTATGATTCATACTTTGGCTTTGTGAAAGGATCATCATTTGAACACGAGTAATCATATGACAAATCAATATATGTTGCTGTTATGATAATAATCATGATGCCTTCATGTCCGTATTTTATTTTTCATCAACGCCTCTACCTCTAAACATGAGGACATATTTATTGTTATCGGCTTTTCGCTTGAGGACAAGCGAGGTCTAAGCTTGGGGGAGTTGATACGTTCATTTTGCATCATGCTTTTATGTCGATATTTATTGCATTATGGGCTGTTATTTCACGTTATGTCACAATACTTATGGCTATTCTCTCTTATTTTACAAGGTTTACCATGAAGAGGGGGAATACCGACAGCTGGAATTCTGGTTGGAAAAGGAGCAAATATTGGAGACCTATTCTGCGCAACTCCAAAAGTCCTGAAACTCCACGGAATACCTTAAAATAAATAAAGAAAAATCATCACCAAAGATGAAGGCCAGGGGGGGCCACACCCTGCTCACGAGGGTGGGGGGCGCGCCCTCCCCCCTGGGCGCGCCTCCCTACCTCGTGGGCCCCCTGGTGACTCTCCGACGTCCATCTTCTCCTATATGAAGTCTTTCGATGAGAAAAAAAATCAGAAGCAACCTTTTGGGACGAGACTCCGCTGCCACGAGGCGGAACCTTGGCGGAACCAATCTAGGGCTCCGTGAGGCTGTCTTGCTGGGGACACTTCCCTCCGGGAGGAAATCATCGTCATCATCATCACCAACGCTCCTCTCATCGGGAGAGGGCAATCTCCATCAACATCTTCACCAGCACCATCTCATCTCCAAACCCTAGTTCATCTCTTGTATCCAATTCTTGTCTCCAAGTCCGGGATTGGTGCTAGTAGGTTGCTAGTAGTGTTGATTACTTCTTGTAGTTGATGCTAGTTGGTTTATTTGGTGGAAGATCGTATGTTCAGATCCTTTATGCATATTATTACCCCTCTGATTATGAACATGAATATGCTTTGTGAGTAGTTACGTTTGTTCACGAGGACACGGGAGAAGTCTTGCTATTAGTAGTCATGTGAATTTGGTATTAGATTCGATATTTTGATGAGATGTATGTTGTCTAACCTCTAGTGGTGTTATGTGAGCGTCGACTACATAACACTTCACCATTATTTGGGCCTAGAGGAAGGCATTGGGAAGTAATAAGTAGATGATGGGTTGTTAGAGTGATGTAAGCTTGAACCCTAGTTTGTGCGTTGCTTCGTGAGGCTGATTTGGATCCATATGTTTCATGCTATGGTTTGGTTTACCTTAATACTTTTGTTGTAGTTGCGGATGCTTGCAATAGAGGTTAATCATAAGTGGGATGCTTGTTCAAGTAAGAACAGCACCCAAGCACCGATCCACCCACATATCAAATTATCAAAGTACGAGCGTGAATCATATGAGCGTGATGAAAACCAACAACAGCGATATTCCCATGTGTCCTCGGGCGCTTTTCCTATTATAAGAGTTTGTTCCGGCTTGTCCTTTGCAACAAAAAGGATTGGGCCACCTTGCTGCACCTTATTTACTTTTGTTACTTGTTGCTCGTTACAATTTATCTTATCACAAAACTATCTGTTACCACTTATTTCAGTACTTGCAGAGAATACCTTGCTGAAAACCGCTTATCATTTCCTTCTGCTCCTCGTTGGGTTCGACACTCTTACTTATCGAAAGGACTACGATAGTTCCCCTATACTTGTGGGTAATCAAAAGCACATGAAGGTTTTATGCTTGGTTACGGAAAGGATTCGCACTCCTACAGAGTCTTCAACCTCTTTCACTATAAAGTGGTTGAAACTGTAGATGTGCGGTTCGATGAAACTAACGGCTCGCAAAGAGAGCACCTGCCAAATGTGATAGATGAAGTTCCACCTAGTGAATCCATCAAGCTTATGGGAACTGGAGAAATCATACCGTCTGAAGCTCAGGCTGAAGATGAACTTATCATTTCTGCACCTAATCAACCTGAAGACAATGCTCAGCCTGAAGACAATCCTCCTAATGATGACAATGATCAGCAAGAGCAAAATCTTCGTCCAGTTCATCCTCGTGTTGCAAATGAAGTATAGATTGAGAAGATAATTGAGAGCATCAAAGCACCTGGTCCACTCACTCGTTCAAGAGCAACACAGCTAGCAAATTTCTAAGGGCACTTTGCATTTGTCTCAGTATCAGAACCCGAGAAAGTTGCTGAAGCCTTCATGGAACCTGAATGGATTCAAGCTATCCAAGAAGAGCTTCAACGGTTCAAGCTAAACAATGTGTGGGAACTTGTCAAGCGTCCTGACCCTCGCAAGCACAACATAATAGGCACCAAATGGATATATCGCAACAAGCAAGATGAGCATGGTCAAGTTGTCAGAAACAAGGCTCGTCTCGTTGCCCAAGGATACACTCAAGTTGAAGGGATTGAGTTCGATGAAACATTTGCCCCTGTGGCTAGGCTTGAAGCCATTCGCATACTGGTAGCCTATGCAAATCATCACGACATCCTTCTGTATCAAATGGATGTGAAGAGTGTGTTTCTCAATGGAAAGATTGAAGAAGAAGTGTATGTTGCACAACCTCCTGGCTTTGAAGATCCAAAACATCCTAATATGGTATACAAGCTCAACAAGGCATTGTATGGCCTCAAACAAGCCCCCCCCCCCCCCCGCGCTTGGTATTACACACTCAAAGACTTCCTGAAGAGCAAAGGCTTCAAACCTGGTTCCCTGGATCCCACACTCTTGACAAAGACATATGATGGTTAACTGTTTGTGTGCCAAATATATGTGGATGACATTATCTTCGGCTGCACTAACCAGAAATACAGTGATGAGTTTGGACACATGATGCAAGAGCAATATCAAATGTCCATGATGGGTGAGCTGAAATTCTTCCTTGGTCTTCAAATTCATCAACAAAGCAACCGCATCTTCATATCTCAAGAAAAATACCTCAAAGACTGCCTGAAGAAGTTTGGAATGCAAGACTGCAAAGGTTACACGACGCCAATGCCAACTAAAAGTCATCTAGGTCCTGACGCCAATGGTAAAGAGTTCGATCAAAAGTTATACCGCTCCATGATTGGTTCCTTACTTTATTTATGTGCATCTAGGCTAGATATAATGCTTAGTGTTTGCATGTGTGCCCGATTCCAAGCGGCACCAAAGGAATCGCATCACTTAGCTGTGAAGCGAATTCTTCGATATTTGGCTTACACCCCAACACTAGGATTATGGTATCCAAAGGGCTCGAGTTTGATCTAGTTGGATTCTCGGATGCTGATTATCTTTGGTGACAAGGTGGATCGCAAGTCTACATCAGGCACGTGTCACTTTCTGGGACGATCACTTGTCTGTTGGTCTTCAAAGAAGCAGAACTGTGTATCTCTCTCCACTACTGAATCTGAATACATTGCTGCTGGATCTTGCTGCGCTCAGCTTCTTTGGATGAAGCAAACACTCAAGGACTATGGCATCCATCTAAAGCAAGTACCACTCTACTGCGACAATGAAAGCGCCATCAAGATTGCCAACAACCCAGTTCAGCACTCGAAGACTAAGCACATTGAAATTCGTCATCACTTTCTCAGAGATCATGTCATGAAGGAAGATATTAATATCATTCAATTCAACACTGAAGAGCAATTGGCAGATATCTTCACAAAGCCCTCGGATGAGAAAAGGTTTTACAAGTTGCGGGGTGAGCTAAATATCTTGGAATCCTCGAATGTCCTGTGATCAGGCACACATCCTAATACTTATGCATGTTGATGACTTAGATGTGCAACACACGAAGTAATGTATATCTTCAATGAATGAAGACTTACACTCTGAGTGTGAATACATTAATCTGAATTTGACTTGAGCACCACGATAATTCTTGCGCCCGTGTGCAGGTCTAATACTTCCTATCACGGTGGGTAACGCCACCACCAAAATCTTGTTTGAAGTGTTTCTCCTGGCGTTACATTTGCTAACTCTTCGCATTTGTTTTATCTTCAACATTGATTTGTCTTCGATGATTTTCACCTTGTTGATTTAGTTCTACATAAATATATTCTTATACTTGTGTTCTGTCCTCTCTGACATTCACTAATAGCTACGTCTTCTCGTTTGAACCTTTTGGACTAAGTGAATGTGATCGGACCCTAACCTCTCTATGCTTCTACCTCAAACTCTATCTATCCAAATCATATGCATTTTGTTGAAACTGTCGGATGTCTTCTCTGCGTCCTTGTCAGCAGAAGATATAGAGACAAACATTAAATATATTTTAAATGCTCAGTCCTAATTGCGTGAAACCTGGAGAAGCCGGAACGACCACCCGATAGTCCAGGCGTGCGTGGGAACATGGAACAACTTCCAATGTGTTGCATGTTCACCACGTGTGCCTCAGATGTGAACCGCCAGGGGCACCTGCGTAATTGCGTTGTGTTGTGCCTCTCCCTATAAATGCACATCACTTCACGGTCAAAATCTTTGTTCCACCTCTCCACCTCGACAAACCCTAGCGCCACCGCTAGCTCTCGACGACACCGGCGACAAAGCGCTTAGCTGCCGCGACCTCACCGATGCCGTCCTCACGCCGGCCGCGGACCTCGTCTTAGTGTCCTTCGTCGCCAAGTTAGGGCACGGAAGATCGAACTGCTCGGCCTCCTCTTCTACTCCGTCTAGCAGTTCATCGTGTGGTAATTATAACTCTCTTTTTACTGTCTTTTTGATCTGATGGATTCATCTTTCCTTAGCAAAAGTGGTTTCTGCCCCCACATATCTGGATCTATCCTGTTCTGCATCTCATATTATGCCTAGTATATTCACTTATGCTTCACACCTAGTTAGATTCCTCACTTGTACCTATTCTTGGACTCGTACAAATCTGGAACGAACTCTCAACATATAGGTGAATGTCTTCGCGCTATGAGGTCAATATCTTCTAAACTGATTTATATTCAAAATCTTCTGAGCATGCATATGACCTCTTCCCCTTCCCTCGCATCTCTAATGCTGTCACAGGTACATGTCCGTGGGAGAATCCCTTGGTTCTCATAGTCTGCATTCATTTGCAAAATTCTTACAGCATCACATTAATTCTCCCGAAGCTAGTTCTTGTCTGACCAGTAGACGGAAGACTTTGACAGCGTTGAAGCCATTCAGCCTGAACTTCATGGCAACTGAAAAATCAGCAAGGAAGGGAGGCAGACAACGCCGTGGGGGGACATCAAGGGATTTGCCACTAGATCTCTATGAGCTGTACAAGACTAATCCAGACACTACTGGAATCAGCTTCTTTCCCGTCCGCCATGGCGGACGGCAAAGGCATGGTTCACGAACGGCAAACCTCTTTGCCGCCCGCCAGCAGACGGCAAAATGTCCGGATGAAAGGGTGCCAACAAAGGCCTTCTTTGTCGTCCGCTTTTCAGAAACGGACGGCAAAGGATTGTGTCGCCCGCCATCCGATGCCAGCAGACGGCAATGACAACGGACAGCAGTGTGGTGGCTTGAGAGCCGTTAGGGGGTTAACGGCGCTCTTTGTCGTCCGCCAGCGGACGACAAAGATACAAATCACTTTGCCGTTGATACGTCTCCGTCGTATTTATAATTTTTTATTGTTCCATGCCAATATTCTACAACTTTCATATACTTTTGGCAACTTTTTATATTATTTTTGGGACTAACATATTGATCCGATTGCCAGTGCGGTTCACATGCATTTGCATGTTTTATGTTTCGCAGAATATCCATATCAAACGGAGTCCAAACGGGATAAAAATGGAGGGAGCTTATTTTTGAAATATTTGGAAAATCTGGGAGAAAGTTCAACGTGAAACGGTGCCTGAGGTGGCCACGAGGCAGGGGGCGCGCCTGCCTCCGCTGGGCACGCCCGTAACCCTCGTGGGCCACCCGTAAGGCGGTTGATGCCCTTCTTCGGCCGCAAGAAAGCTAATTTTTGGTAAAAAAATCACGGCGAAGGTTTCAGTCCAATCAGAGTTACGGATCTCCATATATATACGAAATGGTGAAAGGGCAGCAGAGAGAACGCAAAAACAGAGAGAAACAGAGAGATAGATCCAATCTCGGAGGGGCTCTCACCCCTCCCACGCCACGGAGGCCAAGGATCAGAGGGGAAACCCTTCTCCCATCTAGGGAGGAGGTCAAGGAAGAAGAAGACGAAGGGGCCCCCTCTCCTCTGCTCTTCCGGTGGCGCGGGAACGCTGCCGTGGCCACCATCATCATCATCGCGATCTTCACCAACACCTCCGCCATCTTCACCAACATCTCCATCACCTTCCCCCCCTCTATCTACAGCGGTCCACTCTCCCGCAACCCGATGTACCCTCTACTTGAACATGGTGCTTTATGCTTCATATTACTATCCAATGATGTGTTGCCTAGCATAGAAATTGATGCATATGGGATTGAAGGGGGACCAATATATGTTAATGTTATGGTTGGGTTTTACCTTAATGAACGTTAGTAGTTGCGGATGCTTGCTAATAGTTTCCAATCATAAGTGCATAGAATTCCAAGTAAGGGATGACATGCTAGCAGTGGCCTCTCCCACATAAAACGTGCTATCGGTCTAGTAAACTAGTCAATTGCTTAGGGACAATTTCGCAACTCCTACCACCACTTTTCCACACTCGCCATATTTACTTTAGTTGTGTTTTTATCTAAGCAGCCCCTACTTTTTATTTACGTGCTCTTTATATTCTTGCAAACCTATCCAAAAATACCTACAAAGTACTTCTAGTTTTATACTTGTTCTAGGTAAAGTGAACGTCAAGCGTGCGTAGAATTGTATCGGTGGTCGATAGAACTTTAGGGAATATTTGTTATACCTTTAGCTCCTCGTTGGGTTCGACACTCTTACTTATCGAAAACTGTTGTGATCCCCTATACTTGTGGGTTATCAAGACCTTTTTACGGCGCCCGTTCTTGCCGGGGAGCAATAGCGTGGGGTGAATATTCTCGTGTGTGCTTGTTTGCTTTATCACTAAGTAATTTTTAGTTGCTGTTCTTAGTTGTTCTCTATCTTTAGTTATGGATATGGAACACGAAATACCCAAAAAAATAGGTGTAATTGCTGCTCATGGAGATGGGGAACCTCCTAAAACCCTCGATGCTCAATATGTGAAAAATATTATGTACCACTTTGATAATCCTGAGAAAACCTCATTCAATTTGGTAATGGGAGTACCGTTGGATCAACGTGAATACTTTAGGGATTATTGCTTGACACAAAAAGGGAAAGTATTATGGGATCAAATTTATATATTGAAGTGGTATGCTCGGCAAGTATGCTTGAGTTATGATTATACTTGTTGCTCTAGGACGAAGGCTCCACACCTTCCCTTTTCATGCAAATTTAATGATAATAAAACCTTAGCTTCTTATGCTAATGGTATATATGATTACTATGATGTGGAACAAATAGAAGAATTTGTTGCTTTTATGGGTGCTTATGAAATTGAATCTATGTTTAAAGAGTTTGAAGATTTTGATGATGCTGTTTATAGATCTGAAATTTTAGCTATCCTCAAATATTGCTATGAGAATTATGAATACAATTCCGATATTAATGCACTTATTGAGAAAGTCTCCGCTGTCCAAGAAGAGACTAATATTTTGTAGGAATCTATGGAATAAGAAGTTGATGAATCTGTGAGCTCATTGGATGAAAAAGATGAGGAGGAGAGCGAAGAACAAAAGGAGGAAGAGCAGATTGATCACCCGTGCCCACCTTATAATGAGAGTAACTCTTCAACTCATACATTGTTTAATTCCCCTTCGTGCTTACCGAAGGATGATTGCTATGATGACTGTTATGATCCCTTTGATTCTTTTGAAATATCCCTTTTTGATGATGCTTGCTATGCTTGTGGCCAAGATGCCAATATGAATTGTGCTTATGGAGATGAACTTGCTATAGTTCCTTATGTTAAACATGAAATTGTTGCTATTGCACCCACACATGATAGTCCTATTATCTTTTTGAATTCTCCCGAGTATACTATATCGGAGAAGCTTGCACTTATTAAGGATTATATTGATGGGTTGCCTTTTACTACTACACATGATGATTTTGATGAGTATAATATGCATGTGTTTGCTGCTCCTACTTGCAATTATTATGAGAGAGGAACTATATCTCCACCTCTCTATGTTTCCCACATGACAAAATTGCAAGAAACTGTTTATACTATGCATTGGCCTTTCCTATGTGTGCATGAATTGTTCTTTTATGACATGCCGATGCATAGGAAGAGAGTTAGACTTCGTCATTGCTTGATATATGTTGCTTTGTGCTCACTACTAAATTACAAATCATTGCTAATTAAAATTGGCTTTGATATACCTTGGGATCCGGGTGGATTCATTACTTGAGCACAACCCGGAAGTTTTAGAGAGTCATTTATTTATGTTGAGTGCTTTCATATAGTTTAAAAACAACAAAAATAAATAGGGGAACCTAGAACTTTTCAAAAAGGAAAGTGAAAGTGAGAAAGACAAGCATTGTTGAAGTGGGAGAGCTCCTTGAACTTTGTTCATGCTCATGGCAACTTTGTGAATCTTGATTACAGAAACTTTTCAACAAAAAATAATTATCCCCTTGTAGAATTCCATTGTATTATAAAAATAATGTGCCAAGGTTTGCCTTTAGGATGTTTACAATGCTTGTTGGTTTGTACGATGCAGGACAGAAACTTTGGCTGTAGTGCATGATTTTTCATTTTTTACTGGAACGTCAAACGGTTCTGATTCTTTTTGCAGTGTCTTTCTATACAAATTGTTTATGTTTCCTTATTTTGGAAAAAAAATTCAAGTATCATAAGTATGGTGAATGTTCTGATTATTACAGACTGTTCTGTTTTAGACAGATTCTGTTTTTGATGCATAGTTTGCTTGTTTTGATGAAACTATTAATTTATATCAGTGGATTAAGCCATGAAAAAGCTATATTACAGTAGACACAGTGCAAAAACAAAATATGAAATGGTTTGCAACAGTACTTAGAGTAGTGATTTGCTTTATTATACTAACGGATCTTACCGAGTTTTCTGTTGAAGTTTTGTGTGGATGAAGTGTTCGATGATCGAGAAGGTTTCGATGTGAGAAGAAGGAAGAGAGGCAAGAGCTAAAGCTTGGGGATGCCCGAGGCACCCCAAGTAAATATTCAAGGAGACTCAAGCATCTAAGCTTGGGGATGCCCCGGAAGGCATCCCCTCTTTCTTCAACAAGTATCGGTATGTTTACGGATTCGTTTCATTCATGTGTTATGTGCAATCTTGGAGCGTGTTTTGCATTTAGTTTTCATTTTTCTTTTATGCACCATGCTGGTATGAGATGTTCCTTGATTGATTTATAGAATGCTTATGTGCTTCACTTATATCATTTGAAGTTTGGATTGCATGTTTCTCTTTATATGAAAACCGCCATTTGTAGAATGCTCTTTTGCTTCACTTATAATTGTTAGAGCGTGGGCATATCTTTTGTAGAAAGAATTAAACTATCTTGCTTCACTTATATCTATTTAGAGAGATGATAGGAACTGGTCATTCACATGGTTAGTCATAAAATCCTACATAAAACTTGTAGATCACTGAATATGATATGTTTGATTCCTTGCAATAGTTTTGCGATATAAAGGTGGTGATATTAGAGTCGTGCTAGTTGAGTAATTGTGAAATTGAGGAATACTTGTGTTGAGGTTTGCCAGTCCCGTAGCATGCGCATTATGGTGAACCGTTATGTAAGAAAGTCGAGCATGAGGTATTTATTGTTTGTCTTCCTTATGAGTGGCGGTCGGGGACGGCGATGGTCTTTTCCTACCAATCTATCCCCTAGGGAATACGTAGTAGTACTTTGCTTGAGGGCTAATAAACTTTTCAATAAGTATATGAGTTCTTTATGACTAATGTGAGTCCATGGATTATCGCACTCTCACCCTTCCATCATTGCTAGCCTCTTGATTGCGTGCATTGCCCTTTCTCACCTCGAGAGTTGGTGCAAACTTTGCTGGTGCATCCAAAACCCCGTGATACGATACGCTCTATCACACATAAGCCTCATTATATCTTCCTCAAAACAGCCACCATACCTACCTATCATGGAATTTCCATAGCCATTCCGAGATATATTGCCATGCAACTTCCATCATCATCATATACATGACTTGAGCATTTATTGTCATATTGCTTTGCATGATCGTAAGATAGGTAGCATGATGTTTTCATGGCTTGTCCGTTTTTTTATGTCATTGCTACGCTAGATCGTTGCACATCCCGGTACACCGCCGGAGGCATTCATATAGAGTCATATCTTTGTTCTAGTATCGAGTTGTAATATTGAGTTGTAAGTAAATAAAAGTGTGATGATCATCATTATTAGATCATTGCCCCATCAAAAAAAGGGAGGGGCCAGAGAAGCCCGCAAAAAAGAGAAAAAGGGGCAATGTTACTATCCTTTTACCACACTTGTGCTTCAAAGTAGCACCATGTTCTTCATATAGAGAGTCTCTTGAGTTATAACTTTTATATACTAGTGGGAATTTTCATTATAGAACTTGGTTTGTATATTCCAACGATGGGCTTCCTCAAATGCCCTAGGTCTTCATGAGCAAGCAAGTTGGATGCACACCCACTTAGTTTCAGTTTGAGCTTTCATATACTTATAGCTCTAGTGCATCCGTTGCATGGAAATCCCTACTCCCCACATTGACATCAATTGATGGGCATCTCCATAGCCCGTTGATTAGCCGCGTCAATGTGAGACTTTCTCTCTTTTTGCCTTCTCCACATAACCCCCATCATATTATTCCATTCCACCTATAGTGTTATGTCCATGGCTTGTGCTCATGTATTGCCTGAGGGTTGAAAAAGCTGAAGCGCGTAAAAAAGTATGAACCAATTGCTCGGCTTGTCATTGGGATTGTGCATGATTCGAATGCTTTGTGTGGTGAAGATGGAGTATAGCCAGACTATATGATTTTGTAGGGATGAGCTTTCTTTGGCTATGTTATTTCGATAAGACATAATTGCTTGGTTGGTATGCTTGAAGTATTATTGTTTTTATGTCAAATGATAGACTATTGCTTTGAATCACTCGTGTCTTAATATTCATGCCATGATTAGATACATGATCAAGATTATGCTAGGTAGCATTCCACATCAGAAATTATTTTTTTATCATTTACCTACTCGAGGACGATCAGGAATTAAGCTTGGGGATGCTGATACGTCTCTGTCGTATCTATAATTTTTTATTGTTCCATGCCAATATTCTACAACTTTCATATACTTTTGGCAACTTTTTATATTATTTTTGGGACTACCATATTGATCCAGTGCCTAGTGTCAGTTTCTCTCTGTTGCATGTTTTATGTTTCGTAGAATATCCATATCAAACGGAGTCCAAATGGGATAAAAACGGACGGTGCTTATTTTTGGAATATTTGGAAAATCTGGGAGAAAGATCAACATGAAACGGTGCCCGAGGTGGCCCACGAGGCGCGCCTTACAGGCGCCCTGACCCTCATGGGCCACCGTAAGGCCGTTGATGCCCCTCTTTGGTGCATAAAGCTAATTTTGGTAAAAATCACGGCGAAGGTTTCAGTCCAATCAGATTCACGGATCTCCATATATATACGAAGCGGTGAAAGGCGTGAGAGCATGACGAAGCAGAGAAGCAGAGATATATCCAATCTCGGAGGGCTGTCGCCCCTCACGCCATGGAGGCCAAGGACCGGAGGAAACCATTCTCCCATCTAGGGAGGAGGCCAAGGAAGAAAGAAGGCAGAAGGGCCCCTCTCCCCTTCTCTTGGGTGGCGCCGGAGCAGCTGCCGTGGCTACCATCATCATCACCATGATCTTCACCAACACCTCGCCATCTTCACCAACATCTCCGTCACCTTCCCCCCTCTATCTACAGCGGTCCACTCTCCCGCAACCCGATGTACCCTCTACTTGAACATGGTGCTTTATGCTTCATATTACTATCCAATGATGTCTGAGTAGATTTTCGTTGTCCTATCGGTGGTTGATGAATTGCTACGATTGATTTAATTTGCTTGTGGTTATGTTGCTGTCCTTTGGTGCCCATCATATGGTAGCGTGGATCACACCATAGG